>CM028752.1:25335547-25953973 GCA_016801395.1 Leptodermis oblonga
AATTTGTTGAAATTCTGAAGGAGCATTCTTCAGACCAAAAGGCATAACTTTCCACTCATAATGTCCTATTGGAACAGTAAAAGCAGTTTTATACTGATCTTTTTTATCAATTTGAACTTGCCAATAACCTGATTTTAAGTCAAATTTGGAAAATATTATTGAATCATATAATCTATCTAATAAATCCTTTTTATTAGGGATTGGATGTCTAATCCATTTTAAAACTTTATTAAGACGTTTATAATTTATTACCATCCTGGGAATACCTCTTTCAATTTCGCTATGCTTATTAACATAAAATGCAGTACATGACCACGGAGAATTTGAAGGTTGTATTAATTCTTTTTGTAAAAGAGATTGTATTTCTTTTTGACATAATTCCAAATATTCATAATTCATTTGACAAGGCCTAGCCTTTGTTGGAATTTTCTTTTCATCAAAATCATCTTCATATGGAAGACTCACAATATGCTTTTTTCTATCCCAAAAAGCATTTGGATGATCATTGCATATTTCTATTGAAAAATTAATAATAATCATTTTAATCTTATCCTGTAATTTAGGATTTTGCAGTTTTTCTTCTATTGTTAAAATATTAATTTCATATTTTAAGAAATTCATTTGATTCTTTTTTCTAAGAATATTTTCTTTAATAGTAATTAAAACCTTGGAAAAAGGTTCCATTATGAATTGGAAATTTATTTGATTATTTTCATAAGTTCCTTTTAACCCTTTTGAATCAATATGATAAATTGGATATAATTTTTTCAAAAAAGGAGTACCAAGTATCACTTGATTTGTAATGTTTTTGACTAATAAAAAACTTTCTGGAATACAAACTTTATTTTTACAAATATAAGCTTGGGGGAGTTTAAATTGAATATCTAATCTTTCTCCTCCAGCATGCCTTAAACTATGAGTAGTTTTATGAAAATATTTTGTAGGTATTAAACCTTCTTGTATGACACTAATATCTGCACCACTATCAATTAATGCAATTAATTCAATTTGAAAATTATTATCAATTAATAAATTGACTTTAGTGTACCATTTTTGAGTAGTAATGATGTCTAATGATGATAAAAATTGTTCTTCATCATTTGGTGGTTTGATTTCAAAAAAGTTTGGAGAAGTAATTATTTCCTTTCCTTTTTCCAAATTAGAAATTCTTTCTTCAAAGGTAAGATTTCTTAATTTAAGAAATTGAATTTCTTTTTGCAGATTTTTGACTTCATTATTCAAATCCTTTATTGAAACATTTGAAGTTAAAGTATTACTTCTTTCTTTCATCATTCTTTGAACCTCATTCATAGAATATGGTTCATCATATGTGTGAAAATCATTTTTATTTTCGAAATCACTGTTCATACTAGTAGAAGGAAGATTCTGAATATCATCAATTATTTTTGATCTTAAATCAGAATTTTTTATTTGTTTTAAAAATTCTAACAAAGTATTATCTGTTAAAACATTTATGTCTTGAAATTGAGACATAATTTTATAAAATTCATTTTCAGAATTATCATCTAATTTTTTCAAACAAGATCCTTTTGTGCTACAAGCACAATCGGAATCTGACACATATGATGACAGATTATTATCTGAAAAATCAATTTTATTTTCTTCATCTGAAGACTCATAAGATTCTGATTCAGAACTTGTTTCTAATATTATTTTAGAAAATTTTTCTTCTAATTCTTATCTAATTCTAAGGATTTTATTTTTTCTTTTTTCTTCATTTTGCATTTATTTGCAAAATGACCTATTTGTCCACATTTATAACATTTAACATCCACTGGATTTTTCTTTCTAGCTAATCTAGCCTCTTTTCTTTCTTTTCTTTTTTCTAATTTTTTCTGAAAATTCTTTTTAGAATATCTTTTCTTTTTAAAAATCTTATCAGATTTTTCTTTCCTATGAGGTTTTCTATTTGGAAAGGGAATATCCATTCCAAATTGACTACAGAAATGTCCTAATTGACTTCTTTCTGTTAATCTTTGGTGTTTTATTTGTTGACTTAATTTAATTTCATTACATAATGATAAGCCTTCCTGGACGCAAGTTGCTATCAGTTTACCATACGTATAATCATTATATGGGATAGTAATTTTATCCTTCCTCTGAGCTTTTCTGACTCTTTCAACAAATAAGCTGGGAAGACCATCTATAAACTTAGACTTCCAATGACTACTATTAGATTCAGGCAATTCCATGACTCTATTAAGGAATGCATCTTTATACCATCTAAATTCAGAAAGTGTTTTACACCTAAGATTTTGCAATAAAGTACGGATATTTTCACTATTATCAGAAATTCTACCCGTAAAATGTTCTAAAATTGTAACAATTAAAGTATAAACAGAATTTTCAACCATTTGGTCACTTTCTTGTTTAACAGTTTTATAAATTTCATCTTTTCCTGTTTGAGGTAAATAATTATCCCACCAACCTTTAAGTTGGCCAGTAAAACCTGCAACTATCATTTTTGCAATATTACTATCATTATTACCATTGCTTTTGCAAATAGTACTATACATTAACATTCTATGTACTAAATTATAGATTTGTTTTTCTGTATAACCATCTAGATTCCATTCATAAATACATTTACCACTATAACTATTATTAATTATGTATTCTTGTTCCTCATGAAGAACATCTACAGGCGATGGCCTACTATAATAATTTATTCTTTGAATTGGAGTGTATTTTTCTGAAATTTTATTAATTTCATCCCTTATTACTTTTTTATATTCTGGATTATTTTCTATTTCATTAGAAAATTCTTCTTCTATTGTGGTTATATTTAACCCTTTAAATTTCTCATTGAGTAAATTTAATAATTCTTGAGTACCAGTTTTAAACTTAAAATCTTTTATTTCAGGTGGAGGCTGAAGACTAGGAGCTGCAAGCACACCTATATTTTCCTTACTAGTACTAGGAATATTATTAGCACTAATAATAGTATTATTATCTATCAGCTTATCAAGACGATCATGTAAGGAAACAATTTGTTCTCCTAATATAATTAAATACATATTTGCAAAATTTTGTTGTTCAATCATTTTATTAATATTTTTTACTGTTATTGTCAAAGTATCTTCTTCAAATAATTTTAAAAAAGCATTAAAATTCATAGCTATTTTCCCTTTTAATATACTAAAAGATTCTTGAGGAGCGAAATGACTCTTCAAAATATTACCATTATTCAATTTAAATTCTCTTTCTATGACAGAGATTCCTGGTTCTATGTAATTATGAACAAACCATGGAACAAAAGGAAATAAAATATTCTTTTCTCCTAAGAACTTATAAAATTCTTCTGATCCAAAGATTATTTCTTTCTTCAATAGAAAAAGATTGAAAAAATCATTTTCTAAAGACTTCCCATCTGGGTTTTAAGAATTCATCTCGAATTTTCATTCGAGCCTCAGATCCTTTACTAAAATCTATTTTTCTTGTGTTATTCATATTGAAAAATTCATTTCAGATTTAGTTATTTTTGGTTCTTTTCTATCAGAAATATCATGAACAATATTATTCTTTTTCTTATATAATAAATCAACATGAGGATTTTTCTCCTCACTAGCAGGAATATGATCATCAGCAAAATTTCTTGGAGGAATAAAATCAGGAATATAATTTCTAACATATGAAGTAGAAGGATTATGACGTTTATTCCATCATGTAATAATTGCTCAGAAATTAAAGCATTATGATGGGTTATTCCATCACTTGAATTTAAATGACTTGAATTTAAATGACTATTCTTCAAAGCAGTATGAAAAGAATTTAAAGAATGGCGATTATTCTCACCACTTAAACTTGAATTTAAAGAATGTAAAGACAAGTTAGGATGATGTTTATTCACATCACCGATGTTAGATGTAGAATGTCTATGAGACATAGGAATATCATCCTTGAAAGGGGAAATAAATGATCTTACAGAGGAAGATCGGGAAAGTCCCTGAGTATTACTCATTTGAATATACACATCTCCATCTGGAGTCTGGATTATATTAGAAATCTGATGTTCATTTCTGGGTTCAATATGAGCAACCCTGGTCATTTTCCAATGCTGAGGAATCGGAATTTCATCCCATTTTATGGTTCTTCTAGTCGTAATATTTGACTTACTGAAATTTGATTCAATTAAGATTGTTTCATTCAAATCTTTTTGTTTTTCCTCCAGTTTATAACATGGATTCATAGTGTATAACGGCTTATAATAAATTCTATAACAAATACACATTATTTCTGAACCAGGTTCATAATTATAACCTTCAGTCTTTATATTTAAAGTTAAAGCTTTGTAGATATTTCTATCTGTTAAAGCTAAATTAAAATTTGGATGAACATTAAAATATACTGGACCATGAGCCAGACTAAACTGTATAACTCCAATTATTGATTTTCTCCATTCTTTATTTCTACCATCTCTCAAAGTTGCTATAAAACTTTCTGGAAAATTACCAAGAGTAAGAGGTTTAAAAGCAATTTGTACTAAACCAATGTGTAAAAATTTATGAGAAAACCTATATGGTTCTAAATCTTCTTCAGAAAGAAGAGTTATTGTTGTATCAGCATCTTGAATAGCTAAGGATTGTTCAGTTGTTTTACAAATCTGTTTCAATCCTACTTTATTAAAAAAATCCTTGATGATAAATTAATTTTGGTTCAACATAAGGAATAGTCCATCTGGACAAAAGATCTAAATTAGAGGGTAATTCCTCTTCAGTTTTCATTTTATTTTTAATATTATTATTATTATTTTTCTGAAATATTTTCAGTTTTTCCATCAAGAAAGTAGTGTTAAACCAAGGTTTGTCATAAAAACAGAATAAACCGAATGGTTTTAGAAAAATACAAAATAAACTCTATATATTAATCATGTGTGGACAAAATTAACCCTACAGCTAGTCAACTAACACTAACAAACCAAATAAATATTATCTTATACAAGACTCCCCAAAATACCCTGAATATAGCTTTCAAAAATTATAACTATCTCCCTCAAAAAGTTTACATTAACAATCAAACAACCCCTCTTCTTTTCTCTGACCATCACCGGCTACCACATGGAGCAAAAGACCGTTTGCAAACTTCCTCAATCCCCATTTTTCTTGTTCAGTTCTTTACACCATCAAACTTCAGTCTTCAATTCTCCAAATCTGGAACCCAATTTGTCCCTTTTATGAATCGGTTGTTGGTGATGATGGCGTTTTTGGCTCCTTTACTACCCAAAAGAGATATTAGTTTTAATGCATATATAATGCTATTCCTTCTGCTGATTTGTTTAGTTTTAGTATTAGAAAGAGATTCCAAATTTAGATCGGGAGAGACTACTAGAAAGAGGAGAATTTTTTTAATTTTTTTTAAATTTTAAAAAAGGCAATAGAAGGAAATTGGGGATTCCGAGTTTGGAAATCGAAAGTAGCAAAAAACAGTGATGTGCAAAACACAAAATAGCAGCCGGAATTTGATTGTGCTAATATTGATTTGGAATTATCATTTAATGGATATTTTGGTAATTTGAACAACTTTTATAGTCTATTCAGATGAAGGGGTTTATTTTCAATCCTTAGGGTTCATTTTGTATCTTTTAAAACCACAAGGTTTGTTTTGTGCTTACGACAAACCTCAGGGTTGTTTTTGTATTTCGTCCAAAAAAATTTAGACATTATCAGACATGTACTTAACCTATATATATACAACAAATAAAAATAAATTAAAAAGGAGAGAAAAAATTCCCAAATTAGCATCAAACAAACCCTTATTTCTCCCACCCTCATTTCTTTATGTTAGACTCCACTTTGACTCTTCTCCTCTCATTTTCTCCTTTTTAAAAAAAAAAATATTTATAACTCTCTATTGAACTAATTATTGGAACTAATTAGTGAAAAATATTTTTTTGTTCCATTTGAAAAGTTCATTTTAAAATTTTTTTTTTAATTTCTTATACCCTTACTAATATAATTATGTGCGGTTTATAATTAATCAATAATTGAAAAGTAAGATATGAATGGAACAAATGGTGTCAGATTAACTATTTTAGGTATTGTACCTTAATATTCATAATAAGTTGTATATTTGTCAAAGTAAACTCTTCTAATGGATGGAAGGGAGTACTATTATTATAGGATTAATGAGAATCACAATAAGATTTTTATTTTTTATCCTTGCATCCCCAAGAATCGAACCCATAACCTCACGTTATAATGCCCTTCCCTTACCACCACCCCAACCCTCCCCACATCACAATAAGATTTACAAATTTGATTGGATGGAAATATAGAAGGAGGAGAGAAGAAGGGAAGAGAGTGGTTGGTCATTCGAAAAAGAAGAATTGTGAATTTGGGATGTGGGGGAATCTGAAAGATAACTCTTCTTCCATAATCTGGGATATGGAAAATTAAAAAACAAAAATAACAAACAAACGCAAATTCAGTCATACCATCCAACGCGAATTTTTGCTCCACGCAATATTTTTTTTTTATTTATTTATGCTAGAAGGGGTTCAAGAAAAAGTATCAAATTCAGCCTCAAAACTATCACGTACATATATGAAATAGGGAGAAATATATGTCAGAATGATCGGAGAAATATATGTCAGAATGATCCTGATATAAGTTATATCTGGACTAATTAGACATCCATTCACTAGATCTCACGTAATTAATTATCTTTAAATTGAAATATTGTAATTATATGGTATACTTATGCAAATTAAAATTTACATTTATTAACGTAAATATAATTATATGGGATATTTCTTAATTTTGTATTTTAATAGAAACTATCTTTAAAAATTAAATAACTATACCCTACACACAAATAAGTGAACCCTTAGTCATAAGATTTATTTTGTTAAAATGTATCTCAAAAATTTTAAATAACTATACACTATATATAAACAAATGAATCCTTAGTTACAAGATTTATTTTGTTAAAAATGAATATGAATAAAAAAAATTATATCTCAAATAATTAAAATAACTATACACTATATACAAATAAGTGAACTCCCAGTCACAAAATTTATTTTGTTAAAATAAAATATCAATGAACATATTTTATCTCAAAAAATTAAAATACGTATACCCTACACACAAGTAAGTGAACTCTCAATCACAAGATTTATTTTCCTAAAAATGACTTTTAGTGGTAAAAATTATTAAATTACCCCAAATGATTATTTTTATATTGGTAAAAGAATTTAGGTAGATATATAACTAAATATTTCGTGGTAAGTGTAAAAAGTGATTTTCACATGATAACTACAGAATAATTAGGTGGCAGCATGTGAGTTGATGTCTGATGAGTCTTGATATAACTTATATAAGGATCATCCTAATAAATATTAAACACTATGAAATATTACATATCGTGTACAGTTTCTAATATATCGTTGATCATTTATACCATCTGATGTATCAAGTTTAGAGTTGAGATTATAACATCGATTATAAGAGTAGTGAGGATTATAACATCAATTATAAGAGTAAAGTATTGTATGTTTAAAAAAAGTGTTGCTTGTAAGAAAAAGGTATTGCATGTTTATTACAAGAAACAAAAATGATCACGTACATATAGTCTCTGATATATTGATCGTATTGCTGATAGCCTTGGAGTATTGTCAGTTCCTACAAAATAAAGGTACATGTAAAACTAGTATTGTCTAAAAAAAATATTGTGCGTGGGTGTGCTTGCATTGGAGTCTTTTTTCAAACGATATATTCGTATGATAGAACAAAAATAAATATTGAAAAAAAAAAAAAGAGAAGACAAAAATATGAAGACAGGGATAAGCTTGAAAATAAGACGAGTTGAGGAGGTATAATAGCTTTGACTATATACTCCATCCGTTTTATTAGAATGGTCCACTTTGATCAATATATTACTCATTAGGGGTGTCAATGTACAAAATCTAAAATAACTATTTTGACACTATTTATTCTATTTATATCTTTAACTAATTGTGGATCACGCATGATTATATTAGTAAGGGTGGGGGGAGTAAAAATTTTGAAAGTGGACTCTTCTATTAGAACAAAATAAATAAATAAAAAAATAAAATAGATTATTCTAATGAAACGGAGGGAGTAGTAGTCTAGGCATCAAAATATCAATTTTCTTTTAGGTTAAAAAGTCGCTCCGGTATTAAAAACGACTCGACTTAAAATTCCTTACATTTTCATCATCCGTTTCTTTCCTTCCCCATTATCCCTCCCCTCCCCTCCCCACCCCCCCCCCCTCCCTCCCCGGCTCCCCCTCCCCCACCCCCACCCCGTTTCATCTTCCGTTTCTTTCCTTCCCCGTTTCTTTTTCTTTTTAAAATATTATTTTGCAAGTTGCACTCGGTCAATATCTATATATTTTACCTTGGCTTTTAATTTTGGTCAAGATTAGCACCATATTCTTTCAGGTGAAACATTGCATTATTGTGTTTTATTTCTATCTTTCCGATTTTCACGTTGAATCATGTAAAGAGGAAGACTAAATAAAGTATTCCAAATGTAACGGGAATTAAGGAGTTGATGTCAAGTCATCATCCATTTCTTTCACCTTAGGTTAAATTTGATCGTTCGATCTCAACTTTAATTTGGATTTTGAGTGATGTAATATAATCTGAACCGTCATACGTAAGCTCTATAAATGTACGATTACTAGCTGTCATATTAAGCAAAATTTCCCAACAATATGTAGTTTGGGAAAATACTACTGTCCTTTCATGGAACTATTTTTCATTAATAATGGTCTATGATATACTCATTCTGTCCCACTACTAAAAGGGTCCTCTGAAAAGTGTAAATTTATTATGAATTGTGAGATACAATACCTAAAATGAGTAATTTGACACCATATTTTTCTTTATACACTAGTACATAAATGATCAAAGAAAGCGCCCCTTTGGAAGCGGGTGTACAAAAACCCGCCTCCAAAGGGGCCGAAAAAGTCTTTGGAGGCGGGTGCAACATCCACCCGCCTCCAATAACTAATTATTGGAGGCGGGTGGATATTGCACCCGCCTCCAAAGAGATTTGGAGGCGGGTGCAACATGCACCCGCATCCAATAGTGCAATATCCACCCGCCTCCAATAATTAGTTATTGGAGGCGGGTGGATGTTGCACCCGCTTCCAAATCTTTTTTGGATAGCTCAATGGAGGCGGGTGAAGCCAAAACCCGCCTCCAAAGTGTTTTGCAAATTTCCAATTTCATTATATGAAAAGGAGGCGGGTGCATTTTTGCAAAATTTTTAATAGTAGTTCAAAAAAAAAAAAAATTTGGATTGTTGAAAATAATTTTAATAATTTTTCGGGATTCTAGTGAGGCGAAAAATTAGTAAGTAATAAAAATTACAATTTTTAGAAGGAAATATAGAAATATATATTTTCTATTTTAATATGAAATACATAAATATATGTAGCCTAGTGGTAAATTTAATATGCAAGAGTCAAGTGAATCTGAAAGCGCGAGTTCGATTCCTATCAAAGCCATAAAGTGCAAAAAATAAATAAATATTTTTTTTCGGAGGGTTATTGGAGGCGGGTGCAATCCAATAAGGATTACTGGAGGCGGGTGCAAAACTGCACCCGCCTCCAATAACCCCCTAAGGGGTGGCGGGTGCGGGCCCCTCCAAAGGGAGGCGCCCGCAGCGGAGGCGGGTGCTGCATGCCTCCAATGCCCCTTAGGACCCGTCTCCTAAGGGGCATTTTGTGGTAGTGATATCCTTACTTTATAAGTAATTGTTAATTGTAAATCACACATATTTGTATTAATAAGGGTATTGTAATGTAAACAAATTCAAAGTAGACTCTTTGAAGGAGATCAAAGAAAAATTTTAAAATAAATTCTTTGAGTGAGACAAAGGAAGTATTATTAATGCAATTGCATAAACCATTATTAATTGAAAAAATAGTTTTGTAAAGAGACAACTTTGACAGATATCTTTATGTGAATCTATTAATTTGACCGAAAGGAAGGTCCTAAAATGCTGATTCCAGTCAAAAAATGAAAGAAACCTATAAAGAGTGATTCCAAAAGCAAGTAACGTAAAATATTCTTTGGAAACATCCATAGTGTGCATGTGGATAATGACCAGAACTTAACCCCCACTGCAGGTTAATTAACTAGTCTTACTGGACGCTTCCATTCGTGCATGGAATTAAACTTTAAATTGAAGAACGAATATGAATTTAGAAAGTAGAAAATAAAGGGTGAATGTTTAGAATAAGTAAAATTTTACCCCCTATTTTGTCTTATTTTGAATTGTACTTTAGGACTCATATCAGTTGTATTATTGAACCTTTTTAATAGAAGTGAAAAAGTAATTGGTACTCCCTCTGTCCATACAAAGCGTCTCGTTTGAAGGGAAAAAAGAAGTCCTCATATATAAAAGAGTCCAGTTTCTTTTTTTTATTTTTTATTTTTATATATTGCATATCCATACTAATATGTAGTTCACAATTAACTTTTACTTCAAGTAAAGATATAAGTAAAAAATATGGTACTAAATTATGGATTTTACGTGTTGTATTTTGCAAATGATAAAAAAAAAAAATTTAAAATAAACTTTTTTTTTTTTTAGTGAAACAGAGAGCATATTAAATTAAAATTTAGAGAAAATTAGAATGATTACAAGATATTCACGTGTCAATGGCGGAACTTCATAGGGGCCTAGGTAGGCTAGGCCCCTACAAAGTTTTTCAAAAGTTCTACTAACTATATATATTTTAGTAAAAAAATATTAGTGTTAATATTTTTGGCCCCTCCAATTAAATTTGAATTTTTTCCATTAAAAATGTATTTTTAATAATAAATTTCAAAAATAGGGATAATTTTCGGCCATTTCCCGATTTAGAGAAAGCGAAGTTCCGAACTTCGTTTTCTTTGAAAACGATGAAAGCGAAGTTAACAACTTCGCTTTCTGTAGAAAAAGGGTGAAGCGAAAATTTCCAAAGAAAGCGAAGTTGAGAACTTCGCTTTCTTTGGAAAACATTCGATTTGGCGACTTGGTCAGTTTTCAAAGAAATCGAAGTTCTCAACTTCGATTTCTTTGGAAAAAACATCCCCTTGGTCAGTTAGAAGAAGACTGCCTTTTTTACAGCATATGTTAAGGATCATACAAGTATGAATTGAATTTGTACGTCTATTTCACAACGTTTCTTATTCAATAAATATGAGACTCTTGCTTTGCTCATAATTTAAACTGCTGAATGGGCTATTGCTGTTTTTACTAGCACAGTAATTGATTTTTTTTTTTTCATTTCATTTTTCTAGTTCTCATTGATTGTAATTTACAGCTCCATGCCATTGCAGAAACCTGAACTTGATATTCATTCACTTTTAAGGTTGAAGCATTGAGTTATGTAGAAAAATAAAATGCCATTGTGATTTGAAAATAGGAAGTTCACTGCCAGACAGATAAGAGGTTCAAATCAGCTGGAGATTGTACCATTATCATTAAAGAAAAAGCTTGATCTCATGTAAATTCACTCATGCATACTACGGTTTAAACTTTTACATGGTCAGAGTTTTCGTTTCATCATTTAACGTAATTTCGTAGTTTATCTTCAAGACAATAAGTTGATTACCTTGAATTGGTGATGTTGAACTTGTGAGTATTGAGATTACTGATCAAATCGAGAGTCCCCCTTGCTTTCCCTTCTCCCTTCTTTGATTTTTCATTTCTTCTTTTTCTCTCATAGTTTCTCTCTGTTCCAGAAAGCAAAGGAATATGAAACTTTAATTCAATTGCAGCTATACTAAACAGAAACAGAATTTTGTTGCAAAGGCTAATATTGGTAGTATGTTAGGTAGATTTTACATGTTAGGTAGATTTTGCTGAGAACAACATTGCCACCATACCAGATTGACTTGTGTAAGCCATATAAATCATTAACAAACTTTCTCCAAAAATCAAATGTCCATGAACAGACTCTGCAATTCGTGATGGTTGTACTCTACAATTCTATCATTATTACAAAAACTCAACTCCCTCCCAATATCATATACCACAGCATCAATTTTCTGGATGAGGGATTCCACATGCATAAACTCAGCTGCGGCAGTACTACTGAATATGGTTCTCACAAACATGAGAAAAAAGTGTATGAACTCAAGGAGATAGGTATGATTGTGTAGTGTATAAAAGTTGGCCAAATTAGTAAAGCATCCATATAGAACAAGTGGGGTGAATTATATCTATAGTGTAAGAGCTCCATATCCACTGCACCAAAAATTTCCTTCCCTTTCTCACATTCAGTAGCTCGCTTTCTTCAAAAACTTACCAAGGGGGGTTTTTTCTAAAGAAATCGAAGTTGAGAACTTCGATTTCTTTGGAAATTTCAGCTTCACCCTATTTCCAAAGAAATCGAAGTTCTCAACTTCGATTTCTTTGAAAACTGACCAAGTCGCCAAATCGAATGTTTTCCAAAGAAAGCGAAGTTCTCAACTTCGCTTTCTTTGGAAATTTCCGCTTCACCCTTTTTCTACAGAAAGCGAAGTTGTTAACTTCGCTTTCATCGTTTTCAAAGAAAGCGAAGTTCCGAACTTCGCTTTCTCTAAATCGGGAAATGGCCGAAAATTGTCCCTATTTTTGGAATTTATTATTAAAAATACATTTTTAATGGAAAAAATTCATTAAATTTTATTAGTATATAGTATGAGTTTTATTTTAAAATTAATAATAATAATAGTTAGTGGAATTTTACTGTTTGATACTATATATTTTTATCTTATATGAATTGTTAAAGTTATGTGATGAAGTACTGATAATTATACATTTGTATATCTCCATGTATACTTTTATGAATTTGTATAAATATTACTCTCTTGGCTTCATTAAAAGAGTTATGTATCTGTAATGTTTTTAGTATTAAAAATAAGACTTTTTTTTTGGGGTTGGAGGGAGTATAATATTTTGTAATACAAACACATTTAGTTTATATTTTTCATAATTTTAATATTGAATCTTATATTGTTTTCATTCACTCTATACTTTAATATTATTTTATAGTATTTTACTGATTTTTTAATCCAAAAAGTTTTAAAATAAATATAAATTCTTAGTAAAAAAATTATTATGTTAAAATAAGAATTAATAGTAAAAAATTATTAAAAATAATAAACATAATCTTTTATTATAATTCATAATACAGAGGACATATAGAATACCTAATTTTTTTTCGAGTTGGTCCCTATAATAGATTTGTCCAAATTCTGGCACTGTTCACGTTGATGTGACTATAATTTGGTAAGAACAAAATTCTTATTTTGAGAGAGACGGAGGGGGTGTAGCATGCACCCACTGTTACATGTAGCACACACCACTGGTCCTTCCAGAAGGTAACACGTTGTCTCCCAAAATTTCATCCCTTATTTTGAAAATATTTCAATTTTGTTTTTAAGTTGATAATCAAGCTGTTTAAAATGATTCGTCAAATAAGAGCATGTGAACACGCGTATGTCTGGGAGAGTGAAAAAAAGGTTTGATTACACCATATATTGATCCTTTAAATTGGCATGTGAACACGCGTACGTCTCTAACTCATCTTGATTTTTTTCTTTAATTTTATTTGTCTGTTAATTTGAAGAAAATTATTTAATTGGTCCTTCGGCTGATTCCGATTTTTGGCTAATAAGAGTGTGTGAGACACACGTATGTCTAGGAGCATCACATGAAAAAAATCTACGTTTGACAAGGAGGTTGATCTAAAATAAAACCTGTTTATTTGGTAATTTACTAAAAGATACTGTTAAATGTAAATATTATGTGTACACATAAAGTGATTTATGTGGACTACTCAAATATTATTTTACAAAAATATCTTTATTGTATTACTATATCACTTTCCTTTGTCCTCTCTTCTCTCTCCTCTCTTTACCCCACGTCTGCTTCTTTTCTTTTTTTTTTTTCTTTCTTTTTTTTCCTTTTTCTTAAAGTGTTTTCTATTAACTATATTTTGGTATTTTTTTTCGACAACTCTTTTTTTAAAAATTTTATCCTATCATTTTCACTATTAAGCATTTTAAGACCCATTAAACTTAATATTTAGTATTCTAATTTATTAATTTTTTAAAAATAATAATAAATATAAATTTTCTCTTACTTTCTTTTTCGCCAAACTTACCTTTTTGTGTTTTTCGCCATTAAAATTTATTCATTAATTTTTTTCACCAAACCCATTTTTTCACAATAAAATTATAATTATTATTATTATAAAAAAAATGAATAAATTAGAATCCAAAATTAAGAGAAAAAAATAGAAGATTCGTTTTGTAGTGAAATGGACTTCACATATGCAATTTCTAAAGCTAAAAAAAAAATTAGAGAATGTCAAAACTGAAAGAAAAAAAAATTTTAATTAGTGTAGGAAGGAAACTAAATTGTAGAACAAATAATGGTAGAGGAAGATTTTGAGAAAAAACAGTTGCAGAAGAGAGGAGAGATGAGAGAGGAAAGAGAAGATAAGAGAAAGAAAATAAGTATAATACAAGAATGATATTTTTGTAAAATAACATCTGATTGGCCCACTTAAACTATTTTATGTGCATATTTTTCTGCACATAATATGTTCAATAAACATTTTCCTTTACTAAATGACTTTACTCATAACTAGAAGTGACATTTGGGAGGGAAAGGGAGGGATTGGGAGGGAGTTTATTGGGTAGAGGTAATTAATTACCCATCTAATTTTAAGGTTAAGAGGGATTTGGATGGAATGAGATTTAAAATTCCCAAGACTCATTGGGAACTTAATTTTAGAGATCCCATGGAATCCCATTAAGTTCTCATTTTAATTTCCATTAATTACCCAAATCAAAGCAACTGGAGTTTTTTTACCATATTTTTGTCTTATTTTTATAAATTAATTACTAGTTACTTTTAATTGTTAATTATTGTTTACATTTAATAATTTAATAATTACTGCATACTTACGGGTTATAAGTTATGACTTATTTGTTTCGATTGATTTTACTCGCAAGTTAATTTTATTTTTGTAAGAAAAAATATTTAAAATTAGTGTAGTTTTTATTTTTAATTACTTCTTACATTAAAGTTATATGAACGGGTTTGGTCAACGGGTCACGACCCATTTTGAATCGAGGGACCGATCCATTTAACTACAATTTATTCAATTTAATTTTTATTAAAAAATTTGTTACTTAAAATTAATGTTATTCTTTAATTTTTAAATAGATTTGACTCTTGACTCATACGATCCCTAACTGGTGCGATCCAAAACAACTAGTAACATTAGATAATATATATATATATATATATAAATCAAATAAGTGAATAAAGAAAACTGAAACAAATTAACAAAATAAAAGTAAAAGAAATAATTTTAAAATGGGAAAAAATAAAAAAGAATTAATTGGGATAAAAATGGGTCCCAATTGCGTACCCATTATAGACCCAATAATATGTTCTCATTGGGTCCTAATGGGTATCCATATTCTCTTATTAGTTTTTATTTGCTATTAATTTCTCTCTCAACCAATATCCAATGAAAAATAATAATAGAAATTCCCCCTCCCACCCCTCCCCCAAAAAATGTGATCCTATAGAACACCCAATGAGATTAGGAAAAATTGTCAACTCTACTAATATCGATTGAAATATACCTTTCGAGCATAGAACGGGGATGGGAAATATATATATTAATATATCCTCATTTACAAGTTAACCAAAATCCATGATGTTTGCAAAGTTATCAGAGTGCCGCAATGGCAACTCACATATGAGTTAGTCCTTATCGATTATTTGTAGACTGTACTCAATTACACAGGTCAAATTTAATAGTTGAATGATCATTTGAAGGGACTATATTTTTTTTCCTATCAACTTAAGGATAAAAGAAAAAAAAAAAAAAAAAAAAAGACAACATGTCAACTTCGGGACCATGATCGATCAAACATTTTTTGTCAACCTACCGCTAGAAATGCACGTCTTTTACACGCTATTGTCCCAAACACTGTTTTGAAATAGTTTGTCAACTTAAGGGATCAAATTAAAACATTTTAAAGGATATGAAACGAAGGGAAGACAACTGTTCAACTTAAAGGACCAACAGAGTCATTAAACCCATAATTTATTAGAAAGAAAAAAAAATCTTTTAATGTTTTAGGTGTCTGTTAATTGCTATTATTTAATTTTCCCACTCTATTTTCTATCTTACTTTTAATTTTCATCTAATAATTACTTCTGTATTATAATTCTTTTTCCTATGTTTCTATTTTTATTTTCACGAAATTAGTGTCAATTCAACTTGTCACATTAATTTATGGGTAAATTAGATTAACTCCATAAAGTTTCGTAAGACCATATTTTCATTACCTCTAAGATATGGAGTCAGTTCATCTTAACCCCCTAAATGTTTCACCTTATTGGCGAACAAACCTGCAAGGTTACGCTGTGTTTAAATGCATTATCAACGTTTTACCTTGTGTCTAAATATACTTTGACGTTTAACAAACTAGGCCAAATTGGCCCTTTCCATAAGAAGACCCCACGTAGATGTGCTTTTAGACAAAGTGGGTGTAGTTTAGCCTAATATTTTTAACTATCAAGGCATAATTGTTAAACTCGTACAATATCGTAAATTGTAGTTTCTCGTACAAATTTTTTTAATTTCGTACAATTCAATACGATTTTGCAATTCATATCAAATCGTCCGTTTTTTTCCTCCCTTAAAATTTTTGAGCGGAACTGAAAAATTGAGCTCAGACTCATTTAAAGGATACTGAGCTCAAGCTCGAAAATAATTAATAGCTTCGAGTACATGAGTAAACATTATGCCAATAGCCATTTTATTTTAGTTTAGAATCAGTAATTCTCCTCCTTTTATAAGAGTTCAAGAAACTGCTCTGTACGGTATGTCTTTTGAAATGTGTTTTTTATTTTAAAATTAAATTATATGAGAAATGTAAAAAGATATTTGTGAAATGTAAAAAAGTATTTGAGAAATGTAAAAAAGTGTTTGAAAAATATAAAAAGAATTATTGAAATTGATGAAAAATTATTATAAAATGAAAAGTAAAAGTGAAATGGAAATCAGAATTTGTTGCCATACAGATGCCTTACATTTATCCAATGTGGGACAAGTTCTTGCTCAGTGTCTCAGCCCTTCCTTTTCCAATTTATAAATTAATTTCTGAAATTCGCAGCAACTGCCTTTCTAGCTTAGTGGAAATAAGAATCTGTCCTTTCATGCAGAATCTGTACTCGAGTCCTGCTTTGTATTTTTTCCTTCTTTCTTTTTAAATCTATCATTTATTTTTTCCTTTTATCATAAATGATAGACATGTAATTACTTATTTATGTATATTATACAATATATAATTATGATATTTTTTTATTTTATATTATATATATATATTCAATATTTATAAAATTTATACTATATTATTATATACAAACGTATTTTACGATATGGTATCCGATACAATATGCGTATCATAAAACTCCAACTTTTGATACACAATACGTATCGCGATTCGACAACTATGGTCAATGAATTAATTATTTAGACACAACATAATATTACAGGGTTATTGAACCCCACGAGGTAAAACACCAAGGACTAAAATAAACTTTTACTCGTTTCTCCCATTAACTAGGTTAGTACAACAATTAATCTTCTTTGCTTTGGTCAATTTACAGTCTCAGCCAAGCAAAGAAGAAAAAGGTAACTTAAAATAATTTTCACCATTTCTTTTACTTTTACTCTTACCCACAAAAATATATGTAAAATTATTATTGTAGTTGTTGGAATTTCAGTTTGCATTGGTTTTAAAAAAAATATTAAAGTGTATTGAACTTTTCTTAAGAAAAAAAAAAGGTCTCGAATCTGTCATCAATCTACCGAGTAAAGGCTTTTTTCTTTAAATTAAAAAATTTCATTGATACCATTGAAAATCGTCCAACCGCAATTGACAAAATATTAAGAAACAATCAATACTACTGAGTACAAAAAAATTGATCTAATAATTATATCTGAACCATAACAGTGTACATAATTTACTAAATTGTAAATCTAATAGTAGAAATATAAAACTCCCAATTGCGTCGAACAAATTTTGTCCCGAAGGTCACGGATCTGCCACTAATTACTGATGAAAGTTTCGAGACTAAATCTTCAACTGGATCTTCATACACCATGGCCATAAATAAAATTACCATAATTAGGAAAAAAATCACTCTAGATAGAAAGAAAAACACGATAAATATGGAGAAAGTAATGATTTGAGGGACAGACCTCCCTCTTAGTGCTCTGGAGTCTGGAGTTTAAAATTCAAAAAAAAATAAAATAAAATAAAAGATAGTAAGAACAAAAATAAAATTACTTACAAAAGGATGAGAGAAGAAAATTATGAAGTTTAGAAAAAGAGGGGAGGGGAGAGAGAGTACGGCGACCAGAGAAGTGGAGTATTGATCTCTTACCGTGGAAAGTTCTAAGGCCTTTTTTTTTTTTTTTTTCCAAAAAAATCATCATTTTTTTTTTTCAAAATTGTAGATAAAGAAACAGCATCATTTTCTAAAAAATTCACAATTAAAAATTAAAAATTTTCTTTAAAGTTTCACTCACATAAATTCAAAAAATAACATAATTATTACACATTTTTTTTCTTTTTCTTACACAAATCTCCAAAAGAAATTCCCTTAAAAAAAAAAATCCTTTTCTAAAACAAGAATATCTCATTTTGGTTTCAAAAATAACGGAGCCTCATACTTTGATGTATGGATTTAATGCGAGATGAACAACAAAAAAAGCTAAAGGCGTATTCCAATTCCCACTTTGCATTCAAAGGTAACATCAAAGCCATTGCCAGCAGTAATAAGCACAATAAAAATCCGATGAAAAAGAAAAAAATATAATGTAATTACTAGAGAAAGCCTTAATTATGCTTTTGGTCAGTGGCGGAGCCAGAAAAATAATTTAGTGAGCCGCACTAAATTATGCTTTTGGGCCTCACATTTATATTTACAATAGATAATAAAAATTATAAATTATATATATATATAATAAATTTTAATACACATTTTTATATTTATATTTTTAATATAAATTTTTTTTTTAAACAAAATCTTCAAATCACATTTTTATACCATACAAGTATTCTCTCTAATTCTTCTTTATTTCTTTCCTTCTTTTATGGAAAAAATGCAAAAGTGATCCACAATCTTTACCCCTGTTGCAAATGTAGTCCACAATCTTTAGTAAGTAGCAAATGTAGTCCACAATGTATCCATTTTGTTGCAATTTTAGTCCAAAAACGGAAAATTGACCTTGACTAACGGTCAACGGGTTTGACCATCTAAAACCACCCCACCCTTCCTTCCAAAACCATTTCTCCACATCAGCACCGCCACGTCACCCGCGCCACGTCACCTTCTGCTGAAAATGAAAGGAGAGGCTAAAAACTTTAAAATTTGCTCAAGTGGGGTTTCGAACCTGTGACCTTCCCTCTGCACGCGCGAGACACAACCACTAAGCTGCAGTCGTTTGTTTGTCTTTAGTTGCTGTTCCATTTAGTCATATAGAATCACACTTTTCTTTCATACTTTATACACAAGGCCGTATTAAGACTTTCAAATTCCTTTCCGTACCGTCAAATTAATTAACTTATTTAATTAAAATTACTATTCTAACCTTATTAAATAATGTCAAACATATAATTACCTCTAATATATATTTTTAACTCTTCAAAAATCTCATACGAATTAATTCAACATCAACTATATATATATTTTAACTCTTCCCCTTCCATTTTTGGGAGATTCTTATTTGGAAAGATATTTCACCAGTGTCTGTAAGGTAAATCAAAGCAGCGTTGCCTTGGTGAAATATCTTTCCAAATAGGAATCTCCCAAAAATAGAAGGGAAGAGTTAAAAATATATTATAGTTGATGTTGAATTAATTCGTATGAGATTTTGAAAGAATTAAAAATATATATTAGAGGTAATTATATGTTTGACATTATTTAATAAGGTTAGAAATAGTAATTTTAATTAAATAAGTTAATTAATTTGACGGTATGGAAAGGAATTTGAAAGTCTTAATACGGCCTTGTGTATAAAGTATGAAAGAAAAATGTGATTCTATATGACTAAATGGAACAGCAACTAAAGACAAACAAACGACTGCAGCTTAGTGGTTGTGTCTCGTGCGCGCAGAGGGAAGGTCACAGGTTCGAAACCCCATTGGAGCAAATTTTGAAGTTTTTAGCCTCTCCTTTCATTTTCAGCAGAAGGTGACGTGGCGCGGGTGACGTGGCGGTGCTGATGTGGAGAAATGGTTTTGGAAAGAAGGGGTGGGGTGGTTTTAGATGGTCAAACCCGGGTTTGACTGACGGTCAAACCCGTTGACCGTTAGTCAAGGTCAATTTTCCGTTTTTGGACTAAAATTGCAACAAAATGGATACATTGTGGACTACATTTGCTACTTACTAAAGATTGTGGACTACATTTGCAACATGGGTAAAGATTGTGGACCACTTTTGCATTTTTTCCCTTCTTTTATACTATTTGAACTAATATTTATGCATGCTCTTTTTGGTTTGTGGGGCACATATATTCTACAAATTAAATAAATTAGTATTTTAAAATTTTTTATAGTTGTATTAAGGGGTGTAGGGTGGTGGCACGTGCCCTCAGGGCCCCACCCTAATCTACTAAGTTGTGATTTGGTTTGACTTAGGCTCTGTTCTCTTGTGGCAAATTTTCAAGAATCATCACTTTTTTTTTTCAAAATTTTACACAAAGAAACAATTTCACTTTTTTAATAATTTAAAATTAAAATTTTAAAATTCCCTCTAAATACCTACTCACATAAATTCAAAAAATAACACAATCATTACACTTTTTTATCTCTCACTTACACAATTTCCCAAAAAAAACTTCCCTTCAAAAAATTTCTAACAAAAAACTTCCCTCCAACAAAATTTTCCCTACACAAGCCACAAGAGAACAGAGCCTTAGTCTCCAAATTTAAATTTTGGTGTCTTGAACTTTTTATCAAAATCGGGTTTCTGACTGAAAATTGGTTGAGTACTGCAAAATAATCTTTAGAAAATAAGAAACACAAAACATTGTCCCACAAAAATCAGATCTTATTGTCTTGACACTATTACAAAAATGGGATTATGGTGATCATTTTAAGGTGACTAACATGAAAATCGCCCTTAATAATGAAAATACGAACTCTCTAAGGTAATTGAAAACCACCCTTAATAACGGTAACACAGACTCTCTCATCACTAATTGAAGGTATTGAATTTGGAAGAAAAACTTGCAGTACTTGAGTGAGAATTTATGTTACTATATTTTCTAATCATATATTGAGTACCATATTTTCTTTTCATGCATGTGACCATTTTTTGTCTTTCATTTATTTAAAAAGGATTTTTTCCTTGGCGAATTTAGGGTGAGAAACTCGATCTCGCCAATATAAAATTCGATTAGATTGCATTGCCACAAATTTTTAAGTTTGGGACCAGTTTCAATGTTTTTTAAATTTAAAGAATAATTTGACCAAACCTCCAACTTTGAACACCAACTAAATGATGAGTACATTGCATTACTTCCCTTGAGGTGTGTCTAAATTACTTGAGGATCCCAAAATTTAAGAAAACTACAAAACAATTAACCCTAAATGTGGTGATAATACAAAATTACACCTTTCAAAATGGGAATGAAGCGGAAAAACGTTGGCAATTGTCAAAATATAAAATTAATAGACAAATATACCCTTAATAAGACAGATAAAAACACCCATTTATAATAAACTGTGGTGAATAACTGAAGTATAATACTTCAATAGCTCCATATTCATAAAGTGTGATTTGTTATTGTAAATGAAATTCAGTTGTGAATATTATTATTAAAAGGGTTCAATTATTCCCTATAAAATTTATTTTAAGTGAATATCCGATTATTAAGGATATTTTTGTAAATGGGATCCTGGTGTTTGAAGTAAGGGACATAAAAAAAATCAAAAAGTAAAGGGACCAAATTAAATATTCATAATGTAAATTAGGGACCAAAAAATTAATTTAAAAATTAGGGATTAAAATAATTAAGAGGCAATATGTGAAGGATCAAAATTTGAACGTACTCTTTTATCTTTCTTAGTAAAGGCATATTAGTCTAACCATTTGCTATTATGATAATTGCTAATGTTTTTCCAATATTTTAAGGAAAAAATGCAAAAGTGGTCCACAATCTTTACCCCTGTTGTAAATGTAGTTCACAATCTTTAGTAAGTAGCAAATGTAGTCCACAATGTATCCATTTTGTTGCAATTTTAGTCCAAAAATGGAAAATTGACCTTGACTAACGGTCAACGGGTTTGACCGTCAGTCAAACCCGGGTTTGACCATCTAAAACCACCCCACCCCTTCCTTCCAAAACCATTTCTCCACATCAGCACCACAATTCGCCACGTCACCCGCGCCACGTCACCTTCTGCTGAAAATGAAAGGAGAGGCTAAAAACTTCAAAATTGCTCCAGTGGGGTTTCGAACCTGTGACCTTTCCTCTGCGCGCGCGAGAGACAACCACTAAGCTGCAGTCGTTTGTTTGTCTTTAATTGCTGTTCCATTTAGTCATATAGAATCACACTTTTCTTTCATACTTTATACACAAGGCCGTATTAATACTTTCAAATTCCTTTCCATGCCGTCAAATTAATTAACTTATTTAATTAAAATTACTATTCTAACATTATTAAATAATGTCAAACATATAATTACCTCTAATATATATTTTTAACTCTTTCAAAAATCTCATACGAATTAATTCAACATCAACTATAATATATTTTTAACTCTTCCCCTTCCATTTTTGGGAGATTCCTATTTGGAAAGATATTTCACCAAAGAGGAATCTCCCAAAAATGGAAGGGGAAGAGTTAAAAATATATTATAGTTGATGTTGAATTAATTCGTATGAGATTTTTGAAAGAGTTAAAAATATATATTAGAGGTAATTATATGTTTGACATTATTTAATAATGTTAGAATAGTAATTTTAATTAAATAAGTTAATTAATTTGACGGCATGGAAAGGAATTTGAAAGTCTTAATACGGCCTTGTGTATAAAGTATGAAAGAAAAGTGTGATTCTATATGACTAAATGGAACAGCAATTAAAGACAAACAAACGACTGCAGCTTAGTGGTTGTCTCTCGCGCGCGCAGAGGAAAGGTCACAGGTTCGAAACCCCACTGGAGCAAATTTTGAAGTTTTTAGCCTCTCCTTTCATTTTCAGCAGAAGGTGACGTGGCGCGGGTGACGTGGCGAATTGTGGTGCTGATGTGGAGAAATGGTTTTGGAAGGAAGGGGTGGGGTGGTTTTAGATGGTCAAACCCGGTTTGACTGACGGTCAAACCCGTTGACCGTTAGTCAAGGTCAATTTTCCGTTTTTGGACTAAAATTGCAACAAAATGGATACATTGTGGACTACATTTGCTACTTACTAAAGATTGTGGACTACATTTGCAACAGGGGTAAAGATTGTGGACCACTTTTGCATTTTTTCCAATATTTTAATCCCACTTTGAAAAGTATTTTTGCTATGTTGTCATCTCATCCAACGGATGTTTGGTACTTTTCACATACTGGGGAGTCCACTCGGTAATTTAGACAAACCTAGAGGGAAGCAAAGTAAATATAATTTACTCCTAAATGTTTTATCCTTCTACTTTGCTCTCCCTATATATATAACAACCAGCCCATATGATCTTCTGCAACAAACTCACACACAAAACACATAAATACAATAAATAAGATGGCAGAAAATGCAGGGAGCTCTTGCTCGGGCAACAGAAAGAATGGAAAGGGGAAAAACAACGTGGAAGAAGGAGGAAAAGGAGGTTTTGGCTCCGCCAAATAGACTACTACTACTGCTACTCCGGTGAAACCCAAGGAGAAAGAATTCGTGTCCACCAAAGTATACAAAACTGTTGCCAAATGTTGTGTTAATGCTGTGAAACCTGACCACAAGATTAATCCCTGATCAACACCATCAGGAAGGCGGCGGTGGCGGCGGCGGCCGGAATGCATGATCATCATCCCTCATGATCAGCTACGCACCTTATAATTAAATAAATAAATATATATATATATATATATATATATGTAGTGCTTGTTTCCATGCATGAAGCATGTAAAAATAATTATGCGTCGTTGACTGAGATATAAAACTGGTTATTCTGTTTAATCTGAGCAGGGTTTCTCTGGTTTGAGTTTACTTTTATTTTATTAGATGGACTTCAGTTGAAAAAAAATTATATTCGAATAAAAAGGAGCAAGGACTAAATAGAACATTGTGTTAGAATATTTATCAGGATCAAAATATGGTTTATGAGGAGGAGTATTAGTACTTTAGTTAAGATGGAATTAAAAGAAGTTCTAGGTGGCAAGAAGTGATTGAATGCCTGATAAATCATATTTCAGAATGATCCTCATAAAAATAATATATATATATGGACAAATTATATAAATGACCACTAAACTATTGCCTGTGCCCACTTTTGGTCACTAAACTATTTTTTTCTCACTTTTGGTCACTAAACTATTACTTGTGCGTACCTTTTGCCACTAAACTATTTTGTCAATTTGGGGCCATTAAACTTTTGTTTGTGCCCACTTGGACACTAAACTATTAGAAGTTGTCACTAATGGTCACCCCGTTAAGAGCTTTCATCAAATCTTGATTTACTCCCATTTTTTAAATTTATTATTTAAAATTTTCATATTTTTTGAATCACTACTTCATTTTATTTTTGATGGTAAAACTCATTCATTATATTATATCATGTGACTCTCATATCATTTTTGATGGTAAAACTCATTCATTTAGAATTAATTATGTGACTCTCATATCATTTTATAATTTTTCAAGATTTAACATAATTTAAGAAAAAAAATAAAAAGTAAAAAATAAATGAAATCACTGTCAATATCTATATTAGGAATCGAATGCAAAAATTATAGTTAAAGACAAATAACGCTCGACGAGTCAAAGAATAATTTATCATATGTTTATAAATACAAATAGAGAGATCGAGGAAAACAAAAAAGAATACAAATAATTATTGTTTGTGAGTGATTGATGTTAGAAAATATTGATGCATCTATATATATATATATATAGGAAATTTAAAGATTGTTAGGGTTTTGGGAATATTATAGATTACAGAGTAAATAAAAATTTGATGGAAACTCCTAAAGGAGTGATCATTAGTAGCAACTTCTAATAGTTTAGCGGCCAAAAGTGAGCGAAAAATTATTTAGTGGCCAAAATTAGGCAGTTTAGTACCAAAAGTGGACAAAAGCAATAGTTTAGTGACCAAAAATAAGTAAAAAAAAATTTAATGGCCAAAAGCAGGTACAGGCAATAGTTTAGTGGCAATTTATATAATTTGCCCTTTTTATAAAACCATATTTATATGTGTAGAATAATATAGCTCTGTTGGTTCCAAAAATTGGCACCCTAGGTATGAAAATGTTTTACAAAAACTCGCATGACTCAGATTTATAAATAAAACACGATTTATATACATGAGAAAATCCGCGGATTGACACGCGTCTCTAGGGATGCGCTGTCCCCACAACTATGTGTGTGTTTTGTTTTTTTTGTTTTCTGTTTTTTGAAGAGTGGTGATGCTTTACAATAGTGAAAGTTGTTGCCTTTTTTATAAATTTTTTTTTATAATATTAAAAAAAAAAAATTATGCTACACTTTCAAGTTTTTGTGGTATTTTTACTTCAAGTGATACTTGCATTACCGATACTCTGACCACTGGTATTTCGCTGAATACAACCCCAAAATGTCTTACTTTTTTTAAAAATGAAAGCTAAATATTATACGAAGCGGCTAAAGTCTCACCAAATCTTGTCACAACCAATACATAATGAATGTATTTCAAAGTCAAAATATTACACACTCTATGAAACCAAATTTCTCTTCAAAAGGGAAAGAGAAGCAAGAGTGTAATAATAATATTGGGTTTGGGGGGGGGGGGGGGGGGGGGGGGGGGGGGGGGTGGTAAGGGTACACCAAATAGTACTGTTATCTTTCTATGCATATAAAGGTTTAATAGCATGAGCGGATACACGGGCAGTTCTAGACCCCTCCAATTCCCTCCTCCATCCTTACTAGTAGTGTATTTTTAAGTGTCACAAAAAAAAAATTATTCATATATTTGATTGTCAAAACAATTTATTCTGATCCGGCCGTCACTATATTCACTTACAAAGATAAAATTGTTCGAAATGGAGGCACAGTGTAATTAAACCTATATCAGAGTAATGATATAGACAACAAAATAATCAGGTACTGAAATTATAGAATGTATATATAAAAATAAGAACTAAATTTATTCTAGGGAATAAGTTGCCATAAAAAACTAATTAAGTTCGAAGGCGGTATTTTACAACTAATTAATTAATACTAAACATATATAAATCCTTATACAGTCAAGTTGCCAGTTACATTTAATTAATGAAAGAATAAAATATTGGAAAAGTGAAGATTAAAGAGAATAATAGTGATTTGGTCAAAAAAGAAACCGACTAATTAAACAATGAGTGAGTAGTATTTATGCCTCCATTACTGAAACTTAAGATAATGCAATGGAATGGGGAAACATTAATGTTGTTGGAGATCGAATCCCCTCCAGTTAAATCATTATTCTCTCCCCCATTTTGTACTACTGTAATTCTAGCATGGGTGTTAATGTTATGGATAATGTTTGTTGCACATAATATATGCAAGAATTTATGCACATAAAGTGTATAGTGTGGGCCAGCAAAAATTAGTTTCTAATTTTATCCTTTTATCTTTTAACCTCTTAAAATTTTAATTTTTGTAATTAACCCCTCTAGTGTTTAAAAATTTAGCAATTAGCTCCCTAAACTTTTACTTTTCGCAATTAACTCCATAATGTTAAATTTCTTGCAATTAACCCCTTAAAGTATAAAAATTTAGCAATTAGCCTCCTAAACTATTACTTTTTACAATTAACTCCCTAAACTTTTCCATTTTTATCATTTTTTTCCTCCTCCCTTCTCTCTCTCTTACTGCATTCTTCAACTCTCTCCACTATCCTTTTTGTTCTCTTTTTTTTTTTTAGTATGACCCACTATCCTAATCCCTAAAGTTTTAGTTTTTGTAATTAACCCCTAAAGTTTAAAATTTTAATTTTTGTAATTAACTCCCTAAAGTTTTAGTCTTCATAACTAACCCCCTAAAATTTAAAAATTTTAGTGATTAGCCCATGAAACTTTTACTTTTCACAGTTAAATCCCTAAAGTTTAAATTTCTTGCAATTAACCTCTTGAAGTTTAAAATTTTTGCAATTAGCCCCCTAAACTATTACTTTTCGCAATTATCTCCCTAAACTTTTTGTCGCTAACTCACTGCAATTTATTTTTTTGTAATTAACCCCCTAAATTTTAAAACTTTTTCAATTAACTCCCTAAAGTTGTAACTCTTGCAATTAACCCCCTACAATTTAAATATAACTCTAGTAAAACGTAAAGATAGATCCACAAAGAAATAGCAACGCCGCAATGATATGCGTTACACATTAATCAGTGACCTTTAATTGCAAGATAATTGAAACAAAAGTCACAGATTAAAATATGGGTTAAGTGTAAAGAACCCCCAATGGTTTAAAAACTTTTGAAGAACCCCCCTTGTTTCGCTCAAAACCATAAAGTAACCATTAACTAACAGCAGAGACTAAAAAAAAACAAAACTAATAGCAAGGACTAAAAGGAAAATTTAAAAATAGTATTGTTCAGTTTAAAAACCTGTGAAGAACCCTTCGTGTTTTGCCCAAAACCATAAAGTAACCATTAACTAACAACAGGGACTAAAAAAAAAAGGTAAAACTAACAGCAGTGACTAAAAGGAAAATTTAAAAACAGTATTGTGCATCGTTTTCTTCCTTCTTCTATTTTTTCCCCCTCTTTTCTATGTCGTCTCCCCTACTGCCGTTCGCTCTGCAATTTCTCCCTCCTCCCTGCGTCTTCGCGTCGTCCTTCTTCCTCCCGTCGTCGTCATCTTCCGGGTTGCTTTTTTTTTGGCCGAAATTGCAGAGCTTTGATTCTGCAATCAAAATTTTGCAGAAACGAAGTCTGCCAGTTTTTTTTGGGAAGAATATGAACAGTGCCACACATGTGAAATGACGATTTTGCTCCTGTCTTTTTTTCGATTAAACGAAATTGACTAACAGAGTGGTATTTTTCGCACGTTTTGAAAAGGTTTGCGCTGTTTTGCAAACTCAGACAAAGGTTAGTGATCAAATGTGCAATTCACTCATATATATATATATATATATATATTCAAAAATAAACTAAAGAGAAAATCACTTTCACTTAGGGGTGTCAATTGGGTGGGTTGGGCGGGTTATGGATCGGGTCAAGATTGACCCGTAACTAACGGGTCACCCCAACCTGACCTGTTGACTAATGGGTCATATACGGGTTGGGTTATGTCTGGGTTGGGTTGTAATCCACTCAACCTGCGGTTTAATTTATTTGACCCAACATGTTAAATTCACTTGACTCGACGAGTTATAACCTGTTCGACCCACATTTTAACCTTTTCTTAACCCACAAATTATTTTTATAATATAAAATAAATTTAATAATTAAATAAATACGTACGTACACACACACACGGACACCCATGCATACTGGATATGTAATGCATGCATTGCAAATATACATACACGTATATATATGCATAATTAATTAATGTAATTTATTTAAAAATATCTCTTAAATTAATTCATGTAAGTAAATTAGGTTATTGAGTCATGACTTATTTTGACTTAACTTGTGAACTCATTATTCGGGAAAAAGGTGCATTTAAACCTAGATAAAAAATTATGTGTATAAATTAGTTCGTCGGGCCACTATATACACACGTTAACATATTGTATGTAACTAGGTATAAAAATGATTTGCTGCGTTGACTCATTTTATTTGCAAGTCAATTCATTTATTAAATAAAGGTTTATATAGACCGATTGGGTAGACCCGTGTAACTCGACGGGTCGGCCCATTTAACTCGACGGGTCGGCCCGTTTAACTCGACGGGTCAGCCCGTTTAACTCAACGAGTCAGCCCGTTTAACTCGACGGGTCAGCCCATTTAATTCGATGGGTCAACTCGTTTAATTTGATGAGCCAACCCATTCCTTAACGGGTCGACCCATTTAATTTGACATGCCGACCCATTTAACCCGATAGGTCAAACTATTTTGATAAATTTAATTATTACATAAAATTAATGTCTTTTAAATAAATTTATCTTATTTATTATACACGTGCCTTAATATTATAGCAATGATAGTCTTAGCAACAAATCATAGCAACTTTTTGATAGCAACTCATGTGGCATGCATTCATTGGCCAATTATTTGATATTAATAAAAATGTAACCAATGAATGCATGCCACATGAGTTGCTATCAAAAAGTTGCTATGATTTGTTGCTAAGACTATCATTGCTCATATATATATTTATCTAAAAATAAAATTTATATACATATATATATATATATCAAATAAGTGAATAAAAAAAATTGAAACAAATTGACAAAATAAAAGTAAAAGAAATCATTTTAAAATGTGAAAAAATTAATAAGGGATTAATTGGGAAAAAATGGGTCCCATTTGGGTACCCATTATAGACCCAATAATATGTTCCCATTTGGTTTTAATGGGTACCCATGTCCTCCTATCAATTTTCATTCCATATTAATTTCCCTCCCAACCAATACCCAATGGGAAAAAATAATGGGAATTTCTCTCCCAAAAAATTTGATCCCATAGGACACCCAATAGGATTGGGAAAAATTGCCAGCTCTACTATAGGGAGTTAATTGTAAAAATTAAAAGTTTAGGGGGCTAATTGCTAAAATGTTAAACTTTATAGGGTTAATTGTAAAAATTAAAACTTTAAGGGTTAATTGAAAAAATTAAAAATTCAAGGGGTTATTATGAAAACTAAAACTTTAAGGGGTTAATTACAAAAATTAAAACTCTAAGGGGTTAATTGCAAATATTAAAACTTTAGAGGGTAATTTGCAATTTCATAAAAGTTTGGATTTTTTTTTGCAATTAACTCTAAAAAAGCAGGCCATGAGAAATTAGGAAGAACCAAGAAAGAGGAATATGAAAGAAAATAGTTTGGAAGGATAAAAATAGAATATAATTAAAAGAGCCCATTTTTTAATCATTAATGTGCACAATTTCTTGCACACAATATGTGCAACAAACATTATTTTTAAATGTTCATTTAAAAAAATATATATTTTTAAACATTAGGGGGTTAGTTGTGAAAAATAAAACTTTAGGGATTAATTACAAAAATTAAAACTTTAAGGGGTTAAAGGATAAAAGGATAAAATTGGAAACTAATTTTTGTTGGCCCACACTATGCACTTTATGTGCATAAATTCTTGCACATATTATGTGCAAAAAACAGTATTCTAATGTTATGCCCACCCACCCACCCAATGCGTTGGGTATCGTTTTTTTTTCCTTCTTCTTTTTGCTTCTTTTGTATTTCCATTATTTTTATAACTGTCTGTCAATATTAATTTACAATTAAAGCATGATTTTTCGTTGTAAAAGCATCTATTTTAATATATACTCCCTCCGTTCTATTAGAAAAATTTACTTTGTATTACTAAAACTAATTTTACAAAGTTGACTCTTCGAATGGAACATAAAGAGTAATTGTGATTAATTTACTCTTTCTTTTTTGGTAAAATTTACTCATGAACAAGAAAAGCTCTTCTATTCTGGTTCATGATTTCTCTTGGCTATATAATTCATCCGGGGAGAGATCTTGGTACGATTGGCAAGAATAGCGATGACGAGCAACACTGATGAGGCCAAGGTCAAGACGTTGACCAAAGCTAACTTGAGGATCGATGAACCCAATAAAGTCCAAAAGTTCTTCACAAAAGTCTAATTATTGTACATAATCCAAGTTCTTATATATCAAAGGATTCTTTTAGTTAATATGATTAGACCAATTACATGGGATGGCGAAAAGAAGAGAGAAAAGGCTTGAAGCAACTTTAACAAAGCTCAAAAAATAAATATAAGTCTAACCTCAAGTAGATGACAAGAAAAAGTTCAACTGGGTCAGGTGACATGTTCCACAAATGAAAGCCCACAAAGCAAGGCCTGATAATTAATTTGTGTGAATCCCAATAATTAAATTGATCAAATTTGGCAATTGTGATCAAGTTCATTCACGGATTGGGTTAATGGTTTTTAGCTTTTTTTTTTTTTATATAGTTTAATTAGGTTATATTTTCCTTATAGTTTTTAGGAAAGCTTGGAGCACCTCTTACAACTATAAATAGAGGTGTTCACTATTAATAAAATATAACAATGGTAATTCCACGTATTTTATGAGAAATTTAAGTGGGGGGCACATAGCTAGTCCGTCCTTATGATTTTTGTGTGAACTTTTAGCTGATTTAATGCTTTAACTAGGTTAATCAATTAGCTTGTTTATAAAAACTTTATTACATTAAGTTTAGTTTCACTTATTTTATGGTGTCTTAATAATTCTTGTTCTAGGTTCATATTTTTTGAATTTGCATATTTGTTGAATTCTATCACAGGAAAAGTGCTAGAATTGGTAAAGGGAGTCTTTGACTATTTTCTTGAAATTCTTCCGCATGGTGCGACCTAAAACCTAAAGGGAGATCTTAAAGTTCGATCAAGTGGTACGTATTAGAAAATATTGCTTGAAAAGACTGGATTAGATAGTACAATTTTTTTCGCATCTTCTCCCTCCAAATAAAATAGCAACACTCACTACTACAGAAAGGAACATTGAAGGCGCTCATTTATGTTGGATATTTTCCAATAATTAGCTAAAAGAATAAGTGAAAATAAAGAGGAGTAAGCAAGCGATGTTCCGTGCGAGTCGCACAAGACATCGGATGATGTCCAGAAGTAAAGCTCAAGCTAACTGAAGCCGAGTGAGCACTCGTGCGAGTCGCACGAATGCTCGGACGAGCTTCAGTAACTTGTAAGAGTATTCGTGCGAGTAGCACGAGTACTCTGACATGCTCCAGTGAGCTTCAGGAGCATTTCAGTAACTTGTAAGAGTACTCGTGATGACATGCTCCAGTAAGCTTCTTCTTCTTTGAAGATTTACATCTTTTCACGAAAAGTGTGATTCCGAACTCAATTCTTATTCGAATTCAGTTCAGATTCTTCTTACCTCTTCGTAAGAGTTGTTACTATTGAATGACACTCTTGGAGGTCTATAAATAGACTCATTAGGATGGATTTATAAGAAACGAAATTATTCTTAATTGAACAAGATATTCTTGCACTTTTCACTCTTGTTTCTGTTCTGTTTAAGTCAGGGTAGGTTTACAATAGATATCTTTATCTTATACCACAAGGATATTAGTTCCACAACTCTTTGCACTAAAGGGAACTAATAAAGCATAAAACAAAGTGATTAACACGATTTGAAAAAGCAATTTCTTTTTGTTACCATTTGTAATAGATTAGTGTTTACTACAGAATATACTTTTAGTTTCTTCTTGTTAGTCATTGTTGCTATTTTCGGAAGATATATCCAACAGTTTAGAGGCGCTAAACTACAAATCTGCCTCCTTTAGAGGGGAAGCGATGTCTTACTACTCAAGGGAAATTTGGGGGGGGGGGGGGGGGGGGGGGGGTTGGGGAGAACTTCAAACCCTTCCAAACTCCCTTGTCAACACCACTGATTAATTGGTGATGACGAGGAGAATATATGAGTTGGTTGTCTGCGCCTGTAACACCATGCACGAAACTTCCCGCGGAGCCTTCAATATTGCCCATTTTTGCAATATAAATAGAAAAGTACTAAAAATGAGCAATTAAAATTGAAGTTATATTAGATGTTAAAAAAGAAGTTTTACACACATAAAATGGTTTGAATACATACGTAAGAGATATTTAGATGCCCCAAAAGACATGTATAAAATACAGAGACATTACCGAATATTAAAAGGGGTGGATGAAGGTCTACAAATAATAAAAAATAACTTTAAAATATAACATGTTATAATAAAATAAATAATTTACTGTGTTTTATTGGTACACAATGATAAGATATGATATATATATATATATATATAATTTATATATATAAATACATATAATTGACCCAAATAGTGAGGCAAAAGTTCTGTTGTTGTTGTATTTATAAGTTTGTTTTTGGAACCAATCATAATCAAATTTAGCATACATATGTGTTGTACTTATGGTAAAAGGGAACAACTAATTATAAGGGGGGAAAATTGTGAGGTTAGGAGCACAATAAAGTTTTAGCAGAAAATGAAGCCTTTTCAGAACTGAAATGATACCAACGTTCGAGACCCGTTCGAAGTTGAAACCGTACTTTCAACGTGGATCAAGAGTCTCGTACGTTATATGAAATTTCAACCAAATGTTCTCTGTTTCATTGAGACACCGAGTTCGACATCGAACTTCAGTGTTCAAGAACTTAGGCATTTTTGCCTTTTGTTTTTGTTCTTGCTACGATGCCCAGTTCGTATTCAAACTTACTGGCTTCGACGGCTAATTCGACATCGAACTGGGTGTCGAACTTTTACTGCTCCAATTTCTTTTATTCTTAAATCATTGGAAAATTTCCAACAAGCTAAACCCAATTTATAAGTGGAAACAAGTTGCTGCCAAGTTTTTTCAGAATCAAACCCACAAATTTCTCTGGCATGCCAAAAGATTCCAAAAATTTTCAGGACTCCCCGTTTGAATTATCACTACTACAAAAAGGGCTTTTAATGGCGGTTTTTAAGGGCTTTTAACGGCGGTTCTTGGCCTTTTTGAACCGCCATCTATCTGGCAGCCGTAGTAAGTTAGCGGACTTTCTACGGCGGTTAGAACCGCCGTAGAAAGTGAAGTTGTCACTTTCTACGGCTGTTTGGTTCTGAACCGCCGTATAAAGTCTACACTTTTACGGCTGTTTAGTTCTAAACCGCCGTGGAAAGTGGCCACTTTTTCAAACTCAAACCGCGATAAAAAGAGAAAATTAATCGGTTTAAAGCAAAACCTGCTGCTAAAAGTTTAAATTTAATACAAATATTACCAAGATACAAATTGAAATCGCTATTATATTACAGGGGCATATCCAAAAATATTTGTACAACTATAATATGAACAAGTTTCATTAGTATCCATCAACTACGGCTAATGCTCCACAATATAACTAGCGCATATTTTTCTCATAGCATCTATATCCACATTGCTTAATGGAGTGCGGTCGAGCTTGAAGTACTGCAACAGAGTTTTTGAAATTAAAAAGTAACTGAGTAGCAAAATGAAATACAGTCAAGTAAGTTATGAGAAATCAAATACTTTTTCGAGTGCCAATGTGTCGGATTTCATTGCGATTTGGTACATGTAGTGCATGACATAGTAGCCACACTCCCAGTTAGACGTTTGCTTTTTATGCTAATGAATATTAGTGTACGAGTTAGAAGATCATACAATTTTATACAACACATCGTTGAATAAAAAATTCAATAAGAACCAATTATACCTTAATTACTATCCACTCAGGTTGCATATGCACATTTCTGGGCAATCCTAAGAAAGCTTGATAATTAAACATCACCCTATAAAAATGAAAGCAGAATGAAAATAATTAGCAACATATGTATATATGATTGGCATTAGAAATTATATATGCATTCTAACATTAGTTAATATATATAACTCACTTATCTATAAGTATTACTGCCTCCTTTTTTTGTGGGTTTTGTAAAGAATCAAACCAGTAGACAACCTTTTCAATCAGTCCAATGGCTATAAGCATCCAATGTTCACTGCAAACCAAAAATTTAATGACCTCAGATCTTTAAATCAGTGTTTCTTAAAAATTAGAGAAACGCTTACAGTGTTTACCCCTGAAGATACGACACCAGATAAATTTCTTTATTCCGATCCTTCAAGTTTCGTGCAATGTAGTGTACCCTATCTTCATATGTGTTTCCTAGGGCCGTGACATGATCAGCTGAGAGAAACCCTATCCCCTTCCGGTCATTCCTTTCAACCAAATCATGTAAAGCTCTAAAGAATTTACATGATCATGCATCATTGGTTAGTCTAGGCACATGGAATGCATACTATATATAACAATAATCATAAATAGGTTATAAAATTAAGTGGAAACTCACTTGGTGAACAATTGCATCAAACAGTTTGTGACCATGCTTTCTCTTGACAATAATTCTCCGACATCCATTCGATCCATCGAAATAGGATGATCCACACCTATGACATCTCTTGTCATTTGAAACAAGAAGCCATTGAAGTTCGAATCTTTCTCCATTCGGAGCTGTAACTCGTACAGTGGATCAGATGTCGAAGAGGATGACATTTCATTTGGAACCGTCGCTGAAGGAGATTTTATATCATCCATAGAATTCACACGGCCTTTTTTCTTTTTTAAACATTTATCCACCTAACAACATTTGAAATAACATTAAATATACAAAACGGTATTAAGTAATTCACAAATAAATGTAAGAATATACCTGTGTTACTGGATCCGGCCGAATAATTTCAATCAAATGTATAGGCCATTCCACGAAAAAGGATCGGGCCATTCCCACAGTTGAAGCCTCTTCCTCAGGAAATGGTAGCGGGGCAAAGTCATCATATGAAATTTTAATTGTAACCCTCGCGCAACCTTTCCTTACCTCGCAGCCGTGGTGCTTTCTTTGCTTATAAACATTTCCCTTGGCCACAAGCTTACGCCTCTTACATGTATCCTCAGAGATGAACAGATGACATTCACACCCGTCCTGAGATAATAGGCAAGCGAATGAACATTACTCAACTATTTTCGCTAACTTAACAAACCAAGTGTAATCATGAAACCAAAGTCAAGCGTCTTTAGAAGTGACAATGTGAAAGAAATTATACAAACAAATATGAAAGACATAAATGTATTTCAAGTACCTTGTATTCGCCTAAAGAACTCACTTCTTCCAAGTTTGTTGCAATAGGGCTATTCTGAACCTCAGAGGCTTTGATCGGGTCCATAGATGAAACAGGTATCATATGTAACTCAGGCAAACTTGTAGGGATAAGAGGAGAAAAATCTTGCCTACGAGTTTCTTCAGGGTGTAGCGTCGGACTCACAGGGGAAACATTGCTACCATGGACCTCAAACATCTCTGGGGCCATTTCGGAGGTTTCTGGGTTCAAGCTCTGAGCTTTGGCACTATTGATAACAGTGGCTCTTACTGTATCATAGTCAGTCCCCATCTGACCACATATAAGCCCAACCATCATCTTCAGATGTGTTTGACATTCATCGAGCTGGGCAGTAGTTTTCTGAAGCTTTCTCTTAGTTAAATCTAGTTCATCTTTAAGTGACGGCCTTGTTTTCGGGAAAACCTCTGTGATACGTGCCCTGGTAGAATGGCCGCGAACACGACCGGGGTGATCGGTCTTTCCCGTTGCCTTGACAAGAATATCATTCCTACCCTCTGCAACTTTCTCCCCTTGGGACTCGCGGAAACATAGATTTTCCTAAACGTTTTGCCAAAAATATGAAATGTAAATAGATCAATTATATATAGTTTTAAATATATGCGTAGCTTAAAGAACTGAAACATAAGAAAATGTATGGTGCAAAACTTACAATTTCAATCCCAACACGACCAGCCTCTGGCGTGAAGTATTCCCCTTTTTTGTTTGTGTGAGCCTGTCTCCAAAGTAGATGCCGGCCTGGCCCTGCATAAGATTCTTCCCCTTCTTCTTCGGACTGACCGTCCTCTGAAGGCTTCTTCCCAGATGCAATCAAAGCCTCTTCATGCAACTGCTTCTTTAGCAGTCGGTAGCCACCGTGAGATAAATTATGGTAAAAAGAATTTAAAGTGGCATTCTTTTGCGATTTTTCACGAATTGCCTAGAGAAAAATATAATGAAAAATGATTATCCATAAACTGAGCAATTTCAAATATCCAAAAACAAGAAGGAAATGAATTTCAAAAACCCACCTACCATTCTTCTGTTTCGCGGCTAGCCTTGAACTTAATCCATGTCTCCCTAGGGAGATATTTATATTCAAGGCATGAGTCCTCACCCTTCAAGTCAACATTTACATATCTCCCTAAAAAGGATTTCCAATCTTTCCAACGTTTACCGGCATAAGAAATCCACTTGGTTTCGAGTTCTTCAGTTGATTCAAAAACAAATAATGCTTACAGTAAACAATAGAAGTAAAAATTTAGGTAAATTTGGGTTCATTTGTATGAAAGAAGAAATAAACAATGCATTATAATTTTGTGGAGTACCTGTATTTCCATCCACACTCTCTTCTTGATCTCGTCGGGAACTTTGGGCCATGATGCATATTCCATAATGTCCACTTTGCTCCGGGCCGTGAATGCTACGAATGTAATCCACTTTGTATGATAATTTTTAGGCTCATTTTTGGAATCAAACGAAATCTCAAGAGTTTTCCCCTTCATACGCACTTCCAAAAGATCGTTGCAATTTGTAGGCCCTCTACCTCTTTTAGCACTAGTATAAGACCCATCTCCATTGCTCTTTCCCTCATCACTATGGTCCTCATTGCGTTTTCTTTTTCGGGCAATTAGCTTACCTTAAACTTCATGTACATAGAAAGAGAATTCAATATAACATATTTGCAATTAAAGAAAAGCTTTAATTTCAAATACAAGAATGCTTGTAATGTTTAAATATAAAAGGCAATGTACATTTCGCAAACTTCACTCCTAAAAATACTCTCCTTCCCTAAAACAAGAGAAATACTTTGTGTTTTTGCAATAAAGAAGATTTACAATATTGATGCAAAGATAGCCTCACTTTCAATATATTAGTGGTATTCATGACATTAAACCAAGGGAGGAACACACCTTCAACTCAACCACAAAGCATTACCCTCCTTTCCACTAAAGAAGAAACACTAAATGGCAAAAGGTAAAAGATTTAAGGAGAAGTGATATTTCAAATTCTACATTTATGGAAAAAAATCCCCCTCATCATGGAGAATGACTCACAAAGCATATTTCACGCTTTTCAAACAAATATAAGGGAAAGCGAAGAGGAGATAGTGATATTTGCAATACACAAGTTCCATTATCCAAATTAAACCAAAGGAGGCCCAAAAAAGTGGACTTATAAAGGGTACCATTGATAAAGTACTTCCCATTTCACAACCAACAACTAATGAGAACAATCATTAATTTCTAATAAAGGAAAAAGCCAAAATTTAGTGAGGAAGGTAAAAGCTTCAAGGAGGAGTACTTCACTTCTAAAAAATACTCTCCTTCCCTAAAGCAAGAGAAATACTTTGTGATTTCGCAATAAAGAAGCTTTACATTGATGCAAAGATAGCCTCACTTTCAATATATTAGTTGCATTCATGACATTAAACCAAGGGAGGAACACACCTTCAACTCAACCACAAAGCATTACCCTCCTTTCCACTAAAGAAGAAACACTAAATCGCAAAAGGTAAAACATTTAAGGAGAAGTGATATTTCAAACTCTACATTTATGAAAAAAAATCCCCCTTATCAAGGAGAACGACTCACAAAGCATATTTCACGCTTTTCAAACAAAGATAAGGGAAAGCGAAGAGGAGATAGTGATATTTGCAATACACAAGTTCCATTATCCAAATTAAACCAAAGGAGGCCCAAAAAAGTGGACTTATAAAGGGTACCATTGATAAAGTACTTCACATTTCACAACCAACAACTAATGAGAATAATCATTAATTTCTACTAAAGGAAAAAACCAAATTTAGTGAGGAAGGTAAAAGCTTCAAGGAGGAGTACTTCACTCCTAAAAAATACTCTCTTTCCCTAAAGGTACTTAGTGCTTGTGCAATAAAAAATGCTTCACATTCATGCAAAGATATCTTTACTTTCAACATATAAGGGGCTTTCAAGACATTGAAACAAGGGATCCCCAAAGAAAGAACCCTATAAAGATTAAATTCCACATAGTGGAATCAACAACAAAGCATTTTCCTCATTATCACTAAAGGAGGAACACTAAATCGACTAAGAACCAAAATCAAACACCAATGTTCTAAAATTAATCAAGCAAAACCGAAATCAACATTTGTGTTTCTCATATTAATGAAGGAAACCCGAATTGAAAAAGGGTACTTAATTGAAATCCCAATCAAAAATCTAGGTTCTCAACTTATGTAGGACAAAACACGAAATTCCACAACCAAACCAATGCAACCAACAACCAATAAATCCCAAAGCATTCCAATCATTCATCTCTAGCTTTAAACCCGAAATGAAGATTATATTGTGCAAAAAAACCCTAGTGCAATGGGAAGCAATTACAAAATGGAAGGTAACATTGCAAAAGTTTTAAAATGCAAGCATAGAAGGTGGATAAACCTTTTGTGTGCACTCCTACAACAAAGGCCGAAACTATTGGAGGGGGGAAATGGAAGAAATGTTGGTCGGGGTAGTGAAGCTCTTCTCCCCAATCGGCTGCGATGGTCCATGCCGTACGATCGGCACTTTCTGCAGCCACGGGAAGTGCGGGAACTGGGCCGAGCTCGCCGGGTTGCGCCGGCGACGGGAGAAGGAAGCGAAGAACCCGAACAGCCGCGAGAGAAGGGAAAGGGAAACAGGGAAGAAGCAGGGGAGAAGAAGGGGAAAAGAATGAGGGAAAGGAAAGGAATTAAGTCTAAGTTCAAATTTTTTGAACTTAGACCGGCTGGGTGGTTCAACGGCGGTTTAACCGCAAACTGCCGTTGAACCAACATTCAACGGCGGTTCAACCTTGAACCGCCGTTGAAAGGTTACTTTCAACGGTGGTTCAACCGTGAACCGCCGTAGAAAGTTGTTTCAACTGCGGTTCGCGGTTGAACCGCCGTTGAATGTTCTCGGTTTTCTTGTTCCGGCTTAGAAGAGGGGAAAAAATTGGAGCCAATTCCCGCGCGGACATATTTTAATATTAAATTTTTTTTTCCATTTTCAAAAACTAACCCCACAATTTTGTAAATATAATATTACATACACAATTTACATTATATTTATTAAATATGTACACAAGCTCGACTTTTATGAACCATTTCATAATTAAATTTCAAATTTTCCATTGAACCATTTGCATTTAAATTTCCCGTGCTATTACACAATAATTATAGGTGAAAGATAAAAATTAATAAATTTCGTAAATTTACATGTAAGCGTCGATAAAGTAATAAGCTTCATTATCTTCCCTAAAATTTCTACTTTTTCGACTTGGGCGAACGGGATAAAATAATCAAATCCATAAATGCATTAGGTATGTAGTAATATAAAAATTAATGGTTAAGTGGCCGGAAAAAAATTAAATACTTACTGGATTTCATTACCTTACATACATATATATATATATATATATATATAAACATCTTTCTCTTTTCTCCTTTCCTCTCTTGTACATCATCCAACTCCCTCCTCTCTGCTCTCTCTTGTAAATTTCCACTACATATATAAAATGTTTTCATTTGAAGAATTGAAGACAACTTTATAAGTAAGTCTTATATATATATATATATATATATCTATTTGCAATTACGATAATATTAATCAAATATGTATAGTGAAAAACATTAAATTTAGTATGCTGCAAAATATAATGTATTTTATTTACTTGCACCGGTTGATCATGATTAAATTGCATATACAATATTACAGGGGAATGTTGGGAGAAGCAGGGGAACTGTGGGGAAATTAGATATTATACCAAAACCGTAAACCCTAAAACCTAAACCCTAGGCCAACAAATTTGAATTTAGACCGTCGCTTTATTCTACGGCAGTTCAAAAATAAAGGGCCGTAGAAAATACTTTCTACGGCGGTTCAAAAATGAACCGCTGTAGAAAGCAACCTTTCTACGGCGGGTTCAGAATGAACCGCCGTTGAAAGTTGATTCTACGGCGGTTCGCGGTTGAACCGCCGTAGAAAAGTAGTTTCACTTGGAGCCAATTCCCGCGCACGCATAAATTTTCTATTTTTATATCATTTTGTGAACCCTAAACCCTAAACCCTACTCCCTATTAAGTTTTTTTTCCCATTTTCATAAATTAACCCCAAAACTTTGTGAATATAATATTACATACCCAATTTACATTGTATTTATTAATTACAGAAGCTCGCCTTTTATGAAACATTTAATAAGTACATTTCAAATTTTCCCGTGCACCAATATTCCACCGAAAAATTCCATGTACTATTACACAATAATTTTAGGTATAAGTTAAAATTAGTAAATTTCGTAAAATTACATGTAAGCTGTGATAAAGTAATAAGCTTCATTGTTAGACCTAAATTTTCCGCATTCTCGACTTGGGCAAACGGATGAAAACAGTTTTAATTCAATAAATGCATTACGTACGTAGTATAAGAAAAATTAATGCTTAAGGGCCCAATTAAAAAAAAAAAGAAATACTTACTGGAAATTGCATTACTTGCACCAGTTGATCGTTAGGAAATTGCATATCCAATATTACAGGGGAATGCAGGGGAAATGTTTAGGGACTATGCTTCATAAAATGAAATAAAAATAGAAATTTATGAGCGTGCGGGAATTGGCTGCAATTTCCACTTTTCTACGGCGGTTCATAAACAAACCGCCGTAGAAAGATAACTTTCTATGGCGGTTGTTTTAGAACCGCCGTAGAAAAGTGGGAACAAATTCAGCCAATTAATTAATTCCCGCGCGCGCATAAATTTCTATAATATTACATACCCAATTTACATATTATTATTAGACCCTAAACATTTCTAGTTTTTTAATGGTCATAAATTAACCCCAAAACTTTGTACATATAATATTACATACCCAATTTACATTATATTTATTAATTATGTTATCAAGACTTGTATGAAAAATGCTTTACTAAATATATTTCCAATTTTCCCATGCAACATTCCACCGAACCATTTCAGGTACTATTACACAATAATTTTAGGTAAACGCGCAAAATTCAGTTTATTTGTTCTTAAATAATTATCTCTATTTTAATAATTAAAGGCAAGCAATAATTACAATGATGTTAAGGTAAAATAAAAATAGGTTGCCGCCGGTATGGAGCGCGCCTTAATATAAAATATATTGAATAAACTTTATAAAATAATAAAGCATTATTAATCGATAAACAAATAATTAATTCATTTAGCGGTCAATACCCAACCTCGCTAAATGAATATCTTTTTTTCGAGGCACAGACAAGTAATTTATGAAGAGTTAAATATAAAATCAAAACAAAAATCATTGTATAGCTTCCCCTGTAAATTTTACCAAAAGTACTACTCCTTGAAAAAAAAAAATAAAAAATACATGAGACATTTATTCATAAATGAAAAACAAGGAAATCAATTTGCCAGAAAATTTGACAAAGTCTCCCCTATAAATGTAACATACTCCCTGTCAAGGATATGCACATACTTAAATACTTCATTAAGATTCCAACTACTTCAAATAATACGGAATTCAGTTTCAAATTAATTCAGACAAAATCTCCCCTGCTTGTTTTTGACCAAAACACTTTGGCATCATAACATCAACACAGAAGCTTCACACAATTTTCAACAATAACATATTCATTTATAAACATTTCGCTATATGAAGTCCCTGGAAATTTTATCCCTTGCTTGCGCGGCTTCATCCAAGATGTGACCTGTTTCAATCAGACAGTACGAAGGATAAAAATAAATGTTGTTATAAAATTATGTCCACCTCGTTTCATTAAAATCAAAGAAACATATACGAATACACACACACACACATACACACCCACAGAAAAAAAAATTAATAAAAACAAACAATATACCTGAAAATGATTCTTAACTTATTCTCTTTCTCTTATGGGACACTTGATCCTCGAACCATAATCCTTCGCTGTGGTCAGCATGAAGTATGTATTTATCAAGTTCCCTATCTTCTTCATCTGCTCTCGATTCAGGTAACCCACTAGAGAAAGGGCCCGCCTCATAAAGCCCTTCTTCTGTATCAATCCCTTCCACTCCGTGATGTTGTTTACCATGAAGCACAACAGACCAATGTTCGTCACAAGATCAGTGATATAAAAAACTTGTTTCACCTGCGATGCAAGTATAAATGGTTCCCCCTTGAAACCCTCTCGATTAAGGTCCACCAAGGTAAAACCCAATGGATCATCAGTTCGAACCCCATTATTGTTATCAACCCATTTGCAGCGAAATACAGCTACTTTGAAACAAACATAGTCAAGCTCCCAAATATCTTCGATCACCCTGTAATATGCCATGTTTGCATACAATGGATTTTTAATCCTGCTAGAAACATGTAAAGCCTCCGCGATTAATGTAACACCACTGTTTTGTGCCGTACTCTTCTCATCTTGTCTCTTAGTAGCAAATGAATATCCATTTATGTCATAGCATGAAAATGCTCGTACCGCAGGGCTGGGCCTAAACGCCAACCATTTCAATGTCTCCGAAACGTCTTTGCCCATGACAGCATTACCAAACCAATAGACAAATGTCCAAATATGTTCATTGAGCACATGTTAATCCGTCTAAGCAGGATAAGACGTTCTTATTGAACGCATATGGTCTGTCATATAGGGCGCAACTTCTTCAGAATTGCACAGTATGTAGAGATGCGCCTTCATCAATTCAACATTAGACGGCGTAAACATTTTTCCTCCCTTTGTGCCCATACCTGTAATCCTCCCATCGTGCCGATTCTTAGATATTCCAATTGATGCTGTATCAGCCAAGTACTCAATGCAAAACTCAACTACCTCCTCAGCTATATAACCTTCAACAATACTAGCATCAGGACGATAACGATTCTTAACATACCCCTTAAATACTTTTATATATCGCTCGAATGGGTACATCCATCGCAAATGAACAGGCCCGCAGATTTTTATCTCTCTAACCAAATGAATCACCAAATGCACATAATATCAAAAAAGGCGGGTGGAAAATACATTTCTAATTGACAAAGGACAACAATTATTTCATCTTGTAACTGATCAAGTCTTTCGCGCACGATAACCTTGCCACATATAGCATTGAAGAAGAAACAAAGTCTTGTTATACTGGACTTAACATGCTTGGGCAATATCGAGCGAATAGCTACAGGCAACAATTGTTGCATTAAGGCATGGCAATCATGAGACTTCAAACCAACCAGTTTTAAATCTTTCAAGGAAACAAGTCTACTTACATTTGAAGAATATCCGGATGGAACTTTGATGCAACGCAAAGTTGAACACAGTTGTTTTTTTTCTTTTCTGGATAAAGTGTGACAGGCAGGGGGTAGGTATGTGAGTTGTCCTCGAGCTACCGGTGCTAAATTTGATCTTATGTTCATATCAACCATATCAAGTCTCGCGTTATAACCATCCTTAGTTTTACCAGGGATGTTCAAGAGCGTACCTAACAGGCTTTCACAAATATTTTTTTCAATATGCATAACGTGGAGACAATGTCTGACATCCAAGTTCTCCCAGTATGAAAGTTCAAAAATATGGATTTTTTCTTCCACAACATGTATCATTATTGCTGGACTTCGAAGGTTTACCAAACTCCACATTAATGTCCGTCACACGAGCTTTCACCTCTGGCCCGCTCAAGGGTTCTGGAGCTTTTCTGAACTCTTGAAATCCATTGAATGCTCTTTTCATATGGCGATACGGATGAGTCTCGGGAAGAAATCTGCGATGGCCAAGGTATACTGTCTTCCTCCCATGTGCAAGCTGACAAAAATCTGTACTCTGCTCACATATTGGACATGCTTTATGCCCTTTAACAGAGTACCCAGACAAGTTTCCATATGCAGGAAAATCATTAATGGTACAGAACAACATGGCACGTAATGTGAACATTTCTTCACGGTATGCATCAAACACAAGTGCGCCTTCATCCCATAACTTTTTCAAGTCTTCAATAAGAGGAGCAAGATACACATCGATGTCATTTCTTGGTTGTCGTGGGCCTGAAATCATTAGAGACATAAGTATGTACTTGCGCTTCATACACAAGTAAGGCGGCAAATTGTAAGTAACCAACATCACCGGCCATGAGCTACGTGTGCTACTCAGACTGCCAAACGGGTTCATTCCATCAGTACATAAACCAAGCCTCAAATTTCTAGCTTCTCCCCCAAATGAAGGATACATTGAATCAATTTTTTTCCACTGATCTGAGTCTGATGTATGCATTATCACCTTGTCATCATCACTGGGAATACACCGATCTGAATGCCATGTCATAAGTTTTGCATCTTTTGCATTAGCGAACAACCGTTTAAATCTCGGTATTATAGGAAGATACCACAGAACCTTAGCGAACACTTTAATACCGAGATTTAAACGGTTGTTCGCTAATGCAAAAGATGGAAAACTTATGACATGGCATTCAGATCGGTGTATTCCCAGTGATGATGACAAGGTGATAATGCATACATCAGACTCGGATTAGTGGAAAAAAATTAATTCAAAGTATTCTTCATTTGGGGGAGAAGCTAGAAATTTGAGGCTTGGTTTGTGTACTGATGGAATGAACCCGTTTGGCAGTCTGAGTAGCACACATAGCTCATGGCCGGTGATGTTGGTTACTTACAATTTGCCGCCTTACTTGTGTATGAAGCGCAAATACATACTTATGTCTCTAATAATTTCAGGCCCACGGCAACCAAGAAATGACATCGATGTGTATCTTGCTCCTCTTATTGAAAATTTGAAAAAGTTATGGGATGAAGGCACACTTGTGTTTGATGCATACCGTGAAGAAATGTTCACATTACGTGCCATCTTGTTCTGTACCATTAATGATTTTCCTGCATATGAAAGCTTGTCTGGGTACTCTGTTAAAGGGCATAAAGCATACCCTATATGTGAGCAGAGTACAGATTTTTGTCAGCTTGCACATGGGAGGAAGACAGTATACCTTGGGCATTGCAGATTTCTTCCCGAGACTCATCCGTATCGCCGTATGAAAAGAGCATTCAATGGATTTCAAGAGTTTAGAAAAGCTCCAGAACCCTTGAGCGGGCCAGAGGTGAAAGCTCGTGTGACAGACATTAATGTGGAGTTTGGAAAACCTTCGGAGTCCAGCAATAATGATACATGTTGTTGGAAGAAAAAATCCATCTTTTTTGAACTTTCATACTGGGAGAACTTGGATGTCAGACATTGTCTCGACGTTATGCATATTGAGAAAAATATTTGTGAAAGCCTGTTAGGTACGCTTTTGAACATCCCTGGTAAAACTAAGGATGGTTATAACGCGAGACTTGATATGATTGATATGAACATAAGATCAAATTTAGGACCGGTAGCTCGAGGACAACGCACATATCTACCCCCTGCCTGTCACACTTTGTCCAGAAAAGAGAAAAAATAACTGTGTTCAAGTTTGAGTAGCATCAAAGTTCCATCCAGATATTCTTCAAATGTAAGTAGACTTGTTTCCTTGAAAGATTTAAAACTGGTTGGTTTGAAGTCTCATGATTGCCATGCCTTAATGCAAGAATTGTTGCCTGTAGCTATTCGTTCGATATTGCCCAAGCATGTTAAGTTCAGTATAACAAGACTTTGTTTCTTCTTCAATGCTATATGTAGCAAGGTTATCGCGCGCGAAAGACTTGATCAGTTACAAGATGAAATAATTGTTGTCCTTTGTTAATTAGAAATGTATTTTCCACCCGCCTTCTTTGATATTATGGTACATTTGGTGATTCATTTGGTTAGAAAGATAAAAATCTGCGGGCCTGTTCATTTGCGATGGATGTACCCATTCGAGCGATATATGAAAGTATTTAAGGGGTATGTTAAGAATCGTTATCGTCCTGATGCTAGTATTGTTGAAGGTTATATAGCTGAGGAGGTAATTGAGTTTTGCACTAGTACTTGGCCGATACAACATCAATTGGAATATCTAAGAATCGTCACGATGAGAGGAATACAGGTATGGGCACAAGGGGAGGAAAAATGTTTACACCTTCTAATATTGAATTGATGAAGGCGCATCTCTACATGCTGCGCAATTCTGAAGAAGTTGAGCCCTATGTGAGAGACCATATGCGTTCAATAAGAACGTCTTATCCTGCTTGGACGGATCAAAATGTGCTCAATGAACATATTCGGACATTTGTCTATTGGTTCAGTAATGCTCACGGGCAAAGACGTTTCGGAGACATTGAAATGGTTGGCGTTTAAGCCCAGCCATGCGGTACGAGCATTTTCATGCTATGACATAAATGGATATTCATTTGCTACTAAGAGACAAGATGAGAAGAGTACGGCACAAAACAGTGGTGTTACATTAATCTCGGAGGCTTTACATGTTTCTTGCAGGAAGGATAAAAATCCAATGTATGCAAGCATATCATATTACGGGGTGATCGAAGATATTTGGGAGCTTGACTATGTTTGTTTCAAAGTAGCTGTATTTCGATGCAAATGGGTTGATAACAATAATGGGGTTCGAACTGATGATCCATTGGGTTTTACCTTGGTGGACCTTAATCAAGAGGGTTTCAAGGGGGAACCATTTATACTTGCATCGCAAGCGAAACAAGTTTTTATATCACCGATCCTTGTGACGAACATTGGTCTGTTGTTTTTCATGGTAAACAACATCACGGAGTGGAAGGGATTGATACAGAAGAAGGGCTTTATGAGGCGGGCCCTTTCTGTAGAGCAGATGAAGAAGATAGGGAACTTGATAAATACATACTTCGTGATGACCACAGCGAAGGATTATGGTTCGAGGATCAAGTTTCCCATAAGAGAAAGAGAATAAGTTAAGAATCATTTTTAGGTATATTGTTTGTTTTTATTAATTTTTTTTTTCTGTGGGTGTGTATGTATGTGTATGTGTGTGTGTGTGTGTGTGTGTGTGTGTGTGTGTATTCGTATATGTTTATTTGATTTTAATGAAACGAGATGGACATAATTTTATAACAACATTTATTTTTATCCTTCGTACTGTCTGATTGAAACAGGTCACAACTTGGATGAAGCCGCGCAAGCAAGGGATAAAATTTCCAGGGAACTTCATATAGCGAAATGTTTATAAATGAATTTGTTATTGTTGGAAATTGTGTGAAGCTTTTGTGTTGATGTTAGGATGCCAGAGTGTTTTGGTTAAATTTACAGGGGAGATTCTGTCGGAATTGATTTGAAACTGAATTTCGTATTATTTGAAGTAGTTGGAATCTTAATGAAGTATTTAATTATGTGCATATCCTTGATAGGGAGTATATGTTACATTTATAGGGGAAACTCTGTCTAATTTTCTGGCAAATTGATTTCCTTGTTTTTCATTTATAAATAAATGTCTCATGTATTTTTTTTTTCAAGGAGTAGTACTTTTGGTAAAATTTACAGGGGAAGCTGTACAATGATTTTTGTTTTGATTTTATATTTAACTCTTCATAAATTACTTTTCTGTGCATCGGAAAAAAGATATTCAGTTAGCGAGGTTGGTTATTGACCGCTAAATGAATTAATTATTCGTTTATCGATTAATAAATCTTTATTATTTTATAGAGATTCTTCAATATATTTTATATTGAGGCGCGCTCCGTACCAGCGGCAACCTATTTCTATATTTTTCCTCTTAACTAGCATGCATGTGTACGATATATACAGCAGCGCTAGAAAATTTTTAAGACAATACATGGATACGACATTGAGTACTTGTATCCAATTGTAAAGAGTATTAATTCTTTCAAGCTATTTTTATTTTACCTTAACATAATTGTAATTATTGATTGCCTTTAATTATTAAAATAGAGATAATTATTTAAGAACAAATAAACTGAATTTTGCGCGTTTACCTAAAATTATTGTGTAATAGTACCTGAAATGGTTCGGTGGAATGTTGCATGGGAAATTTGAAATTTATTTAGTAAAGCATTTTTCATACAAGGCTTGCTTCTGTAAATAATTAATAAATATAATGTAAATTGGGTATGTAATATTATATTTACAAAGTTTTTGGGTTAATTTATGAACATGAAAAAACTAGAAATTTTTAGGGTCTATGCTTCATAAAATGAAATAAAAATAGAAATTTATGCGCGCGCGGGAAAAGTTTTTCTACGGCGCTTCAAAACAACCGCCTTAGAAATACTTTCTATGGCGGTTCTTCCTACCGCCGTAGAAAGTATTTTCTACGGCGGTTCAAGGAAGAACCGCCGTAGAAAAATTGGAAACAATTGGAGCCAATTCCCGCGCGCGCATAAATTCAAATATTTTAGTCTAATATCTACAATTTCCCCACAGTTCCCCTGTTTCTCCCCTGCATTCCCCTATAATATTGGATATGCAATTTCATAATGATCAACCGGTGCAAGTAAATAAAATACATTATATTTTGCAACATACTAAATTTAATGTATTTCACTATACATATTTGATTAATATTATCGTCCTTAATTCCAAATATATATATTTGTATATATATATATATATATATATATATAAGCTAATGAAATCCAGTAAGTATTTCTTTTTCTTTTAATTGGGCCCTTAGGCATTAATTTTTCTTATACTATGTACTTAATGCATTTATCGATTTGATTATTTTATTCCGTTCGCCCAAGTCGAGAATGAAGAAAATTTAGGACTGATAATGAAGCTTATTACTTTATCACAACTTACATGTAATTTTACGAAATTTATTAATTTTGAGCTTTGACCTAAAATTATTGTGTAATAGTTCACTCAATTTTTCGGTGGAATATTGGTGCATGGGAAAATTTGAAATTTACTTATTAAATGTATCAAAAAAGACGAGTTTCTGTAATTAATAAATATAATGTAAATTGGGTATGTACTATTATATTTACAAAATTTTGAGGTTAATTTATGAAAATGGAAAAAAAATTAATAGGGATTAGGGCTTAGGGTTTAGAATTAGGGTTCAGAAAATGAAATAAAAATAGAAATTTATGCGCGCGCGGGAATTGGCTGCAATTGAAACTACTTTTCTACGGCGGTTCAACCGAAAACCGCCGTAGAATCAACTTTCAACGGCGGTTTAGTGTGAAACCGCCTTAGAAAGGTGGGTTTCTACAGCGGTTTATTTTTGAACTGCCGTAGAAAGTATTTTCTACGGCGGTTCTTCCTTGAACCGCCGTTGAACCAACCCACCGGTCTAAATTCAAATTTGTTGGTCTAGGGTTTAGGGTTTAGGGTCTAGGGTTGTGGTGTAATATCTCTAATTTCTCCACAATTCCCCTGCTTCTCCCCTACATTCCACTGTAATATTGTATATATGCAATTTAATAATGATCAACCAGTCCAAGTAAATAAAATACATTATATTTTGCACCATACTAAATTTAATGTATTTCACTATACATATTTGATTAATATTATCGTAATTGCAAATATATATATATATATATATGTAAGCTAATGAAATCCAGTAAGTATTTCTTTTTCTTTTAATTGGTCCCTTAAGCATTAATTTTTCTTATACTACGTACCTAATGCATTTATCGATTTGATTATTTTATCCCGTTCGCCCAAGTCGAAAACGTAGAAAATTTAGGGAAGTTAATGAAGCTTATTACTTTATCGACGCTTACATGTAAATTTACGAAATTTATTAATTTTTATCTTTCACCTATAATTATTGTGTAATAGCACGTGAAATTTAAATGCAAATGGTTCAAGGAAAAATTTGAAATTTAATTATTAAATGGTTCATAAAAGTCGAGCTTCTGTACATAATTAATAAATATAATGTAAATGGGTATGTAATATTATATTTACAAAATTGTGGGGTTAGTTTATGAAAATGAAAAAAAAAATTTTAATATCAAAATATGCCCGCGCGGGAATTGGCTCTAGTTTTTTTCCCCTCTTCTACGCCGGTTCACGAAAAACCGCCATAGAAGAGAACATTCAACGGCGGTTCAACCGCGAACAGCCGTTGAACCAACTTTCTATGGCGGTTCGTGGTTGAACCGCCATTGAATGTAACCTTTCTACGGCGGTTTCACAATGAATCGCCGTAGAAAGTTGGTTCAACGGCGGTTCGCTGTTGAACCGCCATTGAACCAACCCGCCGGTCTAAGTTCAAAATATTTGAACTTAGATATCTTTTCCCTTATTCTTTTCCCCTTCTTCTCCCCTGTTTCTCCCCTGTTTGCCTCTCCCTTCTCCAGCCGCGGTTCGATTACTTCACGCCCGGGACCCGTCACCGGCGCAACCCGGCGAACTCAGCCCATTTCCCAACGGCTGCTTGGCGTGCTGATCGTACGTCGAGGACCAAGGTCCGATCTTTGTGTGTCGCTTCACCCCGGCCAACATTTCTTCCATTTTCCCACTCCAATATTTTCGGCCTTGGATGTAGGAGTGCAAACATAAGGTTTATCCAACTTCTATGCTTGCATTTTAAAGCTTTTGCAATGTTACCTTCCATTTTGTAATTACTTCCGATTCCACTAGGGTTTTATGCCCAATATAATGTTGATATCGGGTTTGATGCTAGTGATGAATGATTGGAATGCTTTGGGATTTATCGATTGTTGGTTGCCTTGGTTTGGTTGTTGAATTTCGTGTTTTGTCCTACATAAGTTGAGAACCTAGGTGTTTGATTGGGATTTCAATTAAGTACCCTTGCAATTCGGGTTTCCTTCACTAAGATGAGAAACACAAATGTTGATTTCGGTTTTGCTTGATTAATTTGAGAACATTGGTGTTTGATTTCGGTTCTTAGTCAATTTAGTGTTCCTCTTTTAGTGATAATGAGGAAAATCCTTGGTTGTTGAGTCCACTATGTGGAATTTAAGCTTTATAGGGTTCCTTCTTTGGGGCTCCCTTGTTTCAATGTCTTGAATGCCCCTTATATATTGAAAGTAAAGCTATCTTTGCACAAAGTACCTTCTGAGTGTTGCTTCTCTTGTTTTAGGGAACTTGATACTTTTTAGGCGTGAAGTACAGCTCCTTTACGCTTTTACCTTTCTCCCTATATTTTGGTTTTTCCCTTTAGTAGACATGATTTTTCTCATTAGTTGTTGGTTGTGAAATGTGAAGTACTTTATCAATGGTACCCTTTATAAGTCCACTTTTTTTGGGGCTCCTTTGGTTTAAGTTGAATAATGGCACTTGTGTATTGCAAATATAACTATCTCCTCTTCGCTTTCCCTTATCTTTGTTTGAAATGCGTGAAATATGCTTTGTGAGTCGTTCTCCTTGATGAGGGGGATTTTTTTCATAAATGTAGAGTTTGAAATATTACTTCTCCTTAAATCTTTTACCTTTTGCGCTTTAGTGTTTCTCCTTTAGTGCTAAGGAGGATAAGGCTTTGTGGTTGAGGGGACAGTGTGTTCCTCCCTTGGTTTAATGTCATGAATTCCCCTAATTTGTATCTTGGTGATATTTGTATTAATTTTAAACTTTTAGCTGTTGGTTTTGCTTTAAACCAGATTAATTTTAACTTTCTATCGCGGTTTGGGTCTGAAAAGTGGCCACTTTAAATACGGCGGTTTAGAAGTAAACTGCCGTAGAAAGTGGTCACTTTCTACGGCGGTTTAACAATTAACCGCCGTAGAAAGTGGTGACTTTCTACGGCGTTTTAGATCTAAACCGCCGTAGAAAGTGGTCACTTTCTATGGCGGTTCAAGGAAAACCGCCGTAGAAAGTGGTTACTTTCTACGGCGGTTTTCTTCTAAACAGCCGTAGAAAGTCACCACTTTCTACGGCGGTTCTTCCCTACCGCCGTAGAAAGTGGCAAATTTCTACGGCGGTTTAGAAAAGTAACCACTTTCTACGGCGGTTTATAACTAAACCGCCGTAGAAAGTTGCCATTTTCGCCGTAGAAAGTGGTTACTTTCTACGGCGGTTTAGAACTGCCGTAGAAAGTCCGCTAACTTTCTACGGCTGCCAGATAGATGGCGATTCAAAAAGGCCAAAAACCGCCGTTAAAAGGCCTTAAATACCGCAATTGAAAGCCCTTTTTGTAGTAGTGCTTATCTGGGAGACAAGTAAAAGTTTTCATTTCAAAAGGTCCTAAGAAACCGTTGACCTCTTTTTATACTGCTTAAAATTTGCCATAACTAGTCATATGGATCAAAATAGCAAAAACATATAAATATAACGAACTATTTTTGCATCAATGAAACGTAAATGACTAAAAGTACAACATATCCAAATAAAAGAATCAAATTAAAGCTGCTATTTTTCCAACATAGTTATGTACTTATGTTTCTGGTGGGTCTTTTTTAACAACTACATAATTATATTGACGTGTATTGAACATGTAAGATTGAGGAAAAATAATACATACTCCAAAATTAATATTTCAATGATGATAAAGTATGCCACAGTAAAAGTTATCAGCTAGAACACTTGCAGGAACCGCCAGACGGAAGAACGAAGCAGTGCACAAGTGAATGCGATACATGAGAGGCCATCCAGAGATTGGAGATTAGATTAATTCATATTTTTACAGTTTCTGCTATATTTTCGCATAGGCTGGCAGAACTCGAAGAGATTAGATTAATTCATATTTTTACAGTTTCTGCTATATTTTGGCATAGGCTGGCAGAACTCTTCGAGTGGGCGCCCTAAGTTCCTTTCTTCCCCCTCCCCAAGTCTCTAGCCACACATGTATTCGTCGGTCCCATATAAAGAATCTACTTAACACATAAGAATAAATATTGTCCCAATAAAAAAAATTATATTTGTTTACATTGCTTCCATATACTAATATAATAATATGTGATTCACAGTTAGAGTAAAATTACTTATTTTACTTGATAAAAAAAATAAAATTACTTATTTTAGGTGTTGTACCTTATAGCTCATAAAATGTTGTACATTATAAAAAATGGACACTTTTAGGGGTATTTTTTATAACACCACTTAATGCTTAAAATTATTTAATTAAGAGTGTTTGATAAAAGAAATTCAAACATCTTAGTCGGTTAGGCACTACTTATTTTCTTTACAAAAATTTAAGCATTATAATTCAGCATATTGCTTATCTTTTTAATGCTCCACGTAACAATTTTCTTAATAGTTCATATTTGTTTTTTGAAACTATCCCTTTCTTTTATTCATACTGATTTAACTATAAATATTTTTATTTCAATAATTATTATTCTATTTTTTCTTTATTTGCATGCCATTTATTTTAAAATTTTCTATTATAATATTGTCAAACAAAATTTAATTTATTTATTTTTATTATTATGTTTTGGTATTAAAAATTTATTTAATAAGTCATATATTTTACATATTTTTAAGAACATCATTCATACGATATGTTCTATTTATATAATTTTATTAATTATATATGAGTTTCGATAAATTTATATTTTTTGTATGCAGTTATAAAAAATTAATACTAGGGTAAAATCGTACATTCTTAATACTTTAGCATTCAAATGGACATTTTTATCAAACATAAACAAGTGATTAAGCATCTAATTCAGATGTCCAATACTGAATTTTTAGCATTCAGATAAAAGTTACTTAATTGATTCAATATTATAGTTTCAGTATTAAACATTCGGAATTAAACATTAAATTTTATCAAACAGGCTCTTAGTGAAATAAATGGAGTAATTGATAGGATATTGTAATAGTTAAGTGGTTAAAAAAAGATAGAGGGTGTCTCTGTTAAATAAAATAAAAATTAATTAAATATAGATAAAGATAGAGAAAAAAAGATCGCGTAAGATTGATAATTTAGAAATTCTAGAAAAGCAACAATATGAGAATTTTGAACACTAAGGGCTTGTTTGATAACACCACTTAATGCTTAAAATTATTTGATTAAGCAATAATGATTTTTAGTGTGTTTGATAACCAAAATTCAAATCTCTTAATCGTTTAAGCACTGCTTATTTCCTTCATAAAAAATTAAGCAGAAAAAGTCAGTTTATTGCTTATCTCTTAATGGTTCACGTAACAATTCATTAAATAATTCATATTTGATTTCAGAAACTATCATTTTTATTTTATTCATATAGATTTAACTATAAATATTTATTTTTGAATAATTTTTTTTCTTCATTAGCATACCACGTATTTTAAACTTTTTCCTTTCAACTAAAATTTGATTTATTTTTATTATTTATTAGTATTAATGATTTATTTAATAAGTTATACCATTTACATATTTTTTTAAATCTCATTAGTACGATATGTTTTATATTACTTATGTAATTTGATTAATTATATACGAGTTTTTTTGAAAATATTTAATTTTTTTAAACTGTAATAGTGGATTTATTTTTTATTTTCAGGAATTTTAATAAATTGTAATAATTTTTATTTTTTTATTTTAATCATTCTACTTAATGTGTTTTATATTTTTTTTCTTATGTTTTTCGTTAATCATAATTTATGTTTTATTATAAAATTTGATATTTCACATATATAAATACAAAAGATTCAATGTACGGGTAAAATGATACATTTTTAAGATTTCAGCATTAAAATCAGTATATTTATTAAACAAAATCGAGTGATTAAGCATTTTTTTATTTAGAGGTTCGGAAAATATATTTCAGCATTAAGATGTTGAGTGCTTAATCAATTTAGCATTAAACATTAAGATATAAGTATTAATTTTTATCAAACGGGCCCTAATATGATCCACCAGATATTGGTGTCTCTAAGGGAAATAATTAAGCATATACTCCGTACGTATTAGATAATTAATATTTTTACACAAAAAATTAGGTCATTAAACCATTTTCTACACAAAAAGAAATCTTAGTTATATTATGGGGTCGGACTATAGTTCCTTCACGGAACCATTCAATCGCTGAATAATGACTTATGCAATTGCATTATACAATTATATTATACAATTGCATAGGTCATTATTCAGCGACTGAATGGTTCCATAACTGGACTATAGTATTTCCCTACATTATGTGCTCCTTATTTTATGGATTTCCCTCATTTTGAAAGTAAAAGTTTAATCCCAAAAGTAACACTTTTATGTCAAGTGTTGAAGTACTTTCTAAAATTAACATTTCATTTAAAAAATATTAATTTGTTTTCAAAAGTAATATCTTTATGTTCAAAAGTAAAAATTACTCCTTATTATAATAAAAACATTTCAATTGTATAAGTTTAATTTTCGAAAGTTATACTGATATGTTTAAAAGTATAAGTGACTGTTACGAAATTAAATTTAACTGGATGGATCCTTTGAATTGAATCGTTGTTTCAGTTAAGTCTCTCAAGTCGTTGTACGCTCAATTGCACTTATGCTCCTATCTTTTTGTGATCAAATTGAAAAAAATTTGTTTTAGGGAAGAAATATTTTTTTGGAGGAAACTTCTTTTGGAGATTTGTGTAGGAAAAAGAAGAAAAAGTGTAATGATTATGTTATTTTTGATTTATGTGAGTTAAAGTTTAGAGGAAAATTTAAAATTTGAATTTTGAATTGAGTAGAAAATAAGCTTTTTTATTTTATGAATAACATTTTGGAAGAAAAAAGTGATGATTTTCCTGAAATGAAATGGAAAAGAACAAAGCCTGTTGTTCTTTTGGTTTTGGTTTTGGTTTTGGTTTCGGTTTCGGTTTCGATTTTGGTTTCAACAGTAAATTTAATATATTGTAATCAATTTTCATGATTTGCAATACAACTTTTTACGATTCAGGTATACTTTTTTACATTTCTAATGCATTTTTTTCATTATAAAACTATTTTTCAAAAACATATTTTCAAAACAGTTTTCAAAAAAAAAAAAAAATAAGCACAATATGTATGTGTATGCGATTATTATAAACGTGTGAACGTCGGTTAAAAATTTTCGAATGAAAGTTGGTTGAAGGACCCATTTAAAGTAACCAAACTATAAATACACTTTTTTTAATATTTAGGACAGCAAACGAAATTGGGGTTCAACTTAATTAATGACCAATTAAGTCAATGACCATGAAAGGAGGATATATTATGCTCTATAAGACAGTGAGTATAAACAATTTTGGAGACGGCTAAATGCTTTGTAGCTGGATCAAGCTTCTAGTGCCTTCGTGCATCTCTTTTAATAGTAGGTACAACAATAGTACAATTATTTGATTCTTCAACTTTAGAACAACCATTTAATTTATCACAAAAACTCATATAAAATCGATATATATATATATATATATATATATCAGAGGATCTTTGAGAAGGTTTGAACCCGCACATGTCCAGCAGTATCCTTAGATTTTTTTGTCGTATTTGATACTCTCAAATTGCAAAACTATTATCCAAAAGTAACATGCTATTAGTTCTTTCAATTTTATTTATTTGTATTTATTTTTATTAAAGTGCTACTCTTTCAAGTTTTTTTGTTTTTTGAAAGCATAAAGTACCATAGATACTCAGGAAAAGTACCAATGTTACTCCTCACAATTATGAATATATTTTTTTAATATCAATTTAAGAGTTTAAATAATAAATATTATGGGTAATGTTCATGTGAACTGTGCAAAGGTGGGCACCGTGAATCAGTTTCACACCATACCACCTTTATTTTTAGTAACTGGAATTTTTATTTTCATGTATTAGCTAAAAACTATAAAAATAAAACAAGTGCAAGATTAAATAGTTCCACCAACCACTCCATAAATTCGATTCCATCCGCAAGATTAGTTAACTCATTCCCAGCCATGAACGTTGTATCTCATCAGTCCTCCTCAGTCCTCCCATGGTGTGGACCGAAACTACTACGGTGTCAAAGCGGCAACCAGAACCACTTAAAACCGAATTCACGACCAAAGTTGAGCGCTTCGGCTCAAATTCAAGCACGAGCTTCTGTTTTTCCAATCGAAAATCATGTTCCGAATCGCCGCTCGGCCAACTATGCACCAAGCGTTTGGGGAGAATATTTTCTTGCATATGCTCACCAGGATACCAAGGTGACTGGCCCTAATAACAAAGTTATTTTTCGAACAAACTAATCTAAGTTTTATGAAAATTAATTTGTTGCAGGAAATATTTTCTGAAGATGAGGATCGAGAACACCAATGGCTGAAAGAAGAGGTGAGGAAGATGCTTATTAAACCTTGTGATGAATCTTGGAAGAAGTTGGATTTGATTGATGCTATCCAGCGCCTTGGGGTGTCTTACCATTTTGAGAGTCAAATAGAGGCATTCATGCCATCCATATTGGAGCAAGACGACGATGGGGGCGATGACCTCTCCGTAGTTGCTCTTCGTTTTCGGTTACTAAGACAATTTGGTCACTATGTTTCTTGTGGTAAGAATATTTTCACTTCTTAGCTAATTGGTTTATAGTAATCCCTCTATTTCATTATAAGAGTCCACTTTATAATACCAGTATTACAAAGTGAATTTTTCTAATGGAACGGAGGGAGTACACATATATGACACGGGTGTCCATAAATGGGGGGAAATATATTTTCCCAGTATGAGGTTTAGGGCTTCTTGGTAATCGGTCATGTTTTAAAACATGAAAACAATAATTTTTTAATGTAAAAAGCATAATGAAAATGTATAGTTAAATAGAAAAAAATTATATTAAAAACAATAAAAAATTATTATAATATATTAAATTCACTGTAGAAATCAAAACACAAACAAAAGCAATGAAAACGAACTTGCCCTTCCCCTTAGTGTTTAGGACTAAATTGTCTAGAGAAAAAGAATCAAACAATGAGAGCTGATTAATATTATTATTCCACTACTGATCTATAAAGTGTTGTATATGATTGCATGCAGATGTGTTCAACAAATTCAAGTATCCAAAAGGGAAGTTTAAGGAATCTTTGGTTAGTAACGTTAGGGGCTTACTTAGCTTTTACGAAGCTGATGAGGTGCGCTTTGGCCGGATGGTCGTCAAGGGCGGACGGTCGGTCAAGCTCCCGATCACAATCCTGCCAAAAGAGAGAACCCGTTAAGTATTCCGGGGGTAGTTCCCCGGGATACACTCCGTATCCGACGGTCAAGTTAGTGTACGGTAGAGAGAGAAGCTTAGAGTATAGAGAGAGAGAGAGTCCCTTTACCTATAAGGTATATGGGTGTATTTATAAGTGTGAATGTCAAAGTGGTTGGTGTTACCTACCACCTTCCTGATGTCTAGGGGGCCCTCGTGGGGGACCCACCTGTAGGGTCGGGATCCCACGTGGGGCCCTTATTCACTATTAAGCCCCCCAGGCCGGGAGGTTGGAGAGTCTACTAGAGAAGCTTCCGGTCTGGATGGTAGATCGGTCTGTTTGGATTCAATTGTGGTGGAAGGTCGCGGCTTCCGATGCAAAGAATCGTAAAAATGACTCCTTTTTTCTTATGGCGGAAGGTCAAGGCGTCCGCTGTAGGGGAGCGTAAAGTGACTCCTTTTTTCTTATGGCGGACGGTTAGGGAGTCCGCTTGTAGAGGAGCTCGAAGTGGCTCCTTTGTTCTTGTGGCAGACGGTCAAGGCGTCCGCTGTAGAGGAGGTCGAATTAACTCCTTTTTCTTGTGGCGGACGGTCAAGGCGTCCGCTGTAAAGGACGTTGAAGTAACTCCTTTTTTCTTGTGGCGGACAGTCAAGGCATCTGCTGTAGAGGAGGTTGAAGTAACTCCTTTTTTCTTGTAGAGGAGGTCGAAGTAACTCCTTTTTTCTTATGGCAAACGGTCAATGCGTCCGCTGTAGAGGAGGTTGAAGTAACTCCCTTTGGTGTAGGTGGGTCGTTGGGGTGGGACGGAGGTGAAAAAATGGGTTTGGAATCTTCTGGAATGGGTGCCGACGTGTCCTAGTGTTAGGTTGAGTGTCAGAAACCATTGTGATGGTTCTTCTTCCGGAATTAGGATTCGCTTCAAGTGGATGGCCCAACAGCTCGGTTTCCTAGGTAAAAGCCCATCAGTTCTTTATATAAGCTGATAGGGGATGAGGATGAGAACATCATTTGTAATCTTTGCGTGAGTTTTTAGAGAGAGAAGGTCTGAGAAAAGGTGGGGTTTAGAGAGAGAAATAGTGACGGAGGGTCCAGTGGGTAATTCTCAAGGGTTGCGACGGAGGTTTCGCTGCTTAATCATCGGAAGTTGTAGCGGACATCACCAGCAGTAAGGCGGAAGGTATTCCTACTCTTCCTTCTCAATTTCGCAAGGTATGTTGTATTTGTATTCTCTTTGTTCATTGTTTTCTACTTTACTTTTCTTTGCAGATTTAAATTTCGTTTGTAAATAGTTGTGCTGGATGGGAAAGGTTTCGGCGGAGGGTAAAAGTATGCCTATGTCGGACTATGGGTCCGAAAAACTTAAGTTTCTCTGATCTAGGTTTAATTGGCCTGAGAGGGAATATGACTTTAGGTTGCCGGACGGTGTTTATAATAATATTAGGAATCCGTCGGACGGCTATATAACTGTAGTCGAGGGTTAGTTTAGGATGGGACTGAGGTTGTCTTTGCATCCGTTTTTTGGGGATCTTTTAAAGCATTACGGCCATAGCTTAACCCAGATAGTTTCTAATTATATCCGTAAAATAGTGGGTTTTTTTATACAGGCTCATAGGTTAAAGTTTGAACCTACCATAGACATATTTAGGTATTTTTTTAACTTATCACCCGTGTGTGCTGCCAACCAAGATGGCTGGTTCTTGTTTCAAGATAGGCCCAAGCCAAGTCCCAAAATGGTCTTCGAGTTACCCGATAAGATTAGTGAGTGGCGTTATGGATTTTTTTATGTCCAAGAGGCATCTGTCGGAAGGTTGTGAGAATAACTGGCTTAGTACGAGTGACGGACTCTGGAAAGAAAAAACCGAGAAGCCAAAAAGTATAGATAGGTCCATTTTTAATAGTGTTTTGCACAACGCTCTGCCAAGTGACTGCATAGATGACGAGCGGATGTTGGTTGTTTGTAGGTTGAGTCAGGTGTTGCCGAGGCTGGAAGTTCCGATCATGACGGACTGTGGGCAAGGTATCTTCGTCTTTTTTTTTCTTTTTTTTTTTTAATAACTAACTTGACTGGCGGATGGTGCAGCTTTGAACTTCGATCGTTTCATAAAAAACATGGCAGATCGTACGTTGGAGGCAATTGACGGAGACAAGAGTTATGAAAAAGCGTAGAAGGAGACGTACTAGCAAAGATCAATTCGAGGTTTGAAGAAGACGGTACCCTCCGTCATTACGTTTGAGGAACCTGTGAAGTTTCGCGGTGTGGTTCTTGGCACGATCTTGGTGGACTTGACTCTTCGGGAGGAGTTTCCAGGCGGAGACGTGGGGGTTACTAGTACTGCGTCAGCATCTGGCGAAGTGATTCCGACGGAAGGTGTGTCTTAGTTTTTTTTTTTTTTTTTTTAACTAACCTAAGTTTCTCGTAGGTGTGGCGGAGGCGATAGTATCACGGCAAAAGACTAGTGCCGTGAAGAAGAGGAAGAGGAAAAGTAAAGGCTCCGTTGGGCCAGTAGCAGCAGAAGACATTGTGCCTGAAAAGCAGGCACAAGCTGTAGGTGGTTCCCGGAGGGTTACGACAAAAGGTGAGCGGCGTAGTCCTTCTCCGCCGGGAAGCGACTTGGCCCATGACCCTAAACGCCTTCATGGGTGGGTTAGGGATAGTATACCTCCGTCTGAGGTCGATCGGTTGACTTGGGCCAAAGAAGAGGATCTACAGCAGAAGCTAGATTTGGCTGCTCTCGAAGCCCACACCAATGTGGAACGGTTTACGCTGTTCCGGAAGGATCAATGTGATTTCTGTCGCCATCATAACAAGCAGATGGGGGAATTCGAGAGAGAGAGAGCGGAGCTGAAGTTCCAGCCGAACTTGCGGCGGAGGCTTCTAGGCTGAAGAAGGGAAAAAAGGTCTTGGAAAAAGACTTAACTACAACGGACAAAGCTCTGTAGCGGGCCTTGCAGGAGAAGAAGGAAACGGAGGGTTCCGTATCCCAGTTGTTGACGGAAGAGATCTAGGTCATGTTGACCAAGTTCTTCTACTCCTTGGAATTCAATGAAGCTTTAGGGTCGTTCGCCGGAGATTGCAGGCAGCGATTCTTGTCGGAGGGCATACGAATAGGTGCTCAACAGATGAAGCCGGACATTACACCGGAGGAGGTGGAAACTCTTCGGGGTTTTGACAAAGAAGGAGTGGAGGCCTTCAACAATGCTTTTGGGGCGTTCCAACGGAAGCAATGGGAATGCCTCCAGGGGTTCAGAGATGGGTCTGTAAAGACCGTCGAGGATATGAGGGCCTTTTCTCCTGAGACGGATGGTCCCGAAGTGCCTTTAATGAATGCTGCCGTTGAGGCGCTCCGAGCGGTGCATGCAACTCGGAAGCGAAAGACAAGCGTGGAGCCTTCTTCAGTGCCGCAGCAGCATTCATCTCTAGCGGAGGCCGCCATAATGGGGGAAGCTTCATCTAAGTCTCAGAAGTGTCTGCGGCTTGGGGATGCCGGGAACGTTCAGGCGGCGGATTTCAATTCGTCATCTTCTGACTCATCCTCATCTTCGTTCTCCACTTCTTCGGGTTCGGAAACCGCTGTGGAAGGGCCAATAGATGTTGTTCACTAGTTTTTTTTTTTTTTTAGACTTTGCTTTTGACCCTATGTAATATGTGAAGAGTTTGTTCATATTTTTCTGAGTTATGTTCATTTTGTTATGGATATTTGAATGTTACATCTGTTGGGTTGTCTATTACATTATGTTTTTCCCTCCGCCGGAGGTCTTAGTTTTTGCCTTCTGTCGAAGGTTTTTTTCGTGCCTCCCGTCGGAGGGCTTTTTTGTGCCTTCCGGGGAAGGGCTTTGTCGTGCGTTCCGGGGAAGGGTTTTTTCGTGCCTACCGGGAAAGGGCTTTTTCATGCCTTCCGGGGAAGGGATTTTTCGTGCCTTCCGGGGAAGGGCTTTGTCGTGCCTTCTGGGGAAGGGCTTTGCCGTGCCTTCCGAGGAAGGGCTTTGTTTAATTTTGTGGTCGGATTCATTTAAGAATCTAGTTGGTTCCACCTTTTCATTTAAGAAAAGAAACTTGGCACGGAGCCTTGTATTAAATAAGGGCGTAACTGCCAGAAGATTACATGGATGTTGAGCTCAAGGCACAAAATATGTGGGTGGTACCTCATACCTGAAGTGTCGTGTATAAGATCTAATAGAAAAACCTGCGGAGGTTCGAGATGTGCCAAGTCCGAGGGACGAGGATGCCATCCAATGCTTGGAGCTTGTAACTACCATTTCCGAGGCTGTCTGTGACTAAGTACTGGCCTTCCTAGTTGGCGTCCAGTTTGCGGAGAGGTTCCTGCCTGCTTGCTTCGTTCTTCCTGAGGACGAAGTGTCCGGGTTGAAGCTTCGTAGGTTGGACCTTGGAGTCGTGGTATTGAGCCATGAGAGACTTGTACTTAGCAGAGCGGAGTGCTGGTATTTCCCTTTGTTCTTCTAGGCGATCGAGGTCGAGGCGAATGGAAGCATCGTTACTTTCTTCCGGAGGGTTCAGCAATCTTGGTGATGGGACACCGATCTCAGCCGGAATGACAGCCTCTATTCCAAAGACCAAGCTGTATGGAGTCTCTCCGGTGGGTGAGCAAATCGTGATCCTGTAGCTCCATAGAACATTAGGAAGCTCTTCTACCCAGTTACCCTTGGCCCTGTCCAATTTTGTTTTCAACCCTTTGACCATGGTCCTGTTCGTTACTTCCGTTTGGTCGTTTGCGGAAGAATGAGCTACGGACGTCTTTTTCTGCTGTATGTTCATGGATTTTAGCCAGGATTTGAAGGGATCCTGAGTAAGTTGAGTTCCATTATCATTGACCACGAATCCCGGGATACCAAATCGGCAGATTATCTTATCCCAAAAGAACTTGATTATGCTCTTGCCCGATATTGAAGTGAGTGGCTCCGCCTCTACCCACTTGGTAAAGTAGTCAACTGCTACGACCAGGAACTTATACCCCCTAGGTGCTTCTGGGAATGGTCCGACCAGATCAATACCCCATTGCAGGAAGGGCCAGGAACATGACATGGGGACCATGTCATGTTGAGAAATCCTTCGGATGGAGGCGTGTCACTGGCATTTGTCACATTTCTGGATGAGAGCTTTCGTGTCTCGAGCAATTGTTGGCCAGAAGTAGCCCATATAGATTATCTTTCGGGTTAGGGACCGCGGGCCAGAGTGATTGCCGCAGGTGCCCTCATGCATTTCCTTCATAATGTGCTCAGCATCTGCTGGTCCGACGCAACGAAGCAGGGGCATGGAGTAAGACTTTTTGTAGAGCAAGCCATTTTGGAGAGTGTAATTCGCTGCTCTGCGTCGGAGGGTACGCTCTGCTTCTCGGGTGGACGGGAGGGTGCCGAGCAGGAGAAAGGATCGGATCGGGGTTATCCAGTCGGGTTCTGACTCAGAAATGTCACAGATAGCGGGGTGATGGATGCTGGGGAGCTGGAGTGTTTCGACAAGGAAGGTTTTCAAAAGGTGTGGATACTTTAATGATGCTAGCTTACTGAGAGCGTCCGCCTCTATGTTTTCTGTTCTTGAGATTTTGGTGAGTGTAAAGCTAGCAAACGAGGAAGAGAGAGCTTTTGCTTTGAGGAGGTACTGCTGCATGGTGGAGCCTTTTGCCACGTACTGGCCATTCATCTGGCTTACTACAATGAGGGAGTCTCCAAAGGCTTTAAGATGGGAAGCCCCCAGTAGCTGTGCGATTTCCATTCCTGCAATTAGGGCTTCGTACTCAACCTCATTGTTGGAGGCTGGGAACTTGAAGTGCAGAGCATACGAGGTCTTAGTGCCATGAGGATCAATTATGCAGAGACCTGCGCCAGAGCCTTCTATGCCGGACGAACCGTCGACAAAGAGGGTCCATGGTTGGGGTGTGGCGGAGGTCTCGGGGTTTAGTATTTCGGTGTCATTTTTGGACATCTCTGCCAGGAAATCAGCTAGGATTTGTCCCTTGATGGCATTCCGAGGCTGGAATGATATGTCAAACTCCCCGAGTTTGATGGCCCACTTGACGAGGCGCCCGGATGCCTCAGGCTTCATTAGGATCTGGCGAATGGGCTGGGTGGTGAACACACATAGGGGGTGGACTTGAAGGTAGTGGCGGAGGCGTCGGCCTGCGTAGACAAGCGCGAGTACCAGTTTTTCAATTGGGGTATATCGTTGTTCTGGGCCTTGAAGAGTTTTGCTAACGAAGTAGATGAGCTGTTGCACATGGTTTGTTTCTTGCAGGAGGACTGCACTGACGGCCGAGTCTGAGGCCACGAGATACATAAAGAATGTCTCTCCGGGTAAGGGTCTGGTCAGCATGGGAAGGCTGGCTAGGTGTGTTTTGAGTTCCTCAAATGCCTTATCTTGTTCCAGACCCCAATTGATGTGTGGCTTGCTCGTGTTCTCCTTAAGGACTTTGAAGAATGGGAGCCTCCTGTCTGCTGAGCGGGAGAGGAAGCGGTTGAGTGCCGCTAACTTGCCAGCCAGATTTTGTACGTCTTTCAACATCCGCGGGACAGCCACATCAAGAACTTCCTGAACCTTTTCTAGGTTGGCCGAAATTCTATGCTCTGTGACGTAGTGACCCAAGAATTGTCCCGACCCGACTCCGAAGGTGCATTTTTTGGGGTTGAGCTTCATATTGATGGTCCTCAAGGTTTGGAGGGTTTCCCGGACATCAGCGAGAAATGGGTCAAGTGTCGTGCTCTTGATGACCATCTCGTCGACGTATACCTCAATGTTCTGAGCTGTTTGGTGCGCAAAAACCCGGTCCATGAGGCGCTGGCACGTGGCACCTGCGTTTTTCAATTCGAAGGGCATTTTGGTGTAGCAGAATATGCCCTTCTCCGTGATGGATACTATTTTTTCGGCGTCCTCTTCCGCCATAAGGATTTTGTAATATCCTTTGTATACATCGAGGAAGCACTTGATGGGGAAACCGATTAAGGCGTCGACTTTCAGGTTAATTGGAGGTAAAGGGTGGCAATCTTGGCGGCAAGCTTTGTTCAGATCCGTGTAATCCACACACATCCGCTAACTACCGTCCGCTTTTCTGGCGAGGACCGGGTTAGATAGCCATGTGGGGTACATGACTTCCTTGAGAATTTTGGCTTCGACTAGGCTGGCCACCTTGGTGTTGATGAATACGTTTCTCTCCGGGGCGAACGTTCGCTTCTTCTGCCGCACAGGGCGGATGCGAGGGTCGAGGTGGAGGCTATGCACCATCAGTGTGGGGTCGACTCTTGTCATGTCAAGTGGAAACCAAGCAAAAGCATCAATGAACTCCAAGAGTAAGGCAGTGAGGTTGCGTTTTACCTCCGGGGGAAGTAATGCGCCAATGGAAAGAGTACGGTCTGGTTCACCGTTTGGTATGGAGATGGGTTCAGTGGCTTCGCCGAGGTCCAGGGGGGTGGCGACGGAAGCCAGGAGTACTGGGAGTTTTTGCTTGGAACTGGTTGGGTCACTCTCGGGGCTGTTGTCCCGGGCTCGCTTCCGTAAGGCTATACGGTGGCATCTCTGGCAACTTGCTGGTCTCCGTGGAGGTTGTGATGCCTGAAGGGGTGGGGAACTTGATGAGCAACTGGAATGTGGATATGATGGCTTTCAGCTTTGCCAGTGCCGGACGGCCGAGGATCGCGTTATAGGGGGAGTGGGACTTGATGACGCTGAAGTCGAGGTAGACAGTCTTTGTCATAGGTTTGTGTCCCACAGTGACTGGAATAGTAATGAGGCCCTCAACGTATAAGACGCGGTCGGTGAAGTCTACCAAGGGGGTGTGGTAAGGACGGAGCTGAGAGCGAATGTCCACGTCTATCTGTTTGAAACATTCCTAGTATAAGATTTCTGCGGAGATTCCTCCATCCCAGTAGACTCAGTGGACGAGGGAATTGGCGACGATGGCTCTGGTAAGGATAGTGTCCGCTCCTGTTGATCGGTCCGGGACAGGATCCACATGAGAGAACGTGATGGTTTCCTGGGAGTGTAGGTGACGAGAACCATCGCCATAATCCGGTGTGAGGTGGCAGCGGCCTTGCGGGCTGATTCTGAGTCTCCTCCAGCCGGACCTCCGATGATAGCCAGTATTTCACCCATGGGGTGTTTACAGTTGTTGCGATTGTCATCCGGTTCTCGGGGTCGCTTATCGTCCTTGCGGGGCCAGGTTAGTTGTTGGCGATTGTCATCCGGTTTACGGGCGTCCGTCCGCCTCTCGTTGCTGGCCTTGCCTTTACTCCTATTATGGGGGTAATACGTTTTTGCTCCTTGGGCAAAATTGCTCAATTGACCATTTTTGATCCCCTCCTCTATTTCTCTGCGGAGACTTAAGCAATTGTCTGTGTCATGGCCGTGGTCGTTATGGAACTTGCAGAAAAGGTCTTTGTTGCGACGGAAGGGGGGTTTGAAGCTACGGGGGTGGTTTGAGGATGCCCTGGTTGGCGATCATGGTATATATTTCTTTCGGTGTCCGGTTGAGGGGAGCAAAGTAGGAGGGTTGATCTCTTGGCCTGCTATCCTATATGCGATGGCCGATTCTGTCATGGACATTTCTCTTTCCCCGGAAGTTAGGTTGTTCGCGCCCTTTATAGCGTCCTGTGAGAGCTGCCATATTCCTGGATTTTTCCAGCACCGCATTCTCAATGGTGGCCTGTTTGTTCACCTTTCGCAGCAACTCTCCAATTATCTGTGGAGGGTCGGAAATGAGGGCCTTGAAAGCGTCTCCATCGTTGAGACCACTGATAAATGCAGCGATCGCCGTTTGATCCTGCAAGCCTGACACTTCAAGGCATTCATCATTGAACCTGTCGATGTACTTCTGCAACGACTCTCCCGGAGCTTGGCATAGGGAAGTAAACTGGGCTTCGTTTTTGTCGAACTTCCTGCGTTGGAGGAACTTGTTGTCGAACTGAGTAGCAAAGTCGCCCCATGATTTGATGCTTGCCGGTTTTAGGCTGTCGAACCACAGTCTGGCCTTGCCGATGAGGGTAGTGACGAAATGCTTGCACCACATGGCCTGCGGTGGGCTGTGGATCTCCATTACCGCGGTGAAATGGCTAAGGTGATCAGCCGGGTCTTTCGTCCCGTCGTACTCCTTCAGTCTCTCTTTGAACTTGTAACCTTTCTCCGGGACGAACGTTGCGATCTCAGGGATGAAAGGTGAGGGTCGGACGGCCCCTTGGTAAGCAGTCAGTACTGGAACGTGTGCGCCGGAGGAGAACGGCTGATTTGCAGCTTGTTGTTGGAGGTATTGGGTATGATTGTACGGTTGGTGAAGGAAGCTGTTTGGGACGGAGGGAATGGCATTTTGGCCCGAGGTTGCTTGCTGTGGTTCGGCGGAAGAGCGGTGGCGAACTTCGGTTATGAAAGGGTCGGTGGTTTCATTCTGTAATGGGATGTTGTGAGTTATGTTTGCCGTTTCCTTCGGGTCGGCGGCGGAGGGTGGCTGCTGCATTTGTTGGAATGCCATCATCAGTCCCATTAGGGGCCCCATGTTGTTAAGGAAGAACTGCCATTGCTCCATGGTGGGCTGGGGTGATGGGGCGGATGGGTTCCACTGGGGTGGAGGGTTGGCTGGCCATTGAGGGAGTGGGGGAATGGGAGGTCGTGAGGGTCCGGCAATGGAAGGTTGTGAGGGTCCGGCAATGGGCCTTGGGGCGGACACCGTGGCTAGGTCGATTGTTCCGAAGTTCAGGGTCCTTGGGTTGGCCGCCCGAGGGGACGGCGAATCATCGTCACTTTCAACTGTGACGTCCGGTTCAGTCGGAGGGTGGCGTGGTCCAATTTCTTCTGACATGATTTTTTAGAGTTCGAGGGGTTTCTTCTACGTCAAAGCGGAGTTATGTTCGTAGAATCAATCAAGGTTATGATGATTCCCCCACAGACAGTGCCAATGATGAGGTGCGCTTTGGCCGGATGGTCGTCAAGGGCGGACGGTCAAAGCTCCCGATCACAATTCTGCCAAAAGAGAGAACCTGTTAAGTATTCCGAGGGTAGTTTCCCAGAATACACTCCGACGGTCAAGTTAGTGTACGGTAGAGAGAGAAGCTTAGAGTATAGAGAGAGAGAGTCCCTTTACCTGTAGGGTATATGGGTGTTTTTATAGGTGTGAATGTCAAGGAGGTTGATGTCACCTACCACCTTCCTGATGTCTAGGGAGCCCTCGTGGGGGACCCAACTGTAGGGTCGGGATCCCACGTGGGGCCTTTATTCACTATTAGAAGCATCAAATTTCAGGATACATGACAAATATATTTTGGAGGATGCACTGATTTTTACTACCTCGCAACTTCAATCCAAACTGTCAAACCTTGACAGCTTTTTCGCCCCAAGTGTGAAGCAAGCTTTGGAGATGCCAATACGAAAAACATTGACCAGGATCGGAGCCAGACAATTTATTTCTCTTTATCAACAAGACAGATCAAATAATGCGGTTTTACTGAACTTTGCCAAGCTTGACTTCAATATTCTGCAGAGGCAGCACCAGAAGGAGTTAAGTACTTTAACAAAGTAACTTATCAATATTTCTAACCTTAAATAACTATATTTTATATATATTGACATTATTAGTTATATATTCCTTCCGTTTCATTAGAAGATTCTAATTTCAAGTTTTTTTTTTTTTTTTTTCAATTATAGAGTTCACTTTTCATTTTTTTTTACTCTTTTTTCCCTTACTACTATAATAATGTGTGATCCATAATTAAACCACACTAAAAAAATAAGAATATTAGTGGAATGAATGGTGACCAATTAGCTATTATAGGTGTTGTACCTTAAAATCCATAATAAGTTGTATATTTTTAAAATTACCTAAAATCATCTAATGAAACAAAAAATTATTTAATTTTCCAACCAAAAAAAAAGAAAGAGAGTACCTAAAAAAAAGAAGACAGGGTAATTAAATCACATTTACACCAGAAATTTCGTGAAACTACCAAAATAATACCCCCTTGAGCTTCTAAAAAAATTACCAATACCTCTTGAAAATGTACGTTTTTCAAGCAACAAAATTGCCAATGAGATTTGTCAGACTGACAAGGGGTGATGGTAATTTGCCCAAATCAGTAGAGTCGTAATACCACCTGGTCAAAGGGTCATGATGGTAATTAACTCGTTTAATATTTTTCAGATGGTGGAAAGATATGGATTTTTCGAATAAGTACCCATTTGCAAGAGACAGACTGGTAGAGTGCTACTTATGGGTTTTGGGAATGTATTTTGAGCTAAAGTACAGTTTTGCCCGACTAGTAGCGACCAAATTGACAGTTATGTGTTCCCTTTTAGATGACATGTATGATGTGCATGGAACGCTTGATGAACTCATCCTTTTTACCGATTTTATCGAAAGGTATGTAACTCATATATATATATATATATATATATATATATTTATATATATAATTAAAGTGAATGTTGAGCATTGTGTGTGTGTAGTGTCCCTAGTGAATATAAATTTTTAGATTAGTATTAACACAATTTTAAAAATTTGTGTTATGCACTTTAACGTTGTGTGGTTTGTGGGTCTTTTTTTTTTAATTTTTAATATTTATTTGAATATGTTTTAATTTGTTTGTATTAATTTGTAAATGTGCCCCCCCAAAAAATTTTCTGCCTCCGCTAGTAGTCATAAGAGATGATGTGTGTTTCTACTTAAGTATCCAACGTTGTTGTTGGTGTGTTGTTGTGACGTCATATGATATGGGTGCTCCTATTTTTCCTCCAAAAACGTTTGAAGTATGGGGTAAGAGAATAGAATTGGTGGACCAGAGACTTGGTAAATATGTTGAGAGGGTGAGCACATACATTATGAACTCTTCCAATTTTTTGTTGTCCACATTTAATGAGGTAGATATAGTATTTTTGTGGAGCAAATATGCTGAATCAAACCACGTTAAATTTGGTATGTTGTCATTTTTCTGTTTTTCGTTTTTCACTGTGATATTCTTGTTGGGTTATTTCTCCAACAAGTAATATCAAAGATCTTGATGGGAATGTTTATTCTAACAATTACAACTCTCAAATGACGATCCATCGTTCATGTCACAGATGGAATATCAGTGCATTGGATCAGTTACCATTGTACATGAGAGACTGTTATCAGAGTCTCCTGAATTTATATTCTGAGATCGAGGAAAGGTTGGCTGAGCATGGAAAATCAAACCTACTGAATTATGCAATATCATGTGTATGTATATATATTTAAAACCTTTCGATCGATCACTATTGATTAATATTATGATCGATGAGTTTTGAATTAATTAATGATCATTAATTTGCAGTTCAAAGATTACTTGAAAGCATATTTTGAAGAAGCAAAATGGGTTCACAGTGGGCATCTTCCGAATTTTGAGGAATACATGAAGGTTTCAGTTGTCTCCTCTTCATGTCCAATGTTGTCAGCTAATTACTTAGTGTGCATGGGGGAATTTCTGACAGAAGAAGGGCTTGATTGGGTCGCAAAAAACCCATTAATTGTACGAGCCTCCTCAATAATTATTAGGTTGGTGGACGACATGGCTACATACGAGGTAATTATATACTCCTTCTGTTCCATTTCGATTAGAAGAGCACATTTGAGTCAGTTTTTGAATATTCTACTTATTAATATAATTATGCATAGTCCGCAGTTAACTCAGACTTCAAAAGTAATATAAATGGAACAAATGACATCAAATTAACTATTTTAATTTTCGTAGATTAATATCCATTAAAAGTTGTATATTTGTGAAAGTGGGTTTTTCTTGTAGAACATATATATATATATATAATTAAAATCAGAGCTAAATGATTTCTTCGGTCCCCAAATTAATTGGGAGGTTGTCTTGAGATTTAATTAAAACACTTTTTTTCAATTGTTTATATATTTCTAATTAATGCAGGCGGAGAAAGAGAGGGGAGAAATGACCTCGGCTATTGAATGCTACATGCAACAATATGGGACTTGTAAAGAAGAAGCCTTTGTTGAGTTAGAAAAAAAAATAGCAAATGCCTGGAAAGATATCAACGAAGAATGCCTTAATATTGGTCCAAATTCATCAGCTGTCCCCATGTTCATCCTTGACCGAATCTTAAATCTTACCAATTTAATTTATCTTCTACGCGGAGATGGGGATGATTATGCCAAATGTTCAACCAGGGCTAAGGACTTGGTCACTTCGGTGTTGGTTCATCCTGTTCCAATTTGATTACCAAGGAGCCTTTAAATTTATTTTCAGTGTTTATTTATTTGAATATTTCCTTTGGTAATTTTGTGCCTTGTTGTCCGTTGAAATTTGGAGTGAAGCATTAATTGTAAGAATGAAAAAACGAAGAAGTATTTCAATAAGTGCCTTTTATGTTATACAGTAATACTTCATCTCTTCAATATTATAAAATTGACTCTTCTAACAGGGTCGTAGGGAGTCATTTATATTCTACTAATTTCGTGTTTTATATTTTTCTTCTTCTTTCTTTATTACTCTTTTCATTCCATTAGAATATTTTATTTTGAGAAATATTTTTTGTTTCAATAGAATAGTCTACACTTTCAAATTTTTTATTTCTTCTACCCTTAAAATATAGCTCATACTTAACAAGTAAATACATGGTATCAAATTAGCTATTTTTGGTGTTATTACCTACCTGATTGAGACCATGTCAATTTGCTTTAGTTACTATTATTTACCAGTCTGAATAACTGGTCATGTTCGGATTTAATAGTTGCAGGATATTAGTATTGCCTTTTTGTAAGATTGTAGTGGTTCCATTATTGTTCCAGACTATTATAAATAGTCTTTATCTGTTCATAAAAGACAATTAAGAAGAATAACATAATTTCCCTACTAAATCCTTCTGATCTTCTTCTCTACTACTCCTAAGCAAATCCGAATTCTCCTTCCTCTCTCCTGCTTCACGTATAATTTAGAAGTCATCTAAATTAATCGGATAAGTGGTATTAGAGCCAGTATCGTTGGGTACATGTACTGAATTTCGTAACCATGTTTACGAAATTTTAGCCCGACATGATTCCAAGTTCGGAAAAATCCTCACTACTCTCTAGATGGTGCAAACAGCATTGCGAGCGCCTAGACATGGCTTTCTCCTTGATTACTGTTCCCACCACCGTGGTAGACTTTCATCTCCCATTGTCAATCCTGCATGTATACTGCATGTAAAATAAAAGTAACAAATTTAAGGGTGAAAGTAATGCCTCAAGTAGTACATGTAAGATAAAAGTAGTGTATATTTCTAAAAATTAAGAATAGCAATATTAAGAAGTTCGATTTCAAGGGTATAAATAATGTCTATAAAATAAAAAGTAGTGCATATTTCTAGAATAATAATAATAAAAATTTCAATATTAATGGTATATATAAATATTGCTTGTAAAATAAAAAGTGGTCTATTTTAATTAAGTAAAGAAAAAAGAACAGAAGAAGAAGTAGTGTTGCGCGTGCATGTTTTGGTATTAATGGTATATATAAATATTGCTTGTTAAATAAAAAAGTGATCTATTTTTATTAAGAAAAGAAAAAGAAAAGAAGAAGAAGTAGTGTTGTGCATGCGAGCGTGCGCGTGTGTGCGTGTGTCTGCGCGCGCGTTTGCGTGGGCGTGGCCATGCACGTGTGTTCGTGTGTTCAAAAGTTGTGCGACTTCTTTTTGAAGGGTTTTAAAACAGGATAAGTAGATTAAGAAGAGGAGATTACCTTTCCAACATATTATGTTCAATATTATTGTCTAAGTTAATCAGTGAAACGTGAAACTATTTTGTTCCACTAAATATTTTTAAATAAAAGAAGGTCATCTTAATGTAAAACTATATCTATGTGTGTGTGTGTGTGGCAAATAAGTGGGTTATGGGCCGGTTCAAAAAGTGATCAGCACTTAACTGGTCAAGACCAACCTAACTGTTGACTAACGAGTTAAGCGCGAGTTGGGTTATAACCGCTCAACCCATGGGTCAAATAGTTTGACTCAACGGGCAACAGGTCAAATTTACTTGACCCAACAGTGATAACCCATTTAACCCTAACTTTGAACAGGTTAAATAACCCAATAGTTCGACTCAACAGGTTAAATAACTATATAAAAGAGTCCCTTTTTCTATTTATTTAATTTGCATAAACCATAACTCTTCACAATGAATCCAAACTTAGAAAGTAATAATATAAGTGAGAAATATGGTACATAATTACTTGCTTTTGGTGTTGTAGTTTATAACTCATAATAATTTATATTTCTCATACTCAACTTTTATATACTATAATTCACTTATCAAATCTTACTTAGAAAACTACTTCCTAAACCCAATCGTAAACAACTAAAATAACAAATTCAATTAAAAATATAATTACCTAATTAATACAAGTTATGTTGTTCTGACACTAACAATGACTTTTCTTAAAATCCCTTTCATTTTCATTTATTTTAGTTTTTCATATTTTTCTGCAGATTAATCTGTTTCTTCAACCCCCCCTCCTCTCCTTTCAACAAAAAAAACCCCTCCTCAACCCTTCTTAACCCCCCCCCCCCCCCCCCAACCCGGGACCCCCAATCACAGTTTTATTTTATTTGTTATTATTATCGTTTTGCAAGTTGTTCAATCAATATCAATCTATCTACCTATTGGTTTTTACATTTTAGTCAAGATTAGAAGCTTTCGACTTGAGTCATATAGACAGTTGGGAGACCAGTTATTGAATCTCTGCAACTCGCAGGTACCCCTACATTGTGTGACGCATGTTAATTATGACTGGGCTAGTACATTTTCTTCTCAAAAAAAAAATAATAATAAAAAAGCGAACAAAACTCTTCTCTTTTTTTTTAAAAAAAACAGAAAATTAAAAGAGTTCATTAAAGATGTTGGAAATGGTCCAACAATGATTGACAGAAGACTAGAAAACAATCAATATAATTGATTACAAAATATTTGATCCATAATTATCAAATATAGACCACAACAGTGTTTTTAATCTACCGAATTATAAGTATATACATAATATAGATTATAACATTATAGAAATATAAACACCACTCTTGCGCTGAACAAATTTCGTGCGACGAATCAACGACTGAATACGGATGAAGGCACCAAGACTAAATTTTCAACCGAGTCCTCATACACCATCGCCAAAAATGAATCATCGTAGTTAGGGACAGAAACACCATATATAACCAGGGATAAAATCATCAAAGAAAGTGAAAAACTTGGTGATTGCCCGTTTGAGACTTAAATGGTTTTTGAGAGGGTGATGCACATATAAAGTGATGAACATAAAATCACCGTACATATTTTTTGGGACTTAAAATGTATGGTTCTTCATCATCTCCAAAATCATCGTTATTGCCCATTTCCTATGGATCATATTCTGTATCCAGGCCATCGGCATCTTGACTGTCATCACATTGTGTTCTTCTTTTTGCTTCTTCTATTTTTTCATTATTATTATAAGTATAACTTCTCGAATGTCGACGCGATAAAATGATAAGTTTTACTTAATAGTAAAACTTTTATACGCAGAACTGTCTATATTAATTTACTAATAAATTAAGCATGATGATTCATTTTTACACGCATATATAATATGATTTGGATACATATGTTAGAGACTCTAGATGCCCCCAAAAAGCCATGTATAAAACAGAAAGGTGTTAACAAATATTAAAAGGGGTAGATGAAGGCTTACAAAGAGATCATTAACTTTAAAAAATAGTATGTTATATTTAAATATAAATTATATAATTTATTTTGATCGTACACAATGATTGATATATATAGTTAATCATTGAGACAAAAATTTAGTTGTTGTATTAAGTTTGTTTTTGAAACCATTCATCATCAAGTTTAGGATACATATGTGTTGTATTTATGGTAAAAGAGAACAAGTAATAATAATGAGGACAAAAGAAAAAAGATATTATGAGGTTAGGAGCACTAGAAATTTTTAGCAGTACAATTGAAAATTACATTATTTAGAAGGAAAATAAAAACTAATACGATATCTCAATGTCTGCAATTATATAGGATCTTAAGTTCATTCCAATTAGTGACAATATATAATTTTATGTATGTTGGGTGAAAATTTTTAGTTTGATATATATAAAATAATAATACTGTAATAATAATATTAGAAAGCCTGAGACCAAAATTATATATAAAAAAAAACCTAAGATGAAATATGGTTATTTTGAAATTATAAATAAATATTTTTAACTCTCTGATAGCTAAAATCTAAGGTAACCATCAAAGTCAACGAAAAGGTCAAAGTAAATTGTTCATTGGCCTAATTAACTAAGCCTATGTTCTTTTCCATTCCATTGCAGGAATATCATCACTTTTTTTTTTCTTCAAATTTTACATAAAGAAACAACATCATTTTCTACTGAATTCAAAATTTAAAATTTAAAAATCCCTCTAACTTTTCACTCACATAAATTCAAAAAATAAAATAATCATTACACTTTTTTTTTTCTCTTTCCTACACAAATTTCCAAAAGAAATTCCCTGTAAAAAAAAATTCCTTCCCAAACTAAAATTTCTCTATTGAGTCACTAAGGCCTGTTCTTTTAGGAAGGTTTGAGTTTGAGTTTTTGTTTTGAAAAAATAGTTTTATGATGTAAAAAGTATATTTGAAATGTAAAAAGGTATATACCTGAATAATAAAAAATTGTATTAAAAATAATAAAAATTTATTATAATATATTAAATTTAATGTTGAAACCAAACTGAAACCAAAATTTAGTGAACAGGCCCTTAAGAACAGAGCCTAAGTGGACCAATATTTGGGAGGAGCCCATATTAAAATTCAATTAACTTGGACCAGCTGTTGAGAAAAGCCCTAAAATAAAGCCTAATCAAGTCCAAAACTTATTAATATTAAGAGTGATCAAATGGGTTCCAAGATCATTAAATAGGCCACAGAAGATAGGCCCATCCTATAATTTGATCATATGCATGCTGTTATTAGTTACGAGAAAACCCACCTCAAAAACTAATTTATAAAGAAAAAGCCACAATTTTAATTTATACCACACACATGAAAGTTTCATACATTTCATGTATAATACATGATTCATGGCTAAAGCATAAAACTATCTATGAAAGTTTCATACATTTTATGTGGAATACATGATTAATGACAAAAGTATGATCTGTCTCTGATGTCATGTGTCATGAACTTAGGGAGATACCCACATCAAAAACTAGTTTACGAGATAAAAAAAACTTTAAATTTAATTTATATCACACATGAAAGTCTCGGACCTTCTTTGTGAGATACATGTTGGATATAATTTCTTCAAATTTTCTTTTTGTAAAAAATAATATAACTATTTAAAGAAAGGAAAATTGAATCTTAGTTTTTCAACTTCTTTTACCCATTCTGAAATGAGTTTATCTTGACATTTTTTATCTAGATTTTGAAACCATAGTCTTTCTTGTCTATAATTTTCATCACTAAAATGTTCTTTGAGTAAATCAAAATTTATTTTGAATTTTTTATTTAAAACGAGAATTTCTGACATTCTCATTTGAGATTGAGTTGGAGAATCTGGAGATGGAGGCCTAGGTGGAACTATATCTGGCATAGGAGCTTTAAATCTAAGATGAGTAGCTTGATGACTAGGAGTAGGATCCTGAATACTAGTAGAAGGATCAGAAAATGAGTACCTTGACCATCCTGGGAATGAATACCTGGGGGGAGCTCTAGATGAACTTGGAAGATCTTCTTCTCTGGGAAAAGATTGCGAAGAAGCAAACCTGTAAGAACTAGGATAAACAGAAGATGCAAAATTAGTTGGAAATCGAACTAAAAATTGATTATCTAAGTATTCTTCAATTGTCGCTGGTCCTGTTTGTTCAATTGGTTCTTGTTTAGGTTCTAGTCTATCAATAAGGAATTCCTATGGGATTGTTATTTGATCCCATGTCAAAAGCTGAGGAGTTTGAGTCCTTGTCAATATTCTATCTGAGTTTGTAGTCACAAATACTGACTGATTTCGGTCAGATCTGGGGAGTCTTAGTGCTGATGGAATAATTGATTTCATTAATTTAAAGTAAATACGATAAATAAGTGCGAAATTAATTGATTCTTGTTCAATTTTACTTTGATCTAAATGAATATCCAGAATTAATGTTTTCATTATATGTGGATCCATTAGACATACTGAGTAATTTGGAGTGCAATTTACTCTTATTGTTCCATTACAGACATTAGTTTGAATCATAGCTATTAAAGAATCATTATAATTGATTAATCTATCATCTCTTATTGCAAGAAAAAGTGGACAATTGATTCCTTTTCTTAGTAATGGATGAATAGCTACCTGAACTAAACCAAAGTGCATATAATTGAATCCTTGATCTAAATATTTGAAAATTGCCATTCTTGAAAGTAGAGGAACTATAGTTTTACGTTCATGTAATGGAAGAACTTCTTCATGTAATTTAATTGAGTAAGCTTTCGAAAATTCAAGCACACCTATATGATAAATAGATCTGAATGATTGAGTGGATAAAATTTGACTAATTGGCATACCTAATTGAATTTCATGGCTTTGAAGAACATTACTATTCTTGGATGAACTGGAACTTGAGTCACCAAACAAAAATCTTCTAACACTGTTTGCCATTTTAAAACTTACTTGACTAGTGCAGATGCATAAATCAGGATGAATGCAGACAGCTACCGAGAACACGGGAACACCACTCAAGGCTTAATTACCAACGGACTCACGGCTTACCAATGCTTACCAACGCTAGGATGAATTCAAACGTGATGCAAAATGAACCTACCGTAGTGTTTGTAAATCTTAAAATTTAAAAACTGTGTATGAAATTTTTTGAGTAAATGACTCTGATACCAAAATAGACCCAGGGAATACTAAAGGAAAGAGAATGCGGAAATGAGTAATGTGTACCTTGAATTGAGTAAAGAAAAAAGATTACAATAATTGAAGGAAAGGATTACAAGGGATTTGGAGACAGTTTTTTTTCTAAAAGATGGAAAATAAGGCTGAATTTTCGATGATCTATAATGGAGTGAGCTTCGTCTTTTATAGGAGTCTTGAATAATTGAGTTGAGTTGAAGTCCGTGATTGAAGTCCGTCTTTTTTGGAATCCGCATTTGGAGTCCGAAGTAATTGAAGTCCGTGCCTTGAAATCCGCCGTCCTACGTTATTGCTGACATCAGCATAGTCGGTGGTAAAGTAATCATTCTGCCCCTTTAATTATTTTTGCGGGTCTTTTCTATACTTTTTTTTATTTTATTTTTTTTACAAGAAATCAAATGGGTCTTGTGCGAGGGGTCCACCAAATGGGTCCTCATCAGTAGAACTAGAGATACTGGTAGTTGGTTCAGCCATAACTTGAGTTTTTTCTGATTCTTTCATTTGTTTGTATATTTTGTAGAACTGTGCAAATTCTTCGTCTTCTTTTGAGTTTTTGGGAGCTGAATGCGAACGTAATTGAGTAGTTGGAATCACTTTCTTTTCTTCTTGCTTTTCTGGGGTCTTTGTTGTTGGAACCTTTGATAATGGAGTTTGTTTTGAGACATCTTGAATTGCTTTTTTGTACTGGGCACCTGCTTGCAAAAATTGAATAACTGTTTCTGGGGAATAATTAGTAACATTAAAGTTGTTCCATCCTTTGACCCTAAAGTCCCTTATGAGTGAACAAGGCTTTTCTAGATGAGTGTTTTGAAGTTGGAAACTCCAGGCAAAAATCTAGGGAACTCTGAATTCTGCATGAAACATTAGTTGAGTCTGGAATGAATTCTTAGTGTGTCTTGCAAAGGTCTGAAAACCCTTTTCGACAATTGGAGGATAAATAGGAAGAACAGGGCCAAAATAATCCCACCAGTCGTAAAACTAGTCAGGAAATTCAGGAGTAAAACTTAAGTGATAACCAATAAACCATGAGTGGTCAAATGACCGAAAATATAAAGTCCTAAACCAGGCATTTATATAATCGACATAATCAAAAGTATCTGGGATGTAATTGATTGAAAATGAATGTCGTTCATGAATTGAATTGAACTCTAGCCGCCTTTTTTTCTTTATCACAAACTTGGAGTAAGAAGTCTTGTTAGGATTATTTTTATCAGGAACATGAGTAATATCAACTAACTGAGTATCTACAAGAATTAATTCATAGTAATTTTGAGTCTTAGTGGTATCATCAGATAACCACAAACTACTTGGAAGAAAAAGTCTTTGAGTAAAATTTCTATGAACTGAAATTTTTGAAGGCTTTGGAATATGGGTTTGAATGATGTATTCGGTCTTAGGTTTAATAAAATATAGTGATGGAGTTCTTGAAGTTTGAGGAGATAGTGATGGAGATCTTAATGGAGTAGATTGTAACTTGGCTGAAGGGGTTTGAGCTGCGCTAATATATGTGAGTGGAGGAAAATATGGTATTTGAGTACTTGGAGTGAGTGGTTTTGGAATGATTCATTTTTTCATTTCATAGTCTTTAACTGATCTTGGAGCTTGAGTTGGGGTATTTGAAGTAGTTGAAGTAGAGGCATCATGGGTTTTACCCCGTTCCCTAAACATTGTTGCTACCTGTAAGAAATTCACGCGTGAGAAAGTCAGGCAGTGAATTGGAAGAGCCTTATATAAATTCAATATCAAAATCAAAAACTGATAAAATAGCTTGCCATCTGGCAAAAATCTGTTTTGAAACCAAATTTTTAACATCTTTTTGCAAAATTTCTTTTGTAGACTTGCAATCTACCCTTAATAAAAATCTTTTATTGTACAAATCATCTTGAAATTTTGAAATGCATAAAACAATTGATAAAATCTCTTTTTTGACTGTAGAATAATTTTTCTGAGGACCTAACCAAACACCTGAATGATATCGAACTAATTGTTCTGGATTATCATTCAATCTCTGCTTAAGAATCCCTCCATAACCTAGATCTGATCCATCTGTTTCTACTATCATAAATGCATGAGAATGCGGAATGCCTAAACATGGTAATGTTTTGACTTTTTCTTTGATTTCTTTGACTATCTTAGTATGGGACTCAGTCCATACCGGTGGATCTTTCTGTAGACGCTGAAATAAAGGTGCACAAATAATTCTTAATTTTGGAATAAAATCAGAAATATAATTAAGACATCCTAAAAATCTTTGTAATTGATTTTTATCTTTTAATTCATCTGGAAATTTTTCTGAAAATTCTAATAATCTTTGAATTGGTTTGATTTTTCCCAAGAAAATTTCATGGCCTAAAAATCTAACTTTTGTTTGAAATAACTTCATTTTTGATTCAGAAAGAACTAAACCATTATGCTTGATAATATTGAAGACAATATTTAAATTCTTGAAGTGCTGATCTATTGAGTTTGAAAAAACTAGAATATCATTAATATAAACAATTGTAAAATTTGAGTAATCATTGAAAATATCATTCATTATTCTTTGAAATTCAGAGGGAGCATTTTTTAAACCAAATGGTAAAACATTCCATTCATAATGACCAAAGGGAACTGTGAATGCAGTTTTGTACCTATCTTTTTCCGTAATTTGAATTTGTCAATATCCTGATTTTAAATCAAATTTGGAATATATCTTAGCATCAAATAACTTGTTTAAAAGATCTCTTTTATTTAGAATTGGAGAACGAATCCACTGAAGTACCTTGTTAACAGGTTTATAATTGATTACAAGTCTTGGGACTCCTCTTTCTTTTTCATTTTGATTATTAACATAAAAAGCTGGACAACTCCAACAAAACTGTGATTTTCTAATTAAATTCTTTTGTAAAAGAACTTGAATTTCTTTTTTACATAATTCTAATAATTCAGAATTCATTTGAATTGGTCTAGCCTTAGTAGAGATCTGTTTTTCATCAAAATCTTTTTCGTAAGGAAGACTTACTATATGCTCCTTGCGATCCCAAATTCAATTAAGTAATACTTTTATTTAAGACTAAAATAATTGTCCTAGATACAAGTAATTAAAACACTTATTTAAAATAATATTCCATTCGGCTCATTCAAAGAGTCCACATTTTGCTATTATTTTTGGTAATACAAAGTGAATTTTTTGAGTGAGTTAGAGGGAGTATGAGAAAAATGGTCTCAAGTGCATTAAAAGAAATTGAACTTTGATACAATGAAAAAAATATATATATAAAAGTATATTTAAAATAGATCATGCGTAGAGAAATTATTATTTTTCAGTTTCTAAATCACATTTCAACCAGCAACCATTTTAGATATATTACAAATATTAACATTGAAAGATAATACTTTTAAAAAAAAATTAATATTAGTAGAAATTCGCTCTTCAACGTAGACTTATTTTTTTTAATATTATTTTATTTGAAATTTGCAATTGAACATATATACATCATTATATTTGTACTTAGATTTGTGAATTATATATAAATATATTAATATATTTATAGTTAAAAAAAAATTTTAAAAATTAGAATTTTAAAATAAGTGTAAAAAAAACAATTGGTTGTATTTATTTTATTTTTTTGAAATAGAAGGGAACTGTTAAACATTTAAATGAATGTACAAAATCTTCAAATAAAAATCAGTTTTATAAAATTTATGTAATTAGTTTACTTTGTTTTTCATTGACCTTAAAGTTCCTTATTCTTCAGATTAAAAATTCTAAATTAAGTGTTTCGGGCAGAAATAAATAGTTAAGAATTCTTTTTCTTTTATTTTAACCCAAGCATTAATTTTCTTCTGAAATATCCCTCCATCCCCAAATTCAAATGAAACAATTCATACGAATCATACCTTAGTCTGTCTTAATCTCCATTGCCACATAGAACTTCGCTGCTCCTTACCCAGCAATTATCAATTTATTTGCTCAAAATTTTTTCCGCCGCTATCGAAGCTTCCTTCTCCAGTTGATTTTGTTTTTTTGCCTTTCTTTACAGCAATTAGAAGCCACATATATCAGCCGTTTCTGGTGCAGAGATGTTGGTGAGAATGATTTTTTACTCACCCAAAAAATATGATATTTATACTCTACAGCTAAAAACCACGCCTTTATCGTAATCTTCGTCGAGAAACAAAAGCTCTACCTAGCACTCCTGCAAAGTCTGCAACAACGTGAGTTCTTCATTTTCTTCCCTTTATTACTTGTTCCCTCCCAAATGTTCTGTTTTTGTGGTAATTTAGTTTATTTAATGTTTGTTGCTGTGTGAATATGGTGTTTCCATCAATGGGTGCATCTTTTTTTGGTTCTATCTATCCCAAGGAAGATAGATACATTATGCTTACAATGTGTTTGTGACAATGTCTACTTGAATTTTTTTCATTGTTGAGTTCGTTTTAGAGTTCAAAGAGACTACTATTGTCTTCCATTGCCGCCTTATCCCCTACACTTTTCATGAAAGAGGGTTTTTTTTTTTTTTTTTTTTTTTTCCCTAAAAGGAGGAAAAGTGTTGTTGCTTTGTATACCATAATATATTAATGTTATGAACAAAAGGGTAGAGAATGATACTTATGAACATATTGGTATCTTATTTTATAACTAGTAGGACTAATTATGTCGTGTTTGGTAATGGAGAAATATGTTTTTGTTATTAAGAAATAAATTTAATCACTCCAAAGGCATTTTAAAAATATTAGATTGAAGTTAAAAGTCATGATTTGGAGAAAACAGAACAATGCACCCATGTCTTGCACTTTGACCTCCAGAAAATCTTGTCTAGAAACATATATAAAAAAAAATCTTGGAATAGCCATAGTATACTTAGCTTCATATTTAACATATCAAATTTTCAAAATTTTTGGATCTATATTTCTTGAGGAAAAATTTTGATCAAAGGGACTGTCTGTAGCTGTTTCAAAATTTGAAAGTACTATATTGCTAAATTGTTTTAACTTTATTGGGCCATCTCTGAGATTTTAACGTTTGATTCCAGGACTATTTGTATATTTTTTATCCAAATTTAAGCTCTAATTAGTAATTATTTCTGAAGATCTGATTTTTATAAGTTAGAAGAAACTTTATGCATAAATTTTACAGCAATCAACTTTTATTCTTTGTTTCTGAAGATAAGATAACTCTGAATTTTATATGTCTTGCATGAAACTAAAGGGTATGATATTATGACACATTCAAGTTTTTCCTTTTTCAAGAGTTTTTGCCGTTAAACTTTTGTATTTAAAGTTTAACTGGCTTCTTTCTTTTGGTGGGTTAGAAATGTTTTGCAAATTTTCAATTTTGACATTCACTTAATCTTATTGCACTCACTTTGAATGAGTCCTAAATACTAAGATGAAAGTTTGAGACCTTCTCATGCTTATAACAGCTTATGAGTTTACTTGAATTGCATTAACATGATATTAATTTATCTTGCAATATCTTGACAATATTGATATGCATGTTAATGTCAAAGGCGACTGATTTCTTATGATTATAGTATATGATTGTAGTATGATGAGATACTTTTATGGTTTGTTAGTTTTTATTGTGTCCAATATTGGTTTTTCTTTTCGAAAAAATTAATTCATTTCATAACTGTTATTATTTATAGGCCCAAAGATTAGAGAAGGTTACCTAGAAGTTTTTCTTATAGATTATGAGAATAACGCAGATAAGGTAATTATTTCACAATTATGTACTTTTTCAAAATTACATTTTGTATTACACTTAAATGCGAATACATTCGATGTTGGTCCTTCAAACAATAATTCAGATGCGTGTTCTTGTGACTACTGGAGATATGAGTTCTATCAGGTAAATTACTCAGTTATTTCTTAAAAGATTCTTTCTTAATTGTTAGGTCTGACATTTCTGTATACCATGTTTGTGGGATTCAATATAGCTAAACTATGTTGAAATGTTTGTAAATGTCAGTATAGAAGTTTGTAGACGTTCTGATTAAAAACTCTTTGTTGTTTTTCGCAGGACTCTGAAGATAAATAGATGATTGGGCGTTAGCTCCAAACTCATGGAACTTTTGTATACGTTATTCTTCAACACTTTTTAGCTTTTTCTAAAATAGCAGCCAATATTTTGTATCAAGTACAGTGTGCAGTTGTTGTAAATATTTATTTACATTATATAGACTATCTTTTTATTTATAAAATATTTGTTTTATTAGTTCTTAAATTAGCAAACCTTCTATATTTATTTTTATTTGAGATGCATTATTGCCGTCTCGATTTAGTGTCTGTAGCCATTAACAAAATAAGACATGATATTTGGGGCAAATTACTACGTCTCAAATGCTTTTGAGAAAGTTGAAAACTATCTCAAACTTGTTTCAAAAACTATTTGAGATAGCTTTACCGTCTTAAATTTTTTTTGCAACGGCTGCAAAGGAGACGCTACATTTTTTGTCTCAGCACTGTCTTAAAAACAGTTCTGAGATAGTAAATATAGTATTTGAGACAATTCCGACAGTGTCTTTAAAAGTACCTTTTTATTTTGTAGTGCCACTAAAAAATAAAAAATAAAAGATGAAAACGCTAGAGTGCAGAATAAAAGAAAGACGATTAACTAATGTACAGCAATAGTGCAACTCGGCCCACCGTCTAGGCAGTGGCCACTTACTTAAGTATATTAAAAATAAAAAATAAAAAACAAAGAAACCTTTTCCTATTCTACATTTCTACTACACTTACTTTACCCTCACTTTTTTTTTTTTATTTCCCCTCTCTCTCTCAGTGGCCACTTACTTTGCCCTCATTTTTTTTCAAAAGATGAGAAACGCAGATCACAATTTTCACTCGTTCATTACATGAGCACGGGTGCTTCTTCAAGTAACAATGAAGCTGAATAATATGTGTTTATCTTCTTTATAGGTGTTTAATTATCACTTTTATAATTGTGAATGTTGATGTTTTAATTTGAAATTATTAAATATATTTATTTAGTGATTCAAAGAAAAATCATTAGTTAGTCTAACACCCACATAAAAAAATTTCTCGTTACGACACTGATGGTCCAATTGGGTGATCATGACTCTGAGACTCAATCAAGCATGCAAATATTGATGAATTGATTCAATTCAAGTGCTTTTCGGAATTTACTTGATCAAGTTGCACGTGTTTTCGAATTGTTTTCCAATTAATCATAGCGTACTCTGCATGTGTTTCCTTTTAGTTCCAGTTTTGCTTTACTCTCTCTATTCTATTCTATTAGAAGATTTCACTTTAACATATGTTTCGTTTATTAATTATTATAAATCTCAAGGTACAACATATCAGTTAATTTAACAAAATTTATTGTATTTATATCTTTACTTTTTAATTATGTGATAATTATGAACCACACATGATTATTAGTAAGGGTAAATGTAGTAAAAAATTTGAAAGTGAACTCTTATGTTGAAACAAAAAATATTTTAAAATTTGGAGTTTTCTAATGGAGTCGATGGAGTAAAAAATTTGTTTTTACTGATTTCTTTTTAGAGTTTTGGCAATACATTTGTTTCCTTTTCCATTGTAATTTTTTTTATGCCCCTATATCCTATAACTAGGAGGCCTTCGCTTCAATATTAATTAAAGAATTCAGAATTTATTAAGCACAGTGTTAAAATTTTTAATCATTAGCTTTAAAAATTTTTAATTGAACTTAATTATTTTACATGTGTTAAATTACATAAGTTTCGAAATTCATAGATAAGTTAATTGCTCCGCTTGAATTCTTTATTTGTTAAACTTCTATTATTCCTGCTTCGTTTAACTTTAAGCTGTTTATGTTTCTAAATCTTGATAAGATTTTAGAAGATTAATTAAGTGAGTAATTTCTTGGCAAATTTCACATCGTCGATTCACACCATGAACTTTGTTGAAGTTCTTGATAGTTTGAGTATAAAAGGGTCCAGAAGTTTTGACTGGCATTCGACCTCGAAGCCGATGTCAAAACTTCGATTCTTTTCATTCTGATTTTAGTTTCAATTGTAAATTTAATATATTATAAATATTTTTTATTATTTTCGATACAACTTTTTTATTATTCAGTTATACTTTTTATAAACATTTTTAATACAATTTTTATATTATAAAACTATTTTTTAAAAACATATTTTCAAAACCGTTTTTAATACATCATAAATAACACCTAAGTTTGGAGTCGAAAGTGAGGGTCAAAAGATTCGACAAGCTTTCAACGTGGAAAGCAGCTGTCAAATGTAATTCAGCCAAATAGACCAAGTTAATTTCAAACTTATGTTCAGCCAGTGTCGGATCCAAACGTGTGAATCTGTTGTCAAAACTGGGTGTCGAACGAACAGAGAGTCATATGCTTTATCTGACGAATTTTGGCAAAAATATTTCGACATCTATTCCACGTCGAAATTGGGTGTTGGAACATCTGGTGCTAAACCAGTGAAAACGTTCGAAACCCACTTGTCATTCTTTTTAATCATAATAACGAACGTCATCATAATTGCTTTTTGTTTTTTGTTTTCGACGTATATTTTGCTCGAGCTTCTTGTGGCTTAGTAACTCATCATAATATTATTTTTTATATTAATTTTTTTACCAATAATATTTATTGGCTTTATAATGAACTTCTTTGAGAAAATTCTTATTAAGGGTGTAACAAAATTCATAATTCCTAAAAGAGTAATGATACACAACTCAATTAATTTTCTCAACTTTCTCATAGCAAGTGAGGTGTCATGCATTCATTGGTCAATAATATAGTATTAATAATTATTTTATAAAAGTGTAGATAATAAATTAGTGACACCTCGCTTTGCTATGAGAAAGTTGAGAATATTAGTTGAGTTGTATATCCTCTTCTTAAAAAGGGCATTAAATTTTTAAAATTCCTTTAAGAAGTATAAAAATATATTATTGTGTTAAATAAATTTCTAAAGACCAATTTACCCTTTTTTAAATAAACGGTTATATTTAATTCTTTTAATTACTTTACACTCACGTTTCCTTATCATTACAAATAAAAATAACAACTTCACGTCTCTTGTTCATCATTTATAGATTAAGAAGTCTCTTTCAATTCAAACATCAACACTCCTTTTTTCACACTCAATTATATTCAAAAGTTCTGACCTTGGACGAACTGATCCAAGAAAATCAGGAAATAATCAAAAAAAACTATCATTGCCTTCACCTCTCTACTCAAATTACTTCAGTTCGATAAGGTGAAATAACGTTGGCGCTTCTAGAATCGTTATGGTGAATGTGGATGGGGTTACCATTTACCAATTGCCAACGAGCTTGAAGCAGATGAAAGTGTCAAAGTTTGTACAAACCAACGGAAGTCTCAGTTGAAATTGGACTTACCCAAAATGCCATGGGACTGATATTGATGTGAGTAGACTGTGCTGGACTTAAGGTCATGTTCAACCTTTAAAAAGATTACGTGAAATAAATTATGTAATGAGATATGATGCTTGGAATATGGGCTGTTAAAATAATATGTGAGCAAGTAGCATTTGGTCACACGATGAACTTGTTGCTTGATGTGCAGAAATGACATGTTGAGCTTGAAGTTTTCCATTTGTGTTTGATACCTGTGTTGTCGTCCAAAAAAATAAAAAATAAGAAAACAGAAAAGAAAAAAAGAAAAGGCTAGCAAAACAGGAGCAATATGTGAATAAAAGATGCCCATTATGCTATTTGTCCTTTACAACAAGACTGGTGTTAGAAAATTCACAGGAACATCTTTTTTGGGTTGTAACTTTATTGTTAGCCAAACCTGCATTGTTTTTTCTTTCTGCTTAAAGTCATTTTATCTTTAGAAAATCTGGAGGCTGTACTTTAGAAAGTATTGAAGTACTTTAGAAAGTCTTGGAAGTCTGATGCTCAACTTATGATGAGTAGATTACATGATGAAACTCATTAAAAACTCTGTCGTTCAATGAATTTTCTGTTGCATTTTCTACTAATATCTTAAGAAAACAGCTTGGTGGCTTGGTTATGCTGCAGTCGGAGGTGGGAGACTAAGAAGTTCTTGGGAGAATTTCTTCTTTGCTGGAATTGACAGAGTCTGGTTTAGGAAGTCTCTGGTTGCAGGATACACTTTAGTAATGAGAATGACACTCATCGAATCATCAAGCTGCATAAACACTTTGGAATAGCAAAGATGGTAGGCAAGGCATACGTGGTCTGTGAGGGTGAATTTTTTTATGACCACGGGCAACGAATAATGCTCCACAACCACGTTAGTCAAGTAATTAAAAGAAAGGCACTGGTCCTCCTGCCAATGTTATCGCTGAGTCACCCTGATTTACCTCCCACACGAGGCTCATGGGGCTGGGCGGTGTGGGTCCTGCGGGCGAGGGATATCGCCTTTTGCAGCCAAGTAATTAAAAGAATGAAATATCATAACCTTTTATTTTTAAAAGGGTAAATTGGTCTATGGCATTGACTGGCTGCAGTCTCGCAAACCCACTGCTCCACACGAAAGATTAAGCGAGGCAGGGTGAGAAGGTGCCAAGGGGGAGGCTTACTGTAATTTTATTTGACGGACGTTTGTGGGTAAATAGTGTGAAGTTAGAGTTATATACGTGGCAAGAGTTTATTGGATGGAACAGGAAATGGAATAGAAAGGTGGAATAGGAGACTGCTGTGGTATCTTAGGCTTTCATTTTCGTCAAGATTAGAACCTAATTCTTTCAGGTGATATCTTGCACTATTGTTGATCAAATATATATTTTTTAAAAAAATTAATATTATTATTATTATTTTCACGTTAAATTATGTAAAGTGGAATATTGTAATATTCCCAAAGCTAAAGAATTATATGGACGTCAAACCATCATCCATTTCTTTTCACCTTAAAATCCACTCGCTCTCACTTTATGGACTTAGACTAGAGTGATGTAATTACTCTCAATGTTCATACGTAAGCTCTAAGTACGTCGGATTATTAGCTCTTATTTTTCCTTTCTTGGAACAATTAGCTGTCATGTACTCAAAATCTCAAAATTAGCATCTTTTCCTAATGTGATACCCCCCCCCCCCCCCCCCCCCCCCCCCCCCCCCCCCCCCCCTCTCTCTCTCTCTCTCTCTATATATATATATATATATATATTTTTTTTATATATATTATTGATTCCTATTTAAATAATTTGTTACTCTCTTTATTTCATTAGAAGAGTTAGATTTAAAAAATGTGTAATTTATTATGATTTTCAAATCACTACCATAAATCAGATCTTTGAAACTAGTTATTTAACCCATTTTGGTCTTGTTTTACGAATTTGTTATAATGGTGTGACATGTATGGAGTGCTATAAGGACCTCGGGTCTTGAAAATTGGATGTTTCAAACTTGGTGTAACGTTAACACCGAATATTCTTTAAACCTGTGAATAAAAAGGAAAATTACGCAGCATATATATATATATATATACTAATTATATAAAGCGAATATATTACACAAATAAAAAGAAACTGTGAAAAGATATTTCATCAATTTCATAAGCCATAATAAAGAGAAATGAAAAATTATATTCAACTTTATCAGAATTAGTTTTTACATGAAATTTGTAATACATTTTACGAAATGCTATCCGATTGCAATCTCCGTGCCCGAAATATAATATGATAGTCTCCTAGTCTCATCTTCCTCTCCAATCTGGCCTCAGATTGCGAAACCTTTTATATATTTTCTTTCACCCTTCTTATTCAAATCAATAACCGCAATAGTTTTAGGTTGTTTTTAAGCGACCCCTTCCATATTTTCAATCATCCTCCTCTAATTTGGCCTTAGATTGCTCTTACGCTTTCATATTTTCTACCATTCTATGCCATTTTTTTTTCCTTAGGGCATGGGCATGCAACATTTTCAGTCACACCCATATTTTTGTTGAACTAGAGCATTGTCCGGTAAGAGACTAGTACGATGACGAAAGACTGGAAGAAAAGGCATGCAACATATGGCAAGAATGTGATGCATGAGTGGATACAATTATTTTTTTTACAAATACATTCACTCACTTAACCATTAACTCGGTAAATAGTAAAAAACTCGATAGATGTTGAAACAAGTGAGTGTGCTGAACTATATTTCTCCAAATTTTCAATTAATACCAATCACTAATTAGTTCGAATACAAGCACAATAAATAAGGGGACGGGAAATAAGATTGTGCCCTATGAAAAATAAAAATCAATTTGAGTACATGGCACAAAAAACAACATTCAAAACTCTCAAAAGCATAACAAACATATTATAAAAAATATAGAAATAGATTAACTACAAATAACGCCAAGTCCACTCGCACTGCAGTGCGGGGCAAGTCAACTTGAACTAAAATCCTTACAGCATTGATCGTTTATAAAAATTTACAGAAACAGATTTAAATATAGCTTAAAAAATGTCCACAATTAAAAACATATTCCAGTCGCAACATCAAAACGGAATAAAAAAGTAAAAACGTGACAAAATGAGAGCAGTTGACCAATGAAAGTTTGCGGAACTGAAAAATAAAGGGAATTTAAAACGTTTATACCTTTGGACATAGATCTTGCTTGCTTTCTTCATAAAAATCGCAAAAATGGTGTCTTTTCCATGGATGCCCACAAATCAAAAACAACAAAAATATTAACTCATCAAAAGTTCCATAAGTATGTCACAAAAACACATTAAAAGGTATTGAATAAGTGGCGTTTTTACCTTTATTTTCGATTCTTCATGATTGATGAAGGATAGTTGCTCCATGCCGGGACTCGATTCAAAGTGGTGATGACGATAATGGTAAAATTTTGGGTAAACTGATGGCAGTGAAAGAGAGCTGATAGGGTAAAACTAATGGTGAAGGAGAGTTGTTCGGATAAGCTGATAATTTTCAACTCTTATGTAGTCGTAATTTTTCACTTTTACATCGGTTTGTGTAGAACTCTGTAAGATCTAGATACTTATTTACACTGGATAATGTATATGGGTAACTTATCAAAATTACCTCAACTTTATCTTAATTGCTTAAAGTCTGTTGATTTAATAAAGTCATCTTACTCTTTACTAACTGGGAGATTTTAACAAGTTAGTGTCATTAAATCATGGCATCCGTTTGATAATTTGGACATATCGATCTCAAGGGATTTACGATTACTTTTCTACCCTTATTTCGATTAGTTTGTTTTTCAAAATACCATTCTTTTTAGCCGGTCAACTTACTGTTTCATTCGTTAATTGCTGGTTTGATAATTTTGTTGAGATTTATTTGATAACGTGGAAAAATCTCCAGAAGCATTTGATAATCTACCAAGGATAAATTTATAATATCAGGAATAGAGAGAAAAAAGAGGCTTACTTTTTTTGACGGAAAAAAAAAAAAAGAAAAAAAAAGGCTTACTTTGTCTAGTAGGATGGGAGAGAAGAATAAACGTAATAGTGAATAAACATTGTATATATGTTGAGATGGTAGAAAGATATATAAACTATGAATATTTCTATTTTGTAATTTCCACATTATTATTTTTGTGTTTTTTCTTTCTTTTTTTTTCTTGGTTGAGGCAAATATTTTTTTTTCTAATAGTGAATTACATATACCAATTATTTCACCATTGTGTAATTGGTGTTTTCGTGTGACTATTATCCATGTAAACAGTGCATGCATTTTTTTTTTATTACTCTCTCCGTCCCACTCAAAGAGTCCACTTTAAAATATGTACAACGTATTATGGATTGTGAGGTACAATACCAAAAATAAGTAATTATCATCATATTTTTCACTTATATCCTTACTTTAAAAGCAAGGGTAATAAGGGTATGTAATGTAAATAAATTCAAACTGGACTCTTTAAATGAGACAAGATTTTTTTTTTTTTGAAAATAAACTCTTTGAGCAGGACGGAAGAATTGCTAAACATGCTTGGTGATAGTGTTCATGAGTACACGATTCTTTTTCAAGTATCACTTTGTAAAAAAAAAAAAGAAAAAAAAAAGAAAAAAGAATTGCTACTCAGAAAGAGTGTAGCACTTGTACTCTTAAGGATCTGCCATTGAACTGTTCCGATTGTCCGTCTAAAAATTTAGTCGGTTAAAAAATTAAAAGTACTACTAAAAAAGAATAGCAGTGATACTCTCGAGGAGTATATAAATGCTACTCTTACAGAGTAGCGCTGTCACTTTTTAGGAGTACCACTAAGGAGAAGAAAAAAAAAAAAAAAGCTACCGCAACTAAGAGCAGAAGTGCTACTAAAGACAAGTAGTATGCTACTCTTTAAAGAGCTAATGTAATTTATATTTGAAAATGTCTTGAATGAGTATAAGTTAGCTCTTGATGGAGCTAAATGTTACTCCCTTACCATCAAAGTTCAACCTACAACTCCTTCAACACTACAATAATATTTGAAATTCTCTTGAAAGAATAACACTTCGAGCTAACGGTTACTCTTGCAAAAATAAAGTGATATGCAATTCTCTATAATTCTTGAAGAGTTAATTGATACTTTTTCAATACCAAATTAATATCCAGATTTTGCATATATATATATATATACACACACGTGTCTTTTATGTAAATCTATTAATTAGATCGAAAGAGGGTTAAGAATTATGCTGATTTCTGTATATCAAAAAAAATTTAAAAAACCTACAGAGATTGATTCCATGACTATATAGACTCAAAGCTAGCATGCATGCATCAACTGAAATATTAATTTTATAATCTTTGTAAAATAAATATAACACAATAATGAAAACATTAGTGGATGAGTGAGAAGTGTCTTAGCTGGAGGCCATTAACCCCACTAGCAATATCTTAACTATATAGGTTCTTGGAAACTTTTGAAGAGACGGAGGAACATATATAAAAAGTCAAAAAAGTAAAGAGTGAGTGCCACCAAAAGCAATTAATATTAATTGGTCTCTTAATTTCACGCAATTATGTGACTTTTCTGTTGAGAAAAGTTTATTTTAGTTATTTATCTTTGTTTTTTTTTAGCTTCAATTGGCATGTAATTCAATATTAAAAAAAAATTTATGTCAGATTCTGAAGAGTCTTGACACATATACGTGACTAATCACCAGTAGCTGTTACTATTGTTTATACCCCTCATTTTTTAAAATATAAATTAACTATGAATCATATATAATTATATTTCTATGAATAGAAAAGTACTTAACCATTTTGTTGGAAATTTTCTTTGATATAGAACTATTTTAGTGGGAGTATTGTGGATTTGCTATCTGCTATATATTTTGTTGTCGGAGTAATAATTTACCAAACAGTTTATTGCTAGACCAAATTTACAATTGTTAATATACAATTTGCTTTCAATGGTGAATTATTGCTATGATAATAACGTAACTAGCAAGTGATGAGGTATATATGCATTTATTAGCTATATTTTTGTAAAATTATTATCAATATTACATTCTCTGAAAAATTATCATGAATTAGTTGTGATGAATATCATTACTCTTCTATATATCTTGGATGGTTTTTTATCTCTTCATCAGCTAAGAAGAAACGAAGTTTAGAAGCATTCGATAAAATTGAAACGCTAAAATCCCCAAGAAAACAAAGGTCTGTCTTCCATTAATTTTAACTACGTACTTCCAAAAAAGTCAATTCCATCAGTCATAATTCTATTTAATTTAATTTGGGTACAAGTGTACAGTATGAATTAATGGAATAACCACACATCGATCGATGTGCACACACTTAATTGAGGGACTTCACTTTGCTCTAAAATTAAACAATCAACCAATCAATTCATTAATCCCACACAATCACACAGAAAATCAACAGGAAATTCATCATTTTCCATCAGTTAAGGGTTTTGGAAAGTTTTCTTTCTTAGTTAAAAATAGAATAAGTTAAGGTCCTGAAATTCTTTACAACTTAGCTTATTCTAGGAATTTCCTTTTTCTTTATTTCCTCTCTCTTTTTCTTCCGAGTTTCAGCTGCACCACTTGTGAGCATTGCCGAAATTGAGTTGTTTATTTTCCTTTTTCTTCTTTAATTTTCGTGCAAGTAACAATTGTTACTGCCAAAAATTAACTACCGATTTCATGCTTCTTTTGATTTGGTAATTGTAAGGTTTTCAATTCTCATTGGTTTCCACTTTTATTTGTTTTTCCTTCTTTATTTCTCTCCATAATTTGGGGCTCCCCCTCTTCTATAAATAGGGGAATTTGAAACTTAGTTCAGGGAGAATTTTAATAATATTGTGAGGTTTTACCTTTACTTAGAATTATGTAATTTGCTATTTGAACATGTGTATTGTTCATGCTTGATTAATTATATTTGTTTCGAACTTAGAAGAAGTTAGGTTAGTTGTTGCGCCTAATTTTTTGTTTGTTCAAATTCATGTTAATCCTGCTAATTAAGATTAAAGTAGCTAGTCTCACTTAAATTTAGCTGAGTGACTTCCGAGTTCGTAAAGAGAGTAAGTCTATGATCAACTGGTTAGACTTTCCTTGGCACTTTCTACATCTCTAAGGAGCTTCATCGAGTTTGCTCACATCATTTATGAAAAAAAGATTATGGTTAATTTATTTTTATTTTTTAAACTATTTAATTGTTTGTATGAAGACTTTATATGTAATTGAATGTTTAAAATTGTAACTGGATATTTTAAATAGCTTGTACTTTGGTGAGTTATTAATATTGAGAGCTTTTTTTAATCTTGTAATTAACTTTGCTGAATTGTGATATGTTACTGATAAAATTTTAAACAAAGTGTTGAGTCTTGTAAGAATTATAATGAAAAAAAAATATTAAAAGAAAACATTCCTCTGAACCAGCTACCATTGGTTTTACCACCAATTGCAACTATTTTTAGTGAAGGGGTTTTCTCTATGCAATAAAAATTATCAAGAAAGATGATGTCTCTAAGCAAATGTTTGCTAGATGGCAGGTTCATTTAGTCCCTTTCGATTTTGAAATTCAATATAAAAAGTGTGAAGATACTAGTCTTCTTGATTTTTTAACTCGTCAATATTTAAATGACTAATTATACTTATTTTATAGTCTTCCTGATTTTTGAACTCGTGAATATTTAAATGAGATATTTTCCACAATTAAAAATAAATAAATTTTGCAATGTATTCAACATACAAATTAATAAATTTGAGCTTCTTGTGTCTATCATCAGGAGTATATACTTATCATTCTTTTCAAAAAGAATTTATTTAATTTACCCTCTCTCTAGCTACCTTCGTGTAATTAGTCTTCCATATTTTTTTTTATTATCTATAATAATATGTTTGGCATCTAAAAATTTAATGCATTACGGGGATAATTTTTAATTCTGCTTTTACTAACAGAAACAATAATATTCTGTTCTTTTAGTTCAATATTAGTTCCGTAAAAAAATAAAATAAAAAATGTTCAATATTAGTTCACTACTGAAACTAGATAAAATAAAATAAAAAAGTAAAAATAAAGAAATACACGTTAAATATACTAAGATCAACATACTTAACTGGATAAATACACTAAGTTGAACATCATATTCAGACAACCAAAAATAATAATGTTAACTAACTTTTTAAGATGAAATGGAGCAACAGAAACATGGAATTAGGGGTGTCAAAAGGAAGGGTTGGGCAGGTATTAAATAAGTAATAAGTTAACAGGTAATGGTACCCATTACCCATTTAATTAATTAATGATTTTAATTTAAATGGGTAATGGGTATCCATGGATACTCATAAAACCCATAATACAAATATAGTGGGTATTTAATGGGTACCCAATAAATACGCACAACGGGTAATTATAATTGCAAATTTTGAAATTAATTTATTAAATTTTTTGCATGAGTAAAACCTGAACTATGAAATGATCTAGGGCCCCGGACCTTCTAACTGAATTCCGATCATAATAAACACACAACACTACTTTTATGTGGGAGTGTCAAATTAGATTCGAACCGAACAGTTCGGGTTGCACCCCAAAAAGGCGATTCGGGCACAGGTCGGCTCAGGACTCGACCCGACCCGACCCAAATCTTTGATTTTTGTTTAATTTAAAACTTAAAAATTAACAATATATATATATATTTGAAAAATAATTGATCTGGGCATGGGCTTGCCCAGATCAAAACTTACCGCAACACCTGACCAGAAAGACGAAAAAAAAAAAAAAAAATCCGCCCCCGCCCCCGCGCACCCCAGCCCAGCCCCCCGCCCCCACCAAAACCAAAGGGAAAAAAAAAACAAATTCCTCCAACCCCTTCCCCGTATCCTACTGCTACTTTTTTTTTAGAAAGTTGATTTAAAAGTATAATTTTTAAAGTACAAATTAAACATAATTTTAAAGTTAATATTATTATGTATATATATTTTTTGCATTATTATTATTTCAAAATTATTTTTTACTAATTTAAAAAAATTTAGGCTAAGAAAAAAATTCAAATAAAACGAAAAAAAATGAATTAGAGAATTTTTTACAACAACGAAATTATTATTTCAAATTCAACATTATTTTTACTAATTTAAAAAATTTAGGCTAAGAAAAAATTCAAATAAAACAAAAAAATTAGTTAGAAAATAACTTAAGGAAAGGCGAAAAAAAAAAAAAAAAGAAGAAACCAAGTCCCCTTTCTAATGTGCGGCTATCAAACCTCCCAAGGGAATTGATGAGGAAATTGAAGGCTAAAAAACACAAGTTATGAGTCAGAATTCACGAAGACAGAGGAAAGCTCCAATGACCTTAATGAGAAGGAAATAAAGATTACAAGAGTTACCCTACTCGTCATCAAAGTGGAAATGGTGGAAATGGTGAATGCTAATCATCCCAGCTAAGGAAATTGTAGAAATGGTATTTCCAAGTTGTGAAAATAGTGGAAATGGTATTTACAAGTTACAGAAATTGTGGAAATGGTAACTACTAGTCTTTCCAGTGAGGAAATGGAGATTTCATAAAGTTTGAAGAATTTTAGAAGTGAATTATTTTTTGAGCTTCTAAAATGATTCTGGAAGCTTCTAGAAGATTCCAGAAGCTTCCTACATCTACATCATCATGCCACATCAATTGGTATCAGAGCCTAGGCTGTTTGCTCGACAAGAGGAGGTTGAAGTAACTCAGCCAAATTATCAGGTGTTTTCTAATCCTTGTTAGTCTTGCTTTGTCCTGAAATTCTTGGAATTAGAACACTCCTTTTTTTGAGAAATTTTTTTTATTTCTTGAAATTAATTAATTTCAGTTTTGGTACTGTTTTCCATTTAGAAACCGAAATTAAAATTAAAAAAAGAAAAAGAAAAAGGCAACCGAAGATCAAGAAGAGATTTTTGCAAAAAGAAAAAGCCTTTCGATTTTGGCACTTGTTTTTGCTACTTTGGACTGGTTTTTGCAATTTTTGCTTCCCTTTATGTGTAATTTTGGTGAGTTTTGCAGCTGATGTTAAGCAGCTCACCTTGTGTTGCAATTGTGAATGGTATGCCTATGCTTGATACATTAGTTTTGAATTCTTGAAAATATATTGGATTCTTGATATTGTGTCGTAATGTTGCCCAAATTTTCTTAAAGTTACAAAAGGGATTTTCGCATAAACCAAAATTAAGTCTTTTGTGGCAAATTTGAGTAAGAATTGTGTCTTGGCGTTTTAAAGATGTACTTGCAAAGTTGATAGTGTTCGATTACCGACACTACTCCCCACAGCTACACTTTCTAACCAAAGAGAGATCTTGATGAGGACATCCAGGGCTAAAACAACACACATTGTGAGTAAGAATCAACGAAACCAACCTGAAGGCAAAGCCCTTGAAAAGAATGCCAAGAAGAGTGTGAGAGTCATTCTATTCAAAAGGATTCTTGAAGACAATGCATCTCCAAACTCTCCACAATAAAGAAAAGGGTTGTTTCTTGAAGTTCTTGAAGACGCCGGAAGGTTCTTGGACTTTAAAGAGACATTTCTTGAAGTTCTTGATTTTCTTGAAAATCTTGAATTTCATATTTTGAAGAATCTTGAAAATCTTGAAAATCTTGATTCCGAAATGATTCCGAGAGATTCTAGAAGATTCCGGAAGCTCCCTACACCATTCCATCATGCGCCATCAACAATTGGGCCGACCCAATCCATGGAGTCCATTCCACATCATCAAGTCGGATAGCCCATCAAGAAGCCCACACGCAAGGCCTAGTCCATTAGGGTTTGCGAAAGTAAGGTTTAGGGTTTGGGGGAAAATAAGGGTTTGTGCATGTTTCCTATTTTGCCCTTAGTTTATCAGTTTCCAAAAAGGATCCCTTCTTGATCTCCCTTTTTGGATAGGATTTATATTTATTTCCTACCTATTTTAAGTGTGAATTTCGTCCATAGCCATATCCATATGGCAGACAAATTCAGCAACTTCCAAAACCTAGTTCCTTTAGGTTTTGGGTTTGTAAGAAATCAATCTCTTGATTGGTTTCCAATTTTAATTGTTTTCCTAGTCTAAATAGGGTAGAATTCCGTCCACCTAATCATATAAAGGTGACTTAATTTGTTCACCATTGTCCTTGTTCATTTAAGACTTGGTTTGTAAGGAAAATCCAATTCTGATTGGTTTCCACTTTCGCTGCTTTCAGTTATTCTTTTCCTATTGTAATTTGGATACCCCTATACCTATAAATAGGGCATGCACGAAATTAATAGACAAGTATTCAGATCTTAAAACTATTAGTTTGAGTACTCTCCCTTTATTGCTTTATGTATTTTGCATGCTGGTAATTTATATAATGCATGAAACTTAGCTTAATTAGGTTATTCGCTCTACCGAATTAAATTCGCATGTTTCACCTCTTTTCTTACTTGGTTCGAATCCCTTGAGTAAATTAGCTTAGGTTGGTTTATTTTTGTTAACTGGATTTTCGGGTAAGTTAAGAGTTTATACGAGCTAAGAGTTTATACGAGCTACGCCACTTAATCAGACTTCCTTGGCAATTCATCCGCATGTGTACCTTGGTCCACATCAATTGGTATCAGAGCTTGGGCTGGTTTCGTGGCTGGAGGAGGTTGAAGTAACCCAACCAAATCTTTATCAGGTGTTTTCTAATCCTTGTTAGTCTTGCTTGTCTTGAAATTCTTGGAATTAGAACGCATCTTCTTGGGGAAAATTTTTCTTTCAAGCTTTGAAATTCGGTTACTTGGTATTGTTTTAACCTATCTTAAAATCGAAGTTCCCTAGAAAAATTGAACCAAATTTTAAAGTACTGAAAAACGCAACTTAGGGTTTTAAAATTGACTTCTTTTTGCGCAAAGTTTGTACTGTTTTGGGGCTGTTTTTCTTAAATTACAATATGGAATTCCTTACTGAAAAACTGAATTAAATTCTGAACTTTAAAACTAAATTAGGGTTCGGGTTTTGGCTTAGCTAGGGTTTCAGTTTGTTTGGTTGAAATTGGGTCGCCGTTTGCTTTGTACATTAGGGTTTGAGAGACACTCTTTTGTTGCCATTTTTGCGACTTTTGCTGGGTTTTGCGACTATTTTATACTCCTCTTTTGCAATTTTTGTTAAAGTTGGTGAGTTTTGAGGCTGATGTTAAGCAGCTCACCCTATTTGCACATTGTGATTTGCATGCACTAGTTTCCGATACCTTGTTTTGGATTCTTGAAAATATATTGAATTCTTGATTTTGTATCCTTGTGCTACTGAAATTATCTCTGGGAATTGTTTAGCGAGTCAAACTTGAAAACTTTGTTAACCCTAGGGCTTTTGTTTCTTATAATCGCACATGTGGTGTTTTTTTCCGCCACTTGGGGGTTTAAAATTCGTAATTAGGTTATCTGCATATTGAAAGAATTGATAATTTGCTAGGATTGGTTTATTTGATTACCTATCGGGTTGGTGATCTCTTCTTTGGTTAGTTTTAGGACTTTCTTAAAGTTGTTCAACTCTGCTTATTTCTTAATTCTAACATTGTCCTTGTTCATTTAGGACTTGATTTGTAAGGAAAATCCAATTCTGATTGGTTTCCACTTTCGCTGCTTTCAGTTATTCTTTTCCTATGTAATTTGGATACCCCTATACCTATAAATAGGGCCATCCACGAAATTAATAAACAAGTATTCAGATCTTAAAACTATTAGTTTGAGTACTCTCTCTTTATTGCTTTATGTATTTTGTATGTTAGAAATTTATATATTGCATGAAACTTAGCTTAATTAGGTTATTTGCTCTACCTAATTAAATTCACATGTTTCACCTATTTTCTTACTTGGTTCGAATCCCTTGAGTAAATTAGCTTAGGTTGGTTTATTTTTGTTAACTGAATTTTCGGGTAAGTTAAGAGATTATACGAGCTACGCCACTTAATTAGACTTTCCTTGGCAATTCATCAGCATGTGTACCTTGGTCCACATCAGATCTTTTCTTCATTGGAAATCTTCTGATTTTTTTGGTGTACTTGCAAAGTTGATAGTGTTCGATTAACGACACTACTCCCCACAGCACTACACTGAAATTCTGAGGAATTTTTCCTCCATTGCTTAAAAATTAAAATTTTGAAACTTTGAGTAATAAAGTGGGGATTGGTTTCTGGATTACCTATTGGTTGGGTGATCACTTCTTGGGTAGTTTTAGTACTTCCTAAATTGTTTCAACTCTGCTTGTTACTCTTGTCTCGTCACTTGAATTGCCCTGCTTCTTAAGCATGTTTATGACCTTTCGTGCTACCTTGAACATTTACTCTTAAAATATAGCTTGAATTTTGTCTTCGTGCACTGTCAATATCTCTGAACTTTGACGGCTTCTCCCCGAAAGTTCCTTATCAGTGTACTTCTTATTTGAGCTATACTACAAAATTTCTTTTTGGAAAAGGTGTTTTTTTCAAAAATAGAACCAAGTGTCTATTTCGAAAATGTTTTGCTACTTTCCTATATAGTTGTTGTGCTTGTGTGATTAACTGTTGCTTGTTACCTTTGCCAAAGTAATCTGTGAAAACTTTCTATAGGACTGAGGTAAAAGGCTGAGTGTTACAGCATACAAGGGCCGCCAACCCTAAAGAGCGATACACAGGGTTTGTGTGTAGTTCGTTAGGAGGGCACTAGGGGGACAAAGGAGTAAGGTTACTTTTACTCACTTTTACTTGTTCTTAGCAGGATATTTTCTGGTACTTTGAGAATCGGTCAGCCTTGAGCAAATTGACCCTGCTAGGGAGATTTGGTGTCATGGTTGTCCATGGTTCTTTGTGACCTATGAGGGTTCTGTTCTATGAGACACATACAAACGGCGTATAAAGCTACAACTTTGTGCAAATTGACCCCTACAGGGAGATTTGGTGCCATTGTTGTTTCTTCTTACTTGGCCTCAAAAGTCCAAATGGAGAAGTTCTTAGAACTCCATCAGATTTCCGCTCATCTACACGAAGTCGTGCCCACCGACACTGGATGGCATAATCCTTGTACCATTCAAGTTCCAAAGCAGTCTCTTTGCTTATTCAGAGGACGTGTATGGCGGTTTGATATACGTGTGAAGTTTACTCTTGTACTTCATATGTCTTGCTGAAAATTTGTTTACACATTTTTTGTTCACTAATTCATTTGTTGGGATACCTCCGAGCAACATTTTTCTGTTTGTTTTGTAGGGATTCCACAAGTTGGATTGGTGCTTCTACGACGCATAGTAAGTTGATGACGGTTCCACGAGGGACTCCTGAAACTCTTGCGCCTGGGAATCAAAAGTGTAAGTCATAGTATAAGGTATCTTTTCGCATGCTTTAAAAAGGTACGCTTTTACTTTTACATTGATTCTCTTTCAATTGGTTACCATTCATGTAAAGATTTTACGAACTCTAGGGTTCGTCAATCTTAAACATGTGCATTGTTTTACAAGATACATCTTTTGGTTAAAAAACTGCATACTTTGTAGTTCACTATTCCTTAGGATGTCTATCTCAGAAATTGTCTCTGTTATCATTAATTGGTTCTCATATCAGTTATACATGTAATTTATGTTGGTTACAATAACTTGTGAGTATGAGTCATGCAATTCTTGTGATTATGGCTCCACAAGTTTCATCAAAGGACCTTCTTGCGTCTAGGGATCAAAGGTAAAATAAGTATCAGGGTATCATTCAGGTATGCCTTTAAACTATTTCTCCTTTCGATTCCATTATTTCAGGTTATGAGCATGACTAAGAAACTCCAATTTCTGAAATTGTGACTAACCTTAGTTTGGGCAAATCGACCGTAGGTATCTTTTCCTTCTTGTTGATGTTAACGCTCGAATGGTTTTCTAAGTGTTGGATTGCTTAACTGGTGACGTCTTATGTCCACTTTTGCAATTCTTACTTGTTTCAACATAAGGATGCTTTTCTACTTAACATGCCATATTGTCTGCCTGAAAAACTGTGAGTTATTGTGTAATGTGTTACCTTTAGTTTGCATGTAGGACGGGTTTTTCTTAATTTTAGGATCTTATTATGCTAGTTTGTATATCATACATATGATGCATAAATTTGTCCTAGTTATCGTGGTAAATTGTGCTTGTTCCATATTCTTGACTAAGATGCTATATTTCGTGTTGATAAATAATTGTTCTTGAGGAGTGTAGATAAGTTCATGAGGTTTTAGATGCTTCCCGATAGTTTCTTGCAAGCAACTAAAAGGTTCTTGAGAGGTTATTGAAGAATTAAGAATGATTATCAGTGTCCTTGAAAGCAGTGTCTGGTAAGTATGATCTATGTTCATGTGGTAATAGTACTGACTTGTTCTGTTTGTGTTTGCAGCAATTTGGATTCGAGGACGAATCATTTCCAACCGAAAGGGAATGATGAGGAAATTGAAGGCTAAAACAACACAAGTTATGAGTCAGAATCTACGAAGACAAAGGAAAGCTCCAATGACCTTAATGAGAAGGAAATAAAAATTACAAGACTTACCCTACTCGCCATCAAAGTGGAAATGGTGGAAATGGTGAATACTAATCATCCCAGCTAAGGAAATGGTATAAATGGTATTTTCAAGTTGTGGAAATAGTATTTACAAGTTACAAAAATGGTGGAAATGGTAACTACTAGTCTCTCCAGTGAAGAAATAGAGATTTCATAAAGTTTGAAGAATTTTAGAAGTGAAATGTTTTCTGAGCTTCTGAAATGACTCCGGAAGCTTCTGGAATCAATTGGGCCGAATCCATCAAGTCCACTCCATGAACCCACATTCAGCGTGCATGTTACCTAATTCTTTTCATAGTTTCCTCTTTTCTTTTCTCCTTTATTTTTTAGTTTTCCCTTTTCTTTAAAGGTAAAATATGAAATTTTCCTTCCTTTTTCTTGTGAGAATTTCGTTCATTGCTTACCTTAAAGCAGCCAAAATTCTTCCTTCTTTTCTTTTATTTTTTCAGCAATTAAGTTCCTTTTCTTGCTAATTTTTGTGAGTTACATAATCTCTTGATTAAGTACCAATTTTGTGTTTTCTTTCCTTATTTTTCCTTGTAAATTTCGTGCTCCCTGTCACTATAAATAGGGGGTGCTGCACTTCATTGTTTTTCAGTGATTAATTGAATGAAAGTTTATACTTTATTTTTCACTCTTCTTTATTTTGGCTTAAGTAATTTGCATGCTTGTTAATTGCTAAAGTACAGGAACTATAGTTTAATTAGATAATTGCTCTATCTAATTGCATGCTTTGTTTCGCCTCTATTATTCTCCACTTGGTTTGACTTGCGTGTTTAATTTAACTTGTTAAATTAGTAGTCAACCGAATCCAAGGGTAAGGATTCTAGTGTTTTGAGAGCTGCGTCTTGCAATTAGACTTTCCTTGGAAGTTTTTTGCATTGAGTTCTTATTTTCACAAGTTGGAATCAAGGGTTCACATCAGGAATAGTATACAAAATTGAGACTATTTTTTCGGCTTTCTTCTAGGGAACTCGAGACGGGAAGAACAAACGACATTGGCGCTCTTGGAGCAGGGTCACTCTACCAATAGAAGAGAATGGTTTAGGTGTTCGGGGCGTGGCAGACGTCATTTCGGCTTTCTCCTACCTGTATTATAGGAAGCTTACATGTAGGTTCTGCCCAAATAAGCCAGGAACTCAAAAGCTTGGAGATGCATGAGCGAGGTGGAGAATGTTATGGGGGATAATGCAGGTATCTTGGTAGGTGATGGTTCGTCTCCCTTTTGGTATTCCAATTGGACAGGTAGGAGAGTTATTTCAGCTTTGGTGGAACTAGAGGAGATTGAGGACCCTTCGATCATTTACACTTCGACTGCACTGGGTACTACTGAGGAGCAGCTTTCAGGACCTTTTTCTAGAGGATATCCTGGATTGCATTGAAGGATTTGCTCTTCAATTTCAATGGTCAGGCTTATCGTGAAATTAGATATGCAAGGATGCTTCACTATTCAATTCTGCATATGGAGTGATTTAGAAGAGGGGGAACGTTGTGAACTCAGATCTGTGGTTTAGGCCCTCTGCCGCTCAAGCTCTCTGTATTTATGTGGCTCCTATTAAATGGGTTGTTGCCTATAAATGATGCACTAAGAAGACTAGGTTATCACCTTGCATCCAAGTGCCCTTTCTGCTGTGCTAAGATGTTGTCGTTACATGTGTTTTACGCCTACCCTTTGGCCTAGGAAATTTGGGCCCACATAGGACTTCGCATGCATGCTGCTCCTTTGGACATTATGATTTATAAGATTTGTTGGACTACTGTTGGTGCAGGGAGGATTTTGAAATTCCCAGGCTCCCCAGAGTAGTCACTGATTGTGCCAGTGGTTGTTTGTTCGGAGATATGACGGGCTTATTGCAAGGCAGTTAATGAGCAGTTGTTGGTCGCTTTGGACCAGCTAGGGAAGGTGGTTTTCAAGTCAATCTATGATTTATTAGCTTTGAGACCTTCGGTATATTAGTCTTTGGCGGCATTCTTGGAAGGCAACGTCCTGCCTCATTGGGCTTTTCAAAAATGAAAGGAGTAGCGTATAGTGGTTTATGGCTTGCCGCCTCTCGGCCGGTTCAAGCTCAATGTGGATGGCTATGCTCGAGGAAACCCAGGTCCATCAAGAGAGGGAGCAGTTTTACGAGACTCACATGGCGGAGTGGTTTTAGCAATTGGTGCTTTCTTGGAGTGCTCACGAGCTTACAACCGGAAGCTTGGGAACTGATGATTGGCCTCAGTATTTGTGATCGGCTCAGCTTACACCAGGTTGATGTGGAGACAGATTCTATGGTGTTGTGGATGGCAGTACAGAGAGGGCCTCCCCCTTGGCATTCGGCGGCCACTTTGGCTTGGATTTCCGAGTTGAGGCATGTGTATGGAAACATTTCTCACCTCTATCAGGAAGGAAATGCGGTGGTAGATGATCTAGGTCAAACGGCCAGTTTGACGGCCAATACTAAATTTTATGTTCACTCTACTCTTCCTAGGAGAGTTGGTACGCCTGGATGCTAGGGGCTTCCCCTATGTCCGCACTTAGTTATGTTTTGCTATTTTAGCTCCCACTTGTGTAGGCTGTATTCTGCATCTTGCATCGTTGTATCACTAAGGTAAGACTCATTATGTCTCCCTTAGCTTATTACTAGCATTTCGTCTATTTAAATATAGGGTCACCAATCCCCCCGGCTACTTAATCAGCTCTTACCCATAAAAAAGAAAAAGAAAAAGAAGCAAAACTAAAAAACTGAAACAAAAAGTTATTTAAAAAAAAAAGGAAAAGAAGAAAAATCAAAGATCTTATATAAAAGCATGATTTGGTTGTACGGTTCAAAAAAAAAGAAAAAAAAGAGGGTAACTGAACCCAATTCATTGGATATCCTAGTGGGTACCCGATGAATGTCCATTTGGATGGATTTTAGGGTACCTAATGAGCTACCCTAAACCTGTCCATGAATTTTTTAATCTAAACTTTCTCAAGCCCATTTTATTTGTAAGCAGATTTTATTAGTCTAAAATTTAATGGGCTTGGACGGGTTTCGGGCTGGTGAATTTTTTTTTACAGCCCTACATGGGATACACTGACTGCCTTTAGATCGTAGTTTGGGCTCACTATCAAACCTTTAGGCCCTGTGTGGTATGATTTCCAAAACATGGTTTTGAGATTTATTTTGATTTTATAATATTAAAATTGTATTGAGAATGTAAAAAGGTGTATTGAAAAATATAAAAAGGTGTATTGAAAATGATAAAAAATTATTATAAAATTAAAACTTTTCTCAAAACCATGTTTTGAGAATCAAAACAAACAGGGCCTTATTGTTTTCTAAATTCAAGGTAACTTGTAGCTTACAAGGTAAATAGCTTTGTACTATAGTTTAGGTGCTGAATTAGTTTATCAAACCAAGTCTAAAATTTTTAGCTAAATAGATTATAAATATTAATTATAATAATTTTGAATGAGTTTAAATACCTTTTTCATTATTTCATTATTAAACTGCGACATCATGATCACACCATAAATCAAAAACATATCTATATATAAGAAAGTGGGAGTTTGTCCAAATGAGCCAGTTTATTGACAATAGCCGGTCACCCGCTTGTACATGTCCTTGCCTTCTCCCAACACGGCTCCACTTTACACTACAGTAGCATTTTCCATTTTTGACACCTGCCGCCTGCCGTCTTTGGCTGCTCCACTTTTCCAAATGAAAATATCCTTTGCTATGTATTGCATCTATGGCTATTCAATACACAACAATCAATTTCTCTCATCCTTGCTTCTTCTTAGTCGCGAATTTGAGAGCCTCCCGGTGGAGGTGTATTAAAGGGCGGGCCGTCAATGACCCTTCCTTCCCCCCTCCTTCCCAGTTTCTCTGTTTCCTATTGAATTTTAGCTGTCGAGATGTTGACGGGTCCCGGCCTTTACTCCGATATGGGCAACAAAGGCAAATGTGATTATTTTTATGCTTTTTTTTTTTCCTCATGCTTTTACGATGATTTGTTTTGGCATTTTTATGCGTTTGATGGACAGTATTTAAGGTGTTTGATTGCTTGCTTGTTTAGATCTTTTGTACAGGGATTGTGGTGACCACAAATTTACCCTCACTACTTATACTTCAAACGGAGTGGTCAGTCCCCTTCTCTCTACTTGTATTATTCTTTTGTGATGATGTGCATCTGTTTATGTGGTAGTGTTGTCAATGTCTGGTTTCAAATTAAGTTGATGATTGCATTTCTGATGAATATGCTGGTGTCAGCATCCATGCTTGATGAGATTAGCCTTTGCTATGAACCACTTGTATTCTTTTAACCTAATAATTATTTAATGGGTGAAATGCACCAAATATCACTTAACTATCGACTTTTGCAAAAAATACCACTTTCCTTTAAAAACTGCAATTACAAGCACTTTACTTTCAAAATGTACGAAAACTACCACTCTGTTAGTCAATTCCGTGAAGTGGCTAACATTCAAAAAAAGACAGGGGCAAAATTGTCATTTCACACGTTGTGGCACTATTCATCATCTTTCTCAAAAATTTTCCATCACTGTTCATCGCCAATTTTTTTGACTATTCCTGCGACTTCCATTCTCGTCATCGCGCGTTACCACTAATGACAAGAAGAAGATTTCCACAACCCCTGAATGCCATTCGTAGATCGATCCCGCCTCTTTTCGGGCAATTAACTCGCCATGCCAATCCTATTCCAAACATTGGTCTTCTTTTCATATTTCCAGAATTCCTTTATTTCCTTGACTTCTTTTTGATATATTTGTGCAACAATTGTACATCTAATGTGCGGTGGCCAGTCAAGGCTGCTGAAGATTTCGACGACTTTTCCTGATTCGAATCTTCAATGGGAACCGATGTGGTGGGGGAATCAACTACCAAGTGCTAGCATGGAAGTAAAATTGAAAAATAAGAAAAAGGAACAATTATACATATATAGCACGGAAGGTGCTCAGTGGGTGCATATTTTACTCAACACACCAAAAAAATTCTAAGGATCGAAGGAGTAAACACTAAGGTGAGCGACCGAAGCTTTGAGAACTCGGCAATTTTCAATGGATGCTCAGCCTGAAATCGCCAAGAAGAAGAAGAAGAAGAAGAAAACGTCATGGGAATAGTCAAAAAAATTGGCGATGAACAGCGCCGCAATGCGTGAAATGATGATTTTGCCCCTATCTTTTTTTTACTGTTAGCCACTTCACGGAATTAACTGACAGAGTGGTAGTTTTTACACATTTTGAAAGTAAAGTGCTTGTAATTGCAATTTTTAAAGGAAAGTGGTATTCTTTGCAAAAGCCCATAGTTAAGTGGTATTTGGTGCGTTTCACCCTTATTTAATTTGCATATTATTGTTGATGTGATCAGCGCAAGAACTCAAACAAAATGATATAATGTCTCAGGAATTTACTTTATTGGAGCAAAAAAAGGCATTAGCTATAGTTAGTCTACTAGATTTCTCTGCTTTTATTAAGTTCACAGTGTACCCATACTGTAAAAGTTAAAAAGACCAGTTCAGTGGTAGGTAATTTTTCCCTTTTGTTGGATAATGCCTTCAACTACACCGATCCAGTAAATTGACCTCGAAGTTTTATCCTTATTTATAAACTTTTAGTTAACAAGGTAGGAAAGATGTAGTCATGACTAATCTCTATTTGACTGATGTTAGTCTTATTTACGGCTTTAGGTAGATGGAGTGTTGTATTGAACCAAGGTCTTCAAACTGTCTTCCCTATGGTTCAAGAATCATATTTTATTATCAGAATGACTTCAATACTCCGGCATCATGTCTACTTCAATTGAATGAATTTGCCTTTTTGAGTTTTAGGGTACTGGCTTAGCAACTGCAACTATCTGAACTTATATTGAACAGTTTCACCCACACTACTACAAAACGGAGCTTTAACGGCTGCGAATTAACGGCGGAAAATAGAAAACCGCAGTAATAAAAGGAATGCGGACTTTCTACGGCGGTCTAAAAATGAACCGCCGTAGAACCGGACTTTCTACGGCGGTTTAAAAATGAACCGCCGTAGAAACGGACTTTCTACGGCGGTTGGGACAAACCGCCGTAGAAAGGGAACTTTCCACGGCGGTTGGAGGGAAACCGCCGTGGAAAGTTCCCTTTCCACGGCGGTTTCCCTCCAACCGCCGTGGAAAGTTCCCTTTCTACGGCGGTTAATTTTTTAAACCGCCGTAGTATTGACGTATATATATATTAAAACCTAAATAACACCGTGTATTCCCATATCGCTCCCGAGAGTGTCTGTCTCCAAATTTCTACTTCGGTTTTGCACTTTGAACCTAAGGAATCGTCATTTGGAGCTAAAATTTACCACCTAAAGGTTAGAAACTTGTAAAATTTTCCAGTAATTGCTTATGCTTGTACTTTAGATATGTCATCCTATAGCATTTATTTTTATTTATGGTAGCTGCATGGCTGAAAATTAAAGTTGCATATATTCCATGTATGTGGAACCCTATTTAGTTATACTATGTAGTTTTCGGTGATGTAATTTGATTTATAGTGTTTGATTTTTAATGGATGATGTTCATATAATTAGCACTACTTAGAGTGTGTATTATTTTTTTATGCATTTTATGTGTTTGACGAAATGCATGAATGAAAAACTTAGAGTTTCTTCTTCATTCGATTATGTCTATTGCGCATGTGTTGTCATTGCATTATTTTTTTCATTGAGGTATTATAGTAGTTTTGCACATATATGACTAACATAAGTATTATGACATGTGCTAAGACAAGCATGCAACTTGATACTTTGTACATTGTTTGTTGAATTATTATTTGGTATTTTTAATTATTTCAAGGTCTTAGTTACACATGGATCGAAATATCTTGTTCTGTGGTGATCGGACCTCCGATTCTTATGCGAGAGAAGTTGAGAATTTCATTCAATTCGCTTATAAGAATACAAAGTACGTTCATTGTCCGTGCAAATCTTGTAAAAATGGGGCGCGGTTTGATAACTCAGATACAATAAGATTTCATTTATATCGGCACGGGTTTGATCCTTCTTATAAACTGTGGATTTGGCATGGTGAAAGTATTGATGGTTTACCTGAGCAAAGAAAATCTCATGCAAAAGGAGATGATGCGATTACTAGAGATCGATTAGATGCCATGATTGAGGATGTGGCCGAGGATTTTGCTGATAAACCGGAAGTTCTTGCTTCGATTTTGGGTGACAATGAGAAGCCTCTATACAAGGGTTGCAGTAAATATACACGATTGTCTAGTGTTTTGAAGTTGTTTAGTTTGAAAGCGGCAAATGGGTGGTCAGATACTAGTTTTACAGCCTTATTGAGGGTATTGAAAGATATGCTCCCAGAAGATAATGAACTTCCAGATCGAATTTACGAGGCGAAAAAAATGTTGTGTCCAATGGGTATGGAGTATAAGAAGATCCACGCTTGCCCAAATGATTGCGTCCTCTACAGGAATGAGTATAAGGATTTATTGCGGTGTCCTAAGTGTAACACTCCCCGATACAAAAACAAGCAGCTGTGTGATGCTGTTGAAGACAGTTCTGATGCGCAAAAGAAGGGGTCGCCGGCTAAGGTTCTGTGGTATCTTCCTATAATACCGAGATTTAAACGGTTGTTCGCTAATGAAAAAGATGCAAAACTATTGACATGGCATTCAGATCGGTGTATTCCCAGTGATGATGACAAGGTGATAATGCATACATCAGACTCAGATCAGTGGAAAAAGATTGATTCAATGTATCCTTCTTTCGGGGGAGAAGCAAGAAATTTGAGGCTTGGTCTGTGTACTGATGGAATGAACCCGTTTGGCAGTCTGAGTAGCACACATAGCTCATGGCCGGTGATGTTGGTTATTTACAATTTGCCGCCTTACTTGTGTATGAAGCGCAAGTACATACTTATGTCTCTAATGATTTCAGGCCCACGGCAACCAGGCAATGACATCGATGTGTATCTTGCTCCTCTTATTGAAGACTTGAAAAAGTTATGGGATGAAGGCGCACCTGTGTTTGATGCCTACCGTGAAGAAATGTTCACATTACGTGCCATGTTGTTCTGTACCATTAATGATTTTCCTGCTTATGGAAACTTGTCTGGGTACTCTGTTAAAGGGCATAAAGCATGTCCAATATGTGAGGAGAGTACAGATTTTTGTCAGCTTGCACATGGGAGGAAGACAGTATACCTTGGGCATCGCAGATTTCTTCCCGAGACTCATCCGTATCGCCGTATGAAAAGAGCATTCAATGGATTCCAAGAGTTCAAAAAAGCTCCAGAACCCTTGAGCGGGCCAGAGGTGAAAGCTCGTGTGACGGACATTAATGTTGAGTTTGGTAAAACTTCGGAGTCCAGCAACAATGATACAGGTTGTTGGAAGAAAAAATCCATATTTTTTGAACTTCCATACTGGGAGAACTTGGATGTCAGACATTGTCTCGATGTTATGCATATTGAGAAAAATATTTGCGAAAGCCTCTTAGGTACGCTCTTGAACATCCCTGGTAAAACTAAGGATGGTTATAACGCGAGACTTGATATGGTTGATATGAACATAAGAGCAAATTTAGCACCGGTAGCTCGAGGACAACGCACATATCTACCCCCTGCCTGTCACACTTTGTCCAGAAAGGAGAAAAAACAACTGTGTTCAAGTTTGCGTAGCATCAAAGTTCCATCTGGATATTCTTCAAATGTAAGCAGACTTGTTTCCTTGAAAGATTTAAAACTGGTTGGTTTGAAGTCTCATGATTGCCATGCCTTAATGCAGCAATTGTTGCCTGTAGCTATTCGATCGATATTGCCCAAGCATGTTAAGTCCAGTATAACAAGACTTTGTTTCTTCTTCAATGCTATATGTAGCAAGGTTATCGCGCGCGAAAGACTTGATCAGCTACAAGATGAAATAATTGTTGTCCTCTGTCAATTAGAAATGTATTTTCCACCCGCCTTCTTTGATATTATGGTGCATTTGGTGATTCATTTGGTCAGAGAGATAAAAATCTGCGGGCCTGTTCATTTGCGATGGATGTACCCATTCGAGCGATATATGAAAGTATATAAGGGGTATGTGAAGAATCGTTGTCGTCCTGATGCTAGTATTGTTGAAGGTTATATAGCTGAGGAGGTAATTGAGTTTTGCACTGAGTACTTGGCCGGGACCGCATCCATTGGAATATCTAAGAATCGGCACGATGGGAGGATTACAGGTATGGGCAGAAGGGGAGGAAAAAATTTTTTGCCGTCTAATGTTGAATTAATGAAGGCGCATCTCTACATTCTGCGCAATTCTGAAGAAGTTGCGCCCTATGTGACAGACCACATACAGTCAATAAGAACATCTTATCCTGCTTGGACGGATCAACGTGTGCTCAATGAACATATTCGGACATTTGTCTATTGGTTTGGTAATGCTGTCCTGGGCAAAGACGTTTCGGAGACATTGAAATGGTTGGCATTTAGGCCCAGCCCTGCGGTACGAGCATTTTCATGCTATGACATAAATGGATATTCATTTGCTACTAAGAGACAAGATGAGAAGAGTACGGCACAAAACAGTGGTGTTACATTAATCTCAGAGGCTTTACATGTTTCTAGCAGGAAGGATAAAAATCCATTGTATGCAAGCATGGCTTATTACGGGGTGATCGAAGATATTTGGGAGATTGACTATGTTTGTTTCAAAGTAGTTGTATTTCGCTGCAAATGGGTTGATAACAATAGTGGGGTTCGAACTGATGATCCATTGGGTTTTACCTTGGTCAACCTAAATCGGGAGGGTTTCAAGGGGGAACCATTTATACTTGCATCGCAGGCGAAACAAGTTTTTTATATCGCCGATCCTTGCGACGAACATTGGTCTGTTGTTCTTCATGGTAAACAACATCACGGTGTGGAAGGGATAGATACAGAAGAAGGGCTTCATGAGGCTGGCCCTTTCTCTAGTGGGTTACCTGAACCGAGAGCAGATGAGGAAGATAGGGAACTTGATAAATACATACTTCGTGATGACCACAGCGAAGGATTATGGTTCGAGGATCAAGTGTCCCTTAAGAGAAAGAGAATAAGTTAAGAATCATTTTCAGGTATATTGTTTGTTTTTATTAAACTTCAATTCTCGTGGGTGTGTATGTGTGTTTGTGTATTTGTATATGTTTCTTTGATTTTAATGAAGAGAGGATTCAATAAATTTTTAACAACATTTATTTTTATCCTTCGTACTGTGGGATTGAAACAGGTCACACCTCGGATGAAGCCGCGCAATCAAGGGACAAAATTTCCAGGGGCTTCATATGCGGAACTGTTTGGAAATGAATATGTTATTTTTTGAAATTGTGTGAAACTTATGTGCTGATCTTAAATTGCACTTGTGTTTTGGTAAAAAACAAGCAGAGGAGATTCTGTCTGAAGTGATTTGAAACTGAATTCCGTATTATTCGAAATAGTTGGAATTTTAGTGAAGTATTGAAGTATATGTGCATCGAATTTACAGGGAGTACGTTACATTTATAGGGGAGACTTTGTCAAATTTTCCGGAAAATAGATTTCCTTGTTTTTCATTTATGAATAAATGTTTCTTGTATTATTATTATTATTTTCTTCCAATGAGTAGTACTTTGGTAAAATTTCCAGGGAAATCTATACGCAGTTCATTTTGTTTTTATTTTATATTTAAATCTTTATAAATTACTTGTCAGCTGGTTAGTGAAACAGGGGAAATGCAGGGGAAAAAATGGGATTGGAGAGGAAGAGAATGAGGGAGGAAGAGAATGAGTGAGGAAAAGAAAGTTCAAAAATTTCGAACTTTAATTAACTGGGTCATCTATTCAACGGCGGTTCAACGTTCAACCGCCGTTGAAAGTTGTACTTCAACCGCGGTTCAACGTTGACCCGCCGTTGAAAGTGGTACTTCAACGGCGGTTCAAAGTTGAACCGCCGTTGAAAGTGGTACTTCAACGGCGGTTCACTCGTGAACCGCGGTGGATTCTTTTTTCCAATATTAATTTGTTTTTTCCATTTTTCAAATAACTAATCTCACAAATTTGTAAGTATAATAATAACTAATCTCACAAATTTGTAAGTATAATAATAACTAATCTCACAAATTTACAAACATATATATATACATATCTGTTTATACATACATATATATATATACATCTTTCGCTTTTCTCCTTTCCCCTCTTGATGCAATCATATATATCCAACTCTCTCGATCCTATATGCTCTCGATATCTTGTAAATTTCCACTACATAAATAAAATATTTTCATCTGAATAATTGAATACTTTAAGACAACTTTTATAATTAATTCTTATATATATATATATAATGATTTTGAATTTGGTACAAAAAATTAGAAAATCCATGCGTACGTACGTAGCGCGGGAATTGGCTCCAAAAACTGCTTTTCTACGGCGGTTCAACTGTGAACCGCCGTAGAAATCAAACTTTCTACGGCGGTTCAAACATGAACCGCCGTAGAAAATACTTTCTACGGCGGGTTCTCGGTTGAACCGCCGTAGAAACTTAGTTTTTGGAGCCAATTCCCGCGCTACTCATGAATTTTTATTTTCATATCATTTTCTAAACCCTAAACCCTAAACCCTAAACCCTAACCCCTAAACCCTACTATCTATTAAGTTTTTTTTCCCGATTTTCATAAATTACCCGCGGTGACTCTTAAGATGGAAATAGATATATAGTGAAGCGCCACCCTTTTCCTGGATTTTCGCTTTGACATTCAAAGGAATGAAACATTTCAAATCATGCATATGTGCAAAGTCAACCTATAGGTCAACGTTTTTCAAGCTTAATTATATTAAGCTTTGAATTTTGAAAGTTGCTAAATTCAAGTTTCTATCAAGCATTTTATATATCATCCAAGCACCTTCAAAGGCTCAAGTAGTTATGCATAAAGATTCAAACAATCCAAAGCATTCATATTTTCAAAGTCAACTACTTGGTCAAGTTTTTTCAATTGAAGCTTGCCATTTTGAAGCATATATCCTTAATTTTCTCATGTGAGCAACTTCAAATTATCAATAAGTTAATTCTTAAACTCTCAAATAAGCTAAAGCATGTATATTTAAAAAGTCAACCACTTGGTCAACCATTTTTATGTAATGCAAACATGCTTAATTCTTGCTATCTTGAAATGAAAATTTTCAACCGTTTTAACATGTGCAAGAATTTCAAGATACCAAACATGACATAGATCCTAATGCATCATTTTAACTCTAAAACATGGCATTCTAGGATTATATCACTCAAAGACTCATCAATCAAATGCAAATTTCAAATTTTCTCAAATTTTTCTCTATTTTGCCTAACTCATCTTTTCTTGAGTATTTTAACTTCAAAATTGGTCTTAGTATATTTAAAATATCATTCTAATTTTATTTGACCAATTTTCATCTTCTAAGTATTTAAAAGTCTAAAAGTCAAACTTCTAGCTAATTTCAAATAATGCTCATAAAGTCCTAATGACATCAGCAAAAAAAAAATTTCGGCCACTTAAATTTTATTAATTAATTTTTATATTACTATACGTACCTAATGCATTTCTGGATTTGATTTTTTTATCCCGTTCGCCAAGTCGAAAAAGTAGGAATTTTAGGGAACATAATGAAGCTTATTACTTTCTTGGCTCTTACATGTATTAAAGTTACGGAAATTATTAATTTTTATGTTTGAAGAATAATTATTGTACGTGTATTAGCACGCGCGGGAAATTTAAATGCAAATATGTGGTTCAATTTAAAAATTTGAAATTTAATTATGAAATGGTTAATAAAAGTCGAGATTGTGTACATAATTAATAAATATACAATATATGGGTATGTATTATTATATTTACCAAATTGTGGGAATAGTTTTTTGAAAATGGAAAATAAAAAAATTTAATATTAAAATATGACAGCGCGGGAATTGGCTCCAATTTTTTCTACTTAAACCGAGGAAAAGTGCGGACTTTCAACCGCGGTTCAATATCGAACCGCAGTTGAAGGTAAACTTTCAACGGCGGTTCAACATTGAACCGCAGTTGAAAGTGCACCTTCAACTGCGGTTCGCGGTTCAAGGTTCAACCGCAGTTGAAAGTACACTTTCAACTGCGGTTCAACCTCGAACCGCCGTTGAAAGTATACTTTCAACGGCGGTTCAACCTGCGGTTCAACCTCGAACCGTCGTTGAAAGTATACTTTCAACGGCGGTTCAACCTCGAACCGCAGTTGAAAGTGTACTTTCAACGGCGGTTCGAGGTTGAACCGCAGTTGAAAGTGTACTTTCAACTGCGGTTCGCGGTTGAACCGCCGTTGAACCGAGCCCGGTTATTAATTATAATTCAAATTTTCACCTTTTTCATTTCCTCCCTCATTCTCTTCCTTTCTTCTTCCTTATTTTCCCCTTCACTTCCCCTGTTTCCCGAATCTTCTTCCCGCGGCCGTTCGTCTTCTTCGCCGCTTCTCCCATCGCCGGCGACCTCCTCCACCTTCCGATCCTCCGTCCGTTGCCCAATCAATCACCGATTGTTCGGCTTCCCAAGTTTTTACCGTCGGTCGGCTCTCCATTTCCACCCTCCCATATAAACTTAAAGCTTGGATTTTTTTTGAGTTCATCCAAAAGGTTCCACCTTCTATGCTTTCATTTTAAACTTTTGTCTATTTAACTTTACATTTTGCAAATGCTTACCATTGCACTAGGATTTTGTTGGTTGATATTTATGGTAGATTTCGGTTTTAGCTCTTGTGATGAAAGCTTGGAAAGTTTTTGGATTTATTGATTGTTTGTAGCATTTGGTTTGGTTGTTGAATGGAGTGTTTTGTCCTACATAAGTTGAGAACCTAGGGTTTGATCAATGTTCCATTAGGTACCCTTTGAAATTCGGGTTTTTTTTTGAAAATGAGAAACTCAAATGATTATTTCGGTTTTGCTTGATTAATTTTAGAACATTGGTGTTTGATTTCGGTTTTTATTCGATTTAGTGTTCCTCCTTTAGTGATAATGAGAAAAATGCTTTGTTGTTGATTCCACTTTGTGAAATGTTATGCCTTTAGTAGAAATGAATGAATGTTCTCATTAGTTGTTGGTTGTGAAATGTGAAGTACTTTATCAATGGTACCCTTGAGAAGTCCATTTTTTTTTTGGCCCTCATTTGGTTTAATTTGGATAATGGTAATTGTGGATTTTAGGAGTGAATTTTGCGAATGTACATTGCCTTTTTTCCACATTAGTTGTTGGTTGTGAAATGTGAATTACTTTATCAATGGTCCCCTTTATAAACGGACTTTTTTTTGGCCCTCAATTGGTTTAATTTGGTTAATGGTAATTGTGTATTTCTAGGAGCGAATTTTGCGAATGTACCACTTTTTTTTCAACATTACAAGCATTCTTGTATTTGACATTAAAGCTTTTAATTTGTTGTCATTGCATATATGTTATATTGAATTCTCTTTCTATGTAAATGAAGTTTAAGGTACTTTCAATGGCCCGAAAAAGAAAAAGCAATACGGAGCATGGAGATGGTTCTTCTTCTAAATCTAGTAGAGTTAGAGGGCCCACAAATTGCAATGACCTATTGGAAATGCGAAAGAATGGGGAAACTCTTGACATTTCTTTCGATTCCGGGCTCGAGCCTAGAGTATATCATGTACAGTGGATTACCTTTGTGTCATATACGGCCCGGAGCAAAGTGGACTTAGTGGAATATGAATCATGGCCGAAAGTTCCCGCGGAGCTCAAGAAGAGAGTTTGGATGGAAATACGGGTATTTTCTTTAATTATAATGCATTATTTGATTCTTAATTCTTCCATACAATTTTACTCAAATTCCTCACTAAATTTTACTCCTAATTTTCACTGTAGGCATTATTTGTTTTCGAGTCCACCGAAGAACTCGAAGATAAGTGGATTAGTTATGCCGGTAAACGGTGGAAAGATTTCAAATCCTATCTAGGGAAATATGTACATGGTCCCATGAAGGGTAGGGACCCATGTTTGGAATATAAATTTATCCCTAGGGAGACATGGATTAAGTTCAAGGCTAGCCGCGAGACAGAAGAATGGCAGGTATATTTTTTTAAATTTGATTTCCTTCTTCTTTTTGGATATTTGAAATTGCTCAGTTTAGGGATAATAATTTTTCATTATATTTCTTTCTAGGCCATTCGAGGAAAAGCGCAAAAGAATGCCAATTTAAATGCTTTCTACCATAACTTATCTCGCGGTGGCTACCGACTGCTGAAGCAGCAGTTGCATGACGAGGAGGTCAGTGCATCTGGAAAGAAGCCTTCAGAGGAGGGTCAGTCCGAAGAAGAAGGCGAGGATTCTTATTCAGGGCCAGGCCGTCATGACCTTTGGATACATGCCCATACGAACAAAAAAGGGGAATACTTCACGCCAGAGGCTGAGCGTGTAGCGAAGGAAATTGTAAGTTTTGCACCATACATTTTCTTATGTTTCAATTATTTTAATATTTAAAGTCTATGTGTATAGAATTTTTATTATAACTGATTATTTATTACTAGATATCTATGATGAAATGCTAATTAATAATTTGGTTGTCATTAAATGTTTATATGAAATTATTATTATCTAGTTGTCACTGTAAAGTAGATAAATGACTAATTTGTATATATGTGTATGTATTTATATTTTATAATTATGGTTATCAATTTTATATTTAATATTTATATACATAAATGAATAATCTCTGTATATGTGTATTTATTTATATTTAATTGATCTATTTACATTTACTATATTTGGCAAAATGTGTAGGAAAATCTATGTTCCCGCGAGTCCCAAGGGGAGACCGTTGCAGAGGGTAGGAATGACATTCTTGTCATTGCAACGGGCAAGCGCGATCACCCCGGTCGTTATCGCGGCCATTCTACGCGGGCACGTATCACAGAGGTTTTCCCACAGAAAACAAAGCCGTCGCTGAAAGAGGAACTTGATTTAACTAAGCGACAGCTTCAGAAAACCACTGCCCAACTAGATGAATGTCAGACACATTTGAAGATGATGATGGGTTTTTTATGTGGTAAGATGGGAACCGATTATGATACAGTAAAAGCCACCGTCCTCAATAATGCCCCGGATGAGAGCTTGCACCCAGGGACCTCCGGAGCGGTCCCTGTATCCCCTGTGAGCCCTGTTTCTCCTCTGGTACCTACAAGGTTGCCCGATTTGGAGATGATAAATGTTGCACCTGTGGACCCGATCACAGCCTCTGACGGCAGTGCTTTAGGCGAATACAAGGTAAATAAAATTAGACGGCTTCTTTTAATACTTCAATTTTTTTTTTTCATTATTACAGTGCTTTGTTAAGTTAGACTTAATAGTTGACTAATGTTCATTCGCTTGCCTATTATCTTAGGACGGGTGTGAATGCCATCTTTTCATCCTTGAGGATTCGCAAACGCGGCGTAAGCTTGTGGCAAAGGGAAATATTTATAAGCAAAGCAAGCACCACGGGCGCGCCGTTAGGAAAGGTTGCGCGAGGGTCACAATTAAAATTTCCTATGATGACTGTGCCCCGCTACCATTTCCTGAGGAAGAGGCTGCGACAGTGGGAATGGCCAAGTCCTTTTTCGTGGAATGGCCTAAAGAGTTGATTGAAATTATTCAGCCGACTCCGGTAACAAAGGTATATTCTTTCATTTTTAATTTGTGTATTACTTAATACCGTTTTGTATATTTAATGTTATTTCAAATGATGTTAGGTTGATAAAAGTGCCCAAAAGAAAAAAGGCCGGATGAGTGCTATGGATGACAAGACATCTCCTTCGGCGACGGTTCCGACTGAGGAGTCAACCTCATCGACATCTGATCCATTGCAAGAGTTACAGCTCCGATGGGATAATGAGTCGGGCTTCGATGGCTTCTACTTTCAAATGACAAAAGAAGTCATAGGTTTGGAGCAGCCTAATTTCATGGATCGAGGGGATGTCAAAGAGTTATTGACCAGAGAAAGCCAGGTCTCAAACAGTTTGATGCAGTTGTTCACCCAGTGAGTTTCCACTTACTTAAATAACCTATTTCTGATTATTTATGTTATATATTATGCATTCTATGTGCATAGGCTAACCAATGAAGCCCTTCTTGTAAATTCTTTAGAGCTTTACATGAGTTAGCTGAAAGGAATGGGAGAAAGGGGATAGGTTTCCTTTCGGCTGATCATGTCACACCCAGACAAAATACGCTTGAAGATAGGGTGAACTACATTGCGCGAATCTTGAAGGATAGGAATAAAGAAATGTATATGGTGCCTTATCTTCAGGGGTAAGTGACACAGCTGTAAGCGGTTATCTAATATTTAAGAAACACTGATATAAAGATCTGACGTACGCCATTAAATTTTTTGTTGGCAGTGAACATTGGATGCTAATGGCCATTAGACCAGTAGATAAGGTTGTATACTGGTTTGATTCTTTACAAAATCCACAGAAGGATGAGGCGATGGAGCTTATGGACGAGTGAGTTATCTATATTAACAACTGTTAGAATGCATATATATCCATATATTGCTAATTATTTTCGTGCCGATTTCATTTTTATAGGGTGATGTTTAACTATCAAGCTTTCTTGGGATTGCCCAAAAATGTGCATATGCCACCTTCGTGGATAGTAGTTAAGGTAAATGAAATTGGTTCTTATAATTTTTTTAATTACATCCGTGGCTCTAGTAGCCTAAGCAATTGGTAGTGTTAGTTGTTTCAATTAAATCCGTGAGTCTAGTAGCCTAATTAAGTTAGTATAGTGATAGTCAATTAATTTATTAGTTAGTCAAGTTATTTATTGAGGTATTTGATTAATTATGCATGCAATAATCTGTGAGTCCAGTACTGTAGGTTAGTTAATATAAGCATGCAAATTGCCTTTTCGATCAGTAGAAATTAGTGAGTCCTAGTTATTTAATTAATTAGATTAATACGAGTTTAGTTATGAATATTCGTAGAAATTTTTTACTCACCGTTGTGTTTGTATATATACAATTTATTGTATGATCTTCTAACTCGTATATATTAATTCATTAGCATAAAAAGCAAACGGATAATTGGGAGTGTGGGTACTATGTAATGCACTACATGTACCAAATAGCAATGAAATCATCCACATTTGCACTTGAAAAGGTAAATATATATTTCTCATTACTTACTTAATTGACTGTATTTCATTTTGCTTACTCGGGTAGTTTTTAATTTCAAAAAACTCTGTTGCAGCACTTCAAGATCGACCGCACTCCATTAAGCAATGTGGATATAGATGCAGTGCGAAAAATATGCGCTAGATATATTTTGGAGCATCCGTAGTAGTAGAAGGATACTAATTAAACTTGTTCATATTAGAGTTGTACAAATATTTTTTGGATATGCTGTGTTATAAAAGCGAATTCAATTTGTATATTGGTGATATTTGTAATAAATTTGTATATTGGTGATATTTGTAATATTTGTATATTCGTGATATTTGTAATAAAAAGTAGCCACTTTCCACGGCGGTTCAAGGTTGGACCGCCGTGGAAAGGTTACACTTTTCCACGGCGGTTTAAGGTTGAACCGCCGTGGAAAGTGTAAGGTTTCCACGGCGGTTCAAGGTTGAACCGCCGTGGAAAGTGTAACATTTCCACGGCGGTTCAACCTTGAACCGCCGTGGAAACCTTACACTTTCCACGGCGGTTCAACCTTGACACGCCGTGGAAAGTGTGAGGTTTCCACGGCGGGTCAAGGTTGAACCGCCGTGGAAAGGTTACACTTTCCACGGCGATTCAACCTTGAACCGCCGTGGAAACCTCACACTTTCCACGGCGGGTCAAACCCGCAGTAGAAAGTCCGCTAACTTACAACGGCTGCCAGATAGATGGCGGTTCAAAATTGCTAAACTCCGCCGTTAAAAGCCCTTTATAACCGCCATTAAAGCTCCGTTTTGTAGTAGTGCCAGATGCATCAAAATACAATTTGGATGCTCAAGGTGCATTGAAACCTCTGATTGGTAAACCAGTTTTACTTTTGCAAAGTCCTCAAGTCATTTCCATTCAAAGGATTGAAGCATATGATTTTTCTTTTCCTCACTTAGATTTTGCGCTATCATTATGCCACCTTGGAGTTCACCAGAAGAGAGGAACTGATAGTCATTACATAGGTACAACTTTGAAATCTTAACATGAGATAATCCTAGCTGTAATGTGTATCAAACAAGTAGTATAACATTTTCTCCTTCATATTGTACTGGAGGACTGGTGCATTTGGGAACAAGGATTATCACATAAAGGTTATGAACCATTGATTGGTCATAAGGTGAGGTGACATATATTTATCATGTTGGAAAAATACTCTCTTTCACTCACTATGGACATGGTAATTTTCAAGCTCTTAAGGATATTTTGCATGCCTTTCAATTTTAAGTATTTTTTTGTTATAATGTTTTTGTCTGATCAAGGTTAATAGCTTGTTACATAATGATGAAGCTAAAGACTTGAAAATTAGCATGTGCATAGTATACCTCTCTATCTAGAAGGATAAATTTGTTCTTATTTTGATAGAAATTAGGTAAATGTGCAGCTTTGTCAATGGGTAGATAAATTTCTCTATAAATTCAGATTTTCTGATAATTTTTGAAGAAGTAGATTCTCTCTCTCTCTCTCACACACACACACACATATATATATATATATATATTCCTCTGACTTCATGACCTGCTCTGGAAAATTTTTTCTCAATGGTTTGTATTGTTTTTCCTTCCTTTTTTTTATTGGTTTTACCATTGTATAATAAGAAATTTCCATTCAGACAAACACATGAGGTAAATAAATACAGAATAGAACCAAGGGAAAAAAAAAAAAAAGGTCAGTTGCAATTTGAGTTTATTTTGCTGTTGGTCTCTTTTTCTACTGATGAAGCGAATGTCTTTCATCTCTCTTGCTCTTGCAAATTTTTACATTCTATGTTGAAGCATTTAGAAATGAATTTCAAGGACTTTTCTTAGTATCCTACCCAAATTGTAATATGCTATTTGTATATCAGCAAAATGGAAGTCAAAATCTAAAATAAGTTTTGTTTATTCTATTCATCAATGGTATAGTTGTTGCAGGTTCTCATACACCTTTTGGAAAGATCTACATTAGAAAAGCCATCAACTCCAATATTTCAGTGCTTATCTTTTAAGAAAAGGTTAAAATACATGTTGGAGTATTTGAAACAACCAATAAGTCACCGTTTTCATCATCTTCATATGTTGCTCAAACATAGGAAGCTCTTTACAGTGAATATAAATGTAAAAAATCTCTTACAGACTTGAAAGTTTCACTGCTTACCACTAGAGGTCCAAGGCATTCTAATCAACATTGTGCGCTTTTTGTAGTCTTTTCTAGATTTTATTATGTATTTTTGTTCATAATTTGTTGTTGAATGTGTTTTATATCTTCTAAAGGCGCAGCTATAAGCATCCTGAAAATTTACTTGGAGAATGCTTGAATGTTTGTTAAACCTTGTGTTGATTCTACACCTAATTTTATTATTTTGTGACTGTGCTTAATCAATGGGTATCCCTCAACAATTTTTCTTATGAACTATTCTTCATAAATTATGATTTTGTTTGTTAAAACCAATCTCACTAAATAAGTACCTTGTGAATGGGGTGAAAATTGGAATGCTATTCTCCGTGAATAAACTATGGAAATGGCTATTGCAGTCTTTTTTTAATTTTATTATTTTCACTTTTGTTTGATGGTGTGGTAATTCACAAAGCATGCAGATTGACTCCATCTCTTGTTTTGAGATTATTCATTTCACTGATGTTTTTGCTTGCTTAACTTCAATGATGAGTTCAGTACTAATTGATATTTTTTTTTGTATAAAATTGTCCATACCCTGTTTAATTTTAAGTATCCTCACCAAATTACAACCTTCTGAAATTGATGTCTTTTAAGTTTTTAAATGGTTCACCTCATGACTTACCCTCTCTTATAAAGTAAAAGGAGAAAAAGGAACAAAGAATCAGCATAGCAATCTGTTGAAAGTTGAAGTTGATGCAAATCAATGCTGTTGAACTCTAGATATATGCTTTTTTAGGAAAAAATAAAAAGGATTGAAATTGGTGTTAAGTCTTCAAATGCATGAGTATGGTGCTAGAATTTTTAGTAAGTTGTTCTAATTCAATTGCAGAGTGGAAGAAGTGAATTTGATATTTTGTCCTCAACTGATGCTTTCAGCAGGTATAATATTTGAGTCACATACGAAGAAATAAATAAAATATAACTTCAGGAAGAGCAAACTGGCAATGGAACATTTGAATGCTAAAGGGTCAAAAAGTGGCAATCCAGATTCCAGACCATTACTTTAATGTTTTCCTGTTCATTTAGTCGATCTTCTATACTCAGCATATTATTGTTTTCAATGATTTTTAATGCAATTTTGTACCCACTATGAACAAAGTGGACTTAGAGATCAAAAACATTTCGAAAGACACTAGAAGTGAAAGGCAATACAAAATAAAGAATCATTAGGTGATGGTAATTTACTGGGGCTGTTGTTGTAATGCAAAGAAGAGAGAGACAATTATATAACAACAGAGGATATGCAAAGAAGAAAAAGACAATTATATAATAATAGAGGATATAATCGACTGAGTGTAAATTATTTAATTTTGCTGATAAGTGATTCATATGAACTCTTTATTATCTTGGCTAGATGTATCTAGAATGGTAAGAAAAGGATACAGAAACAAATAAATAAATATCTATATATATATATATATATTTAGAAAAACAAAAGAATGGAAGTTATTATGATTCGTCATGAAAAATTGATGCGTACATAAAAATGAAAAAATTTAAGGAAAAACTGTGACAAGATTCAATAGAAGTGCTGCATTAGTTGGCCACAATAAATATATTTTTATTAACTATTTTTCAGTCCTGGAAATGATAATGTAAAGCTGGGTAAAAACTGCACAAAGTGCAGTCCATTGCACCTAGTTTTATAGAAACTCTCAATAACTTTAGTAGTTTCAATTCAAATTCTTGGTACTATATAATTGTTCAAGACATATAGTTGAGTCAAATGAAAAAGTCTCTCGTCGTACAATTTGACGGTCCGACATGCTGTACATTATAAGTTAAATACAATATGTAGTGTTTTCTTCACTATATATGCAACATATGTGCTTTTAGTTTTAACAATACATTAGGTGCAAAATTTAATTGATACACCAGAGGCCGGTTAAACTCAATACGCGATATTTCAACAACTATATTCACAATCGCCTTACATTATCAGTAGCTAAATGCAATATATTAGAAATTAAATTCAATACGCTATATTTTATCAACTAAATTTATAATGGCGATACATCAACAGTTATATTTAGTACATGAGATGTGAAATTCAATGCGCAATATATCAAATGATAAATTTAATGCATGTTTTCAAAACATAATTTCAACACATCATAGCCTAAATCCAATATGCGCAAGGGTGGCACCAAGGGGAGTGGGGTGGTCCCTGTACCCCTCCAATTCCCTCCTCCACTCTTATTAGGGATATATATTTACCTATAAAAAATTTGTTTTGTATGTAATTAGCTGTAAAAAAAATTTCTTTTCATATGTTGGATTTCTCAGATATTTGTTGTGATACCGCCATTGGATATGCGTATCCTCCAACTATCAGAGGTTAGGGGTTCAATTCATATCTCTGCCAGTTTCTGCAGGAGACTCCTCAATATTGTTTTTCCTCACCACATAATTCCTGCCTCCTATGTAATAAATAGATTTTAAAAAAAGCCAATTTTGTAGCTGAATTGTTAAATGCAGTAACGGTTTTACTAAACGCAGTAACATTCCTTTGTAAAAAGACTAAAATGCCCCTGGAGCAAAAAAAATTTAAAAAAAAAAAGAAAAACCACTGTAGCAACTTTCGCCTATAAGTAAGGGGTGAAGGTCAGAAGTTTTCTAAAACGTTCAGAGTTAGCTGTTTTACATTTACATTAAACTGCAGAAACACTTGTTTTCCATTTGGTCACTGACACGTTCATTCAAATATGGTCGGTATACCCGAGTACGATTCATATTACACTATAAGTAACACTGTATTTATTTTTATAATTTATAGCAGTGTGCGTAATTTATGTATTTATTTTTTAAATTTATGTATGTAATGTTTCACGTTAATTTTTGGGGAAAAAAATCCAGTATGGGGGATTTTTTTTTCCGGATCTGCTATAATTCGGACGTTTTTTTTCTGATTCTGAAACATTTCAGACCTGGAGAATGTCTCCCAGTCTGAAATAGCCGGAATACCGCCGTTCGCCGGCGGTATTTCCGGCCAAAATACCGCCGGAAACACCGCCGGCGAATGGCGGTATTTCCCCACGGAAATATCGCCGTTCGCCGGCGGTTACTATGGGGAAAATATCGCCGGCCGGCGGCGATATTTTCTGCCGAAATATCGCAGCCGGACGGCGATATTTCAGGGCAAAATATCGCCGGCTGGCGGCAATATTTTGCCTAGAAATGTCGCCGCCGGCCGGCGATATTTCCGGCCAAAATTTTCCGCCGGTTTGCTGGTGGGCATGCGTTTTTTCTGCTACTTTTTCAGGACATGCCGCAATATCCAGACGAACCTATTCTAATCACAATTGTGTCGTAACTTTTGGATCTGGGCGATAATATGATTGCGCAATGTATTTGCTGAATAGAAATTTTAGTGTGTAAGTTTGCTAACGAGGTTTTTTTTTGTTGTTGAAAGGATTCTCGTGTTGAGAGTGATGAGATTTATGCTGACCACACCGAAGTATTTCGGACGGCCCAAGAGTTTATCAGTAAAGAAGGTATGCTTGCATGGGTTAAAGCACGAGCAGCTGAAAATAATATGACGACAAGAATTACATTTTCAGCGAAAATGTTGGGGTTGTTGCTAACAAGAGGGAGAAGCGGTAGAGTTGAGATTGGGTGCGATAGGGGAGGAAAAGTTAGGGATAAGGCACCCATACCGGAAGGGAGTAGCAGACGGAGCAATACAAGCAGCAAGAAGACAAATTGTCCATTTCACCTGAAGGGGCGAGAAATTGATGGGGGAAAGTGGAAGTTAAAGGTCAGAAATGGAACGCACAATCATGAATTATAAGGAGTGAGAAATTGGCATTCGTCGCAGACACGTTTAACAGAAGCGGAGAAGAAGAAGATTGCAGAAATGTCCAGTATCAACATCAGGCCGAAGCATATATTGGCCCAATTGCGCGCAGATGATCCGGAAAATGTCAGCCACATAAGGCAAGTTTACAACGAAGCAGCAAAAACTAAAAGGGATACCAGGGGAGGTATGACTAACAGGCAGTATTTCTTCAAACTTCTGCATGATCACGAATACTTCTATGCGTACTCAGGCGACGACGGAAGCAATGCAGTGGGCCACATCTTCTTTGCGCATAAGAAGGCGCGTCGTCTACTTGCTCTGTTTCCGTACGTTTTATTCATGGATAAAACGTATAAGACAAACATGTATGATATACCTCTGCTTCAAATTGTAGCTCATGTACCTACAGCTCAGTATGTTCATATCGCGTTCATTTTCATGAGGGATGAGACAACTCCGAGTTATTACTGGGGATTGGACCAGTTGAGTACTTTATTCGAGGAAAACAGATTCCCCCACGTGGTCATGACCGATCGAGAGACTGCCTTACTGAATGCTGTGGCACTAGTTTTCCGACATGCTACCCAACTACTTTGTAGGAGACACATTGAAATGGATGTCAAGAAACATGTAGTGTCAGCTGGGAACGACAAAACTACGACTGATGTCTTTCTATATCGTTGGGGACAAGTCGTGAAAGCCCTGACATATGAACAGTTCACTGCGGCTATGGATTTGATTGATACAAAATATGGGAATAAATCCAGGTTCATACATATTATTCCCTACTTGAAGAATACATGATTGGATCCTCACAAGAAGAAGTTCGTGTCTTATTGGATGAAAAACATAAAGCATTACGGCGGGAGCACAACGAACATGTAAGTTATTTATTGATTTCATTTATGATTCGTACGTTGTATACTTACGCGATGTTTTATATATGGATTTATATTATATGCAGAATGCTAATGTCAAAAGTATTTCAGGGTTAAGAGTGCTCATGCCATGGTGAAGAAGGCTATTGGTATGGATAGAAAGGCGTTCCCAAGTATTTTCCACGACATTCATATATGATAGAGCTGCACCTCGGTGAAATTGGACTAAAATGGAAGTTTCGCGCAGCAAAACATACCGGAAGAGCGACTACCTACTGTATAGTCGTTTGAACGGTAGAATCTCGTCCGCTGGAATTACAATGGTGGAGGACGAATATACAAAAAGAGTTGGCCTTATCGAGGACAACAGTTCTCTTTGTGGTTGCGAACTCCGAACAAGTTGCGGGCTGCCATGTGCATGTGAGATGCTACAGTTGGTGCGCGCGTAGCAACCCATTGATCCTATCGACGTTGACGCCTTCTGGAAGACGCTGCACTTGGGAGATACAGAAATTCCCAAAACCCAGGAGGAGAGGTAGACCGCTGAAGGCCGACTGCATGAAATGTTTGTGGATGTCATGTCGCGTCCGAGCGCTGAGATATACAGGGTCATGGGTGTTGTGCATTCGGCGCTTTATCCAGAAACTGTTGATGTAGCTGAGCCTATTAGTAGGCCACACAAGGGACGTTCCAGACACAATTCGACCCAACGAGATTTATCAGGGTACGAGCACGCCGAAAGGAATGCGATACAACGAGGTACGAATATGTTTAGGCAACTTTGAATATGTCATTGTTGTCAAATACATATACAGCTACTGACTTTAATATGCTTTACACTCGCACGCCGGCGATCCACAGGTGGACAGAGAAGACGAAGGGTTGTGAGGCCGCACGCTTCTGAGTGGCCTTATGACCTTCCCGTATTCCTGAAGCAGTTCGTGTTCGAATACATTACCGGCCACGTTAATGTTGTGCCCGATGGATATTGTGGTTTCAGGGTAATTTCCTATTTCGTACACGATGGAGATCAGGAGCAGTGACACCAAGTGCGTAGAGACCTGCTGCAAGAACTCCGGGATGAGGCAAAGTTTTGGCGTTTTGTTCTTGGGGCAGTCGATTACGATTTAGCATGCAGGCTACTAGATTAGTATGAAGTTCCGGCAGACGAGGATTTCTGGTTTGATTCTCATCTTCTGGGAATACTTGTCGCAACGAAGTACCAGAGGGTGGTTACATTATATGCCCAACAGAGTAGTACTTTCCTTCCTCTCCTGTGGCGGGGGGCCGGCGTCTCAACTGATCCTAGCAGTTACATCAATATGGGGTTAATAAGACAAAATCATTTCATTGCTTTGTTAACTACAGGGGAGGTATTGCTGCCCCCAATCTATCCGACGTGGAGTAGCCGGGCCGGCCAACAAATGCAGCTTTGGAAATCGCACTTGGATGGAAAATTAGCTGCATACCGGAATAAAGCGACTGCTGAGTGTTAGTATATGATATTTTTTTCCCGTCCTTATGTACGTCTACACGTTATATCCAATTTATTGTTTGTACATTTTTAGGCTAGAAAACATAAGATCTGCAACTTCAGTATAAAAGGTGTAATACAGTTTATCATTACAGAATTTGAATAAATTATCTATACTTCTATGCGATTGGTGATATCTACATATACATTGCAATTTTAGCCGATAGCACAACAAAAATTACATCACTTCGGACTCGGGCTAAAAGTACTACAGTGCCGGCAGCAAATCCTCCAAATGACGGCACACCTCCTCTATAGCACTATCCCTCTCTTCGGTTGTCACGGTATTCCGGTTGCGAGGATGCGCATAATACATTTTACTTGCTATGTATTGCAAGCGCTGCGTATGGAATACATATGGACTGAATGTTAAAAAGATTGGCGCAATTATATAATTAATCAACAGAAACAAAACATAAATGTGTAGTTCTTACCGCAACCGCAGATAGCCGTTTCGGGTCAATTGGCTCAGCCGAAGGAATGTCGTCTGGACTAACACGAACGTGCGTCCGCAGAAGGAAGTACTCAAGGTACTCAGGACACGTCTGCTCGGGCCAATTAGCCCTCGCCATCCCCCTTAAAACCTTATTCTTGGGGTACATTTGGGGGATCTTCAGATTCGTATCAAACACGCAGGAGTACCTTTTTATTTCGGGGCCTCTGTAACAGCTCTTTGGCTGTAAAACTGGGTGAGGGATTGCCTGAATGAATCCAAATTGCCGCAGGAACCGATCTGGCATGTATGGCTCGGCAACCCCAGGACAATGAATAAGACCCCTATACAAGGTTATTGCGTGCGCTCCTGCGGGATTCGGCCCAAAAGGAAGCCAATTGACCTAGTGCGTGTGAAACACAGTCAGTGGATAATCGATCAGTAAGGAAATTACAATTATAAACATACGAAAATTAAAATGACAGGAGAAGTATTACCTCTTCGGATTTCATTCCGTCCAGGGCATGTCTGTACCTCAACAGATCCCAGTCGGGCTCACGCTTCCTTCCAGTTTCGACTTGCCACTTAGCCGATGCTGGCCAATCGGCAACCCAGGATCTATGCTGTGCCGGACTAAACGCGGGGAAGTATTCGTATATCCAGCTCTATTAACAAAATGGAAAAGCAAATTATTAATTTTTTTCCGCAAGTATAAGTAATGAATTCATTTATAAACGATGCCTACAAACCTGCAACAAAGTCAGACACCCGCCTAACTGGGCACCGTCCGCTCTAGAGGCCCGACCGAGGTTGCGATACAGGCTTGCCAAACAGGCTGCCCCCCACGCAAGTCCCCCTAGGCTTTCTACATCTTGCAGGTAAGGCAAGAAGTGCCCAAGGACGTGGGTTTTTTTCTTATTCACGAACAAGGTGTTCCCAACTAACCAGAGCAGATAACCTGCGGCAGCATTGGCGTCGTCCACCTGTCCACTCATACATTGCTCGCGGAGGAGGGACATTTTCACAGAGGCAAAATCTTGATCCCCGAATGCTTCTTCATGAATCCCCAGCATCTCCACAGCAGTTGCTTCATCTCGGCCGGCTTAATTTTCCAACCAATTGGCTGTCCGCTAATCGGAATCCGCAGGATGTAGGCGACGTCGTGGAGACTGATACTCATCTCCCCGAATGGCATGTGGAATGTATTAGTTTTCGGCTGCCATCTCTCAACAAATGCACTTAGGAGTGCAGAGTCTAGCTCTGGATGCATAGACCAGGACAAATGTGCCAACCCGGACTGGTCAACCAGCGTTTTCATTTCCCCTTCTTCTAAAGGCCACTTTTGCAGATTGTTGAAGCCATTATGGTACAACAATGCACCACGGTCCTATGCAATGAAATGAATAACATAACACCTTTACTAACCCAACATAATAATCATACATAAAAAATGAACAGTAATACATACGAAAAAATATGACACAAATCGTGAAAACGATACCTGTCGATGCCATATGTAATAGGCAACATGGCCTTTAAAACTCCGTAGCAACTCCGGATCTGATGGACCACCGTCAAGCGGCCCATCTAGAGGCCAGTAAGCCTTCCACCCGCTATGCCCTCCGGACCCAGAACCGGACCTAGCCCCTGACACCGACCTACGCGCAGAGCCTATTATTTCTTTGCCTTTTTCGCTCCTCCGTCGGTTGGAATCATTTTCTTCTTCATTTTCATCCCCCAACCGCCCCGAGTTCCCTCCCATGTACCCCTGCGACTGGGACATGTCCATCTCAAATCTTTCTGCGTTCTCCCTAGCTTCATCCTCCTCCGTATTTCCAATGTATGGGGGAGCAAATGGAATGTCGCGATAATCGACGTTACTCTCCCTCGTCGCATTTGATAAGCGAGAAGATCCCTCTGCTCGACTTGCCACTTTCCTCTGCCGTTCGGATACAGTGGGATGTCTCTGAATGCCTACTCCCTCCGACACGGAATGCCTCGACTCAGTGATTCTATCAACATTGAGCATACTGTCATCCGTGCTTTTGCTTTTGCTTTTGGTGAATTTCAATTTCAGCTTCTTCAATGCTTCTGCCATCTGCAATTAAATAAACGCACATGTATATATAAACAAAAATAATTGCTAACATCACGGGAACCAGAAAAAGGTTACAGTTACAGAAATTCTAAAGTATCGTCGCAAATAAATGCACATGTATATATAAACGAAAATAAACTTCGGACAGTTTCTAGAACCGGGGAGGAAGTGCTCGCCGGCCGCCGGCGAGCTGGCCGGAAAAAACCGCCGGAATCCGGGGAAATACCGCCGCCGGCCGGTGGTATTTTCCCGAAATAATACCGCCGCCGGACGGCGGTATTTTAAAGAAAAATACCGCCATCCGGCTTCGGTATTTTTATCGGATTCCGGCGGTATTCCGCCTGCTGCTCCTAGTAACCGTTTCCCTTCCATTCCGGGGACAATTTCACAGATATACGACGATTCGGGGAAAAAATCAACATTTCCGGGTTCAATACTAACAAATTCGGATATATTATAACTTCTAACATAACTTCGGTATGCCTCTTACTAAATTAATGAAACAAACAAATAATCTCGCAAATAAAACAATACCGAAGTAAATATTAAATTGAGCCACTAACCTTTAATAGATCGTACTCGCACTAAATGAAATATCCGATTCTAACCAATTTAGAGTTTTCTGTCCACTACTTGCAGAAAACTTCTTCTGGTTTATAGGCGCAACCCGTAGCATATTTTCCCTTTTCTTTTTTTTTTTTTTTTTTCACAGACATAATAATTAAGGCTGGCTGCTGCACTGTTCAGCTACAGTGAAGCAGCCAGCCTTAATTATTCCTCACTGTAGCAACACGCGTGCTGCTGCAGTACCGCATGTTGCTACAGTACTTTTTTATTTATTTTTTTAAAATTTTTAACTCTAAAGGCCTTTTAGTCTTTTTACAGGGGAATGTTATTGCGTTTAGTAAAACCGTTACTGTGTTTAACATGCCTCTTTTGTAGACACGAATACGCAATCCATATGATTTTTTTTTTTTTTTTTTTTTGAAGCACTAAAATGCAAACACGGGAATGAGTGACGCGCTTCCGTAGTTCATCTACAGACGCGAAAATATTATGTGACCATCAATCATTTTATTACTACTCCTCATTACCTAGTTCATCGCATTACATATTATTCCTGTTTTCAAAATTAGACTCAACTGAAAATAGAGAAAAAGTAAATAAATCCATCTATGCTTGTTTAAATAATTAAATTAATGTTAATAAAAGTTACGTACGTTGTACTACGTGTAACGTGTGAGTGCCTCACTCGGTTTAACTAGCAATTAGCTGAAGGGATTATATGAGATATCCTAAACTACAACCCATTGTGTAGTCCCTTGTTCTTGTTCTTGTGGCCGTGTGGGATGGAGGAAGACTTTGAGGATATGACTTTTTATAATATATGTGTGGTCATAAAAGGATATTGAGTGTGACTTGGCTTGTAATGAGCCCCGATCTGCCGGCTTATTGGATCGATGACGTCTCTGGTGGTACTCGGCAATCGAGAGTGAGATCCTGTAAATGGTGGGGACTGGTTCCTCTAAAATACTCCGATGCCTAAGTCAGTAAAGAGTTAAGAGTATAGATACGATTAGGGTTGCAGAATATTGTATACCTCATAGTGTAAGCATCGTTGTATATATATAGCTGAGGAATTTGCTTGGCAAGGAGGGAGGATGTCTCGGTAATTCTTCCCTATCCGATAACATGAAGAGTAAGGGGGTACTTGGTTAGAGGTTTTGGAGGGGTGAGGAATGGGAATGGAATGAAAGTTGTTGTTTGGTTAGGTAGGAGGAATACTTTGATTCCTTCCTTTGAGCCAATCCTCCATATCCTAGAATATTGGGGGATACGGGTTTGATTCCCTGTAAAAAAATGTTTAAGTTAATTTTCTTTTCAAATCTTATTATTTTGTCTCTTTTTTTATTTTTCTTTTTTAAAATCTTATTTCTCTTTTCAAATCCTATTTGTCTTTTAGAATTACTTTCCTTAAATCTCATTCTCGTCTTATTTTTAAAATTTTTAACTTTCTCTCTCATCCATTTTTATTTATTTATTCTCTTATTTATTTTTTATTCTCTTATTTACTATAATATTTTTTAAATTTACTTTGGGAGCAAAAAATTTTTTCTAAGTTATTCTTATTTTAAACTATCAATATAATAAATCATTATTTTTGATAACCATACCCATTCCTTAGACCGAACCAAAGAAGGTTATTCAAGTAATGATTCTCATTACTATTCTCCACTGTTATCATTCCCATTTCCATTTCCATTTCCATTCCCATTGATGAACCAAGTGCACTCTAAATCTTCCAAATCTTGATGATGATCCTTTCTTGCTAGAAGTAGAGTTCGAGGGCATCTCCTCTACTTCTTACCTTATTTATTCTCCATTAGGCCTTATCCGGGCAAGGCCGACAAATAGGGCCAGGGGCCCATGGTTGCTGGGGTTGGATATTCAGGGCTCCAGGAGTAACCTGAGCCCTACTAGTGCAATGAATCACCTCCTAGGTAAATGGGTTGGGCCCAATCCAATCCATGTTCCATCAGCTTGCAAGAAGAACAATTAACCCAAAAAAGCCCCCATTAGGCTGGTATTTATTTTCTTATTAAATAGGGATTGGTTTAATAATTTGATCAAATTAAGAGAGAAGTATTACAGTAATATTTTCAGGTATTTGGAAGCGGAGAGAATTTTTCAAAACTTCAGGGGAGCCAAATGTAATTAACCCCTTTATTTATTTATTATTATTATTATTTTGAGCAAGGTGGCGGCTTTGCTTGTGCTACTTCGTGTGCAAGTAAACTAGCAATGTTGTTCGGCCCGGCCCGGCAACCGACCCGGCGAGGCCCAAGGGTCGCACGACCGGGAGGGTCGACCCGGGTCAACCGGGGGTCAACTCGGATGATGTCATAAATATATATATATAAAATATAAATAATATTAGTTAAAATATTTTTTCTTCACAACAATTATATATATTTCTGAATTTTACAAGTATCTTAAACATTAAAATTCATTACTATTAAACTCAATAAGTAAATAAATTATAAAATATTAGTTATATTCTAAAAATTATATTACTACATTTTCTTAGGAAAAAAAGATAAAATTTGATGTAAAAGAAATGAAAACTTATTCTAAATTAATACATGACAAAATTAAACAAGCTTTAAATGAAAAGAAAACAACTAATAAAAAATTATAGTCTTAAAATTATAAATAATAAGGAATTACAATGAGATTAACATTAGTTTAGATGGTTCAATTAATATATTATTATTAGAAAGCCCATGACTCATATTAAAATATGAGTTAAAATACTATTTTTACAAAAATAATCAAACAAGTCATTGTGGTTTAGTAGTAAGTACTCTTGTTGTTTATATTGGACACCAAGGTTTAATCCCTACTAAAACTAAAATTTTTAAAAACTTAATTGATAAAAAAAAAAAAAAAAGCTCTGCGGGTCGATCCGGTTCCCGGTCCGCTCCGGGTCTTGACCGGGTTTGACCGGGTCACCCCACATCCGGGTTCCCTTATAATTTGGCCCGGCAAGGCCTGTGGGTCAGGGGCCGACCGGGTCGACCCGCGGGGCCGGCAAAACAACACTGTAAAGTAGTTCCGAGTCAATAAACTAAAAGTTGGCCCGTAGTGAAACTTGAGGAACGCCCATAATTAAATAATTAATGATTAATCATCAGAATATTAATCTTCAAGAGCTAACAAAACTATAAAGACAAGGTTTCCAACTTCCAAACCCAATTAATTAATTAATTAATTAACCATCAAACACTCAGACACCAAAGCGTTAATTAAATTAGTTTTCCTTTAACAACGGCCGCTCCTCCTCTCTCTGTCCCCAAATCATTTCAAGCCTTAAAAAATAAAAACAAAGAAAAAAAAAAAAGCCCCATAAAGTTTATATTTATTTTCTGTTTAATATGGACCTGTTAATAATTTGATCAGAGTAAGAGAGAAGTATTAGTAATATTTTCAAGTCTTTGGGGAGCATTGATAATTTTTCCAAAATTTAGGGAGGTAAATGTAATTAACTTTATTATTATTTGACCAACGTGGCGGCTTTGCTTGTGCTACCGCGCGTGCAAGTAAAGTAGTTATGAGTCAACAAACTGAAAAAAGTTCTCTAACAAAACTGAAGGAACGTCCATAATTAAATAATTAATCACATATTATCAGAATATTAATATTCAAGAGCTAACAGAAATTGCTTAATTGCATATGGTCACATCGGAAAATTATTGAATACATTGGATGCGTCTTGAAAAAAATAATGTCTCTAAGCAGTAATGAATCGATAATTCTTATTTAATTTTATTCATTTATGAGTTTTTTACATGTATATCTATTTTTCCCCAAAGTAGCACTATTTCTTCTTAATGTATTTGACTATACAATGTTAAGTGGTGCAAGGGATGCATCAAATAATCTTTCGGTCAACTCATGATGTGATTCCCTTTGGTGTAAAGACAAGGTTTCTAACTTCCGAACCCAATTAATTAATTAATTAACCATCAAACTCTCAGACACCAAAGCGTTAATTAAATTAGTTTTCCTTTAACAACGGCCGCTCTTCCTCTCTCTCCAAATCATTTAAAACTTTAAAAAAAAATTCATCATCTTCCTCTCTATTTTTTATCAGTTTTAAATTCTCTTTTACCTAATCAGAATAATAAGAGAGTTTTTAAAGGAAAAAAAAAGAAAGAGTTTTGTTCTTAAAATAATGAATACTTTATCTCTACCTATAGTGCTTTTCTCCATTACTATCATAAGTTCAAATATAGAATATAGTATAGATGTTTCTTTTCATGACTATGGTGATTGTCTTTGTTTGTCTGTGATGGACGAAAATTCAGGCGAAGACTGGGTTTTGGAATTTTCATCGTACGAGCAATCAGTGGCGGAGCTAGAAAAAGAAATTAGTGGGGGCACTTTACCGTTTACAACACACATAAAAAAATAGAATTAAATTAACAATGTTATATTTTTAGTTGTTCACGAGGTCTCATATTTTCGTAGCAATCTATAACGTTCTCTTTTGTCAACTTCACCAAATAGAATTCATTCAATGTATGTAATTAAATAAGTATTCATCCAACAGTCATGCAATCGATAAAAAATAATAAATTAAAACTACTAAAATTAACGTGTTCATTAGAAAGATCACTTCAGTTATTAAAATGTAAATTCAAATATAATTATATATAAGAAAATGTGAAACATTTAAAAAATAAGAACTTTCATCGCAAAAATATACAGAAATTAAAACTTGAAATTTTAAAAAGTTTGGAGCCTCAATTTGCAATGAAAGAAGAATATAGGCTTCTTTCTGCACTTTTAAACAGTTAAGAACAAGATAAAGAATGCTTGTCTTTCAGAAAGGAAAAATAGAAAAAATAAAAAGATAAAGAATGCTTCTGGTTGAAAAATAAAGAAATAAATTAAAAGTTTGACAGAATTTTACTTCTTTTATAAGCCGTACAAGATTAGGATATTGCTACTAATAAATCTTTACTATGAGGTTAATTATTTTGGGTCCGACTATAGTCCCTTCAAGGAACCATTCAATCACTAAATAATGGCCTATGCCATTGCATAAGTGGTTGCATAGTCTATTTTCTAGTGGCTGAATGGTTCTTTGAAGGGACTATAGTATTTCCCAATTATTTTTACTTGTCAGTAACCAAGTCAAGTAAGTCCAAGTGGACCCAGACTTGTAGTTGGATAGGAAAATTTCATACCGTGGGGGCACTTACCGTAAGGAAATTAAAAAAAAAATTACAATATACATATCTATCTATAGTAAAGGGTTTGGGTGGGGTAAGTGGGGGCACCTGGCCCTACCCTAAATCCGCCTCTGAGCAGAATAGCAAGATTTATACTTCCACGAAGCCGGTTAGCACTATAGTAGAAATAGGCCGATTCGCAATTAAGTTGGAAGATTACGTTGTTGTGGTTCAAGTCTGATAATTATCATACGAAATCCTTTGCAATCATGTTGTACGAGACTGTTTTTTGTTGTTCTTTTTCCTAATTATTGTTGGACGATTTCAACGCCATACATGGAATAATTTTCTCAAGGAAAATACTAAGATTTTAATTAAGTTTCCCAGTTGTAATTTATAAATTATATATTTTAAATTACGAATCAAATACCAATTTGATTAATTATTAACTTCAATAATTTGTTTGATCAAGAAGAAATAGATCAAGACTGAAAAAGAAGTCTTCGTATCCACAATTAGAAGTCCTTTTATATGGCCCCTAGCCTCCCCTCCTACCAACCACCACAAGAGTGTAAATTTTTTTTTGTAGTTTAAGTCTTTAATTAAGCCCTCCAAACCGAGTCTCACACATATACACGCGTAGATGCAAATAAAAACACACACACACACACACACACAAAATTAATGGATGGAAATTTTTTTTTTAAATTATTTTTTCAATTCAAGAAGGATTCATGGTTTTTTTTAATCAACCAATCAATGATTGATGCCCACACACAAATACACTCACACATAAGACTATGTACAACGTTCAACGTACATTATAAATAACAGCCCTTCCCCTCTTTCCTCCCACACTTCACAAAACACGCACACAAACAACAGATTCATTCATCACGCGCACGCTCTGATCGGAGAGAAATGGCGGAGAAAGAGCAGACTGTGAAGGGAAACGGCGAGAATGGCGGAGGCGGGTGGCCATGGCCGTCGAGCAAGAAGGACGAATGCGTGACTCCGAAACCGAGGAAGCATGTGTCCCAAATGATGGGGGAGAAGATTGCTGAAACAATATCATTTGGAGTTAACAACATCGTCAAGAACAAGAATAAGGTTAAATCAGATGGAAGTGGTTATAATTAACTAGAGATGAGGTTCTTAATTAAGTCCATAAATATGTGTGTGCATGCTTTCAAGAACATTAATGCTTTCTTATATTTAATGTTGTATTTAAGGGGAGCATTTGTTGCTTACACTACTAGAAAATTAGCCTTTAGTGACCACACATATGGTGACCAAAATTTATTTTCGTCACCAAAAGCACCATTACCAAAAAAAAGTTTGGTCAACAAAGCTTGGTCACAGCTGAAAAAATGGTGACCAATAAAAAAAGTGGTCACCATTTGGTCAGTAAAGGTCCTGGCATTTGGTCAGTAAAGGTCCTGGCAGGAATATTTCCTACCAAATTCCACTAATTAGTGACCAAAATTTATGACCAAGAAAAAAATGGTCACCAATAGTGGGTCATAATTTCTTTGGTGACCAAAACATTTGGTCATCTATGTGAAAATTTTTGGTGACCAAATTTTCAAAAAGATGGCGGGAGAATTCCCTCCATTTTATCCCCATATAGTAACCGCTTTTGGTGATGAGAAAGAGGGTGATTACCAATATTTTATAAGAAGGCATTTGGTGACACTAAATATTTGGTCACCATTATGCTAATATTTTGTTACCAAATTTCTGGTCACCGAAAAAAAACATGGCACCAATTTCTGTCCATTTTAACCCCTATATAATGACTAATTTTCGTGATAGAATATGGTGATCACCAATATTTAATAGAAGTTGGTCACCCTAAAAAAAAATTGGGAAAAAATAGAGGGAAATTTCCCTCCATCCTATAATTTTTGGTGACCAAACTCAATGGTCACCAAGAACAATGGCGGGAAAGTTCCCTCCATTTCTTACATCAGTTGTCACATGAGCATAAAGAATATGAATAAAGGGTAAAAGAAAAGCCTATTAATTGGTTATTTTTATATAAGTTTATCTTGGTATACTAATTATTATATAATTATAATATGTGTGTAAGGATTTGTGAACTTTAATTAATGAGCCAAATTTGTTGTGGACAAATTCTATGATTTGGCTATATAATTAGTGACCTTTGGTGGCAAGATAATCGAAACAACAGTCACATTAATATTTTAATCTGTGACTGTTGTTTCGATTATCTTGCCTTGAAAGGTCACTGTTTGTTGGTGTGTAAGGCGTGTCATTACAGCATTGTTATTTCTTTGTGGATCCATCTTGACGTTTTAATATAGTTATATTTAAACTTCAGGGGGTTAATTGCAAAAATTAAAATTTTAGGAGCTTACTTGCAAAAAATTTAAATTTTAGGGGGTTAATTGAAAATTTTAAACTTCAGGGACTTAATTGCTAAAAGTAAAAGTTTAGGGGGGCTAATTGCTAAAGTTGTAAACTTTAGCGGGTTAATTTCAAAAATTACAACTTTAGGGGATTAGTTAAGAAAACTAAAAATTTTAGAGGTTTGATTACAAAAGTTTTAAACTTCAGGAGTTAATTGGGAAATTAAAAATTCAGGGGGTAAGTTGCGATTGGTGTAAAGTTTGGGGTTTTTTTGCACTTAACTCGTAATTAAATTATCAGTTTATTTCAATTTAGTCATTATTAACTACAAGTTTATCTTTTCATATTATATTTTCATGAAAACAAGTTGAAATGCATTGTTTCTAAATATAATTAACTTAAAAAGATATAAAAAGCCTGTGACGTCCCTATAGTTTATTTTAATTCCAATTTAGTACCGAAAGTTTAAGTTTTTTTTTATTTAGTCCTTATAAACACAAAAGTTTATCTTTTGTGTATATTTTCATGAAAATTAATTGAGATGCACTGTTTCTAAGTTGAATAAACTTAAATAAGCATATAAATATTATTATGTCCTCAGATTTTCTTGTAAGATGCACTTTAGTAATTACAGTATTAGATTCTTTCAATTTAGTCCTTATTAACTAAAAGTTTATCTTTTCATAGTATATTTTCAAGAAGATCAATTGAAATGGATTGTGTTTTAATTGAATTAACTTAAAGGGACATAAAAGGCCTATGACGTCCCTAAAGTTTATTGTTAATTCCAATTTAGTACTGAAAGTTTAAGTTTCTTTTGATTTAGTCCTCATAAACGTAGAAGTTTATTTTCTTGTATATTTTTATGAAAATAAGTTGAGATGCATTGTTTCTAAGTTGAATAAACTTTAATAGACATATAAAGATTATTATGTACTCAGAGATTCTTGTAAAATGCACTTTAGTAATTAAAGTATCCAATTCTTTCAATTTAGTCCTTATTAACTTTTTTTAAGGTTTATGTTTTCGTAGTATCTTTTCATGAAGATCAGTTGAAATGTATTGTGTTCTAAGTTGAATTAAATTAAAGAGACATAAAAGGCCTATGATGTCCCTAAAGTTTATTGTTAATTTCAATTTAATACTAAAGTTTAAGTTTCTTTCGATTAAGTCCTTATAAACGTAGAAGTTTATCTTTTTTGTATATTTTCATAAAAATTAGTCGAGGTGCACTCTTCCTAAGTTGAATAAACTTAAATAGACATATAAAGATTATTATGTTCTCAGAATTTCTTGTAAGATGCACTTTAGTAATTACAGTATTAGATTCTTTCAATTTAGTCCTTATTAACTAAAAGTTTATCTTTTCATAGTATATTTTCATGAAGATCAATTGAAATGTATTGTGTTCTAATTGAATTAACTTAAAGAGACATAAAAGGCCTATGACATCCCTAAAGTTTATTGTTAATTCCAATTTAGTACTGAAAGTTTAAGTTTCTTTTGATTTAGTCCTCATAAACGTAGAGGTTTATTTTTTTGTATATTTTTATGAAAATAAGTTGAGATACATTGTTCCTAAGTTGAATAAACTTTAGTAGACATATAAAGATTATTATGTACTCAGAGATTCTTGTAAAATGCACTTTAGTAATTAAAGTATCCAATTCTTTCAATTTAGTCCTTATTAACTTTTTTTAAGGTTTATCTTTTCATAGTATCTTTTCATGAAGATCAGTTGAAATGTATTGTGTTCTAAGTTGAATTAAATTAAAGAGACATAAAAGGCCTATGATGTCCCTAAAGTTTATTGTTAATTTCAATTTAATACTAAAGTTTAAGTTTCTTTCGATTAAGTCCTTATAAACGTAGAAGTTGATCTTCTTTTGTATATTTTCATAAACATTAGTCGAGGTGCACTGTTCCTATGTTGAATAAACTTAAATAGACATATAAATATTATTGTGTCCTTAAAGTTTCTTGTAAAATGCACTTTAGTAATTAAAGTATCAGTTTCTTTCAATTTAGTCCTTATTAACTAAACGTTTACATTTTCATAGTATATTTTCTTTAAGATCAGTTGAAATGTATTGTTTCTTAGTTGAATTAACTTGAAGAGACATAAAAGGCGTATGACATCCCTAAAGTTTACTGTTAATTCCAATTTAGTACTGAAAGTTTAAGTTTCTTTCGATTTAGTCCTTATAAACGTAGAAGTTTATATTTTTTGTATATTTTCATGAAAATCAGTTGAGATGCATTGTTTCTAAGTTGAATAAACTTAAATAGACATATAAAGATTATTATGTCCTTAGAGTTTCTTATAAAATGCAATTTAGTACTTAAATTATCAGTTTCTTTCGCTTTAGTCCTTCTGTACTAGAAGTTTATCTTTTTTGGGTACATTTTAATAAAATTAAGTTGAGATGCACTGTTTATAAATCGAATTAACTTTATAAAAGACTATTACCTCCCTAAAGTTTATTGTAAATTATAGTTTAGTACTTAAAGTTTCCTTTTCTTTTAATTTTGTCCTTATAAACTAAGATGGTATATTTTAATGAAAACAGTTGAGATGCACTTTTTATAAGTTGAATTAACTTCAAGAGACATAAAAAAAACTATTGCGTCCCTAAGGTTTCTCGTAAAATGCAATATATATAGAAGGGTGAAATGCATAGATCATCACTTAACTATGGACTTTTACAAAAAATAACATTTTTTTTTTAAATGCTCTTTTTTCATCACGCAACTTTCATTTTGGGGCAAAACATACCACTCCGTCAGTCAGATCTGTTAAGTGGCTAACGATCAAATAATTTTAGGTTTTTTTTTTATAACTTAATTTTGGTTTAATTCCATGAGCCTTAATTAGGATTTAGGTTAATTTTCGTCAAAAAAGAAAGAAAGAAAGGATTTAGGTTAATTGTATCCCTCCTCATCCTCTTCCTCTCTCCCTCCCCTTTCTGTTCAACTTTCCCTCCCGCTTCACCCGCTACAATAGGAGTTTTCCGGTATGTTTCGGCCGGCCATAGGAGGGTATGATGCCCAATGGTAGAAAAGCTTCCAACACCACCCACGCCACCAATCGTTGATGGATTTCAATTTCAAGCCGCCGCCGCATCACCATCTTTTCCAACGACGCCGCCGCCTTCCAAGAAAATTGAAGGCGTTTCTTTCCGATTTCCACCACCATTTCGATAGTCCTCCCCAAAGTCCAATCACGTCCAGACAACCAAAATTCCAGATCTACAACTGCCGCATCTTCCAGATCTGAAAGCGCCGCTACAACCACCAACGCTGCTCACTGACCGCCGTTCACCCTTCTTCTTCCCATTTTTTCTATGGCTGAAATTATTGTTCCATTTTTTATACTTCAATTTTGGTTTCAATTTTTTATAAAATTTCTGATTTTAGTTTTAGATCCATGAGTGTTTTTCTCAATTGATTTTTCAACATTTTTGTATTCTATCCCTGCTCTTGTCTCTTGCTAATGGCTTTTGTTGTTGTTGTTGTTGTTGGTGGTGGTGCTTGTTATTATTGGGTTGCTTTACCGGTGATGATGATATGGTGGTGGTGGTTTTTGTTTTTGTTTTTGTTGTTGTGGCCGTGACACTGGTGAGCCATGGTTAGTCAACAATGGAAATAGAAGCATCGGTGGTAAACACTAATTAAATGTTGATGAAAAAATTGGAGAATGCTGCCATGAACTAGATATTTTCTTGGGTTAGTCAGTGCTTGCATCTACTTTGTTATTGCCATATTCTGGAATTTCTATGCCACTTGTGAAAGGGTAGTCTAAGAATGCAGAATATCTCTTTATCCTTCAAAGTTCAAACTTACTATGCAAAATATATAAGAATTCCAAGAGTCAAATTACATTGGTTTCATACTTTGAAAGTAGAAATAGAGTGCAAGCTTTTGGTGTTTTTTTAAAAAATAAAAAAATTTAGGAAAGTATTAATAATTATTAGGGAAAGAAATATGAAAAAAATAAAAAATAATGCTGCTATATTTTCTTCAAAGTATTAATAATTATTAGGCAAGCACTAATGGGTGGTAAACACTAATTAGATCTTGGGTTCTAGGTTATTTTTCGATTTTGAACTGGATATTTTCTTATGGAAACTGAAGAATGCTGCTATATTTTTTCAGGTACTCTGGTTGCAGTTTTGATGCTGAATTGTTTTATAGTTATCGGCAGTTTAATGATATCTCAATTGATTTTTTTCAATTTCAAGTGAAATAGACACGGGAAGTTTGTTTGTTTATTTTCTTTCATTTATTTGGGTATGCTTTAAAGGTTCTGCATTGTGCCCCTGCTAGTTCCTTGGTCAAGTCAGCTTCACATATGTTGCTCTCAAAGTTTCTTTTTTCTACTACCAGTTGATGTGAAATTTTTAGTTTTTTGCTTTTGTTTGTTTAGCTATTTTGAGTTAGTGTTATATGTTATTGGACTTTAGACTATGTTATGTTGTTTCTTACTAAATGAATGTCTTTTTGGCTGTGAATTCAATTATGTGGTATGTGTATTATGTTCTGAAGATTCAGTTTCTTTTCACTTGTTCTTTGGATACTTCGTTTCATAGCACATGTTAAGAATACATGGATTCCCTTTAGCTCTTCTTTGGACCTTTATACTATTAGTTGTTTTGATTGCCAAATTGAGGTACTGTTTGAATTTTTAGAAGGACACGTTATCTTGTAATAAGATGATTGTCTATGTGATATGAGCTTAAGTTTGAGACTTTTTCATTTTATGTAATCATGTGTATATAGTAGTAGCCTAGCGTAGCCTTCAATCAAGGATCATCAGCACCAACAATCAATCATTTGATTTGAATAAAAAAATTTCAAAATATTATCAGTCTTCTAAATAATTTAATGCATAAGACCTGCACACATGACATGCTTGTCCATTTCACTAGAATCCAGAAATAATTAGAATTCACCAAAGTGCAATTTCAAATTTTTGCTTAGGCAATTATTCGTGATAACCATCTAGAAATCAAATTATGTTCATGCTCTTGATTTTAAGAATGCTTCAAGTACTCAATATTATCATTTTGAGACTTTAGTTCCTCTAATGCTTTAAGTACAAACTCTTTTCTCTGAACTAAAGGCTCAAGAACTATTGCTTTGAAAGGGTTATTAAACTTGAAGATTGGGAAAGCTATTATGGACATCTCTAATTTACCTTTCCTTTTGCACAAGTAATTCTGATTCCCATATTCCCTTGAGTCCTAACTAAGGAATGTGTGAGCTTTACTTAGACTTGAATACAAAATGGAGGCAGAAGATATTACTACATCGATGTGGAATAATGTTGAATGTATTTTCATATTGTTCCCCACGGGATTTTCTTAATGGTAAAAAGTTCCACAAAGCATTGAAGAAATATGTTGTTCTCCCTTAATGAAAATTCATTCATGTTTGTTTGGCTTGCAAAATTTTGTTGCCATTTGAGTGCAGTTGTTCACTTTACCATATCTTGATTGTGATGCTTATCTACTATCTATAATGCATTTGTAGGTGTATTTCGTTTCTCATCTTTCACCTCTCACTGATCATTTTTGGAAGGTAGGATTCGTCTTTTAACTAGTTCAGAAAGTATTATCATTCTATTAGTTTTAATGTGTTTTATTTGAAATGACTATGCATGATTTTTTTACAGGCAGATACACTTGAAAATGTAATCCTCGAGTTGGAGCATTCCAAACAAAGTCTCAGTTCCCTGAAACCTATTGAGGTTGAAGGTTCTTCCACTACCTTGACTTTGGTGTTGATTTTTTCTTGTGCAACACTTGGGTATCTCAATTAGATTCTCTTACTTCAAGTTCAATACGTCGCAGGGAGATTATTTCAGTTTGTTTTTGGAATATACTTGGCAACTGAAAGATTTTTTGACCTTATGTCAATGGTTGTGGCAATTTCTTGTGCAAACTCAAATTCTGTGCTATTTGGTATTCTTTTGATTGTTGTCTGATATGTACAAACCATGCTTATTATGATGTCTAGTGTCAATGCATTCCTCATGTTTAAGCTTTCACTTGCATGCAGATTTTTGATAAGGCCTCATACAACTTCGCTATGTACCTTTGTTTCTTCCCAGTCTACATTCCTGAATCTATATTTTTACACTACTACAAAATACACTATTGGAGGCGGGTTTTGCGCTGCCCTCGCCTCTAATGCGTGCGCTGCCATATTGTTGGCACCCGCCTCCAATACTCGTATTGGAGGCGGGTCCTTCGAAACCCCCCCCCCCAATACTCTACGTATTGGAGGCGGGTGCTTCGAAACCCGCCTCAAATAAGAGTATGGGAGCTGGGTCCTTTAAAACCCGCCTCCAATACTGCTATTGGAGACGGGTGCCAACAATATGGCGGCGCCCGTATTGGAGGCGGGGGCATTGCAAAACCCACATCCAATAGCGTGTTTTGTACTAGTGTTATCTGCTATCTTGATGACCTGTGAGTTTATGATTTATCTTGGAATTAACCACCGTGCATGCAAATGGAGATAGTACCCGTGCATAAATCAAGCAAGTGGCCCCGCGCATGTGCATGTCCCCGTGCATGTGCATGCAAATCAAGGTCGGTGAAGGGGAATAGTGGAATGGTGGAACCCCCATGCATGTGCATGCACGTGAAGGTTGGTGAGAGGGGATGGTGAAGTGGTGGATCCCCTCATGCAGGTAGGATTGAAAAGAAAAGCCTGGAGAGAAGAAGTTTGTCATATGACTCATAGACCCTCAATGTCATGGTAGGACCCACGATGGTACAAGTTTCCATAAGTGCTCATTAGCTTGTTCAACAAACGACAGCATCGGGTGTTGGATACTAAATTAATGCTGAGATGACCTCGAGCCTGACCTCATCCTGGACAACCTGGCGGCTGACCTCATCTGTGGATGACTTATGGGGCTAACCCTATCCGGAACGACCTGGAGGCTGACCTCATTGTGGACGACCTAGAGGCTGACCTCATCTGTGGACGACATGAGGGGTTAACCACATCTGGGATGACCTGGGGCTGACCTCATTTGGGGGCGACCCGAGGTTGACCTCATCCGTGGCCGATGTTGGATATTGGATTAAGGACGAGGTGAATTATAGATGACCCTGTCCGTGCCGGACTGGGCTACAGTATCGTGGGTGCGCGACATTGGCTAGGGCACGACAATGGGAGCAAATATTAAGGATCCCTTTATAGCATGCAGGGGACACGTGGTGGAACTTGGAGACGACACCAGGACTAGCTAGCTTAGGCTGCTGGAGCCTTTTCTACTTTTGTCCAAGATAAATACTCAATAGCTTCATCACTAAACAGGTATTGAATTGCAGCTTCGCTTTGATATATTACTCTCTTCTTCCTCCTCTAACTTAATCATCGGAGATAAACATGGGAGTTCATCCCAAAAGCAGGGAGCAGAAGGTGGGGGCCGACGTCACGCGAGCTCAGTGTTAAGTTAGGATTCAACATCGGGCATGTTTTGAACTCGTGAAGCTTGTCTTATACGCGTGCGAGTTTACCCACACATCTGCGTGAACTCTTCATGCTATTTCAATCGGCAATAATTAGAGAAGGGCTGAAGTGAGACAAGGCAGAGATTTGTAGATCCCGCGGCTAATCACATAGGGTCACGGAGAGGCCTTTACTTTGTCCAAAGTCGTAGGGAAAATAAGGAGGCCTGAGGATGCCGAAATGCTTAGGAAATCCTGAGGATACTTACATTGACGAAGCTAAAGTGAGACAAGGCGGAGTTTGGTGGAACCCACGCCTAATCACGTCGGTTTTCCTTCACACGAGATATCGGAGAGGCCTTTGTTTTCTTCAAATTCGGAGGGAAAAGGAGGAGACATGCCGCATCGGCAAGGAAATCCCGAGGACGCATGTGCAAAATGGAGAACCCGAGGATCATTCTTTGCTTTCTACAAATCGGGGTACAAAATTGGAGATTCGACGATGTCGTAACAGCATGGAAATCGAGGTTGAGCTGTTCTTTTTATAATTTGGAGTTAAAAGGAGGAGAATTGTCGAAGACGCAACAGCGTGGAAATCCCGAGACTGCATACTTTGACGAAACTCAAGTGAGACAAGATAGGGATGGAGAAGCCCGCTCCTCATCACTTGGAGTTCACATCATACGCGTTTCGACGACGCTAGAATTTCTAACTCAATTGAGATAATGCGTGGATGGATGAAGCCCGCGCCAAATCAAAAAGAGTTCTTTATTCAAAAACCCAGGAGCCGACGATGCTGCCCCAAAGAATCCCGACCTTGGGAGAGCATGTTCTTTGTTTTGTGTTTCGGTTGAAGTAGAGCACAAACAAATGATTCTAGCTTTCTTAGCTTGATAACATATCCTCGGTGAACCCGTGCATGCAAATGGAAAAAGAAAGTCAGTGGAGAAGCGGAGCCCGTGCATGCAAAATTGAAGAAGAAAGTCTGGAGAGGTGGTGGAGCCTGTACATGCAGAATTGAAGAGGAAAGTCGGGAGAGGTGATGCAGCCCCTTGCATGCAAAATTAAAGAATAGAGTCGGGACTATAATGCATTCTCATGGGGAAAAAGGAGAGCATTTGTCCTATTTCCTCTTAGTGCCACTGCATCAGCCCACATGCACATGCATGCATGTGTTTCCAGCCACATCAGCCCGCATGCGCATGCATGCATGTATTTTCATGTGTGGGTGAGGCACGGAAGGGCCGCACATGCATGCATGCTTTTTCATGTGTGGGTGAGACAAGGGAGGACCGCATTTGCCAAGGTTTTTCCACAATTGAAGCTGAGAGAGCACCTGGGAAGGTTGGAACTCAGGAGAGACATGGTGGAGCCCGCACTTGACTTCAAATTACAGGGCAGTCTCTCTATTATTCATTTATCTTATCTTCAATTAATAAATTAAGCATGTTTATTATGTTTTTTTTCGATAAAAGATGCATGAGCCTTTATTTATTAGTTATTCAATTAAATAAATAGAGCATGCTAGTTTATTTTTATTTTATTTTAAAGGTGAGAGCCTTTATTTATTTTACAGTGAAATAATTGTTCCTGTGCAATTATTATAAATGCATAATTAATTGTATTTATGAATTGAAGTATGCATTTGACTTAATTATTTCAACATTCCGTATTTTGTTCAAAGTATGATATTTGCAAATTTTACAAATAATTTTGTAAATACTGAGTGTTTGTTGATTCTTAATAGGAACAACGAGGGGTGTATTAACCCGACTTCGAAGCATTTGTCATAGTCGGGAATTCGGCATACTTGCGCCGGACGCAGCCACAAGTGCCCGAACCCGACTCTCGTTTGTAGGCGGCCGGATGCCGCGAACGACCGCAAGGCGTTGTTCAAATTTACTGTCGCAGTTTGGGGGTACTCCCAAAGTGCCCATACCCGACTCTCTTATGTAGGCGGGAGGATGCTACGAACGACCGCCAGGCGGTGTTCGAATTGTATACTCAAAACCGGGGTTCCATTATTGTGAGCCTTACTCGGGGTCTTCACTACAGCGAGTCTTACATAACTTCTAATCTCTATGAGCACGGCCGGTATTCTTATTACGGGCTCTAGTAAGCCTTTTTATTACAGGTCTTTTTGAACCTTCTATACTATGAAGTTTTAAGTTCTGAATCTTCAGCGAGATACGATCCAGAACTTGGGGGGACTAGTTGGTGTGCCCGGTTTTCCCTTCGGCCCGACCTGAGGCCCAATTACTAAGTTTACAATCCGGCCCAAGTTGGCCCACAAACGGAGGACTATTTACAACGGACCGGTGGACAATGACCGGCTCCCTCACTCTATAAATAGGAGCTTTCATCACAATTGAAAGAGACTTTCTCTTCTAGGTTTATTTTTTCTCTAGTTTTACTATATTTCTCATATGTCTAAAATACTAACTTTGGCATCGGAGCTTAATCGAGGGAAGTCCCCGATTAGTACAAGTGTTGGAGATGACGAATTGGAGAGAATCCGACCCGAAGACCCTCGCCGGCAAACTCTGCTTCATCATTAAGAATGGAAATTAGGGTTTATAAAAATTCGGCCTTATTTGGAATAGAATAGAAACTGAACCTTTCGATATTTATAAACTGCAGATGATTGGGAAAATAGTAAGCAGGCATCTCAGGGCTGAGGTGAGTTTTTCACTGAAAATGGATACCGTTTTAATGCAATTAGTAATTGAACTGAATTGTGATGCCATGTTTTACAAACCTTTTAAAATCTTGTGTGAAATATTTTGAGATTTGAAAACTCCATTCGTGTTGATATATCTGCTTGAGTGCCTATATATGTGTAAAGATATCTGGTGAGCTTTCTTTGTATATTAGAACTATTGATTCGATATATATATATGAGTTTGAGATAAGATTATAACGTACGGTTTGATCTATGAATAATTCCCGTTATTAGTAATATGATAATTGGAATTGTACGGTTTGATATATAAAATCATTCATGTTATTAAGACATGAAATACTTGAAAATGTACGGTTTGATCTATAAGATCATTCACGTTATTAAGACATGAAATGTTGAAAATGTACGGTTTGATCTATAAGATCATTCACGATATTAAGACATGAAATGTTGGAAATGTACGGTTTCATCTATAAGATCATTCACGTTATTAAGAAATGAAATATTTGGAAATGTACAGTTTGATCTATAAGATCATTCACGTTATAAAGACATGAAATAATTGGAAATGTATGGTTTGATCTATAAGATCATTCACGTTATTAAGACATGAAATGTTGGAAACGTACGATTTGAGCTATGAGATCATTTCCGTTATTTGAAATAAGATGATTAGATATGGCTTGGTTGCCAATACGTTTTATACAGCTAAGGAAATCTTGACTGTGCAACATAAAGCCAAGGATTCGTTTGGCCAAGGATTCGTTTGGGAATCTTGATTGTTCACAATTCCCGAAAAGACATGAGGATATGAATATGAGATATAGGTATGAATGCCGAGGTGAACTGTCGGTTCGTTCATTGTTCATATAGAATTTTGACGGCTGCCCTTCATCCTCATTATATGTCTATGATTACTGCTTGGGTCATGATTGCTATGTGTTAGGATTTGTCTGAATTATATGCATGGGTAATTTATGCACCTCAGTAAATGTTTGCTAAAACGGTGAACTCTCACTGGGCATGAGCTCATTCCATTTTCCTATTTTGTTTCCTGTTTTCCATGAAATTGTTGCAATAGGTTGTACTTGGATGACTGGTCTCACTATTGAGATTAGGATGACCTGAAGCCATGGTAGCTGATTGCAGCTGAAGAGCGAGAAGATTTTAATTAGTTTGTATTTTTGAGAATATTTTAAACTAGGGATGTGTAATAGAATTAAGTTTATTGAAATAAAGAATAGTTGGTTTGTTTTGAACGATACTGAATCCTGGTGGATGGTGAGACTGGGGTGTCACACCGGCTAGTGTTGAATCCTATGTAAGAGATACTTATTTACACTGGGTAAATTTAAGCCCAGTATAAGAGGTGATCATTTACACCGGGTTTTTGGTGCCAATGATCTGCAATTTCTTTTTTTTATTTATCATCCTTTTTCAGCTAATCAATTTTATAACTGCTACACTTTCAACAATAAAATGATATCCAAAATTCTTTTGAAAGAGTTGTTACTCTTTCAACAGCAAAGTAATACCCGAATTTCTCTTGAAGGAATCGCATTCGACTTTAACTGCTACTCCTTCAATAACAAAGTAATACTCGAAGTTTTTTTTTTGAAGGAATAGCACTTAACTCTAACTATTACTCCTTCAATAATAAAGTGATACAAAAAAAATTTGAACTCTTAAAAAGCTAATTGATATTTTTTCAACATTAAATTGATATTCAAATTATATATAAATATATATATATAGTCTTTTATGTGGATCAATTAATTAGATCGAAAGAGGATTTTAAGAATTATGCTGATTTGAGTATTAAAAAAAAACACTATAGAGATTGATTCCATATATATACTAAAAGCTAATATGCATGCATCAACTTAGATATAAATTTTATAATATTTGAAAGATATACCACAATCTTGGAAACATTAGTGGATGAGGAAGCCGTCTTAGCTGGAGTAAGTGCATATAATGGCCATTTATAACAGCTAAACCCCACTAGCTATATCTAAACTAGGTTCTTGGAGACTTTTGAGGAAAGACTTTTTTTTTTTTTTTTTTTGAAAGGCAAACATTCCCATTAAGGATTAGTCGAGATTACAGGATTTGATCCCTTGAGCCATTCCGTCGCCATTACATATGCCTCATGCACCCTATCTCTTCCGACCTCCTTAATTGAAATGCCTTGATAGGCATTGCAGTAGCGTCTAATGTCTCCTATGATAATGTTGACCTTTTTGTGAGCTGTCTTTGAAATTTTTAATTGGGATACTTGAAGAAGGCTATTCGTGAAGACCCACGGAGTCCATCCTTTTGCTACTGAATATTGGACAGTTTGCAAGCAAGTCAACACTAGCTTCTACTTGGAGAGGGGATATCCCTGTCACATCCTGCAAATCTCGTTAATCACAAGTCCACTTCTATCCTTGAATGATAAAGGAAGAACATATAAAAAGTAAAAAAAATAAAGAGTGAGTGCCACCAAGCGATTAATATTAATCTATGACTTTTATGTTGAGAAAAGTTTATTTTAGTTATTTAGTTTTATTTTTTTTTTAGCTTCAATTGGTATGTAATTCAATATTAGAAAATAATTATCTGAGATTATGATAATACGTGACTAATCACTTTACGTGACTAATCACACGTAGCTATTACCATTTTCTAATTATTCTTTATTTGCGTGACTAATTGTAAGGATATAAAAGTAATTAATCATTTGAAAATTTTCTTAGATACATAATTATTTGGAAAGTATTGTGTATATGTTATGGATCCGACTATACTTTTTTCACGTAACCATTCATTCACTTCATTCGGATTCTTTACCCTATTATATAGAGTAAGGATAATGTTATTTTGTGAGCAATAATTTATCAAATAGTTTATTCAATTTATCAGATCAATTTGTAAGTGCTTACATACAATTTGTTTTGGAGGGTGGCTTACTCATCTGATAATAACATACTTAGCAAGTGATGTTTTATGTATTCATTGACAATATTTTTGTGAAATAATTATTAAAAAATATATTATTGACTAATAAATGCATGTCACATAACTTTTTTTCAAAAATTATTATGGATCAGTAGTGATGAGTATCATTACTCTTCTATATATGTTGGAAGCTAGGTTTGTTATCTCTAGATCAGTGAAGAAAAAACAAAATTTATAAATATTCGATAAAATCGGAATGATACATAAAAAATCTTCAAGAAAACAAAGGTCTTTCTTCCATTAATTTTAAGCACTTCTAAAAGTCAGTTCAATCAGTCATAATTATATTTAATTTAATTTGGTTACAAGTGTATGAATTAGTAGATATATATATATATATATATATACCTAGATTATTTAGTGTTTGTGTTTGTTTTTGCTTTTGTTTTTTTTTTCTTTTCTTCTTTTTCTTCCCATGTTGTTCATCAATCTTGGTGCATGAATGAGATGCATGATGAACAACAAATAAATTCCGACGAAGATGCATATCTCGAACCCCGATCCGAAAAGCTAGCTAAAGGTGTATTCCAATTCCCACTTTGCACTCAAAAGTAACACTAATCTATGAGTAGTATCACATTTTGGATTGCAATATCAAATATGTTTAAAAATATTGTTTAAACTATATAATTTGAGATATCATATGATATAAGGACTAATTAAGTGACAAACACTATTCAAAGATGATGTTTAAAACTCATTTCAAGTAATGTAATTTTAAATTGAGATTTGAAACAAACTTTTTATTGTAGGCCTCATAAAATTTAAAATGTAGTTTGAAATGAACCAAGAGTTTGTATGATATCATAGTATGATATGTATTTTAAATATGATTTAAATTAATGTTTGAGATAATGTATGCATGGTATTACATAAACTGAGAAATAATATTCAGGGTATGTTCGTTTGGAGATTTTGCAAGCTGATTTTGCAATATTACATAAGCTGGTTTTGCAAGCTGGCTTACTAAAAACATAGTTTTTGAAAATAATTTTAAAAACCTGTTCGGTTGCTTGTCTTTAACATGATTTTGAAATCATGTTTTTCAAAACCTCTTTCAAAACCTTCTAACAAGCAGGCCTTCAAAGATTTAGTTCAAAACGAATTCAAAGTGGTGTAGTTTAAGAATGAAATACCAAATAATGTTTTTTAGGACATAAGTGAAAAAAATAATGGCAAATTACTTATTTTAAATATTGTATGATTGTACATTGAAACTTATAAAAAATTGTACTCCCTCCGTTCCATTAGAACGGTCCCCTTTGATCAATGTACAACTTATTATGAATGTCAAGGTATAACACATAAAATAGCTCATCTGACATCCTTTATTCCATTATTATCCTTACTTATTAAGTATTAACTAATTGACCACATATAATTATATTAGTAAGAGTAGGAGGAGTAAAAAATTTGAAATTGGACTATTCTATTCAAACAAAAATATTTAAGTACACTCTTCTAGTGAAATGGAGGGAAGTATATTTTTTAAATGAACTCATCTAATGAAACAGAAAACACAATAGAATACCTAAAAGATGAATTTAAAGGGGAAAAAAAATTGTATTCTTATTTTATTTTACATTGCAACTCGATCCCAAACCGAAATCTAAGTTAATGTATTTTGCAACTGTTAAATTAAACTTTCAAAATTTCTTCACATTCCTGAAATGTCTATACTCAATTTTTAACAGTTTATAGTGAATCATCATCCTCGTCGGTACCATGCACGTTTTACGAGGAAAAAAGGAATTAACTAAGCCAACAAAACCACCTAGTCTACAATCACTGAAAAGATATAAATCTTTTGTCTACTTCACATCAATGTTGTTCGGCCCGGCACGGCCACCGACCCAGCGAGACTCAAGGGTCGCACGACCCGGGTCAATCGGGGGTCAACCCGGATGATGTCATAAATAAATAAATATATATAAAATATAAATAATATTAGTTAAAATATTTTTTCTTCACAACAATTATATATATTTTTAAATTTTACAAGTATCTTAAATATTAAAATTCATTACTATAAAACTCAATAAGTAAATAAATGATAAAATATTAGTTATATTCTAAAACTTATATTACTACATTTTCTTAGGAAAATAAAATAAAATTTGATGTAAAAGAAATGAAAACGTATTTTAGATTAATACATGACAAAATTAAACAAGCTTTAAATGAAAAGAAAACAACTAATAAAAAATTATAGTCTTAAAATTATAAATAGTAAGGAATTACAATGAGATTAACATAAGTTTAGATTGTTCAATTAATATATTATTATTAGAAAGTTCATGATTCATATTAAAATATGAGTTAAAATACTATTTTGCACAAAAATAATCAAACAAGTCATTGTGGTATAATGGTAAGTACTCTTATTGTTTATATTGGAGACTAAGGTTCAATCCCTATTAAAGACAAAATTTTTTAAAAGTCCCTTAAAAAAAAAAAAAAAAAATGCTCTTCGGGTCGACCCGGTTCCCGGTCTGCCCCGGGTCTTGGCCAGGTTTGACCGGGTCACCCCACATCCGGGTTGCCCTTATAATTTGGCCCAGTAAGGCTTGCGGGTCACGGGTCGACCCACCGGACTGGGCCGGGCCAAACAACACTGCTTCACATCTGTCTTTCATGTTTATTCTCTCATAGTAGAAGGTCGAATTCATATGTCACACCATATAATTCATTTTTCCGATCTATTGTGAGAGGTTAAACAAGAAAAACAGATGTACGACAGACAAAAAATTTTGCAGGCGCGGAAAGTAATGTTGGACATGATTGGAGGTACATTGATCTTTACTTCTTAGATCGACGTACGCATCATCATTTAAAGAAAAAAATTGTATTTGACGTGTCAGATTGTCCAACTGTACGTATATCAATTTTAGCCTAGAGTTGCTTGTGTGTTATAGAAATAAGCACATTGATTTTAGCTAGTTCTATAAATCGTGTATTGAGGTTAACATACGTTAAATCGCTTTTAGCTGCTAGTATATTGTGGTTATGAGTTTAGCCTTTCATGTATCACATATTAAATTTAGTATATGATGCATCATGTATTGAGTTTAACCTCTGATGTATCATCCTTACCTGCTAATATATTACAATTATGTTAAAACAAGAAGTAATGCCTATAGTCCGCATAATGATTTTAATGGTAGAAGTATCGCCTATAATGAATAAAACACGTGTATTGATTTTAGAATCTGACTTATTGATGAAAACACACATATCAATTTTAAGGGCATGAGAAGTATTACCGGTGAACATCAGACAGTCTGACACGAGACTCACATGTTCCTATGAACGCCGATGGATCCTTTGGTGGGCTGAGTTTCATTGAATTTAGGGGGTAAATTACAAAAACTTCCCTAAGATTTGTTTAAACTACCAAGGGAATTCTAAATTATAGAAAATTACTAGCAAACCTTGAGGTTTAGTAAAACATTAGCAAACCCCCGACAATGGTGGAGCCACATGATGGTTTGGTGGGGCAAATTAATTTTTCTGAAATATTCCAATTGTTATATAAAAATTACAAAAAATAGATAAAATAGTTGGTTTTGCCCCACAAAAAATTAATAGGGGCAGATTGTAAAAATAAAATAATTTTGTATTTGATTAATTAAAAGTGTATTTGCTGCTAAAATGTATATGTTGGATACTAAATTAATGCTGAGGTGACCTGGGGTTGCCCTCGGCCGGACGACCTGGGACTGACCTCATCCGGGACGACTTGCGGCTGGACGACCTACGGGCTAACCTCGTCCGTTGACGACCTGAGGGATAACCTCATCCGGGACGACCTACGGGCTAACCTCGTCCGTTGACGACTTGGGGGCTGACCTCATCTATGGACGACCTGAAGTCCAGATTCGCGAATGCTCAACAGGTGACATCATTGACACGTGTTACGAGGTAAATATGACACATTGACTGGACAGCTGTATCCACGCACCCCCATTCCCACTATAAATACTCAGCATTCCCCTCATTTGAAAGGTATTGAATTCCAACATAGCTTTGAGATATTACTCTCTTTCTCTTCTAACTTAATCATCGGAGTTAAACAGGGGAGTTGATTCCAAAAGCAGGGAGCCGAAAGTGAAGGCCGACGTCACACGAGCTCGGTGTTATATTGGGATTCAGCAGTATACAAGTATTCTTAATGGATTTTAAGTTTGTAAAGCAAAATATGAGTTTAAAAATTTAAATTTTACCCTACAAGATTCAAATGTAGCCATTTTTGCATTTTCCAAAATTAAAAAAAGTTAATATAGTATAACATTTTTGTCCTCAATATTTTGCCCCACTTGTCAGTTGGGGCCTAGCTCCACCCTTGCCCCCCGAACGTGTACAGAATTTGGCAAAATAGTATTTGCTTGATAATTTTTCCAACTTCAAGGTCTGTTTGACAATTTTACAAATCTAAAAGAGAGTTTGTGTAATTTACAATTAATCTAGCTAGTCTACCTCCAAAGCTACAACATCCCAAAGCACCAAAAAAAAGAAAAAGAAGAAGAAAAAGTACAGGTAATTATCATCAGAAAGAGAAATTAATCTCTAGTTCTATTTTGCTCACTATATATAACTAACACCCCCATATGGTCTTCCGCAACAAACTCACACACAAAGTACAGAACACACATATACAAATATAAGATGGCAGAAAACGAAGGGAGCTCAAGCTCAGGCAACCGAAAGAATGGGAAGGGGAAAAACAATGTGCAGGAAGAAGAAGGGAAAGGAAGGTCTGGTTTCGCCAAAAAGACTACTACAAAGGGGAAGGGGAAGGAATTCGTGTCCACCAAAGTATACAAAACTATCGCCAAATCTTGCGCCAATGCTGTCAAACCCGACCACAAGATCAATCCCGGCGATGATCATCACGAAGGCGGCGGCCAGAGTACCGCTTGATGATCATCCTCGTGATCATCAGCTACGTACCTAAATGATATACTCCTTCGTTTCATTAGAAGAATCTATTTTGTAATACTGATTCAGTATTACAAAGTGGACGTACTCAATGAATATATATATATATATATATATATATATGTACTGCTTGTTTCCATGCATTTAAAAATAAAAATAATCATGCATGTTTGGTTGAATATTTTGTGATAAAAAGTACTGCTACTTCTGTTTAATCTGAGAGCAGGGTCCTCTGGTTTGTTTTTTATTTCATGGTTTTCATAATCATAAAATATTATTATCTTGGACGTATACTCAGTTAATTGGTTACCGAGCACAATAGATCCACTTCATCCGTTTGAATATGTAAGTCATTCGAACTCTTACTCACATATTAAAAAGTTTCAAAATGATTACTAAAATCCTCCATTAATTTCACATTAGTGAAATACTAATATTTAATGTAGTCAATTAGATGTTTTACTGGTAAGAGCAAATCTGGAAATGAAGTGTTCAAGAATATATGGTTATGATGACAAATATTGTGAAACAAAATTAAAAGGTTATAACGACTGAGGAAGTATATGACTTAGGGTTGGATCCCAGTTGATGTTATATCTATTTAATTAATTTGTCACTAAAGAGCAAATGAAAATGGAAAGGGGAGATATACAAGTGACCATCAGAAAGATTTGGTTTTTTTTTCTCTTGGAGAGAGAAGGAGAAAAAAGAAAGCGAATCATTTTTTAATATTGTGAGGAACATTTTGGAGGGATTTGTGATTTTCATAATTATAAATTGGAATGGAAAATGGGTAAAATAAATAGAACATTTTGGTGCTCTTCAATTAAAGCCGCATTTATATGTAGAATAAATCGCTCTATAATTATCAAAAAATAAAAATAAAAATTGCTCTATTAGTTCCAAAATTAAACTCGGCACCCCTACTTTAAAAACGTTCTAGTTTGGCCTCAAATTTCATTTTGTGATTTCTATTAGTTCCAAAATTAATCAATTTAGTATTATGATTTCATCATTACGCATTCAGATATAAGTATTAATTTTTATCAAATGAGCCCTAAATCAGGAAAAAGAAGGAGGGTTGTATTTCGGATATCAGGTAACTATTGAAAGATTATCAATTAGCTATTCAAAAGCTAAATTATACTATTTCAAAAGAATTTCAGATCAGTTAACTCTTTGAAGAGTAGCATGTTACTTCGAGAGGAGTATCATGCTACTTTTCTTTATGCTACACACACACACACAAAAAGCAAAGTACTTCAGGTTTTTTTTTTCTTTTTTTGTTAAACATAAAGTTTTTTTCAAAAAAAGTGATATTTGAAAAGTATCATTGATACTCGTAAATAGTATTAGTTGTTTTTTGTGTGTATCAGTTTGAAAGGAAAAAAAAAAATACACGTACTGTTTACAAGACTAATTCTTAAATAAAAACACTTTATTAAAATTACGAAGGGGAAGAAGGCATAGAATCATAGGTGCCGTGGAAAGCATTATAAATTTACTATGTCTGGTTATTTTCCCATCTCCGGATTTAATGTAATTTCTCTTGCATTATAAGAGTTCGTTTGCATTTGCATCCACTTTGTATAGTGAGGTAAGTTGCATAATGTTCTCCCCTCTTTCTTTTTCCCGTTTTATTTTTAATAAAGAGTTTTCATGTGACAGATTCAAAAAATACATTTTAAAAAGAGTGAACTGTCCAAAATATCAATATACTTTTTCAGAATTCATCGTTTGGTTACTAAACTTTTTTTTATCCCCAGGAATGTCGCTATACTTTTAAAAAGGTAACGAAAATGCTACTTACCGTTAGTCCACGTTAGTCTTCACGGAATGGCCATCACATGCTTGTCATGTGCCAATTTTAAGGGTGTTTTTGTCATTTTATTTTTTCAGGTACTGTTCATCTTCTTCCTTAGCATTCCTCCTCCCTCCTCTACTTTCGTCCGCCTACCCCCTCTGTTGCCGTCCATCACCAACACAAAATTGCCCCCATTGAGTCTTCTTCTTCCTTCCCACTTCTTCTTCTTCCTCACCACCTTTCCCAGAAGTTTTTTTTTCTTCTTCTTCTTTTTCTCTTTTTTCTTTTTTCTCTCTTCTTCCCCACATAAACAGAATTTATGGTTAAAGTTATTTTTTCTCTCTTCTTCACCATTACCACCTTCCTCAACCTCCATATTAAAATATAAAAACAAAGATGCAAAAGTTCATTAACAATAAAAATCCTTTAACTATTAATTAAAAAAAATGTAGTAATAGAACAAAAACAGAGAGAGCCTTCCATTTCAATGGCGGCAATGGCCTCTCTTTTCCTAAAAACCCCAACTCAATCTCCATCGTTTCCCAAAACCCACAAAACCCTTTTCGTCCCGCCCTTCAATCTCCCTGTTCGCGCTCGATCCACCTCGAGAACCCGCCTCAGGACCCGGATTTCATGCGGGTTGATCGACCCGGACGGTGGGAAGCTCGTGGAGCTCTTCGTGGAAGAGTCCCAGAAAGATTTGAAAAAGAGGCAGGCTTTGTCCTTTAGGCTCTCGAATACCGACCTTCAATGGGTTCATGTGCTCAGCGAAGGCTGGGCAAGCCCGTTGAAGAGAGAAAAAAGAAAAAAAAAATAAAATGAAGAGACAGAAATACCCTTGGAAATATGCACATGAAACGTGTGTGAATGGCTCCGTCTTGGCTAACGCTGACTAACTCCAAATTGACATTTCTGCCACCTTTTTAAAAGTATAATGACATTCATGGGGAAAAGTATAGTGACATTTTTGGCAGTTTACTCTTTTAAAAATTCATGAGGGTCCAATATATTAATAATTTTTTTTAACAATAAAATACATTATAAACAAAATTTAGTAGTTAAAAAAAGACTGATAATAAGGGTGGAGAAGGGATTAGAAGGGTCCGGGAACCATATTAGCGGATAACCCCTTTTAGTTCTTTACGTTTAAAATTTTTTTTTTCACTCTCTTATATTTGCAGAATAAATTGTTTGATCCTTTATATTTAGAAGTACTCATTCAGTCCCACTTAAAGAGTCCACTTTTAAACAATATTCTTGTCTCATGTAAAGAGTTATATTTATTTTATGTGTTGTAACTCACAGCCCATAATAAGTTATATATTTTTCAAAGTAAACTCTTTGAGCGGGATCGAGGGAGTAACTTTTCTAGTCCTTCAATTTTGTAGGAATTGTTTTTCAATACTTTAACTAACTCTTGCTACAGAATTATTTGGCAAAATTAAAGGATTAAAAGTTACTCCTAAATATAAGGGACTAACCAATTCATTTTGCAAATATAAGGAACAAAAAAAAAAAATATTTTAAAATATAAAGAACTAAAAAGATTATTCACTAATATGTATTGGACCAAACTTGGAGTTTACTCTTTTTATTTTGGACTTTTGTACAGTTGTATAACTATGCATATCTGTGTATCTTTTAGGCTTTCATTTTCGTCAAGATTAGAACCTAATTCTTTCAGGGGAAACCTTGCACTATTGTTGATCAATCTCTTTTTCAAAAAAATTAATATTATTAGTATTATTATTTTCACGTTAAATTATGTAAAGTGGAATATTGTAATGTTCCCAAAGCTAAAGAATTAAATTGATGTCAAGCCATAGTCCATTTTTTTCACCTTAAAATCCGCTGGCTCTCTCTTTATGGATATAAACTAGGGTGATGTAATTACTCTGAACGTTCCTACGTAAGCTCTAAGTTCGTAGGATTATTAGCTCTCATTTTTCCTTTCTTAGAACAATTAGCTGTCATGTACTCAAAATAGCATCTTTTCCTCATGTGAGTCTTCAAACTGTTTTTTTCCAAATTTTCAATCACTACCAACCACCAATCATTTCTGCACAATGAATAAGAGGACCAAAAATAAAATTATACCATGTAAGATATAAAAATCAAATTTAAGTATGGCTAAAGAAAACAACATCCAAAACTCTCAAACAACATAACAAACGTATAAGAACTACAGAAACATATTTAACTACATAAAACACCAAGTCAGCTTGCACTGCTCGGCAATCGACTCGCACTGCACTGCAAGGCGGTTGACTCGATCGAACTAAAAGCATTACAACATATATTGTTTATAAAAAATTACAACAAATTCTAACATATATAGCTTAAAAGAAGGGGAAAAAATGACCACAATTAAACACATTACAGTCGCAACATCACAATGGCGAAAAAAAAAATCAAAATATATAAAACACAATGAGAGCAGTCGACCAATGAAAGTTTGCAAAACTGAAAAAAAAAATAATAGGAACTAAAATCGTTTTATACTTTTTCGATGTAGATTTTGCTTGCTTTCTTCGTATGAACTGCAAAAGTGGCATTTTTTTTTTTCCGCCTATAGATGCCTACAAATCAAAACCACAAAAATTTTACTCATCAAAAGTTCCGTAAGTGTGGCACAAAAACACATCAAAGGTACCAAATAAGTGACGTTTTTACCTCTCTTTATATTTTTCGTTATTGATGAAGGACGGTTGCTATAAGTTGGGACTCAATTCAAAGCGGTGACGATGATGATGGTGAAATATTGGGTAAACCGGTGGCGGTGAAGAGAGCTATTAGGGTAAACTAATGATTTTTTACTCCTATGTAGTCGTAATTTATTTCAGATTCACACCAGTTTGGGTTGAATCCTGTGCAAGAGATACTTATTTACACTGGGTAAATTGAAACCCAGTATAAGAGGTGATCGATCATTTACACAGGGTTTTTGATGCCAATGATATGCAATTTCTTTTTTTTATGTTATCATCCTTTTTCATCAATCAATTTTGTAACTGCACTTTCAACAATAAAATGACACCCAAAATTCTTTTGAAAGAGTTATTGCTCTTTCAACAGCAAAATAATACCCAAATTTCTCTTGAAGGAGTCACATTTAACTTAACTATTACTCCTTCAATAACAAAGTAATACTCGTAATTTTCTTGAAGGAATAGCACTTAACTCTAACTGTTACTCCTTCAATAATAAAGTGATACAAAAAAATTTTTTGAACCCTTAAAAAGCTAGGTAATGATACTTTTCAACATTAAATTCATATTCAAATTTTGCATATATATATATATATATTCTTTTATGTGGATCTATTAATTAGATCGAAAGAGGATTTTAAGAATTTTGCTGATTTCGGTATTTTTTAAAAAAAAAAAAAAAAACCCTATAGAGATTGATTATTCCAAATATGTAGACTAAAAGCTAGTATACATGCATCAACATAAATATAAATTTTATAATCTTTGAAAGATATACCACAATCATTAGTGGATGAGTGAGAAGTGTCTTAGCTGGAGCAAGTGCATATAATGGCCATTTATGACAGCTTAACCCCACTAGCTATATCTTAACTATATAGGTTCTTGGAAACTTTTGAAGAGACGGAGGAACATATATAAAAAGTCAAAAAAGTAAAGAGCGAGTGCCACCAAAAGCAATTAATATTAATTGGTCTCTTAATTTAACGCAATTCTATGACTTTTCTGTTGCGAAAAGTTTATTTTAGTTATTTATCTTCACTACTACAGAAATGCTCAAAGGAGGCGCCCCTTTGGAGGCGGGTGTATAAATACCCGCCTCCAAAAGTGGCTAAATAAAATTTGGAGGCGGGTGAAGGGGTCACCCGCCTCCAATTAGGAGGTAGGTGATGCCTTCACCCGCCTCTAATTTCAAAATACGAAAATGATTTTTTTAAATTTTCAATACTAGATCAAAAATTGTCTTTATTTTGGACTGTTGAAAATAATTTTGAAAATTTATCGAGATTCTAGCGAAGCGAAAAATTAGTAGATAATAAAAATCACAAGTTTTACAAGAAATATATAATTTCGATTTTCATATTAAATACATAAGTATATGCAGCGTAGTGGTAAATTTAATGTGCAAGAGTTAAATGAAACTCTAGGCGCGAGTTCGATTCTTACTAAAGCCATAAAGTGCAAGAAAAAGAAATTAAATTTTTTTACGAGGGGTTATTGGAGGCGGGTGCAAAATTGCACCCGCCTCGAATAACACTTAATGGAGGCGGGTGCAACATGCATCCAATAGAGAAGCATTGGAGGCGGGTGCAGAGTGTCCTAATTTATAGAGGCGGGTGCGGGCCCCTCCAAATGGAGGCGCCCGCAGCTGATGGCAGCACCCGCCTCCAATCCCCCTTAGGACCCGCCTCCTAAGGGGGATTTTGTTTTTTAGCTTCAATTGGCCTGTAATATTCAATTCGATATTAGAAAATAATTATCTGCTATTCTGATAATACGTGACTAATCACCAGTAGCTATTACAATTTTTGAAATTATTCTTTATTTATTAACTAGAAATTAATTATAAATCATTTATAATTATATTTGTAAGGATATAAAACTAATTGATAATTTTATTAGAAACTTTTTTTAAAAACAGACCTATTTTAGTACGATGACATAAGTATTGTGTATATGCTTTGTATGCTGTTCACTCTATCGGATTCTTTACCCCATTTTATATAGAGTAAGGGCATGTTTAATAATTATGCTTAATGCTTAAAATTATTTGATTAAGTAATAATGACTTTTGCCCTGTAGAGAAAACCGCCATAGAAAGTGCCTCTTTTTTTTTTTAAATAAAACTTTTACTTTTCTATGGGGGTAAAGAGAAAGCTGCCATAGAAAGTCACTTTCTATGGCGGTTCGTCATAACCACTGTAGAAAGTCCGTGAACCGGGTCTTAACCGCCATAGAAAGTCCGCGAACTTTCTACTGCTGCCAGATAGATGGCGGTTCAAATAACGGAAAATTTGCCATAGAAAGGGCAAAAAAATAACCATTTGAATCCCCTTTATGTAGTAGTGAAAAATGGTAGGGTGGGATTGGACTGGAACCCTTGCATACGCTAGGTCTTGGTGAGATCTATATATATGTCACATTATGGGATCTATTTTCCTATTGTTAAGAGGGTAAACAGATAAGATAAAAATAGGGCGAATAAAAAATTTCATGGAAACAGAAAGTAGTGTTGGACATTATTGGAGGTACATTGATCTTTGCTTCTTGGATCGACGCATGCATCATCATCTTAAAAGACAAAAAAACTGTGTTCAACATATTAGATTGTCCAACCGGGCGGATATAAATTTTAGCCAAAAAGAAAGTTGCTTGTGTGTTATAAAAATAAGCATATTAATTTTAGCTAACTCTATAAATCGTGTACGTATTGAGTTTAACATATGATAAATCACTTTTAGTTGTTGATATATTGTGATTATGAGTTTAACTTTTTATGTATCACGTGTTGAATTTAGTATCTGATGTATTGCGTATTGAGTTTAGCCTCCAATATATTGTCTTTAGCTACTAATGTATTACAATTATGTTAAAACAACAACTAATGCTTGTAGTGTGCATATCGATTTTAAGTGCGGAAGTATCGCCTATAATAAATAAAAAAACTCATATCTATTTTAGGATCTAATGTATGGTTCATTGATGAAAACACGCCTATTGCTTTTATGGCCAGAAATATCGTTGTCGGATGTCAGACACTCTTACGATTAATGGGTATGGAGCCTTTGGTGGGCTGAGTTTCATTGAATTTAGGGGGTAAATTACAAAAACTTCCCTAAGTTTCATTGAGGTTCATTAAAATTAACAACCCCCAATAGGATTCGCTTCATATTTTTTCCAACTTCAAAGTATGTTTGACAATTTTACAAATCTTAAAGAGACTTTTTGTAATTTAAAATCTAGCTAGTCTACCTCCAAAGTTTCAACATTTAAAAAAAAAAAAAAAAAAAAAGCACACATAATTATCATCACTAAGAGAAATTTATCCTAGGTTCTATTTTGCTCACTATATATCTAACTAACAACCCCATCTCGCATTCTGCAACAAAATCACACGCACTGCTAACATAATTCAGATGGTAGAAAATGAAGGGAGCTCGAGCTCGGGCAAGAGAAACAATGGGAAGGGGAAAAACAATGTGCAGGAAGAAGGAGGGAAAGGAAGGTATGGTTTCGCCAAAAAGACTTCTACTGCTACTGCAGCTCATGTGAAACCCAAGGCGAAGGAATTTGTGTCCACCAAAGTATACAAAACTATCGCCAAATCTTGCGTCAATGCTGTCAAACCCGACCACAAGATCAATCCTGGTGATGATCATCACGAAGACGGCGGCCAGAGTGCCGCATGATGATCATCAGCTATGTACCTAAATGATATATTCTTTGGTTTCATTAGAATAGCCTACTTTATAATACTGATTTTAGTATTACAAAGTGGATACGATCTTTTAATGGAACGGAGTAAATATATATCTATACTGCTTGTTTCCATGCATTTAAAAATAATCATGCATGTTTGGTTGAATTTATGATGAAATGTACTGCTACTTCTGTTTAATTTAAGAGCAGGGTTTCTTTGGTTTGTGTTTTATTTCATTTTTATATTTGATGGTTTTCATAATCATAAAATATTATTATTTTGAACGTATACTCAGTCAGCTATGAAAAAACTTGTGTAGAATGAACAAAGTTCGAAAGCTCGATGCATGTTCGACGTCGAACTGTGGTATCATTCAACACTATTCGACGTCGCTAGTAGAGCCGAAACAATTGTGCTTTGTTGCTGAGGATTTTCCAGACTGACTTCGACGTCGGCGTTCAACGTCAAACCGGTGTCAAACTGCTTCGCGAAAACTCCTACTAGTTCAGTTTTCTAATGAAGAGTTGCGACTGTTACAAGTGGTAGTGATCAAACAAATCCTCCACCATCACCAACGAGGTAGTGACTATTCATCTCTATAAATACATGTTGTTAGCCAGAATTAAATTAATCTTTTGCTCTCCTATTCTTGTTCAAACAATCAAAGAAACTCTCTACTTTGGTGGTTGAAGAATCTATTGTATTCCAGAAGAGTATTGCCATTAAACCCAATTAGTGAGTATAGTGGTGCCAATAAACTCTTTAAGGACAGTAATTACACGTCTTAGATTCATTACTTTGATTCATAAACCCTCATTTAGAAGTTGTTCTTGTGTTCTACATTAAGTGTTCTTTTCTATCACTTAAGTTGTATATTATTGTTCTTGGTTTTCGATTTCCTGACCCCAAAGTTCTCCAACATATACTTCATCTGTTTTACAATTTAAATCATTCTAACTTTGTACAGAAACGTTAAAAAAGCTTCAAAATGATTACTAACCTTTTCATTAACAACACATGAGTGGGATTCTAATAATTAATGTACTCAATTAGATGTTTTATTGGTAAGAGCAAATCTGGAAAGGTAACGTCAAGAATATGTGGTTAAGATGACAAATATTTTGAAACAAAATTAAAAAGTTAGAGAGACTTATATTATAAGACGGACTAAGTAAATGACTTCGGGTTGGATCCCAAGTTATATATTTTTAATTAATTTGTCACTAAAGATCAAATGAAAATGGAAAGGGCAGATACACAAGTGGCCATGCATAAAAAAGATTTGGCCTATGTTTCTTTCTTTTTCTTTTTTGTTTTGGAGAGAAAAGGGGAAAAAGAAGATAAAGAATCATTTTTAATATTCTAAGGAACATTTTGGAGGGACCTGTGATTTTGATAATTATAAATTGGAATGGAAAATGAGTAAAATAAATAGAACATTTTGGTGTTCTAAAGGCACATTCATATGTAGAATAAATCGCTCTATTAGTTCCAACATTAAACTCGGCACCCCTACTTGAAAACGTTTTAGTAAGGCCTCAGATTTCATTTAGTCCCTCATTCTAACAACAAAATTAATCAAACTAAATACAAGTTGGCATTTTAATTGATTTACAGGGCTTTTAATTGTTATTATTTTCTTATTGTCACTTCAGCAACGTATTTATATATGAATGAAATTTGTGTTGGGGCCGAAATAAAAATGTATATGAGTCTTCAAAGTAATTACAACTTTTTCTTTAAATTGGAGGACGAAATTGAGTTGAATTACCAAATTTGAAAAGTTGTTAATCTCAGTTTCGATTCGTTAAAAGAGTTCACTTTATAATGCTAAAAACAATATTATAAAGTAACTTTCTCTAATGAAATAGAGAGACTATTATATATACTCCCTCCGTTCAATTCAAAGTGTCCAATTTAAAAAACACTTTTTGTTTCAATAGAAAATTTCACTTTCGAAATTTTTACTCATTCCACCATTATTAATATAATTATGTGTGATCCACAATTAGTCAATATTTAATAAATAGGAATATAAATGAAATATATTGTATCAAATGAGTTATTTTATGTGTTATACATTGACATTTATAATAAATTGTACATTGATAAGATAGACTCGTCTTAATGGAATTGATGGAGTATGTAGTGTGCGCGGGCTCTGTTTCACACGATGTTCAGCCATGGGAATAATTGTGCGATACTCCGACACACACATGGAATAATTAATATGCGATATACACATGGAAGATTCAATTGGAACGCCTGCGTATCAATAAAATGCAGCCAACAAAAGAACATAAACAAGAGTACAATATTAAACAAACAAAGAAAAGAATAATGAAAAGACGAATCCAACAAAATTCCAAGTGGTTTGATTTTTTTGTTTTTGTTTAGGAAACACAATCTATTTCCACTATTGCAGCACTTAAATTTAGAAATTTCCTAAACTCTACATAAATTAATATTTTCTTTTTTTAAAAAAATAAATAAATAAAAGATTCCATTAATATGGTAGTATGGCTCGTCCAACAGCGATTGACATAAGTCCAAATTTGTATAACTGATTACGAAAGATTTAATTTGATAATTATCATATCTGAACAAGAATAATGTACTTAATGCACTATATAAAGTAAATCTATACATAATATAGATACATATACATGTAGTGGTTAACCATAAATTTTTTTTTTTTTTTTTAAGATTCCTGAGGGGTACAACATATGAATAAATTTCTTTTAACAGTTAAACATATAGATAAAAAAATTTGTTAGTTAAATATATACGGGTAATAAGGATGAAGGAAAAAGTAGAAGGGATGCGCAGGGACCACCCTATCCCCTTTGGACCTGTCATTGTATACATGGTAGAAGTATAAAACTCGCAATTGCGTTGAACAAATCTCATATCGACGGTCACAAATCTGGCACTAGTTACTGATGAAAATCTCAAGACAAAATCTTCCAGTGAATCTTCATATATACACCATGGCTATGAGTAGAACTACTATAGTTAGGGAGAAAATCACCATAAATAAAAATACTACAGACAAGGATAAAGTAATTATTTGACGGAGAAAACTCCTTATTGTTCCGATTAGAGAGTCTAACTTTTAAAATTAAGTAAAATTAAATTAAAAAATAGCAAAAACAAAAGGAAAAGTATCTCTTGTCCTCCCGTGAGTAAGGATGAAGAGTGAAGAAGATAATCAACTTCTTTGGCAGAGGCGGAACCATGTGATGGACTAAGTAGGCCAGGCCTTGCATCCAAAAAAATAAAATAAAATAATTAATTGGTATTTATATTTAGTACCACAAAAATTATATAAATATTTTACCCCTATAAAAGAAATTTATTTATATTGATCCCTTTAATTTTAGAACTCAAGTTCTCAATTGTTTTCAGGTTTTAGAGAGAGAAAAAAGAGATAGGAAGGCTACTAAATCAATATTTTCTCAATTTTATGATAATCAACTTCTTTGGCAGAGGCGGAACCATGTGATGGACTAAGTAGGCCAGGCCTTGCATCCAAAAAAATAAAATAAAATAATTAATTGGTATTTATATTTAGTACCACAAAAATTATATAAATATTTTATCCCTATAAAAGAAATTTATTTATATTGATCCCTTTAATTTTAGAACTCAAGTTCTCAATTGTTTTCAGGTTTTAGAGAGAGAAAAAAGAGATAGGAAGGCTACTAAATCAATATTTTCTCAATTTTATTGAAAATATTTTGTTTGTGATATGAAAAGAAATACTCCATCTGTTCCATTATAAGGGTCCATTTTAAAAAATATTTTTTGTTCCCATAGAAGAGTCATTTTTTAAATTTTTTTACTTCTTTTACCCTTACTAATATCATGTGTGGTTCACAATTAGTCCATCCTTAATAAGTAAAGATATAAATGGAATAAATTGTGTCAAATTAGCTAATTTAGGTGTTGTACCTTAACATTTATAATAAATTTTACATTAGTCAAAGTAGACTCTTCTAATGGAGAGAGTATTTATACTCCATCTGTCTCACTCAAAGAGTTTACTTTGTATTACTTAAATAGTGAACAGCCCAAAATATACTTATACTTTTCTATTGTGTCTGGTTTTGAAATTAAACTTTTTTTGTAGCCAAGAATGTCACTATACTAATTAAAACGAGCCAAAAATGTATTGACATATTTATTGCCGTTTAGATTGAAGGAAGTTCCATCCCGGTGCATTTCACTTGCCTATTTTAAAGGTTATTTTTGTCCGTTCATCTTTTTAGTTCATCTTCTTCCTTCTTTTTTTTTATTTTTCACCTTCTTCCCTCTCTCCTTCAAAACACATCACATCACATTTTTTTCCCCTAATATTCATATTGGCCCCATATAAATACCAAAACAAACCAAAAAGAATTGAAATTCCCAAAATATAGAAAACGAATCTCTCGACTTCGTTTTCTTCAAATATTTTAAAAAAAGATGTTTATTTAAAAAAAAAAAACTTCCAGTAGTGAATTCGTTTTCAGTTGAAAACGAATCACCCGACTTCGTTTTCTACTGGAATTTTTTTAAAAAAATAAACATCTTTTTTAAAAATATTTGAAGAAAATGATAAATCACCATTGAAACAATGTACGGATTCGACGTTGAAGGTCAAGTTTGAACCTTTGCAAAATTTGAATTGTTTGCTTCAACGGCTAGCCCTTCTTTTGTCTTTTCGTTGGTCCTCAATAGCTTCGAAGTCAATACCCCGTCGAGGTGGGGTTCGAGACTTGGGAAAATTTCCAACCCGAGAGCTTGACTGTTGTCTGGAGCCTGTAGAACTTGTCAAGTTCGACACTTCATGGGTGAGCTTTGATGTCGAAGACCTGTCGAACTCGGTGTCATCCCTTTATTGTTTTTTGACCCGAGAGCTCAAAGGGTGTCGAGGGCTTGTCGATGATTTGACTTCGAAGGTGGCTCAACGACGAGGGCCTGTCGAGGCTGGAGTTCGAAGCTTTCTGGGTTGCCTTCGAGGTCGAGAGCCTGTTGAGGCTGGATTTCGAAACTTTAGACTTTGATGGATTTCTTGAGCAAAACTCATTAATACTTTTTCTCATATATGTTTGATTTCATACAAAACTTAGGGATTGAGCCCAGAAAGCTAACAATCTCCCCCTTTTTAAGGATGACACAAACAAATATGGGAATTTGATAAAAGTGGAAATGAAAGTAGTTCCTTTGAAGGTATTTAAAAAATGTAGTTTGGAAAGTGTAAGATTCTCCAAAATGCTCCTTCTTTTGTTTATAAATTCCTAATTTTATTTCTCCTCCTTTATTTTGACAACAACAAAAAGTGTAGGCATCAAACCATGTAAGATGGAGTACAATCCAGGATGCGTTAAACCAAAACAGCAGAAATAACAACCAGCCATAAACCAACAAGTTGCAGCCAAAATGCAACAATCAACGATAAACCAAATTATGAAATAGCGTAATGAAAATCCAGCATTTTTAGATGAACCATTAAACTAGAGTGCAATGTACATTCTGAGGAAGTAAAGCACCCAATTAACATCACAAACATTTCAAATTCTTATAGGTAACAATCACATCATGCTAAAATTGCAATCTGTCACAACAAGCAACACAAAGCACATACCAGTACAACCCAAAAATGCAGGTGACACATACAAATCAACGAGATAAGAAAAATCAACACCATAAAATTTGCACACATGAAATTTTCACACAACAATATCATCCAAGTCGACATTAGCCATTAACCTTATAGCTATATAGGGCTCAAGTAAAACAAGAAGAAACTCAAAACTCCGAGTGCAGCCTCAGCTTGAATTGAAACACATGAAACTAAGCCTTAAGATAAATCAAAAGCAAGAGATCCAAGTGTCAAGTTAATGGCATTACAGGCAGAAGAGCGCCATCCAAGAAAGGAAAATAAAGGCATATCCCTACATAGTTCAAAGTTCAAACATCGAAGAAATTAGCTACAAGGCTAAGATTCAGGTTCAGTTTCATCACTAGATGAGTGAGAACTATCTGATTTGGTGGCAGACTCTTGGTTAGCAGTCGGAGTCCTTTCTTCTCTCTCACTCAGAATGACTTTCTCACTGTCATCTTTAGCAATCCCTTCTTCTTCTTGAGTTGGAGAAGTCTTGCTTGGCCCTGCCTCATGATCATGAGTGGTCTTCCGATGAAGTTCAAGCTTAACAACCTTCAATTCTTGCCGAAGCTCCTTGTTCTTCTCTTCCAATGTTCGTTGGTTGCTTTCCATCTTTCGAAGAGTCCTGGTGTGCTTCTTCGAAGTAGACTTGAGACATGAAACCATATCCAAGATTTTGTGCAAAAGGGTCTTGGTCTCATCTTCTTTGACTTTTCCTGTCTTACTCCGAGCTTGATTTCTTGCCTCTGTGGCCAATGCCCTCTGTGTTTTGCCCCAAACTCCATATGAGCGAGCCCAATGTTTTTGAGCAAAGTATTTCTCATCATAATAGAGGATCGGAGAGGGATGAGATGTGGGGTTAATCTTCTTCATCTTCAGTATACGAGTAATGAGATTGCCATAAGGCAAGCTTCTCCCTGACATTCTCAAGCAGCTAAACATGTAGCACATTATGGCATACCCTGGATTGAATTTTTTTCCCTTAAGTATGCTAGTAAATCACCAAAGGTGATATAGTGCATTCAGATGGGTGACCACCGGTAGGAAACAATCCATTTACAATCAATTCGTGTACCATCCTTTGTTCATCAGTAAGGACAGTAACCTTCTTAGCCAACTCATTTCCTTCCTCATCTACTAATGGCCTAAAAATTTTGTACTCATGGCATGCACATCAAAACCAATCTGTTCTATAGTAGGCCAAACACCATGATAATATATGTCCCTAACTTCAGTATCATCCACATGAAATCCTATAATTTCATTAATCAATTTAGGATCCACATTGAATTATTTGCCATTTACCTTAGTCTTATAGTCCATCTTGGCTCTATTTTTTCTTTTACATAAATTGGCATAAAACAACTTTGTTTCTTCCTCATACACAGCTTCTTCTAAGGTAATCAAACCAATCAAATGATGAGGTTCAAGGTGAACTAGCATGTTTTCCGTACTCATGGTTCTAAAGAATCCGCACCTCAGTACATTTTCTATCCTTAATCTTTTTCTTGTAGACTTCATAAGCTTTAACATTAATGAACATAGATGAATAATAATTACCTTTGTCAGTGGAGTCTTGTTTTGTTTGATGGCCCTGATTCTTCTTGGTGGCACTGAATTTTCGTTTTTCTCTGCCTTGAGGTGACTCGGAGTGTACAGGTTCCTCCTCTTGAACCTTTTCTTTCCTTTACCCTTCTTCTCAGCAAGGGCTTGAGTGGAGGGACTAGCTGCAGGAATTTTCTTTTTCTTGGCCATTTCAGTCGACTAAGGCAGTAATTTAGGGCTTGTGGATTTACACTAGTTTTTGCAAATTAGGATTGCGGGATGAGGGTAATAAGTGTGAAGGAGATACATTTTGAGTGAAATTTATTTGGATGAGATTGGGTGGGTAGGTTCGAGTTCAAAGCCATTACGTCTCTGCTGGGAGGTGAAGAGAAAAAAGATGTTATAACGTACTATTCGCGACCTATCTTATTTATATGTTTTGAGGTTTCGATGTCAAAGGGCTATCGACACCCGAACTCGAAACTTTTACGTAAAAAAATTTTAGTTAAGTTTTTGAAATTTGGCTTTATGTTAGGATTTAATTACCATAGCTTGAATGTTGTCGGGAGCCTGTCGATTTCGACACTTCCTAGGTAAGCTTCGATATCGAAGGCCTGTCGAACTCGGTGTCGTCCCTTTATTGTTTTTCGACGCGAGAGATGAAAGGGTGTCGAGGGCTTGTAGATGATTTGACTTCGAAGGGGGCTCGACGTCGAAGGTCTGTCGAGGCTGGAGTTCGAAGTTTTCTGGGATTGCCTTTGACATCAAGAGCCTGTCGAGGATGGAGTTCGAAGCTTTCCACTTTGCTGCATTTCTTGATCAAAACTCATTAATACTTCTTCTCATATTTGTTTGATCTTCGTACAAAAATTAGGGATTGAGCCCATAAGGCTAACATAATTCTATGTAAACTAATGTAAACAATTAGTAAATGATTGTTTTGTAATTAAAAACGAGTTCACCAACAGCGTTTCTAAGTTTTTATGGTTGTTTAAATATAAATATTATTTAACGTAAAACGAATTATGGTGTTTCGAAATGGACACCTATAATTCGTTTTTTAGTTTTAGGGGAACAAAGGAATTCATAATTATATAAATGAAAATGAATTAAGTGAAATAAATTATTATTAAGCTTATTTTTTAATAAAACTGCGAAAAAATAATTTCAGTAGAAAACAAATTACTTGAAATAAAATTAATTTTATAATAAGTAATATAGTTTTAGTCAAATATTACAAAATGAGAAAACGAATATAGTGAATAATAGTATGTTTAAAATAATTAATATAATTTTAGTTACATAATAGAAAATGAAAAAGAAATCATTTAATAAATAAAATTAAATTCAAAATATTTAAAATACATTTAGTTAAATAATAACAAAATTGAATTCGTTAGAAAATGAATTGAATTCATTTTCGCTTTCCCTCAGAAAACTGAATTCGTTTTCAAGAGAAAACGAAGTCACCGAATTCCTTTTCTCAGAAAACGAATTTACTGAATTCGTTTTCTTACTCGACAAGGTTTCAACATCGAACTTACTTCGTAGGTGGATTAACGGCAGGCAGTTGACACCCTTTGAGCTCTCGGGTCCGAAATTGTTGAAGAGTCGACACCGGAAGTCAACAGGCGTTCGACGTCGAGATAATGTTGACCTCAACAAATTCGACAGCCAGCCGACAGGAGTCAAGCTCTCAGGTTGGAAAATCAAAAGTATCGAGTTCGATACCGACACGCTGTCAACGTCGAACCGAGTGCAAAACAAAGAAAGTGGCATTTTCTTTTCTTGTTATTGCTGTCAAAAATATTTCATTTCTTATTTAATGCATAAAAACCATCACATCCAATTTTCAAATTCTCTGGATAATGAAAAAAACGAAGTCAGTGAATTCGTTTAATCTGGAAAATGAATTCACTCTAGAGAAAACGAATTCACTGACTTCGTTTTCAAGAGAAAACGAATTCCCTGTATTCGTTTTCTACTGAAAGCGACTTTGCTGAATTAGTTTTTAAACGAATTCATTGTCGTCTTAAAATAGTTGTTCAAATAAGTAAATTGAGTTTTGTTACATAATTAATATTAAACAAATTACATAAATAATTAAATATTATTTTGTATTTGAAAATTTTTGTAGATGAAGTAAGCTACGACAGTTTTGTAATACATAAAATTGCTGAAGAAAATGTTGGATAAAGAAATTTATATTTGAGAATTTAGTCATGCATTTATGTTTGAAAAATAATTATTTCTAGTAGAAACTAAACTTATTTTAAATTACCATGCATATGGAATATAGAGAAGTTATCGATAATTTTTACAATTTTTTGGAAATACTGAATTTAAAATGAACGATATAAAACACGAACTTATGTTTTAATAATAAGATTACCTGTGTGAATGTACAAATTTGGCAAAGTGCAATGAAATTAAACCATTCAAACTTTTGAATGACGTAAAATACATAATAAAAACAGAAATCACAAAAGTTCCATACGTGGTGAGGCATCACACTTTCAACATACTTGGCAATACATCAAAGCAACGAACTCACCCCCCTATACATGCACCAATCTCCCTGTGACCAATTGAACATAAACCACAATTGTACCAAATCTACGATATCCATCCAATTCAATAATAGTTAGCCGTTAAATTATATAAATTCGAACACAAACAATAAGAGTGTTTCGAATGTACACTATCTAACTACTAACTATCCAAAAGTGGAATATAATAAACACTAGGTACCACATGGGGAGGACGTGTATTCCTACGTGGTCTATGCGTGGGATAATGCACACGTGGAGGAGCATGCATATCTGTAGTTGGCTCGCTACGCATGGATAGGTACCGCGCTTCTTCCCCAACCTCATTTGGGGCCTTACGAATCTTATGCCCTTTGTCCTGTGGCACGCGCTGAGGACGGCTAGAAGTGCTAGTTCTAGTGAAAGGATCAAAAGTATTCATGTTAGGCGTGCCAGCAACATGATGCGATGTTTGATGATATGACCAATCATCGCCAGTGTTCTTAGACACATAATCTCTACCCTCGACAGGCTGTCTGGACGTGGATGCGCGATGTCGGCTCTGAGTGGAAGAGGATTTGTGTTCTTGTCTATAGCGTCCATGCATTGATCCGCCGTGCGTAGATGACGAGTATGACCCATCGACTAGGCGATGTCCTTCGCCAGCACAAGTGAGCGTAGCAGTGATCTAGTCATGCATATAAAATAGTTTGTCCTCTGTGGGATACCCATTCAAATGTAGGTTATCCAGCATATCTCCCAGTACAAGATACATCGCCTCAATGGATTGATTCTGAAAGTATGTTAATAAAGTAAGTTATATATTAATCAAAGGAATATAGCATTTATTAAGATGTGAATGACTTGAAGGAAGAAACTTACATAATACTCGGTCAACGCTCCATAAGGTCGCATCGATTTGTCTGGAGGTTTAGCCGGATTACCCACCAGCTGCCGAGTGATATTGCGATACCACGTCATGTAAGGAGAAAAATAATCAATAGAATCATTATAAATATTCCCTACAATAACGTGTTGCTTAGCCTGTTCCCAAGTAGCAATATGGCGGCGGTGTGTTAGAACGACCATTTTTCAGAAGTTCGTCATCTGAAATCCAAATTGTGAAGACGTTCACTTGTATCAATGTGGGGCGAAATTCCCTGATCAATACCAAATTGTCGCATAACTCGCTCTGGAGCATGCAGTTCAAGGACGCAGAAGTTAATGAAAGGGACATGTAATCGCCAAATTGCTCTTCCACTTAAGCAATATTCAGGCAACTTCAGCAGTTCATCCTCATCATATGGGTTCCATATAAACTACGAAAATTAAAATGAAAATGCCATTATTAAACAATACGGAAAGTAGACCATAGTAATTAAGTACACATAACAACATAATACTCACATCTCCCTCCACGAGATGATCTAATTAGTCCCAAAATAGATATATCAAATGGGAGCCAACATTCACAAAACTGCGTCGCTTGTTCCATCTACATCATAAACACAATATAGGAAAGATGTTAGTAAAACAAACAAGAATCACTTTTATCAAAAAAAAAATATTAATAAGTCATAACTCACGCGGCACCACGCGGGAGGGGGACTAAATCTTGCAAGTCCTGAGCGGGTACAGTGGGTCAAATAGTGGGAGTCAATTTAGGGATACTTTCCCAAACCCACAACTGTAGCAGGAGTTGAGGTCCACCTATCTCTTTTGTGTCAAGACGAGTAGCCCGGTACAAATTTCAATATAGGGAGACCAATGTAGCACTACCCCAACTATAAGTTCCTATTGCATGCATATTGGCTAAAAATGGTAAGTACATTAGTTTGATCCCGGATACAAACTTATTACTAAATAACATAGCAATCAAATGCATCAGTCTGCCCCTAGTGTGCTGCATAACTTCTTCATCCGATGAAACATCATTAATGCCGAGATTCTCATTCAAGTGGGTATTTAAACTGATCAAATTCAACTGACCACTCTTAATATCATTCGTTGCAGGTGCGTACCCCAATAACTACAAACATAATGCTTGCCATTCTGCCACTTTGCGTGTAGCGCCATTAGAAATAAGTGGTTGCCCAATTATGGGTAAACCACATATAAACGCAACATCCTGCAACGTCACTGTGGCTTCACCGACTGGAAGGTGAAAAGTATGCGTCTCTTGTCGCCACCTCTCAGCCAAGGCATTTATTAAATGCCTGTACACTTTTATATCACCCCCTCTAAATACGCCATACAATCCTGATTCATTTAAAATAGGAATCACGCGAGTATGAATATCACCAAAATTTCACACATCGTGACTACTTGACTTGAAAGACAGTAAAGGATTGGACGAGTCCGCCCAAATCAATTTCGATCGATGATTAACTTGCAATGTTAGTACGCTATGGTCTTTTGGCCCTAGGTCCAAATATACCATACGGTTTCTGCCCATGTCCCATTTCCATTGTATTGTTCCTGAAATTGAAAAAAACAAAATTGAATCTATAAACATCGCATTAAGTAACTAGTTTAAAATCATCAATCATTCCTAACGATAATCAAGGAAATATAAGGATGGAAATATTAAAACTTTCAAAATGAATTGGCCAAAACGCTTGAATTCCAAAGAAGAAAGAAAAAATGTTGTATACTTTCGACTACACTTGAGACAAAGTTCCTGTGCAAAAAATTTAGCCCATCACACACATATAAAAAAAACAACCATTACATCAATTGTAAGCCAAACAACTCCATTCCAGAATAAAATCAAAAAAAAAAAATATGTAATTGTTAAATAAATACAAAATAGTCAACATCCAAATGTAAAAATTCATCAAGTGTGTGTGCTGGCCCACTGCTGCAGTTGCACAATTGATGGACATTTTTTCCTACTGTGCCCATGTCGATGACAGGCTTAGCACTGCTGCATTGGCTGACTGTCCATAGTATTTTTAAATCTCTTTTTGCAGGGTCTTCTGTACGATCATTTAGCTGTGATGGATTTGCCGTTAACTGAAACGGAGAAGCAGGCCAATATCCGCATGCATTATAGGATAGAAATGACTTGAATATGTGCAATCTATTATATTCGCAGAGTAAAATTGAGACACCAAATCCAAGTAATCTCTTTTCAAATCCTCACATACTTTGATAATATGGGAACAAAGAATCTTGTATATCTGTATTTTACCACAGCTGTAGCTTTTTTCACGTAGGTTAACTGTGTGGGAATTGTTACCTCTCCCATCAGGGCGAACACCAGTTCGAACTTGGTATAACCCATCTTCACGATAAAACTGGGTAACTTAATGATATTTTGACCTACGCTGATTCGTCAAATACTTTTTCGTAACCTTTTTAGGTCAATGATCATTCTATTCTATACATTTAAGAGCCTTTTGATGGTACCTGTCAAAATACTTAAACAGACGGAAGAAAATAAACCGTACACAAGTGGTTACCGGTAGTTGTCTAACCTCCAACAATATACCATTGAATGACTCACTGTTATTGGTTGTCATTATCTCGTACCGGTAATCGCCATCATGACAAAGTGTCCACTGATTGAATGGAATGTCGACCAACCATTTGTACGCAGTCTCATCAACCGATCGAATTGTCCTTACTATTGCAGTGAACTTCCGAAGTTGCCGAGCACTAGCGGCCCTGGCCATGAGGTTACTCAAATCAGCATTCTTTAACTTATTACTGAAATTGGCTTTCACATGTTGGGAACAGAACCTGTGATGAACATAGGGGGTTTGCAATAATGGGTTGTTCTTAACAGTTGACAAAATAGCCCTGTGCCTATCAGATATTAGACAAACGTCTAGTCGGCCGGCGATTACATGTCTTGCCAGATTGCCAAGAAACCAAGACAACCAAGTTTTCTTCGTCCAAAAGTGCACATACCAATAGAAATATATGCCCCGCTGCGTCAATGCCACATGCAATCAATAACTTGGTACTTCCCACTCATATGTGTCCCATCAACAATAGTACCTGAATTGGTTTGTTGCAACGCTTGAAAATTTTTTGGCAACTCTCTATAAGATTCATCCCAACCTCCATACACCATTTCAACGGCTTTTTTCTTCCCCAACCAAGACTTCTTATACGAAATTTCCACCCCCATCTTTGACATCCTCTTGCACATCACGAACTCTGTATGATGTATTTGCCTCCACATTGGCCCTGACTAATCGCCCAATCGTTTTGCAATCAACATTTTGATGATCATGGCCTGTAAGCTTTGTAGTGCAGGAGTGACCAAAGATCCGACGCGTAATTTTAAAGTGACGACTCTTTTTACAAGTCACGTGGACACTCCATGGACATTTTTGGTCATCCTTATATTTGCATATAACTGTCCACCGGGTTGGAGTAGAATATAATACTTTGTAATATCGGTTAGCTCGGACCGACCACAACTTAACGACATTCTGAAGATCCTCTTTCGTCCCAAAAACCATTCCTTTTTCCAAATTGACCGACAAATCATCTTTCCATACCGGGCATGTACCATCGTGGAACTGATCAATCGTGTGCTGAGCCTCATCCCCAATATCGTGGAAAAATCTAATGCTTGCTCTAATGTCTTAAAGCGTTCTTCCATCAAGGGAAAATTTAGTCAACGACCGTGAACTGGCTTCCAAATCACACTGACCCTCTACGCGTTCTCCGACTGCACCTTCCGACTCCTTATCACCTGACGGGACATCAAGGACACGTGCCTCATGCTGGGTGTTAAGTGGCATTTGGTCCTCCTGCAATGCATACTCAGAATGATGCAATCCCTGAATTGCTTCTTGATGAGATAACAATGTGAGGGATAGTTGTGTTGAAGACCCTTCATCTAGTCCCTGTTCGGGCAAGGACTGGATGAGAAAATCTGCCCCCCTTTCCTCTACAATTTCACTATTCAATAGTTGTATGAACGACATTACAGAGGATCCGATAATGACAAAGTCAGCTCGGTCATCAGGGTGGGTTGAATAGTGAAGTGCGTCCTTAATTAAATAAACCTGTACCGCAACAACAAATGGGAAAGCCTTGGGTATATTGAGCATATCACGGAGGGTTTCATCATCATCTAGGGTATGCTCAAACATCGTCAGTTCAGGGGCGTTAGCAGATACGATCACTGGAGATCTACAATAAATCTGCAGCTTGTGGTGGGATGGTGAAGTTTTACTCACTTAGTAAAACCTCCGGGAAAGGACATCGAAATTGACATTCTCAGCAACGAAAATAGTCAGTTTTGCAGTACAATTGTACTCTGAAGCATTGGGACCCCTCTCAATTCTCCCATCCCAATATAAAATTACTCTCACTGATTTTCCTGCCATTTCAATGCTACAGAGCTGTACGACCAAGTTGTAATTGCCGTAACCAGCACAAACACTTGTTCAGATGTTGACATGACCAATCCAGTTACAAAAAACTTACACATAATTCAGAACATCAACATTTGTACAAGTTAAAACAGTATCTAGTAGAATAAATACAGAATTTAGGGGGCACTTATTATTTCTAACATATATACTTCAACTGGACATGTGTTCTGTAATTCAAGCAGGTCAACGAAAAAATAGTGTCAGACACTACTGTAATCACATGCAGACCACAATTAATCACATACATGTGAGTCTAATTACAAGAGCCAAAGAGCATCAACAAATATTCTCAAGCACCCGTGCTTGTCTAATTTAATTAACCGTACAGCACAGTACGGACTATATTAATTAATGTCGCTAACTATGAATGATGAGAAAATTACCTGTTATTCGTTGGTTTATAATAAACAATGTTAATCCTCAGCCGGTAGAATATGAAATTAGCGAGGGCAACGACTGCTTTTTCAGCCAACAGTATTTCAATAACAACGGAAAATCACCTGTCAAATTGATATAAAAGGAAATTACAAACCATATTCATAAACTTTTAAAAGTTAAAACAAGGTGGGCACTACACTTCTGCTTCTTATCGATGAACGGCTATTGCAAGCACCTCCACTGTGAATATACGACGTTGCTGCTTTGGGGGATTAATATGAAATCCAATTGTCTCTCCTAGCCAAACGATCACTATAGAATTACAAACAGAAAATCAGAAAGCTCAATCAGTATATAAAATTAAAGCAGTATAATGCCACAACGAGGAGAAGAAATACTGAAATAAATACTACATAAATATATGTCCACTCCAAAAAATTAAAACAAACCGGGAAAAAGAAAATGTAGTTATAATTCTGTTATATACTCTTAATACGGTATGTTAAAAAGCATCTTTATTGGTTTACAATAGAGTCTAATTTAATATAATCACATCACCCACAGACAAAACAAAGCAAATTCCCAATTTAGCATCAATCAACTAAAATGACATTTGAAAATTATAACCACTAGCAAGACATTACCAAACTATCCCTTTCTGTGGCTAAGGAAGTAACTTATTAAACCAGTAATAATTAGTTATCATCATATCTATAATGAGAGAATTGAAGCCAACAGTGATCATGTAAGACATCTATTATCATGACATCAATCTCATCTCCATTATCAAATAGTCTATACCCCCATCATCTCTTCCTTTGCAAGTCTAATCAAGGGCCAATAAGAGTTCATTGTCCTATGCTCCTTCTTTAAAGCAATAGAGAAAACCGTGTTCGATCCACAAACATTCCACAAATTTTACCCACATACTTGTAAAAAAAACCTAGTTCAAAACATTCTCGAAAAAAAATTAAAACACCTATAGGAAAAAATGTCCAGTTCACAACCCTTGCGATGGAAAAAAATAAACCCTCCATTTACATAATTTCCATTTAGAATCAATCCCAAAATAATAAATAAATGTCTAGGATAAAATGTGCTCTCACTACACTAGAATCTCCCTTAGGAGGCGGGTCCTAAGGGAGATTGGATGGCAGCACCCGCCTCCAGTGCGGGCGCCTCCCTTTGGAGCCGCCTCCCCTTTTGGGGTTATTGGAGTTGCACCCGCCTCCAATAACCATTAAACATAATGGTTATTGGAGGCGGGTGCATGTCGCACCCGCCTCCGCCTCCAATAACCCCTCGTGAAAAAATTTTAATTTCTTTTTTTTTCACTTTATGGCTTTAGTAGGAATCGAACTCACGCCTGGAGTTTCACTTGACTCTTGTACATTAAATTTACCACTACGCTACATATACTTATGTATTTAATATTAAAATCGAAAGTATATATTTCTTCTAAAACTTGTGATTTTTATTATCTACTAAGTTTTCACTTCGCTAGAATCTCGATAAATTTTCAAAATTATTTTCAACAGTCCAAAACAAAGACAATATTTTATCTAGTATTGAAAATTAAAAAAAAATCGTTTTCATGTTTTGAAATTGGAGGCTGGTTTTGGGTTCACCCGCCTCCAATTAGGGAGACAATTGGAGGCGGGTGATACCAATTAGGGAGGGCAATTGGAGGCGGGTGATGCCAATTGCCTCCCTAATTGGAGGCGGGTCAAGCCAAAACCCGCCTCAGCTTACTGGAGGCGAGTGAACGTATCACCCGCCTCCGCTTACTGGAGGCGAGTGAACGTATCACCCGCCTCCAATTAGGGAGGTAATTGGAGGCGGGTGACCCCTTCACCCGCCTCCAAATTCTATTTAGCCACCTTTGGAGGCGGGTATTTGTACACCCTCCTCCATAAGGGCGCCTCCTTTGAATATTTCTGTAGTAGTGTCTCCCTAGCTGAAAAAAAAAATCAATTTTCAATAGTCACTACTACAAAATGGACTTTCTACGGCGGTGTTTTAACGGCGGAAAGACCAAAACCGCCATTAAAAAGAAAGTACGGACTTTCTACGGCGGTTCTATATAAAACCGCCGTAGAAAGGGACTTTCTACGGCGGTTTTTGATAACTGCCGTAGAAAGTCACCTTTTTACGGCGGTTTTAAAAAACCGCCGTAAAAAGAGGAGTTTCTACGGCGGTTAGAAATAAAACTGCCGTAGAAAGTACCCCTTTTTATGGCGGTTTTCAAAAACCGCCGTAAAAAGGGGTAACCGCCGTAAAAAAGGGTACTTTCTACGGCGGTTTTCAAAAATCGCCGTAAAAAGGGGTACTTTCTACGGCGGTTTTCAAAAATCGCCGTAAAAAGGTGACTTTCTATGGCGGTTTTATTTCTAACCGCCGTAGAAAGTCCCTTTCTAGACGGTTGTATTTCTAACCGCCATATAATTAATAAATATGATGAATTTTTCTATAAAATTGATAAATAGTAAAATACATATTTATTATTAAATTTAAAAAAATTTGGGGGTTAATTTACAAAAAAAAAATTAGAAATTAATAGGAATAGAGGAACGGGCGGGAATTCACAATTACGGGCTTTCTACGGCGGATTTATTAAAACCGCCGTAGAATGTACTTTCTACGGCGGTTGTAATTGAAACTGCCATAGAAAGTAACTTTCTATGGCGGTTGTAATTAAAACCGCCATAGAAAGTTACTTTCTATGGTGGTTTTAATTACAACCGCCATAGAAAGTTACTTCTATGGCGGTTTCAATTACAACCGCCATAGAAACTTGATTTTGTTTGAATTTTAAGGGTTTCCCTTTGTTTCCATCTCTAACCGGCCGCGGCTTCCCCCTGTTTCCATCTCCAGCAAACCGAAGCATTCTCTCGTTGCCGACGCCCATCCTCTTTCCGTTGGTTTTTTCTCTTGTCTTCCCGAAGTCGTTCTTCCGGTAGCGTTGATAACAAGATCTGCCGTCACCCAACTCCGGATATGGTTTCTTAATCGGCCATCACCCACCACTTGGAGTTAATCCCCCATCATAATTTCACCACAATCGGTCCTTGTTGTGGGATTCAAATCATAAAAAAGATAATATAGAATAGTTTCAACTCTATTTAAGCTTTACAAATTTTATTGTTACTTGATTATTGTGATTGGCCTAAGGTTTATTATTAGTGTTAAATTCGGGTTTGGTGAGATGATGAATGATTAAATTTGGGTTTGATTAGTGTTCTATCGGTGATTATTGTATTGTTCTTACTGTTAATGATTAAATTAATTAGAATTTGATGGATGCACGCAAAAATTTTGTGAAGTTTGGTGGTTGTTCGGTTTATTAGCATGGAAGTTTTTGATATATATTTTTTGAATAAAGTTGAAATATATATATATATATATCAAAACCTTTCTAAGCCCGTTCCTGCTGTTTTTGATATATATTTTTTGAATGTAGAGAAAAAAATAAAATATTAATTTTTTTTTACAAATTTGGTACTTTCTACGGCGGTTTTGAAGATAACTGCCGTAGAAAGTCTACTTTCTACGGCGGTTATCTTCAAAACCGCCGTAGAAAGTCCGAACTTTCTATGGCGGTTCACAACCGCCGTAGAAAGTCTGTAAACTTTCTACGGCTGCCGGATAGATGGCGGTTCAAAAATGCCAAAAACCGCCGTTAAAAGTCCTAAAAAACCGCCATTAAAAGTCATTTTTGTAGTAGTGAGTGCTGGTACAAAGCAATAATATTTCATGTAAAATTACAAACAAAATTAAACAAACACAATTTTCAGTCCAACAACTGGGTGGTAGAAAGAAATAAAATGTCATGGAAAATTAAAAAAAAAATAGTAACAAAACTACCTGTTCACAGACAATAGTGCGCGGCCAACTGGTGGGTCGAGGCGGCAGAATTGAAAGGGCTTCTTCGGACAGTTGTACCCACGCCGTTTAGCCTGCCGGAATTGCAGTAGAAATCGCCCACGATTTGGGATCTTCTACTACAGGGAAACATCCCTGTTTTCGGAACTAGGGTTCGGTCGGGACAACCTTCAATTGATGGACTTTGGTGGCGATCAGTCGGAGTGTCAAGGCGGCGCCGCTAGGCTACGGATTTCAGGGTTTGGGCTTTGGGTTGGCCGTCGTTGATTTGGAGAATCCGGCCTCCGATATGCTCCGCTAGTTTTTTCAGTTTTGGGTCTTCGTTTTTTTTTTTTTCTGTTCACGCTTCTGCACTATTTATATCTTCTTTTTTTTTCCTTGTTTCCATATAAAACGATTCCGCAAGAATCGTTTTCCCCTTTTTTTTTTATTTCCCCTTGAAAAAGATTTCCGGGTATTCGTTTTCCTTTAAAAATGAATTCAAAGGGTGTCGAGTGCCAGTCGATGCTTTGACTACGAAGGTGGCTCAACGTCGAGGGCCTGTCGAGGCTAGAGTTCGAAGCTTCTGGGTTTGCCTTTGAGGTCGAGAGCATGTCGAGCCTGGATTTCGAAGCTTTAGACTTTGCTGCATTTCTTGATCAAAAGTCATTAATACTTCTTCTCATATTTGTTTGATCTTCATATAAAATAATTCCCCAATTCTATTTGAAAACGAATTCCGTGCATTCGTTTCTCATTAATCCTATTTCATTTTTTTTTCTTTTTCCTTTTGGAAGGAAATTTTAATTTTTGGTGAAAACGAATCGGCCAAATTCGTTTTCTCCAAAAATATAATTTGCTTTCAAAATTTTTTTTTTTGCATTTTTAAAGAAAACGAATCTGCCAGATCCGTTTTTCCAAAACAATTACCAAAATAGGCCATATTTTGTTTTATTCCCATTATATATAAAACGAATCTGCCAGATCCGTTTTTTGTTATATAGAAAACGAATCTGCCATATCCGCAGATTCGTTTTCTATATAATGGGAATAAAACAAAAAATGGCCTATTTTAGTAATTTTTTACCCCCATTTAAATATTGGGGAAAAAACCCCCATCACATCACATCTGAATTTTACCTCCTCCTTTTCCTATCTCCATCACCTCCACTCCTTTTCCTACCTAGGGGCATGATATTTGCAGCGACGGAATCGATATTTGCAGCGACATTTTCTTGTGAAAAGATTTAAATGCCCTTGGGGCATAAAAAATTTTTAAAAAAAGTTTTTTTGATAATTTTATTTGTATTATGTCCGAATTTATTAGTAGTTTTGTAAAAATTGCGAAATTTTTTACCGAAATGGGGAAGATCTGCCCGGTGGTTACTGCAAATAAAAAGTTAGTTGGTGGGGGGGGGAAAGTGTCGCCTGGCGCCAGCGACACTTTTGCAAAAACTGTCGCCAGCGACACTTTTGGCAAAAAGTGTCGCCGTCGCCAGCGACACTTTTGCCAAAAGTGTCGCCTGGCGACGGCGACACTTTTGGGTTTTTTTTTTTTTTTAATTTTTTTTAATGTAGTTTTACTAATTATTTTACTTGTATTATGTCCGAATTTATTAGTAGTTTTGTCAAAATTGTACAATTTTTTACCGAAATGGGGAAGATCCGCCCGGTGGTCGCTGCAAATATCAAAAATCTAAAGGTAAGGGGGGGAGGGTGTACCATCGCCGGAAACCGGCGATGGTTTTGGCCTACCATCGCCGGTCGCCGGCGATGGTTTTGTGGAAAACCATCTCCGGGTGATGGTTTTCCACAAAACCATCGCCGGAAACCGGCGATGGTTCCGGAAAAAAAATTTTTTTTTTTATAAATTTATTCCAACAGATTAAAAATTTTAAATTTTTTAAAATTTTTTTTTACCCCAAGGGCATTTCGGTCTTTTCACGTAAAAATGTCGCTGCAAATATCGATTCCGTCGCTGCAAATATCAATTCCGTTCCTAAATCATCATCTCAGCTCTTTCCTTGCCCCCACCGCTCCAATCCTACGCCACCACCGCATCAATTTTCTCATCACTATCTTCTCAACTTCTCTAGTTATAACCCAACCTCTACAATTTAATTTCCACCACCATCACCAATTTTTGAAAATTAATTTAATTTATTTATTTATTACAAAAGATCATGATCTTCAAATTCAGATGAAAATCGAAGGGGAAAAAGAAAGTTGAAAACTAACTCAACTCCAGCAGTCTCTTACAAGCACACACAAACCCAATCAATCACACCTAAAGATCTGTCCACAAAAGCAGAAGAACTAGGCATAAAACTTCTGCTCATTCCTTATCAAAACCATTACTAAATTGCAGAAAACACCAACAAAACTCAATGCTTTTTGTATCATATCGGAATATCTCACGTGCCGGGCAATTTATTATTATAATAAAGAATAAGTTTGTGTTTCAGAATTACAATTGCCAAAAGCCCCAATTTGCTTTCAGAAATTAAGCCCAGAAAACTTCAACCTCCCCATCTCCTTAAGCGAGATCCGTGAATTCTTCTACGAAGGGAAATTATTTGTAGTTAGTTCTATATTGGCCACCGGCAAATTGCCCAGTTGAAAGAATCCCATATGGTGGTGTACAGTGCCATGGGCTTGGAGGGATAGTCTCCTCCCATGGCTTCGTGCCGGATGATTTCTCGGATTGGGATGTCATCTATGTAAAATCTGCAGATTATACGGATGATTTCGTGCAGGTTTCTATGTTTGAATCTTTTGGTGGATGAGGTGGGTTCACCGACGGCATGTGTGGTGGTGTTGAGATTGGAGGCGGTCTAAAGGGGAAGAGATGGAGGTGTCGAATTGGAAGTGGAGGTGGTGGTGAAGAGATGGGGGAGAGGATGCCAGAGGAAATGGTGGTAGTGTCCAGCAGGCAATTTTTTAAAAAGTGAATGGGGGTGGCGGAGGGAAGAAGGAGGAGTTTGAAAGAGAATGGGGAAGGAGAAAGAGAAGAAGATGAGCAAAAGAAATTAAAAAGACAGAAATACCCCTTAAAATGGACATGTGAGAGATACAATGATAACAATTCTGTCAATATAAACAGGAGTTAACGGTTAAATACATTTTTGGCCCATTTTAATTAGTATAATAACATTCTTGGCTTACAAAAAAAATTTAATGACAAAATTGGATACAATCGAAAAGTATAAGTATATTTTGGGATGTTCACTCTTATTTAAAATAGTAATACAAAGTGAACTTTTTGAATACGACGGAAGGAGTATAACTTTTAAGTCAAATGGAACAAAACTTTTACGGAATTGATATTCGCAGTAACCGTTTCGATATTTGCAGTAACATTCCCTTGTAAAAAGACAAAAATACCCCTGGACAAAAAAAAATTACAAACCAACTATGCAGCCCGTGCAGGCTGGAAAAAAAAATTGAAAAAGCAACTCACGGGCTCTGTTCCGTTTAATAATTCCTGCAAAGCAAAGCCGAGTGGAATCACAAAATCGGATAAAAATCGAGACGACTCGGATCGAAAAAAGATTAGTGGCTAAAGTTAAAATGTTTTGCGGTATTATATATTTTAGATAGTTGTTTGATTAATTTAGTTGTATTATGTCCGGATGTGTTAGTATTTTTGTCGAAAATGTGAATTTTTTACCGGATTGGCGAAGATCCGCCCGGTGGTTACTGCAAATATCAAATTGAAGGGGGGGAAATATCGCCGGATTCCGGCGACATTTGCCAAAAATGTCCGATTTTGGGCCAAAAATTCCGGCGACATTTTGGGTTTTTTTTTTTTTTTTTAAGTGTTAGGGGTATTTTAGACTTTTCACAAGAAAATGTTATTGCAAATATCGAAACGGTTACTGTAAATATCATGCCCCAACTTTTAAACCAAATATTCATATCCTCAATCACAATGAGGTTTCGGTACATCAAGTAGCTTTCATTTCAATCCATTCCTTCACTTTGCAACGTAATGCAAGTATAAATGTACCGAGTTTCTTTTAATTCTCAATTAGAGAATTACCTCTTTCGTACTATCAAAATAGTACTCCTATATATTACAAAAAGGCAAATTATACCACAAGCCCTTAAACTATTGGGAAATTTTACTTTTGGCCACTAAATTAATTTTCGTCTACTTTTGACCACTAAACTAATGAAAGTGGCTAGTAATGGCCAGTCCATTAATAAAAAACCATTAACTGTGCCCTTCGCATATCTTTCTTGAGGGGCGAAATCTTCTACACTTATATTTGTTGTTGCTTTCTTTTTATCTTATTTTACCAAGTAATTCAACATCCATATGTAATTATTTTTCTACGGCACCAATAGAGCAAATTCTCGGTGTATAGAATGAAAGCAAAATATTAAGTGGAAAATAAATTCATAAAACACAAATTCAAGTCGTGACAATTGTAAAAATAGAAATTTGCAATTGATCTCTCAAAGTTGAATGAAATGGCTCATGGATCAAATTGAACGGCTTAGTTTAGTGACAAAAAAGTGGGCCAAATAATGACCAAAAATAAACTTTCAGAATAGAGGCCAAATAATGACCAAAGCCAAATAATGACCAAAAATAAACTTTCACAATTGTTTAAGGCCAAATAATAACCAAAAATAAACTTTCACAATAGTTTAATGATATGTGTTATAATTTGTCCTAAAATCTCATACCCGTAAGAGATGTACGTCACTGCTATCATAAGCGATTAATGTGTCAATCTAGCCAAAATGTGGAGAAGTAATAGTTAAAGTGCATTAGAAATTATTTATCGTCATTATGTTTAAAAAATATAGTTTAACCTCTGATGTATTAATTACGTATTATGTTTAGCTTTTGATGTATCAAGTGTATATGCTCAAGTATAGCGCGTATGACATTAGATATATCACATATCACTCAAATTTAGCCTCTTATGTATTGAATTTAGTTATTAATATATTACGGTTATATCAAAACACCAAGTATCACATGTGGTCAAGAAAACATTCGTATTAAATTTAATTTTCGCATATTGAATTTAGTGATGAAATATCGTTATTGGACCGTCAGATGGTATAGAAGACTCGTGAACTAATTAACAAACAAACATTAATGTTTTCTCTGATATTGGTGAACCGCAAACAAATTCCCCCTTTCTTAATTGGTTGTAAACAGTTAAATTATTTTGGTGTCCATCTTGCTCAATTTCACCAAAATGTGTAGGAAGCTACTCATGATCATTTGCCCAATCCTTCAGATATTTTCTTTGACATGAAACTTTATGTACAAGTAACTCGATCAGCGTATTGATCGATCAGCAACTTTTCCAGGAAATAAACGGAATTTATTATATACATTTCCTGGAAAGAAAAAGAAAACAAAAGAAAGAAAAAAGCAATTAAGCATTTTGTCTCTTAATTTTAAGTGATTGGTTTTATTCGGCTTCAAACTTTGGCGGGAGTACCTTTTATTTGGTTTTAAACCTTTGTAAACTCTTATGGAGACACTAGAACTCTTTAATTTTGCAATAAAGGTACCACTGAGTTTCAATTGAAAAAAGGAAAAAAGAAAAAGAAAAAAGGGCTTGCTGTATTCACATCATAATTCATGCTTATTCTGATCCGAACCAAATGCAATAAGCAATAAAGTACTACAACGTCAATGTTTCGAAAAATTGGAGCATGAGTTATTCTATTTTATTTTATTGTTTCATATAGGAGCAGAAAGTTTATTTCATTTAAATAGTTTTTATCAATATTTAAAACGACATCGTAAGATCAATACATTATAAATTTCTTCATCTCCGTGTGGGGAATAGAAACGGTTGACGTCTCGACAAAACTGAACTGCCTTAATAATTGGGGCAGTCGTTAGTTACTTAATTTGAGTACAATCAGTTTAGTTTATATTACGTTATACACGGTTTTAATTAATTGAGATTCTTTCGTCGTATCACAGTTCAAACAAGGTACTTAGGGAGTACTAATAAATAAATAAAAGAAATTGACCGTCAAACTTATATTCTTTCTCAGTTACATATATGAAGGGCTCATGGCCTCACTTTCTATTACACTCTTTATTACACATTTTAATAACTCAGTGTAAATATTATTTTTTATATTAATTTTTTTTATCAATAATATTCATTGGCATTCTACTTCATTTTCATATAAATTTTTTTATTTTATACTGATGTGACGCAAAAATGCTCGTAGATGGACACTTCTTTCCAGCCCAAAGAGATGTCTTGATCTGCAAGGCCCAAACTTGTAGAAACTTCACCGAAAAGGAGATAGCCGAACTGGAGACCGAGCTGGGTAGCTCGGATCAGCGCGAATGATGAAGAAGACTGTAACTGAAGACTATTCCGGCAATAACTGTAAATAATCAAGAGAAGAGCGCGGCTTTCTCCCCCGTATAGGCTCCGACGGTTAAGTTAGAGAGGTAGAAGAAGATGAACAGTATTGACAAAGTGCTCAAATGGTAAATGTTGCGTACTTCACTAAGTCTGAAGACTTAGTATATATACCTCAATACTGGGATATGCCCGTTGAACCTTCATGATTAGCATTCTCACCTGCTCCCCTCTGTTTAGCGTGGCGTGTACGTTTCGTGTTATTATGACCGGATTTTATGGGTTTCTTCCTTCTCGAAGATATGGGAAATCTCTATATATATTCAAAATATATACCTAACTCGATGATGATCTTTACCTACTGTGTCAGTGAAATAGCTTAATCCGACCTAACTGTCTTAGCTCGGTTAGGCTGATTATCATGATATAAATATGAGAGGAACTAAAAAGGCATACCGAAGTTATTGGCCGACCTAAACCTTTGACCGATCTACTATTTGGCTCGGTTTTAAGGCTCTATCCGACCTAAGCAGGGTTCTGAACTTCTTACGCATCTTTTTATCTTTACTATTTATCTTCGCTTTAGTCCATTGGGCTAGGCCCAATTGAAGTTCAATTTTATGCACACCAACAAGTCCCCCCAGTATTAGGTTTTATCGAGCTAAAACTTAATACTTTCTGTGTTTTACTGAGCCAAAAATTTAACTAAGGCATTTATCATGTATTCATCTGACCTATGCTCAGATCACTTTCAAGGTTTTTCTTCCGACCTAAGCAGTCATAAAATGTGAACCAACCTGACCCATGTTCATAAAAGGTGATAAGCAATTCTATCCTAAGTATAGTAATAAAAAAAGCTGCCGACCTATAGACTATCGTACATGACAAGGAGAAAATGCGAGATATAACTAAGAAATCTGACCCACAGAAAATAACATGTCAGCCGATTCATAAGTAATAATTGCAATGTTAACCCAAAGAGACTGAATTTGTCAATAAAGGCATCGATAAAGGTGTACCTTTGCGTCACGACACACGAAATCTAGTTTTTAAAGAGTCGGGATGTGACAGGGCACGTTTTCATGATTGTTGAGGCAGCCGGTGCGACTTCCCACTCTTTTACTATCCTCGAGGCGGCATTAAAGGCTCCAACGCTTGGTTTGTCCTCTTGTCTGTTCAGTCTTCCCAAGACTTTCCTTTAAAAATCGAAGAAATTGGCATTGTCGTGTTTTACGTCTCTTGAAAAAAAGAAAGAGAAACCTTCTGCCCTTCTTCCTTTCGCCGCGGCTTGCTCGAGTTGATAGCTCTTCGCCGTGTCTGTTGGTGTCGCTTTTCCAGTTCCCCGCGATAGTTTGTGCCGCCGCTTCATTTCGTTGCCTCCGTACCATTATTTTGCAAAGATCCATGGCTGAAGAAAGGAGTTCTGGCACCGAAGCATCTCGTCTGAACCCATCTTCAGGTCAATCCGTTCTTCCCCTCTCTTTCAATAGTTACAATTGATTCTCCGGCATAGGAATAATTTTTCGGCAAGTTTGATGCATGAATCTCTTTTCCTTTGTAATGCTTCTTGTAGATACGGCTGCCATATCGTATGAATTTCACCCGGAAGAAATAGTCTCCGAGCTTACTAGGATAGAATTAGAAACCCTATGATCGACCCATTACCTTAACCCGGCCATCCAAACCCGTCTGCCCACATCTGAAGAAAGAATAACTAGTACTTCTGGGGGTTGGGTCGGTATATATGAATATCACATAAAATTCGGGCTAAGATTTCCTGCCCCTGATTTTTTAACCGAGCTATGCGGCTATTTAGAAATCGGGCTGAGCCAGTTAGTACCCAACGCCTTTAGGTTTCTAGTGGGGTTTATGTGTGTCTACTTCGGGGCTAAGATCCGACCCACGGTGGATCTGTTTTTCCAGTTTTACACCGTCCGCCAATATCCTTACGGACCGGGATGGGTATCTTTCCAAAAACGTAGGAATGGACCCGTCCTTATAACTGACTCCCCAGATACAAATAAATACTGGAGGGCGAGATTTTTTATGGTTAAAGCCGACGAAGCAAATCTCCCCTGCCGCTGGTCAAAGTTTGTTGTGCCGACAGATCAAACTCGGGATAAGTCCAATCACATAGTGTTATCGGGCTATAAGGCGTTAAGATTCTTCACCAGTTTAGAGAAATATTCGGTTAAGTATCCTTCAGAGGGCCTTCTGGTCTGGGCCGGGCTGACCCAGGCCCCCGATGTAGAGAAAGAACGTCAATAACTGTCTCTGAACTTTAAATTATTGTCTTCCCCATTGGTGATTCTGACCTTTGTCTGTCTTTTTTTGTTTGCAGGTGGCTTCAGTGGGTTCGGTTGGAAGAAGAAATCTAATAAACCAGCAACAGTTTCGGGGTCTTCAAAGAGACCTTCTGCCGAGATCGATTTGATCGAGGAGGTTGAAATTGCTGATCCTCCTGCTGGTGCCTTAGTCCCCCGGGCATCCAAGAAACGCAGACCGACCCCTGCAGAAGTTCAGGTGGCTAAAGCTGCCAAGGCTCCCCGACTATTGGTCGATCTGAACTTCGGAGCTGAGATACCCAGCCCAGATGAGCTGCTAGGACCTTTGGAGTTGTCGACCAAAGAAAGGATGATTATTCTGAGGGACCAGAAGGAAAGACCGGGACCCCTAGCTCGGCCAATTTGCCAGCTTCACTTGTCGGAGCCCCAACTTGAAGACGTTAGGCCGTATCCTGAGCTGGTGGCGGACTCCCATGGCTCCTTTTCAGAGATCATCGAGGCAAGCAGTCAGATGAGACAAAACCTCGAACAGTTTGTGAGGCAAGAGGCCTTTTTGGCCTCTCATATAAAAAAGGTAAATTTTTGAACTTTTGACCTGTTTCCTAAGATATATAATCGCTTGAGTGATATCCCATAAGGCTCATACTCCGAGTTTTGCAAGTCTGTATAAATTACGGCGCCATGGCTAAGAGGACCGCGGCTTTGGACCTCCTCGCCCAAAGTTATGAACAGGAGAGGTCAAAGAGATCGACCGAGGAGATAGAAGATCTGAAAATGAAGCTGGGGGTCGAATCCAGCAGAGTGACCGACCTCCAAGCTAAGAATACCGAGCTCCACAAAGAAAACCAAGAGCTCAGCACTAAGGCTTGCCGGTTGGACACCAAATCCCAGGGTTTGGAGGCTGAAGTAGAGGAGCTGAGGAAGAAAATTGCTGACCTGGAGAGGGCTTTGGAGGAAGAGAAGAAGAAATCTTTCGGGCTGCTGAATTTGGCTGAGGTGGAGGTGGCACGCCAAGCTGCCTTAGAAGATTTTAAAGGGGGACCACTGCTGGATCTGATGAACCGGCAATTCATGGAGCTCATCCAGTGTGGGTATACCTTGTGCTGGGATGAACTTAAAGGCCCCAGGTCAGTGGAGGGCTTTCCAGAGGATTCCTTGGCTCATACTTCCCTGCTGGCTCAGGATCGGAACCCTTCGACCTAATAGAGGAGGTCAAGCAGGAGTGCCGGGCTAACGGTATTCCTTTACCAGAAAATATGGAAGAGGAAGATCCTGAGGCCGACCCAAATGAGGCAGTTGACGAAGAAGCGACCTCCCAAGCTCCCCCTTCTTAGCTTTTCCTTGTACAATTTTTCAAGATGTTTTTGTTTGAACAATTTTGTATCAGGTCGGCATAATTTTTTCCTCTTAATATATGACGCAACTTTTTTTACGATCTTGCTTCCAACTTGTTTAAAGATAATATTTTCTTAAGTGTGCTGCGTTCCAGGCCCACGGAATTAACTGTCCTTGTAAATCTTCTAAAACATAACTGCCAGTTGGTCGGGCTTCGATCACCCGATAGGGTCCTTCCCAATTAGACACTAACTTGCCTTGATCTTGCGGTTTACTGATAGCTCGGTTCCGCAAAACCAAATCTCCCGGTACAAAGACTCAATGTTTGACCCGAGCATCACAGTGTTGCCGAACTAAATTTTTGTAATTTAATTGGTGTACGTAGGCAGTGTCCCGAACCTCCTCCATCAAATCCAAACTAAGCTCCAAGTTTCTTTGATTCTGGTCCCTTTCGAAGTGCATGACTCGGGGCACACCACTTTGTATTTCTGGGGGTATGACACCGTTGACCCCAAAGGCTAGCTCGAAAGGAGTCTTCCCCATAGCCGATTTAGACGTAGTCCGGTGGCACCATAATACGTGAGGCAGCTGTTCCACCCAATTTTTACCTTTATCTTCTTATCTGGTTTTCAACCCGTGCAACAAAGTTCGGTTGCTGAGTTCCACTTGCCCATTTGCTGGAGGATGAGCCACAAATGCAAAACGTTGGGTAATACCTAACTTTGAACACAAGGTCGTGAATTCCTTGGATTCAAACTGGGTCCCATTATCCGAGATAATCGAGTTGGGCACGTCAAACCGACAGATGGCTTGCTTCCAAAGAAACCGAGCTACGGTTCGCCCGGTGATATTCGTCAATGCCTCGGCCTCCACCCATTTTGTGAAATAGTCTATAGCCACAACTAGATAATGACAAGAACCGATCTTAGGAAATGGCCCCATAAGATCTATCCCCCATTCCGAGAAAGGCCAAGGAGCAATTATCCCTGTAAAGCTGGATGCTGGCAACCTGTGAATCGTCGCATTGTATTGGCAACTGGGACAACGTTGAACATATTCGACTGCTTCCTGAAATAACCGAAGCCAATAAAACCCAGCCCCAATTACTTTCTTGGCCAAATTCTGAGCCCCAATGTGAGACCCACAGTCTCCCTGTTGTATCTCCTTTAGCACGGCTTCTGCTTCTCCTGAACCCAAGCACTTTAGTAAAGGTATTAAGAAAACCTTTTTATACAGATCTTCCCCAACTATTTAATAATGTTCAGCCTTCCTTCGTATTCGTTGTACTTCCTTTCGTGAATCTGGTAAAGTACCATTTTGTAAATACTGCCATAGAGGAAATCGCCAATCCTGACCTTCACTTATGGACAAGATTGCTGGCTCGGCTGTACTCCTAGTCTGTACTTCTTCTACTAGAACGCTTTTAGTCAGATGAGAGAAAACCGAAGAAGCCAATTTGGACAAGGCATCTGCATTTGTGTTTTTACTCCATGGAACCGTTCTATAGTCCATTTCGGAAAAAATTTCAACTGCTCTTGCACCAGTTCTAAATATTCCTCCATTTGCCGATCCTTAGCCTTGTACTCCTCCAAAATTTGTTTGACTACGAGCTGGGAGTCTGAACAAATTTTTAGATTTCTGACCCTCAGTTTTCGAGCTAATTTTAGACCGGCTATCATGGCTTCATACTCTGCTTCATTATTGGTGGCCGTAAAGTAGAACCATAAAGCATTAGTGTGGATTTCCCCAATAGGGCTGGTGAGGATGATCCCGACACCCGATTCGGACTGGCTAGAGGCACCATCTACGTAGAGTGTTCATGAATAATCGCCCTTTGCCACAGTTAAAAAAAGGTCGGTTTCTTGTGTTAGACCAGGCGTGTCTTCCTGGAGGTCTGATACTCCCTCAACTATGAAATCTACCAATACTTGCCCTTTGACTGCTGTGCGAGGTGTAAAGGTGATATCATACTCCCCCAATTCGATAGCCCATTTGGTGAGGCGACCAGAAACCCCTGACTTTTGCAAGACGGTCTTAAGAGGTGCGTCAGTATAAACGGTGACTCCGTGGGAGTCGAAGTAAGGCCGGAGACGTCGTGTGGAGTGAACTAGAGCCAAGACTAATTTTTCCAGGCTGGAATAGTTTTTCTCTACTGCCTGCAAAACTTTGCTAACAAAATAGATGGGTCTTTGAACCCGATTATCTTCTCGAAGCAAAACTGAGCTAATTACAGATTCAGTGGTAGCTATATACATGTATAATTGTTCTCCAAGAATTGGCATGGTTAAAGATGGCAAAGAAGCTAAATACATTTTTAATTGTTCGAAAGCAGTTTGGCATTCCGAGGTCCACACAAATTTATCTGTTTTCTTTAAAATGCTAAAAAATGGTAAAGCTCGTTCTGCCGACCGAGCTAAAAACCAATTTAAGGCTGCTAGTCTACCCGTTAATTGTTGTACTTCACGAATTGACCTAGGTGGGTGCATTTGCAGAACAGCTTCTATTTTCTTTGGCTTAACCGAAATACCCCCTTCAGAAACCATGTAACCTAAGAATTTCCCCGAAGTAGCCCCAAAAACACATTTTTTTGGATTTAGCCTTAATTTGTACTGGACCAGAGTTTCAAGTGTTTCACGCAAATCAAGCAAATAAGCAGACTCATCCCTACTTTTAACAAGTAAATCATCAACATATGCTTCCATGTTCTGACCCAACTGATTTTAAAGATCTTATTTACTAGGCGTTGAAAGGTAGCCTCAGTATTTTTCAAACCGAAAGGCATAGTAATAAAATAATAAGTACCTTTATCCGTGATGAAGGATGTTTTTTCCTTATCTTCTTTAGCCATGAAGATCTAGTGATAGCCTTTGTATGCATCCAAGAAATTGAGGAAGCGAAATCCAGCTATGGCGTCGACCAGAATATCAATCAAGGGTAGGGGGAACCAGTCTTTGGGGCAGGCTTTGTTTAGGTCGGTGAAGTCAATGCACAAACGCCATGAACCGTAGGGCTTGGGAACCAATACAGGGTTAGCTAGCCATTCAGGATAATCTACTTCTCGAATGATACGTACCTCCAATAAAGTGTTGACTTCGATCTCTACGTATTTGCTGCGTTCTCCTCCAAGGTTACGCTTTCATTGATGAACCGGCCTATGATTGGCATCAATGGATAGTCTGTGTTCAATGATATTTCGAGAAATGCCAAGCATGTCTTCCGGCCCCTAAGCAAAGACTTTCGCAAACTCACGTAAAATGTTAAGTAAATCATGTTGTAACTGAGGAGGTAAATCGGCCCCAATCTTAATTACCTTGTTTGGGTCGACAGTCAGGGAGACGATCTTTACCTCAGCCCCTGCCTCAATGGATTGCTCTGAGCTACCTGCCAGGTCGGTGATGTTAATGGGATGAGCAATACTTCCTTGAAGAGTAGTCGGCGAAACCCGGGGCGCGGGGGTCGGGGTGACTGTAGGAGCAACTTTCGATTTCTGATCTAGAGGCACCTATTCTCTTAGGGAAGCCGTGTAACATTGCTTGGCCTGTATGACATCACAACGAAGAGAGGCCACCCAACCCACGGTGGGGAATTTTAAAAGCATATGCATGGTAGAAGCAATGGCCTGAAATTGATTTAGTCCGGGCCGACCCAGATATACATTATAAGGTGAGGGTTCATCAATAACCACGAAATCTATGGTTTCTGTACGTTTTAGCTGTCCAGCTATCAACGTGACCGGTATGGTTAACTGTCCCACAGGAATAACATGGTGGTTGCCAAAACCAATCAAGGGTGTACGTACTGAATTTAAATGTGCCTTATGCAACTGACATCCTGCTAATGCCTTGGTAGTAATTATATTACTAGAGCTACCCGTGCCTAATAATGTCCTACGTACTTGATAGTTAGAAATATAACAATCGATCACTAGTGGATCATCACAATTATAAGGCAAGAAAATATCACTGTCATCAAAAGTAATTACTGATGTCATGGCATCCACTTTACGCTTACCTAAAATGTTTTTTCTTTACCGATATACCTGCTTTCTCTGACGATTAGAGTCACCTTGGGTCGGTCCTCCAGCTATGGTATTCACGACCCCAGCTATAGTCAGGTCGGCTCCAGTCCCAGCGTTCGGGGCTCGGAGGTCGGGTTGGGAACATTCTCGGGCAAAATGACCGGGCTCTCCGCACCGGTAACACCCGGTAGGTCGTTCCCGGGTTGCTGAAACTGCGAGTTTGGGCAAAGGGGCCACTTGTGTATATTGAGGTAATTTCCCAGCTTGAATAAGCTTTGCTATCTCTGCAGCCAAATCTCTACAATCATTAGTATTGTGACCAATGTGCTTATGATAGTTACAATACCTGCCAGGATTGAGCCGATCTGTGGGACCTGTCATGGGATGGGCTGGAGGTAGCAACCCTTGATGCTGGATGGCCACATATATGTCGGCTCGTGGCACGAAAAAGGGCTCGACCACCTGCACAGCATTAACACCTACCCCAGCCTTTGGGCCAGTGTTAGTAGTACTCACAAAGTTTTGCTTCTTACCTCCTCCTGGGGGAGGGATCGGGAAAGAAGCTTTTCTCTTACCGTATAGGTCGGAAAAACCTCTTTCTCGTTCCTGTTTTATGGCTGCAGCATCCTCAATAACAGCAAAGTTAATAGCAGTGACCATCATTTCAAAATAAGAGTGTGGGGGTCGGATGGCAAGTTCAGTGGCTAAAGGTCCTGACCGTAACCCGTTAATAAACGACCCCATCATAATCCTATCATCTTTTTCATGGCATTGTCTAGATTCTACGTTAAACCGATCTATGTAGGCCTGCAACCCCTCTCCTACTCTCTGAGTTATGTTCATTAAGTGTGAAATAGGTTTAGATAGTATCTTGTTACCCATAAAATTAGCTAAAAACAAATCACCGAATTGATCTAATGAATGAATGGAGTTTCGAGGCAGAGTACAATACCAATTTATAGCTTGACCTTTAAGGGTTAGATGGAATGTCATGCAGCGGTTGGCATCAGACAAATTGGCGGCATCCATGACGCTCATGCACTGCATCCAATGAGCCGTTGGGTCAGTAGTTCCGTCGTATTTGTCAACCTTACCTAAACCTTTGTAGCCCGGGGGAAATGGTGCTGTTTGAATTTCCCAACCAAATGGATGAGATACGCGAGAAGTGGGCTCGGCTCATCCCAACTGAACATATCCAGATCCAGGGAGGACTGCTTGACCGGGCTGGGCATATCCTATTTGACCTAAGGGGTATCCTCCCATTCCGGGATAAGCAGGTAGTGACCCTCCAGTTGCGAAGTTTCCCGTGCTGGGCCCGGGGTAATAGCTCAGGTTAAATAAGGGAGAGTACCCAGTGAGGGGCTGCATGGCTCGGCTTGTGCCTATGCCGTAATGTTGAAACTGAGCTAAGCTTGACGGTGCTATGTATCCGGGATATCCTAATTGGTTAACCTCGGGACCAAGGTGGCTTAACTGGCTTAATTGTTGACCTAGGCCGGGCTGACCTATTTGACTCGACTGTGGGCCTAGACCAGGCTGACCTAACTGACTCACTTGTTGTCCTAACATAGGAAAAGGCAAACCCGACATGAAAGGGTAAGTATTGAACTGAGCGGTAGGAACCATGAAAGGAGCTGGAAAGGTAGGGGTGACCTGGGTATGGGCTAAGGTGGTGTAAACAAGAGGTGCAGTAGAAAGGGTAGGGAGACCAGCTACGTAGTTAGACCCCGAAAAAGGATGAGCTCCCCCAGAGTGGGGAGGGCATCCCGAAACAACGACAGATTGGGGGGGGGGGGGAGATTAGAAATCAAAGCAACGGAAGGATCGGCCATGGGATTGAACAGAGCTCCTGGTGGAGGAATAGTAGGGATAACTTGTGAACTAAAGGGATGTTCTACGTTAACTACATCTGGGATAGTAATTGTAATGCTTGAGACGGGGAGTTCCAAATTGGGAGTAGAGGTGACCAGAGAGCTATTGTTCATCAGGTGAAATAATTGTGGAAACAAACGGTAAAATTTTTCTCTTTCCGCTTGTTCTTGCTGGGGGGGTGAGCGGTTCAACAGTGGTGGTGGTAGTTGGTGGAGCATTGGGGGTGGTAGAAACTATGGTGATGGTTGGAACCATCGCGGTTGTAACGGTGGGATCAGCGGTGGTATTGGAAGAAGAAGCACCCACTCCCGAACAATCTTGAGTTTGCGTCATGGTTTCAACAAATTTCTTTAAAAATGGAGAAAATTTGATGAAATAATTTGATCAAACGTTCCCCACAGACGGCGCCAGTTGATGTGAAGCAAAAATGGTCTTAGATGGAGACTTCTTTCCGGCCCAAAGAGATGTCTTGATCTGCAAGGCCCAAACTTGTAGAAACTTCACCGAAAAGGGAGATAACCTAACTGGAGACTGAGCTGGGTAGCTCGGATCAGCGCGAATGATGAAGAAGACTGTAACTGAAGACTGTTCCGGCAATAACTGTAAATAATCAAGAGAAGAGCGCGGCTTTCCCCCCTGTATAGGCTCCGACGGTCAAGTTAGAGAGGTAGAAGAAGATGAACAGTATTGACAAAGTGCTCAAATGGTAAATGTTGCGTACCTCACTAAGTCTGAAGACTTAGTATATATACCTCAAGACTGGGATATGCTCGTTGAACCTTTATGATTAGCATTCTCACGTGCTCCCCTCTGTTTAGCGTGGCGTGTACGTTTCGTGTTATTATGACCGGATTTCATGGGCTTCTTCCTTCTCGAAGATCTGGGAAATCTCTGTATATATTCAAAATATATACCTAACTCTATGATGATTGTTACCTATTGTGTCAGTGAAATAGCTTAATCCGACATAACTGTCTTAGCTCGGTTAGGCTGATTATCATGATATAAATATGAGAGGAACTAAAAAGGCATACCGAAGTTATTGGCTGACCTAAACCTTTGACCGATCTACTATTTGGCTCGATTTTAAGGATCTATCCGACCTAAGCAGGGTTCTGGACTTCTTACGCATCTTTTTATCTTTACTATTTATCTTCGCTTTAGTCCATTGGGCCAGGCCCAATTGAAGTTCAATTTTATGCACACCATATACATTAGTTTTTTATTTTAATATATAGTAGTTTTTTTAATTTTTTAATCTTAATAAATTAAAATAAATATATTTTACACCAAAATGTATAACAAAAACTGTAAAAGGAAAGTGTAACACAAGACCCTAAGCCCATATAGTGTCATTGTGTTATATATTATGTTTCGGGGAATTTATGATGATCTAATAGAGCTCAAAATCATCTATTACATTTTTCTATTACACTACATGTTACACATGTTAATAACTCATTGTAAATATTATTTTTTATTTTAATTAATATAAATTATTTATTTTTTACATTTAATATGGTATTTTAATATAATTTTATGGTATTTTTTTAATTTTTAATCCCAATAAATTAAAATAAATATACCCTATGCAAAAATAGATGAGCGTTTAGTCAAAAAAATTACTATAATGCCAATAAATATCATTTAGAAATTTTGTTTGTGATTGGCTTGGTTTCTAGTGGCCCCCATTGTTGAGAGAGCTTTCTGGTAGTAGAGGGGTCCACTAGGGGCCCTCATGCTCTATTAAAAGTATGTTGTTTTGAGGTCATAAGCACTTGTGGAGTTAGGATCGGAGCCTGCGCTCCCACTGACCCCACCCTAAACACTGTTATATATATATATAATTACAGTGAATATTGAGTATTGTGTGTGTAGTTCCCCTAGTGAATATAAAATTTTAAACTAACATTAATACAATTTTAAGAATTTGTGTTATACACTTTAATGTTGTGGGGTTTTTGGGCTTTTTTTTATTTTAATATTTATTTGAATATGTTTTAATTAGTTTGTATTAATGCGTTATTATAAATGTGCCCCCCTTAAAAAAAAAATTCTAGCTCCGCTAGTAGTCATAAGAGATCATGTGAGTTTCTACTTAAGTCTCCAACGTTGTTGTTGGTGTGCTTGTTGTGACGTCATATGATATGGGTGTTCCTATTTTTCCTCCAAAAACGTTGGAAGTAAGGGGTAAGAGAATAGAATCGGTGGACCAGAGACTTGGTATATATGTTGAGAGGGTGAGCACATACATTATGAACTCTTCCATTTTTTTTGTTGTCCACATTTAATGAAGTAGATATATAGTATTTTTGTGGAGTAAATATGTTGAAATCAAACCACGTTAAATTTGGTGTGTTGCTATTTTTCTGTTTTTCGTTTTCAATGTGATATTCTTGTTGGGTTATTTCTCCAACAAGTAATATCAAAGATCTTGATGGGAATGTTTATTCTAACAATTAAAACTCTCAAATGAGGATCCATCGTTCATGTCACAGATGGAATATCAGTGCATTGGATCAATTACCATTTTACATGAGAGACTGTTATCGGAGTCTCCTGAATTTATATTCTGAGATCAAGGAAAGGTTGGCTGAGCATGGAAAATCAAACCTACTGAATTATGCAATATCATGTGTACATCTATATTTTAAACCTTTCGATCTATCATTATTGATTAATATTATGATGAGTTTTGAAACATATATTTGAATTAATTAATGATTATTAATTTGCAGTTCAAAGATTACTTGAAAGCATATTTTGAAGAGGCAAAATGGGTTCACAGTGGCCATCTTCCGAATTTTGAAGAGTACATGAAGGTTTCAGTTGTCTCCTCTTCATGTCCAATGTTGTCAGCTAATTACTTAGTGTGCATGGGGTAATTTGTGACAGAAGATGGGCTTGATTGGGTCGCAAAAAACCCATTAATTGTAAGAGCCTCCTCAATAATTATTAGGTTGGTGGACAACATGGCTACATACGAGGTAATTATATACTCCTTCGGTTTCATTTCGATTAGAAGAGTCAACTTTTAAATTTTTTTTAAAATTTTAATAAAAGAGTTAATTTTCACATATTTCACTCCTCTTACATTTAGGGCATGTTCGTTTGGAGGTTTTGCAGCCTAGTTTTGCAAGAGTACGGGTTTCAAAAACTATTTCAAAACCAATACCGTGTTTGGCCCGGGTTCAAAACTTTGTGCTGCAAAACCTTATTTCAAAACATAAATTATTTTTTTGAAACCAAAAACTATTTCTTTTCTAAACTTAAATCTTGAGGGAAATTTTGTTCGCTATCTACTACCTTACCAAACAAGATTTTGAAAAAATTGATACCCAAAAGTTTTTTACTAAATATAGTTTTGGAAAACATTTTTGAAAACCTGTTTGATTGCTTGTCTTTGAAAACAAGTTTTTGAAAGCATGTTTTTCGAAACCTCTCTCAAAACCTTCTAACGAACAGTCCCTTATTAACATAATTGTGTATGGTCCACAACTAACTAAGACTTCAAAAGTAATATGAATGGAACCAATTATGTCAAATTAACTATTTTAAGTTTCCTACCTTAATATTCATTAAGGGAGCGTTTGGTTAATCGTTGGGAATGAAAATGAAATTGATAATAGGGTGAAATGAGAATGAGAATGAAAATCAAATTGAAACCCACCTCCTGTGGTGGGTTTCACTCAACTCTAATTATTTGGGTATGATTCCAATAAACTCATTTCCAAACCCAAACAACCATATTTTTTATGATTCCTTTACTTCAATATTGCCAAACTCACCAACCAGACGCCTCCTAAAAGTTGTATATTTGTGAAAGTAGATTCTTCTAGTGAAACAGAGAGATCAGTATGAAATTTTAAAGTATCTGAATCCCTCGCTTTTGGATATATAAATGAATATTTAATTAAAATTAGAGTAAAATGATTTCTTTTGTCCCCAAATTAATTGGGAGGTTGTCGTGAGATTAAATTAAAAGACTTTTTTTATTGTTTAATTATATATATATATATATATTTCTAATTAATGCAGGCGGAGAAAGAGAGGGGAGAAATAGCCTCGGCTATTGAATGCTACATGCAACAATATGGAACTTGTAAAGAAGAAGCCTTTGTTGAGTTAGAAAAGAAAATAGCAAATGCCTGGAAAGATATCAACGAAGAATGCCTTAATATTGGTCCAAATTCATCAGCTGTTCCCGTGTTCATCCTTGAGCGAATCTTAAATCTTACCAATTTAATTTATCTTCTACACGGAGATGGGGATGATTATGCCAAATGTTCAACCAGGGCTAAGGACTTGGTCACTTCGGTGTTGGTTCATCCTGTTCCAATTTGATTACCAAGGAGCCTTTAAATTTATTTGCAGTGTTTATTTATTTGAATATTTCCTTTGGTAATTTTGTCCCTTGTTGTCCGTTGAAATTTGGAGTGAAGCATTAATTGTAAGAATGAAAAAACGAAAAAACGAAGAAGTATTTCAATAAGTGCCTTTTATGTTATACAGTACTACTTCATCTCTTCAATATTATAAAATAGACTCTTCTAACAAGGTCGTAAGGAGTCATTTATATTATACTAATTTCGTGTTTTATATTTTTCTTCTTCTTTCTTTATTACTCTCTTCATTCCATTAGAATATTTCATTTTGAAAATATTTTTTGGTTCAATATAAGAGTCTACATTTACAAATTTTTTACTTCTTCTACCCTTAAAATATATCCCATACTTAACAAGTAAATACATGATATCAAATTAGCTATTTTTTGTATTGTACCTTATTACCTACCTGATTGAGACCATGTCAACTTGCTTTAGTTACTATTATTTACCAGTCTGAATGACTGGTCATGTTTGGATTTAATCGTTGCAGGATATTAGTAGTGCCTTTTTGTAAGATTGTAGTGGTGTTCCATTATTGTTCCAAACTATTATTGTCTTTATCTATTCATAAAAGATAAGAAGAATAACAAAATTTCCCTACTAAATCCTTCTGATCTTCTTTACTACTCCTAACCAAATCCGAATTCTCCTTCCTCTCTCCTACTTCACGTATAATTTAGAAGTCATCTAAATTAATCGGATCAGTGGTATTAGAGCTGGTATCGTTGGGTACATGTACTGAATTTCGTAACCATGTTTATGAAGTTTTAGCCCGACATGGTTCCAAGTTCGGAAAAATCCGCACTACTCTCTATATAGTGCAAACAGCATTGCGAGTGCCTAGACATGGCTTTCTCCTTGATTACTGTTCCCACCACCGTGGTAGACTCTCATCCCCCATTGTCAATCCTGCATGTAAAATAAAAAGTACCAAATTTAAAGGTGGAAGTAATGCCTCAAGTAGTACATGTTTTTTTTTCATAGACCTAAGGGGTATTATAGACTATTCACAGATCAATGTTCCCGTAAATAGTAAAAATGTTCCTGCATATAACAATTCCAATTAATAATAGCAATATTAAGAAGTTCGATTTCAAGGGTATAAATAACGTCTATAAAATAAAAAGTAGTGCATATTTCTAGAATAATAATAATAATAAAAGTTTCAATATTAATGGTATATGTAAATATCGCTTGTAAAATAAAAAGTGGTCTATTTTTATTAAGTAAAGAAAAAAGAAAAGAAGAAGAAGTAGTGTTGCGCGCGTGTGTTTGTGTATTAATGGTATATATAAATATTGCTTGTAAAATAAAAAAGTGGCCTATTTTTAGTAAGAAAAGAAAAAAGAAAAGAAGAAGAAGTAGTGTTGTGTGTGTGTGCACGTGCGTGGGCATGGGCATGGGCATGGGCATGGGCATGGACATGGGCGTAGGCATGCGCGTGTGAGCGTGTGTGTGAGTGCGTGTGTTCAAAAAGCTGTGCGACTTCTTTTTGAAGGGTTTTAAAACATGATAAGTTGATTAAGCGGAGGAGATTACCTTTCCAACATATTATTTTCGATATTATTGTCTAAGTTAATTAGTGAAACGTGAAACTATTTTGTTCCACTAAATATTTTTAAATAAAAGAATGTCGTTTTAATGTAAAACTATATCTATGTGGGTGTGTGTGTGTGGGTGTGTGACAAATAGGTGGGTTATGGCCCGGTTCACAAGGTGATCAACACTTAACGGGTCATGACCAACCTAAAGCTGTTGACTAACGAGTTAAGCACGAGTTGGGTTATAACCGTTCAACCCATGGGTCAAATAGTTCGACTGAACGGGTCAAATTTACTTGACCCAACAGTCATAACCCATTTAACCCTAACTTTGAACAGGTTAAATAACCCAAAGTTCGACTCAACGGGTTAAATAACTATATAAAAGAGTCCCATTTCTATTTATTTAAGTTGCATAAACCATAACTCTTCACAATGAATCCAAACTTAGAAAGTAATAATATAAGTGAAAAATATGGTACATAATTACTTGATTTTGGTGTTGTAGTTTATAACTCAAAATAATTTATATTTTTCACACTCAACTTTTATAGTACCTAGGAGTGGGCATCGAATCGGTTTGTGGTTTATTCGGTTTCCTCGAATTGGTTTCCTTGAATTTTAAATTTTGTTTGCCAATTCGAAAACCAAACCTAATTCGATTTTAAACTGAAGAAACCAATTCGAATTTGTAATTCGAATTCGATTTTAAACCATGGAAACCAAATTCACAAAATTATTTCCATAATCAAAATTTTAACACAGTAAGGCTTATCATTCCATAAGAGGGGGGGGGGGGGGGGGGGGGCATTTCAAAACGAAAAAATAAATTGTCTCAATGTGTACTTTCAGCATAATGATCATGTATCCGACTTAAATTTACTGATCCTGACTCAATTGACTCTGCCATCACTACCTCACATGCCTCTGTACTATCAGGCAAACCCAACATCATTCCCTCCAACTCCTCACCAATACCACTGCCGGCAACTTCATTCAGATTGCCGGGCAAAGCAGAAGCAGCAACCTCCTCGACGCTAGGTGATTCCATTTCTTTTGGGGGCACGAGCATAGAGTCGCTGCTGATGTTGGTGCCGCGCTTAGCTTAGGCTCAGGCTCATCCATAAGCAGTCCACCTCCATGATGCTTATCAATCACAAACCAATACAAAGTACATTAAAAAGTAAGAAACAGCATTCCAGAAGTAGTCCAACATGCTGCGGGAAAATATAAAAACGCAAATACAAATCAGTCCATACTTCGTTCACGTTCGTTCAGTACAACAACACTAAAAAAAAAAACAACCTAATCAATGACATAGATCCTTCAAAGTCCAATTCAAAGCTCCACCGCATCCACCTATTCATGAAAAGGCCAAAACTAATCACCTATCAATTAAAACCTTAAAACCATCAAAGATCCACAAATTATAACTAAATAAGGAACTATTGAACTTAGAGAAGAGAAACAAACTTTTACCAACATACACTATTTAGTTCTTGTACCTATTTTGCTGCTCTAAACATCAACAACAGTAGATTCAGACATTGTTTGTTGTATCTCTGCAAGATATTGGAAAAATATTAAATCATTAATTTATAATTCATATATGAAAGTTAGGAAATGAGTTTGAGAAAGTAAAATAAGGTACCTTCTTCAAACTTTTCAAGATCTTCAATGTTCTCTTCCACATTGACTGAAAATTCTTGTTGACGTAGCCAATCTTGAGTACATATCAGTGCTTGCACAATTTTTGGAGTTAAAGAACTCCTAAAATTATCAAGAACCCTCCCTCCAGTGCTAAAGGTAGATTCAGAAGCAACTGTAGTAATTTGAATGGATAACATATCACGAACCATTAAAGATAATATGGGATAAGCTGGGCTCTTTCTCTTCCACCAATCCAATATAGAAAATGTTGAACTCTCAAGAACATGTTTATCCTCCTCATCATCCTCATGCAAATATCTCTCCAATTCTGATTTTGTGTTCGTAAGAACACCAGAATTTGCCTTTCTTCGTTTCAACTCAGCAAGATTTCTTTCTTTGATTTTCATTAGAGGATCTGTATTGTCTGAACTTGAAGTTGTCAAAGTAGAAGATGAACCAGAAGGGGCAATATCCATGGATGATTAACTAGAATACATCCTCTTATATTCAAGAAAAAGCTTTTTCAAAGTTGTCATAACCTTGTCAGCAACTAAACTACCTTTATCCTCACCAAACATATCTTGAAGAGCAATCTCACAATAATCATATTTGGTTCTAGGATCAAATACAGAAGCAGCAAAAACTAGAATATTAAATTTTTCAACGTTGCCCCAATACTTGTCAAATTTTGTCTTCATTGATATTGCCATATCTCTAAGTAACTCATCTTCACTTAGCATGCTATCTTTCAAGACTCCACAAAGGCAACCAACATCATCCAAGTAAGCATTAGAAGTGACATACTTTGAACCAGAAACTTTCAAAGTGATAACATAAAAATGTTCAAGAAAAACAACTAATCTCCTAACAGTATTCCAATCCGAAGAAGTTGGAAACCCAGGACCAGGAGGTTTGGTCTGTTTATTAAACTCTTTAGAGCTGGGATGTTCTAACTCTTCTCGAAAATTTTTATCCTCCATATCCAACCTCTCAAAGGCTCTCTTATACTTTTCTGCCACGCTCAACATGAGATATGTAGAATTCCATCTTGTAGCAACATCTAAACACAATGATTTTGTGGAATCACATTTTTCAAATTCAGCAAACCCCAGAAACTTTCTTTTTCGAGCTGGTGATTGCCTAACATACTTAACTGCTGCCCTTACTCTTGTAACTGATATAGCATGTTCTTTTAAGCCTTCAGCAACAATCAAGTTGATAATATGAGCAACACACCTTACATGCATCAGTTCCCCTTCTAAATAACAGTTACCCCCCCCCCCCCCCCCCAATTATAACTCTTTTTCTTCAAATAGTCAATTGCCTTGTCATTGGAACTAGTATTGTCAACTGTGACAGTGAAAACATTTCGCAAACCCCAATCAACCAAACATTTCTCAATAGCAACTCCAATATCAACCCCCTTATGACTTAATACAGGACAAAAATTTAACACTTTCTTCCTCAATTTCCATTCATTATCAATAAAATGAGCAGTGAGACACACATAATTAATCTGTTACACAGATGTGCAAGTATCCGTAGTCAAAGAAATACCCAAAGCTGAATGTTTCAATTGTGATTTTAACTTAGCTTTTTCATCAATAAACAATTGATAACAATCTCTAGTAACTGTTCTTCTAGATGGCAATGCAACTAAGGGTTGAGTTGCTCTCATATAACGTCTAAAACCTTCCTTTTCCACAAATTTGAATGGAAGTTCATCAATAACAATCATTTCAGCTAAAGCCTTTCTAGCACACTTTTGATCAAACTTCCATGATAATAAATTAACTTTTCTGTCTCCACTCTCTTCAATATCACAACTAAGGGTTAAATTAGTTTGAGTTGATTTCAGTTTGTTGCTAGGATTTGCAGTGCAATCATTCACATGACCACGCAAAGTAGAAGTCCCACATGCTTTAGAAGAACAATTATACTGTTTTCCACAATAATTACACTTGCATTTTTTATTTTCATCTTCAGTAAAGTGCTGCCAAACATCTGACCTTTTAGCATATGGTTTGCGTTTTCCACTCTTTGATGTGCCTACACTTCCTGTGGATTCTTGGCCTGCCCTACTATTGCGCCCAGGAGGAGGAGCCATAGAGATCTCGTCATTAGAATGAGACATTTGTTCACACAACCTACAAGATTAAGGGAAGATAAGTATAAATTATGGCGCAACAGTTATGGACATTTCATAAAAGGGGAAATATGAATTTGGCACCTAAAGAAGTTATAATTATGTCGTTTAGGCAAGTTGGGGGAAGATTTTAACTGAAGACAAGATTCCTATTATGTACAAAAGCACAAATTTCAAGTTCAAGTAAAATATTAGATGCAACTTTAACTCATCCTTTATAACCTTCAATTGGGGAGCATTTAAACAAGAAATAATTCATTTTCCATGCCAGCCTTTCCTGATTCCCTTAGAAGGTAACTTTGCTGTCAACACTCACTTCCCCCCAACCACCCTTGAAGAATCGAAAGAGGAAAAATGAAGTAGAAGAAACTGATTTTAATCTCCTAAAAACCAAGAATGCATTAAAACTAGATTTTATACAACTACAGAGTGACACCATATTCAAAATTTGTTCTGCAATAGCTGAACCAGACAATTAATCTCTATTCATGCCACAAATATATTTCTTAAGTTACCCATCATGTGTTTTTTTGATTCCCCTCCCCCTCAAAATACCCATGTCATCAGAAGAATAAATAAACTACTAGACAATAGCAACCTTTGGAAATGAAACATTCACAAGCATTATTAGCAATACCTAGATTCTTATACAGCTTCAACAACCTTGTCCGACAAACAGAGAGAAGGGGAAATCGCCAATCAGATTAAATCCTCCATTCCTCCGTGCAATTCTGGCCACACTGCATCTGCATCCCATCAAAATTGATTCATTAGTCCATTAATCAAACAACATTTACTAAGTCTAAGTGGCCCGATTTATGAAAATCAAAGAATTTTAAAGTACTCGTAATATGTGAATAACTTACAGATTTAAATCTCTTGCTTCGCCCACGTCGCCGTCGCCGTCGCCGTGGCTTCGCCCAGTTCGCCGTCACCGTGGCTCCATCGCCGTGGCCCAGTTCACCGTCGCCGTCACTATGGTGTTCACTTCAGAGTCGCGATGCGGCAGCAGCGGCGATGTTAACTTTGATAACAGAAATAGCAACTAGGGCAAAAGCCAAAACACTAAAAAGTTAAAAACCCCTAAAAATAAAAATAATAAAATAATAAGTAAAAAATTAAAACATTAAAACTTAAAACATATAAAATAAAAAATAAAAATAAAGGTTATATTGCAAATCAGTTTTCGGTTTGGTTTTTGGGTTGAATACGCAATTCGAAAACCGATTCTAAAACCGATTTCATAATTCGAATTCGGTTTCAAACCAAACCTAATTCGAATTCAGAATTCGAATTGGTTTCTTCGAATTCGGTAAATTCGAATTCGGTTCGAATTTCTAATTGGCCCAAACCATGCCCACTCCTAATAGTACCCAAAACCTACTATAATTCACTTATCAAATCTTACTTAGAAACTACTTCCTAAACAGAATAGGAAACAACTAAAATAACAAATTCAATTAAAAATATAATTACCTAATTAATACAAGTTATGTTGTTCTGACACTAACAATGACTTTTCTTAAAATCCCTTTCATTTTCATTTATTTTAGTTTTTCATATTTTTTTGTAGATTAATCTGTTTCTTCATCCCCCACATCTCCTCTCCTTCCCCCTCCCCCCCCCCCTACCCCGCCTCCCCCAATCACAGATTTATTTTATTTGTTATTATTATCGTTTTGCAAGTTGTTCAATCGATATCAATATATCTTACCTATTGGCTTTTACATTTTGGTCAAGATTATAAGCTTTCGACTTGAGTCATATAGACAGTTGGGAGACCAGTAATTGAATCTCTGCAACTCGTAGGTACCCCTATATTGTGTGAGGCGTGTTAATTATGACTGGGCAAATTCTAGTACATTTTCTTCTCAAAAAAAAAAAAAAAAAAGCGAACAAAACTCTTCTCTTTTTTTAAAAAAATAAAAAATAAAATTAAAAGAGTTCATTAAAGATGTTGGAAATGGTCCAACAATGATTGACAGAATACTAGAAAACAATCAGCATAACTGATTACAAAAGATTTGATCCATAATTATCAAATATAGACCACAACAATGTATTTAATCTACCGAATTATAAGTCTATACATAATATAGATTATAACATTATAGAAATATAAACATCACTCTTGCGCTGAACAAATTTCGTGTGACGAATCAGCGACTGAATACGGATGAAGGAGCCAAGACTAATCTTCAACCAAATCCTCATACACCATAGCCAAGAAATGAATCATCGTAGTTAGGGACAGAAACACCATATATAACTAGGGATAAAATCATCAAAGAAAGTGAAAAACTTAGTGATTGCACGTTTGAGACTTAAATGGTTTTTGAGAGGGTGATGAACATATAGAGTGATCACGAGTACAGAAATGATCAAAGAAGGCGCCCCTTTGGAGGCGGATGTTAAAAAACCTGCCTCCAAAGGGGCCGAAAAAGTCTTTGGAGGCGGGTGCAACATCCACCCGCCTCTAATAACTAATTATTGGAGGCGGGTGGATGTTGCACCCGCCTCCAAAGAGATTTGGAGGCGGGTGCAACATGCACCCGCATCCAATAATTAATTATTGGATGCGGGTGCAACATCCACCCGCCTCCAAATCTTTTTTGGATAGCTCAATGGAGGCGGGTGAAGCCAAAACCCGCCTCCAAAGTGTTTTGCAAATTTTCCAATTTCATTATATGAAAAGGAGGCGGGTGCATTTTTGCAAAATTTTTAATAGTAGTTCAAAAAATTTGGTTTTTTGGATTGTTGAAAATAATTTTAATAATTTTTTGGAATTCTAGTGAGGCGAAAAATTAGTAAGTAATAAAAATTACAATTTTTAGAAGGAAATATAGAAATATATATTTTCTATTTTAATATGAAATACATAAATATATGTAGCCTAGTGGTAAATTTAATATGCAAGAGTCAAGTGAATCTGAAGACGCGAGTTCGATTCCTATCAAAGCCATAAAGTGTAAAAAAAGAAATAAATTTTTTTTTTCGGAGGGTTATTGGAGGCGGGTGCAAAACTGCACCCGCCTCCAATAACATTATTGGGTTTTGCACCCGCCTCCAATAACCCCCTAAGGGGTAGCGGGTGCGGGCGCCTCCGGTGGCGGGTGCTGCCCTCCAATGCCCCTTAGGACCCGCCTCCTAAGGGGCATTTTGTGGTAGTGGATGAACATAAAATCACCGTACATATTTTTTGGGACTTAAAAGTTAAAATGTATGGTTCTTCATCACTCCAAAATCATCGTTGTTGCCCATTTCCTATGGGTCATATTCTGTATCCCGGCCATCGGCATCTTCATTGTCACCACATTGTGTTCTTCTTTTTGCTTCTTTTATTTTTTTCATTATTATTATAAGTATAACTTCTCGAATCTCGAAGCGATAAAATGCTAAGTAAATTATACGCAAAACTGCAATATTAATTTACTATTAAATTAAGCATGATTTTTCGATGTAGTATATTAGAAGTAAAAACCAAGTTTTACACGCATATATAATATGATTTGGACACATATGTTAGAGACTCTAGATGCCCCCAAAAAGCCATGTATAAAAAAGAAAGGTATTAACAAATATTAAAAGGGGTAAATGAAGGCTTACAAAGAAATTAACTTTAAAAAATAGCATGTTATATTTAAATATAAATGATACAATGTATTTTGATCCTACACAATGATTGATATATATAGTTAACCATACGTAGTGAGACAAAATTTAGTTGTTGTATTAAGTTTGTTTTTGGAACCAATCATCATCAAGTTTAGGATACATATGTGTTGTATTTATGGTAAAAGAGAACAAGTAATAATAAGGAGGAAAAAAGAAAAATGATATTCTGAGGTTAGGGGCACTATAAAGTTTTAGCAGTACAATTGAAAAATACATTATTTAGAAGGAAAATGAAAACTAATACGATATCCCAATGTCTGCAATTGTATAGGATCGTAAGTTCATTCCAATTAGTGACAATATATAATTTTTAAGTATGTTGGGTGAAAATTTTTAGTTTGATATATATAAAATAATACTGTAATAATAATAGAAAGCCTGAGACAAAAAAAAAAAAAAAAATGAAGGAAAACCTAAGATGAAATATGGTTATTTTGTAATTATAAATAAATATTTTTAACTCTCTGATAGCTAAAATCCAAGCTAACAATCAAAGTCAACGCAAAGGTCAAAGTAAATGGTTCATTGGCCTACTTAACTAAGTGGACCAATATTTGAGAGGAGCCCATATTTAAAATTCAATTAACTTTGACCAGCTGTTGAGAAAAGCCCGAAAATAAAGCCTAAAAGTCAAGTCCAAAACTTATTAATATTAAGAGTGATAAAATGGGTTCCCAAGATCATTAAAGAGGCCACAGAAGATAGGCCCATCCTATAATTTGATCATAAGCATGCGGTCATTAGTTACGGGAACACTCGCCTCAAAAACTAATTTATAAAGAAAGAGCCACAATTTCAATTTATACCACACACATCAACTTTTCATTCATTTCATGAGGAATACATGATTAATGACAAAAGTATGAGTCTGTCTCTGATGTCATGTGACATGAACTTAGGGAGATATCCCCATCAAAAACTAGTTTATGAGAGAAAAAAAACGTCAAATTCAATTTATACAACACATGAAAGTTTCGAACTTTCTATGTGAAATACATGATTCTTTAACACATGCATTCTCAATGCCGAGGGCAACTTATTCAAATTGGCAAAACAATTACATGGTCCATAGGGGTGAAACCAAGGGGGAGCTAGCAGGTGTCCAAAATCCACCATAGTAGTAGGCTGATTGGTGGCGAAGCCACTCAATCAGCACCTTCAGCATCGCCGGAAAAACCAGAAAACGTAGTGCAGCCGCTGCGTTTCTGTTTGGCCTCTTGGAGAAGAAGGAGAAAAGAAAAATTAAATTAAGTGAAATGGCACAAAACGTTGTTATTCCACTTAACCCACTAAAAAATAATAATAATAATAATAAAAGACGAAAACGCTAGGCTGCAGAATAAAATGCACAATAAAAGAAAGACGGTAAACTAATGTACAATAATAGTAAAAGGAGTGGGCCGAGTGGCCCACCGTCTAGGCAGTGGCCACTTACTTAAGTATACCAAAAAAAAAAATTTAAATAAAAAACAAAGAAACCTTTTTCTATTGTACTGCACTTACTTTACCCTCATTTTTTAATTTCCCCTCTCTCTCTCCCAGTGGCCACTTACTTTATCCTCATTTTTTTTTCAAAAGATGAGAAAATACATATCGCAATTGTCGCAACTTCATCACATGAGCTTCTTCAAGTGACAATGAAGATGAATAATATGTGTTTTTCCTCTTTATAGATGTTTAATTATCACTTTTATAATTGTGAATGTTAATATTGTTACTTTGAAATTGTTAAATATATTTAGTTAGTGATGCAAAGAAAAATTATGAGTTAGTCTAGCATCCGCATAAAAGAAATTTCTGGTTACGCCACTATGCTCCAATTGGGTGATCATGACTCCGAGTCTCAATCAAGCATGCAAATATCGATTCAATTCAAGTGCTTTTCGGAATTTACTTGATCAAATTGCACGTGTTTTCGAATTGTTTTCCAATTAAGCATAGCGTACTCTGCATGTGTTTCCTTTTAGTTCCAGTTTTGTTTTACTCCATCTGTTATATATTCTATTAGAAGATTTTATTTTAACATAAGTATAACTTATTATAAATCTCAAGATACAGTACCTTAACTAATTTAATATTATTTATTCCATTCATGTCCTTACTTTTTAATTATATAATAATTATGAACTATATATGATTATTAGTAAGGGTAAATGAAGTAAAAATTTTGAAAGTGAACCAACAAAAAATATTTTTAAAAATTGGACTCTTCTAATGGAGTCGATGGAGTAAAAAATTTGTTTTTACTGATTTCTTTTTAGGGTTTTGGCAATACATTTGTTTCCTTTTCCATTGTTTTTATGCCCTTATGTCCTATAAATAGGAGGCCTTCGCTTCAATATTAATTCAAGACTTCAGAATTTACTAAGCACAGTGTTAACATTTTTAATCGTTAGCTTTAAAATTTTTAATTGAACTTAATTATTTTACATGTGTTAAATTACATAAGTTTCGAAATTCATCGATAAGTTAATTGCTCCGCTTGAATTCTTTATTTGTTCAACTTCTATAATTCCTACTTGGTTTAGCTTTAAGATGTTTATCTTTCTGAATCTTGATAAGATTTTAGAAGATTAATTAAGTGAGTAATTTTGAGATCATTATCGACTGAATTTTCGAGGAAATTTTCACATCGTCCACTTCGATTCACACCATGAACTTTGTTGAAGTTCTTGCTAGTTTGAGTATAAAAGGGTCCACAAGTTTTGACTAGCATTCGACATTGAAGCCGATGTCAAAACTCCGGTTCTTTTCGTTTTGGTTTTAGTTTCAACAGTAAATTTAATATATTATAATCATTTTCTATTATTTCCAATGCAACTTTTTTTACTACTCAACTACACCTTTTTACATTTTCAATACACTTTTTATATTATAAAACTATTTTCCACAAATATATTTTTAAAACTATTTTTAAAACATCATAAAAAAAAAAAAAAAACCCAAGTTCGGAATCAAAAGTGAGGGTCAAAAGGTTCGACAAGCTTTCGACGTGGAAAGCTGGTGTCGAATGTAATTCAGCCAAATAGACAAAGTTAAGTTCGAACCTATGTTCTGCTAGAGTCGGATCCAAACGTTCGACATTGAATGTGATGTCGAAACTGGGTGTCGAAATAACTAAGAGTCATATGCTTTATTTGAAGAATTTTGGCAAAAATGTTTCGACATCTATTCCACGTCGAAATTGGGTGTTGAAACTGTTGGATATTAGGATAATGCCGAGGTCGAAAATTATTTGACTTCGGCCGGGGCCGAGGTCGAATGTCAATCAGGGGCCCAAATTAGGTAACACAGCCAATGAGCCCTGTCCAAATGACAAAGTTCACGTAAAGATAGCACATGTCAAAGCCGAAGGATGCCACATCATCATCAAATGGTGACTTATCCTTCCATCTTCACCTATAAATATGCGATTCACCCTACCTTTGAAAGGTATTGAATTCTTGTTTAAGTCTTGCATATAGCTTTCTATTCTCTTCTAAGTTTGGCCTCGGAGTGGAATCGAGGATGTAGTCCCAAAAGCAGGTCGGAAGATCGAAGGACAACCTCAAGGAAGTTCGGCACTACATAGGGATTCAATAATTGGCGTCCACCGTGTGGCACATCTGAACAAGAAACCATGACACAAGAAGAAGCCCAAGTTCCTGTAAGGGCAGAAATCAATCTAAATGAAAAACAAAAAAGAATCTTAGATGATGTGATGGCTAACTTTGGGGAATACAGCCAAATTCATCGTGAGCGGCAGGAGAAAGTAGTAGAGGAAAGGGCTCGCAAAGGCAAAGCTCCTGAGGATCCTCCCAATGATTAAGCCCAGTCACCCTCTTATAGGGATGATCACCGGAATTCACCGGTTGGAGTTACTTCCGGCCGTCTAGAGCATGAACCCTCGGTAAATGATTATGTTCACCTGTGTAGGTCCAATCGTCAGTCTCAAAAGGCGTATGCGGCTATGCCATTGCAATACGAACTCCCTACGGAGCTGATTATTGGAATGATGTTCCTGAAACACCATTTGTCCCAGAAATTGAAGCAGCCTTGTTTTCCCCAAATTATCGAGAATGGCAAAACATGGAATAGTTTGATGGGCATGGTGATCCATGAGCTCACCTATCTCATTGTTGTACCAGTATGAGAGTGTGAAATTTTTCAGATGTTAATAAGTGTATGGCGTTTCCTTTAACTTTTAAGGATGCAACTCGATACTGATACAGCACTCTTCGACAGAGATCAATCAGCGCCTGGGACCAGTTCGCTCGGATGTTTCTGGCAAATTTCACAGGTAGTCAATTTATCACGAAGGGTCCCTTGCACTTAATGAACCTGTTTAAAGAGCGAGATGAGCCGTTGGCAGATTATGTAACCCGACTTAACAGGGAATCGGTAGTTGTGATGAACAAATCTGATACATTGATGATGACAACTTTTATAAATGGTCTAAGATCAGGTGATATGAGCAAGGATGTGTCTGCCACCACCCCAACTTCATATACGGAGATGATGAAAATCGCTAATTGGCATATCAGGGTGGAAGAAACACAGCTGATAAAAAAGGAGAGGGAGTTTGTTGAGAGTTTATAATAATAGATGTCAAAGAAAAAAATGCCCAAAGGCTGCAAGTCCAAAATGGGAGGAGGGGTAACAGGGCCCTTGATGGATTTCCCAATTGTAATTATGTCCCACCTCAGCCAAATCAAGGCCGCAGGGATTCACGTCGAGCTGTTTACGCAGCCGATGCCCCTTCTTCCCAGGAACAACCACCGGAGCGGCTTTTCTATCTAAGCTCCGGAAAATGGTGTATCCACCAGAAATTGGCTAGCTATAACACGGAGGATTGCAGAGGGGTGAGTCTACTTCCTGGTTCTGGACATGATGAAGATAGGAGGCAGGCCAGCCGATGTGAGGGTAACAGGAGACCCATGAGTACTCGAGATCGTCGAAGATCAGATTATCGGAATCAACTGTACCAGCCCCGTAGACCGATTTTTGCACCTACAGCTGCACCGATCTAGCCGAAAAAAGAGGATAATGTTAAGGACATGGTGATTGCTGGAACAATTCATGTCATTGCTGGTGGATTAGCATACGGGGACTCTTCTAGCCAACGTTGGTGGTGTATAAGAGACGGACAGGGGCTCTCGTGAAAGAGGAAAAGCTTGCCCGCTGCACTTCCCATCCAATTTAGAGATATGGATTTCTCAATATATGGGGATATGGACGATTCTATGGTCATTGAGGCTATCATTGCTAACTATCGAGTATTGCGAGTGCTGGTTGACACTGGTAGCTCTGCCAATATTATGCCTATGGATGTGTTTATAGGTTGCAAGATAAAAAAAAGAATCTCTAGAAAGAGTCCAAACTTCGCTGGTCGGCTTTAGTAATAAGACATTATACCCAACAAGTAAGATTCGTCTACCAGTGATGTTAAGGGATGGGCACAAGTCCAGAACAGAGACCTTGGAATTCATGGTGGTTGATGAGGTCATGGCATATAACGTGTTCTTAGGCGACCCGACTTAAACCAATTTCAGGCAATATTTTCAACGATGCACCAGATGGTAAAGCTACTGACGTCGAGAGGGGTGGCTGAACTCCGCAGCAATGTCATTCAAGCTCGCGAGTGTTACTTGGCTTCGTTAAAGTACATTGAATCCGCACCTAGCGTATGCACTGTTACTGACCTAGAAGCTCATGTCAGTAAGTCCACACCTGTTATGGACGCTGGAACTCCATCTAAAGAACTACAAATTGCTGAACAAAAAGCAGTGATGGTGGGGTATGATTTACCGTGAGATTTGGAGCTTTCTTTGATAAATTTGTTGATAGAATGTATCGATGTGTTTGCTTGGTCTTCAGATGATATGCTAGGAATACCGAAGAACGTGATTGAACATCGGTGAAATGTCAATCCAAGTATGGAACCTATAAGGTAGAAGAATATGAGCTATGACCCTTATAAGGCTGTTGCAATAGACACTGAGGTGGACAAGTTTCTGCATGCTATCTTAATTCGGGAAGTTGAGTACCCTGAATGGTTATCAAATCCTGTGATGGTGAGGAGACCAGATACCTCATGGAGGATGTGTGTAGATCTCAAAGACTTGAATAAAGCTTGCCCTAAGGATTTGTTTCTAGTCCCTATAATAGACATCCTGTGGATTCCATTGCTGGTTTTCGTTTCCTATGTTTCTTGAATGCATACAAAGGATATCACCAGATATTCATGTACAAAAACAATGAAGAGAAGACTTCCTTTATCACCAACAAAGGAACATATTGTTATGTAACCATGAACGTTTGATTGAAGAATCCATAGGCAACTTATCAGAGGTTGGTAAATAAAATTTTCAAGCCATAGCTCGGTAGGAACATGGAAGCCTATATAGATGATATGTTGGTAAAAAGTAAGGACAATGTCAATTTTTTGGCCGACGTCAAAGGAATGTTGGTAGTATTGAGGAAGCACAAGTTGAGGATAAATCCAAAGAAATGTGTGTTTTGAGCTTCCTCTGAAAAATTCCTGGGGTACATGGTCTCTGAAAAGGGGATTGCTCCCCAGCCGGAGAAGGTTCGGGCTGTGATAGAAATATCTCCTCTGAGTTCGATAAAAGAGGTCCAACGGTTAACTAGCCGGTTGACGGCATTAAATAGGTTCCTGGTAAGATTTGCTGAACGATCGATGCCTTTCTTCAAAATTCTTAAAAAGACATATAAGTTCCATTGGACAGAAGAATGCCAAAAGGCTTTTGACGAGCTGAAGGCATATCTAGAGAACCTACCACAATTGGTTATGCCACTGTCAGAAGAAAGAATTTATGTATACTTGGTATTTACTCCTATGGCTGTGAGTGCTGTTGTGCTCATGGAAAGAGAAAAAGTACAGCGACCCACGTATTTTATTAGTCGAGTTTTACAGTTAGCCAAGCACAATTACACCTCTATCGAAAAGTTGGCTCTTACTCTGATAGCTGCTTCTCGGTGATTGCGGCCTTATTTTGAAGCTCACCCCATATCGATCTGCACAGACTCTTCGTTAAAACAGATCATGGAACATCCAGGCACCTCGGGACGAATGACCAAGTGGGTAGTGGAGCTTAGCGAATACGGGATTGAGTATGAGCCCCAATGTGCTATTAAAGGACAGGCTTTGGCAGATTTTTTGGCTGAAGGAATCACTGTAGAACAATCTCCTACTATGACAGTCGACGTCAACGATTATACTTAGACCTTGTTCGTAGATGGAGTTTCCAGTAAGCAGGGTTCAGGGGCCAGGATCATACTCAATGATCCCCACGAAGAACAAAACACATAAGATTTGCGTTTTGAATTCCCTGCCTCCAATAATGAGGCTGAGTACGAGGCTCTGATTACCGAGCTCGATTTGGCGGGCAGCATGGGGATGAAAGAACTTAAGGTTTGTAGTGATTCACAGTTAATTGTGAACCAAATTAAGGGGGAATACGAGGCTAGAAATCCAGTCATGAGAAAGTATCTGGAAAAATCCAAGCAGGTCATGAAGAAGATTGCCAAGGTAGAAACTACACAGGTACCTAAGAGCCAAAATGCCGATGCAAACACTTTATCAAAACTCGCATCGTCTGTATATTCTCACTTGACTAAATCTGTATTGGTAGAGCAAGTTGTTGTTCGAAGTACGGACAAGAAGGAAGTGTTACCTGCTGGATTGTCTGCTGGAGATTGGAGAAGTCCCATTATAGACTTCCTAAAAAGTGGTAATTTGCCACCAAATAGGGTTAAGGATTTAAAAGTTAAGAACTAAGTATTGCGGTATAAGATAGTGAGTGGCGTACTACATAGAAATTCCTACCTCATCTCCCTCCTTAGATGTGTGGGTCGAGACGAGGCCAAGACCATATTAGCAAAAATCCATCAAGGTCGTTGCTGCAGTCATATAGGTTTTTGCAACCTGGCTTAATGGGCCATGATTGCAAGTTTCTATTGGCCAACAATGTTTAAAGACTTGGAGGAAATGACGAAAGCTTGCAAAAAGTGCTAGGTACATGCTCTTGTGTTAAGCCTTCCTCCAGCCGTGATGACTGAAATTATAAGTCATTGGCCTTTTGCGACATGGGGGATTGACCTGATGGGGCTTTTTCCTAAAGTAGATAGTGGGGAGAGATTTTTGGTAGTTGCAATTGATTATTTCACTAAATGGGTAGAAGCTGAACCCTTGGTTGAAATCACAAGTTAAGTTGCAGCTCGGTTTGTTTGGAAGTAGATCATTTGCCGTTTGGGAATTCCTCATTCTATTGTCTCAGACAATGGTGCATAGTTCAATAGTCCAGAATTCTTAAAGATATGCACTAATAATGGAATCTAAACCAGAAAGACCTCGGTTGGCAACCCAAAAGTAAGCGGTTAGGTGGAAGCTGCTAACAAGATAATCCTACATGGTTTGAAAACAAGGATTGGAGCTTGTCGCTCTTTATGGGTGGATAAGTTACCCTCTATAATTAGGTCCTGTCGGACAACCCCGACCACGGAAACACGGTGAACCCCATACAGTTTGGTTTACGGAGTAGAAACTATTATTCCGCGGGAAATTGCTTTCCCATCAAGCTGAGTCGCATATTTCAAGGAGGAAGACAATGATGAATTTTTGAAGTTGGCTTTGGATGAAGTTGAAGAAGCTAGAGCCACGGCCGATCTCAAGCAAGCTAATCGAAAAAATGCAGTCCGACGATATTACAATGCAAGAGTCCGACCTCAAAATCTTGTACCAGGTCACCTTGTCCTTCGTCGAAATGAGGTCAACAGGACTGTACCAGAAGGAAAATTGAGTCCCAATTGGGAAGGGCCGTATTATGTGATTGAGGCTCGACCGACCGCTAGCTACAAGTTGCCGTATATGGATGGTGGCTTGCTGGGTAATAGTTGGAACGCTGTCAACTTGAGGAGGTTCTATTCATGATAGTAACTCTATTTAGCAATTTTTGATATGGTGGATTGTTTGTTCTAAAAAGTTTATTGCACAATATGCTATTTCTTGTGTATGATCAATGAAAATATTTATGTTTTTTATAATACTTCATATCTTAGGAAAAAGTATTAGAGGTGACTTTGTACGATCTTCTAGTTAAAACCCCTCAGTCTGTTTTTACAAATTTTCTAAGGTTGGTGACGTTGACATCGTCGTTAAACTTATCAATAACCCTTAGTATGTTTTTGCAGATTTTCTAAGGTCGGTGATGTCGACGTCGTCGTTAAACTTATTAAAACCCCTTAGCCTATTTTTGAAGATTTTCTAAGGTCGGTGACGTCGACATCGTCATTCAAGTTCTTAAAAATTGTTTAAATTTGAATCACCAAAGTTTGTATGGAAGTAGAGGTACTAATAATAAACTAAGCAAAAGCACTACTAAAAAAGAGGATAGAAAATATGAAACACGGTCAAGATATATATATATATATCTATATATCCAAATTATTACAATGGGCCAAGATTTTCAGCGTTGGGATTTTCAATTGAGGCTGAAGTTTCGGCTGTGACTTCAGGCTGGGGTTTTTCAGCAGAAATTGCAGGATTGGCGCCGCTAGTTTTGAGCATAACTCCAACTGAACCTGCTTCAGTCCCTACCTCATTTTTGGAAGCTGGGAGATTTACAAGGTCCGGTGGCACTTCTGTGTTGAGCTCGCTGGTTTCATACAAATTAGGGACAATAAGATTGCCCAAATATTCCTCTGGTGTAGGAAAAGGGATCTGGACCTTCTATAAGTGGATCCTATGGCGGCTCGGCTTCGGAGTATATGGGAGCACCTGAAATCCTCAGGTTTGCTAACCTCGTCTTTGCTTTAAATACTTCCCAAAGTTGCTCCGAAGTATTGTGGTGATCCAGTAAAGTCTTGCAAGCTAGGTGAACCGTTGTCGGTCCGATAGGATCGCTAAATATTTCCCGATCGGTCACCCCATCGTTGTAATTGGCTTTCACGGCGGACCTTAGCAAACTGCTAAAGAGCTTCCCAACACTCGATGATTTATGGTCAAAATTGCGAGCCTCTCGACAATGGTGTTGAATCAGCCGTTGCAGCCATTTGCTGTTCATCACGGCTTCAGCTCCTTTGCGAAAATACAAAGGAGCTGCCTTAACGAAACAAGCAGCCCAGCCTTGGCGGAAGGCATTAGGTAGCCGAAGTCGAAGATTTGCAATTCCTTGATGACTGCGGACATTTTCTTGCTCAGACCGGCTCAATTCAGCAGATAGCTGTGTCACCTAGGCTTGCATCTTATGCAGTTCTGCCTCTTTGTTGGCATGAACATTTTGCAATTTTTGAAGTTCGGTCCAGACCTTCTCGCGGGCTGTCAAATCCATTTTCTTCGGCAAGTTTATAGCCTTTGGTTAAGGACTTAATTCAAGCTTCATCTTCTAGACGCCTTTGCCTAGTCTGTTCCAGCTCGACCACGGTTTGATCATGCATCGACTTCACCAGCCCCAAAGAGAGCTGGGTTGTTTCTAGCTCTTCTCTCAGTTTTTGCAACTCATTCCCAAAGGGAGGGCTTGAAGCCGACGTATTTCAACCTCGCACTCCTGGACAGATTCTTCTAAGGCGATGATGCGCCTTAGCTAGGTCAACATTAATTCTCCTTCCTATGATTACAGATACAAGTTAATAGAATTAAATGGTTAAAGGGAAGAAAGTTATACGATAAGGGTATTTCAAATAATGAACCTAATTAAGAAATCTATGAGCCTAGCTCAGATGGGCATCTACAACAAACTCCAGCTTGGACTCCGTAAAGTCATCCCTGGGAACTTTCACCCTGTCTTTCAAGCGACGAGCACGAAGTTTGACGTTTTCCACACTGAGGAATCGTTGTCTGGATTCACCCCAAAAAGTGAAGGGAGGAGCGACTTTGCGAGTAGTGGCTGCAGCGTTGGGAGTTAAACTTGGGCGAAACCGACGCAACACCTTTTCTCATCTAGGCAATTCAGCTAGACTTTGATCCGGTTGATGCAGCGAATGAAAGACGGGGGGATCCTTTAGGAAGGTGATCCCCCCTGGGTTCTTTGGTTGAAGGCTCCTCAGTCCGGGAAGAAGAATCCTGTGATCATCTTCGAGTATCACGAAGTGAGCGGAACCCTATTCAAAAGAAAATGGGTAAATTTTCTACCAAACTGAATTTATTTAAAATTAAAGTTAGTGAAGCATTAAAGAGGTGCCTTTCAATGATTGAGTTTGGATTCGAGAGCCTAGTTCTCCAATATGGACCCCGGGTAGGGGGCTGGATCTTGGATGAGGGGGCGGAAAGTCTTTTGTCTTCAAGATTGGCTCGCTATAGCTTTGCCTTTGTCTTTCGGCCGACTTGAAGATGATCGTAGACCAGTAGGGATTCTAGTCGAGGACCCCCGAGCGAAGGAGGCCGAGGTGGATGTGTCGAGGATGGGACATTGGAATTTACTCCAACAACCTCTTATTCCTCGGGGTCTACGATTGTAGTCGCTAACCTCGGCTGCTGATTGGCCATTTCTTTAAAAGCCCTAGCCTCTGTTTCTGGCCCAAGGCTAGCGCTCATTGAGCTCGTCGAACTATCTCCTGGAGTAGCAATAATAACTTATTGTAGTGGCGCTACATCTAAGGCTTCCTCGGGACATTGAGGAGTGGAAGCAGGAGCAGCCACCCCTTGGCTTAAGCAATCAAAATCTTCTTCTTCATCGTCCAGGTTCAAAGTAGGGTAAGGCGGAGGACTTCTCGCCAACCTACTAATGTCGGCACTATCCTCCCTTGGAGGAGATCCAGCTGTTGAGGGCTCGGAGGCAGTGGCGGAGGTAGAAGCATCTTTCGTGACCTAGGCCCTCGAGCTGAGGTAGGTATCGCATATAAGAAACCAGACGGAGTATTGGTTGAGAAGGAAATAAATGTAAATAAGGTATTAAACAAAAGTGTGGACATTGGCTGAAGTGTTTTCTTAATACCTGACGATGGCAGAGGTGGCAATGGTGGTAGGAGACTATTCTCACGAAGCTGGTGATTATTGGGGAAGCTATTTCCTGCAATTGTAAGACCTCGACGCTCTATGCACCCTAAGATATCTAGGAGCTCAGGATCTTCGGGCCAAGGTCCGAACTTAACTGTGCCATCGCGGGGAATGCGATTGATGGGGAGATTGGTGGCCTTGGATCCTACAAAGAAAAATTTTGTCTTCCATCCGTGGATAGAAGTTTTTGTTTCGGAGATCAAGGCCGAGGTGTTTGTGCATCGGGTAAGATAATGCCAATGAGAGTTCAGACCCACTTTCTAGAATGTAAACATACGGCGTATAAGCCTCTCCGTTGGAACCATCTTTACTTTGACAAACAATTGGTAAAAGCCAATTAGCATGCGAACAACATTGGGAGACAACTTGCAAAGACTAAATCCATAATGATTTAGCCAATCGGTGATCCCTTGAGGAATAGAAAATCGGAGCCCTGCTACCAGATGATGTCTATAAACATCGATCCAACCATCTATGGTTCAATCCATAGTCCAACTATCGGATCCTGCCGGCAGAGTGGGGTTTGACTTCGGAATTTCGAATTCCCGGAAGAGTTCGGGCAGATCTTCACCTCGAAGAGTACTAATAAGATTGAACATGGCGGGGGAATCATTCAGCGGAGCATCGGCAGTTGGAAAGTCAGATCTAGCAGCAGTGGCAGCAGAAGAAGTGGCGGTCTCAGGCGCCATGTTCACAGTTGAATCAAGTTCCACGGCAGTTGAAAAGTAGGAGCGTTCTTCTTCACCTTGGTAACTGCCGTGGGTAATATTTTCAAAATCTCCGGAGTGAGACATGGTGAAGGTAAGAACAAAGTTTGAAAGAGTATGGAGAAATAAAGAAAGAAAAGAAGGCGTTGAATCAAGCAAAGTATTGAGGGAATGGAGAGTTTGGAAAAGAAGAAAAGACGGATATAAAGAGTTTAAATAGGAAAGGAAAGCGCAGAAGACAAGAACCCTCGTTGGGAAGTGGAAGAGGAATCGTGTTAAAGTGGAGTTAAGGCTAAAGGCTAACACCGCCGTTGATAGGGGTTAAATGATAAACGTGGAACATGAAGTGAAAAGCCATCATTAAGGCATGGGAAGTTGAACCATGGAAACTTTACGAGTATTATGCGCTCGTTGGGGAGCTACACGCTACCAAAAAGTGATGGGTCTCGTCTTCGACAGCGACTTCATCACTTTGGGGGTAAGTGTTGGATATTAGGATAATGCCAAGGTCGAAAATTATTTGACTTCGGCCAGGGCCGAGGTCGAATGTCAATCAGGGGTCCAAATTAGGTAACACGGCCAATGGCCCCATTCCAAATGACAACGTTCACGTAAAGATAGCACATGTCAAAGCCGAAGGATGCCACGTCATCATCAAATGGTGACTCATCCTTCCATCTTCACTTATAAATATGCAATTCACCCTACCTTTGAAAGGTATTGAATTCTTGGTTAAGTCTTGCATATAGCTCTCTATTCTCTTTTAAATTTGGCATCAGAGTAGAATCGGAGATTTAGTCCCAAAAGTAGGTTGGAAGATCGAAGGACGACCTCAAGGAAGTTCGGCACTAAACAGGGATTCAACAAAAATATCTGGTGCTAAACCAGTGAAAATGTTCGAAGCCCTAATCGAAACCCACTTGTCATTCTCTTTAATCACAGTTACGAACGTCATCATAATTGCTTTTTTATTTTTTGTTTTCGATGCTTTTTTTTCTCGAGCCTTTTGTACGGGTTAGAATCCTCTGTTGCACTTTCCTGTTACACATCTTAATAACTCATTGTAAATATTATTTTTTATATTAATTTTTTTACCAATAATAATTATTGGCTTCATAATGAATTTTTTGACTAAGGCTTCACCCATTTTAGTCTAGAGTATATTTATTTTAATTTACTAAGATTAAAAATTGAAAATTACTATAAAATTCTATGAAAGTACAAGATTAATGTAAAAAATAAAAAATTATATAAAAGTTAGGTGGAATACCAATGAATATTAGGAATTGTAACAGGAAAGTGTAACACGGAATGTAACAAGAAAGTGTAATACTAAATCTGAGCTCTTTGGTATAGTTGTATACTTTATCCATATCTGTGTATCTTAGGCTTTCATTTTCGTCAAGATTAGAACCTAATTCTTTTAGGGGAAATCTAGCACTATTGCTGATCAACCTCTTCTTTAAAAAAAAAAATAATATTATTATTATTATTTTCACGTTAAATTATGTAAAGTGGAATATTCTAATATTCCCAAAGCTAAAGAATTATATTGATGTCAAGGCATCATCCCTTTCTTTTCACCTTGAAATCCTCTCGTTCTCACACTTAATGGACATAGACTTGAGTGATGTAATTAATCTGAATGTTCAAACGTAAGCTCTAAGTACGTCGGATTATTATCTCTTATTTTTACTTTCTTGGAACAATTAGCTGTCATGTACTCAAAATAAGCATCTATTCCTCGTGATATATATATATATATATATATATTATTGATTCTTATTTAAATAATTAATTTGTAACTCCCTTTATTCCATTAGAAGAATTAGGTTTCAAAAAGGTGTAATTTATTATGATTTTCAGATCACTACCAGAAATCGGATCTTTGAAACCAGTAATTTAACCCTTTTTGCTCTGGTTCTATGAATTTGTTATAACGGTGCAACAGGTATGCAGTGCTATAAGGATTTCGGATCTTGCAAATTGGTTATTTCAAACCCGCTGTAACTTTAACACTGATTTTTTTTAAACATGTGTAAAATTTGAGAAATAAAAATTTTTTAAAAAAAAGCAAGAAAAATTATGCAGCATGTATACTAATTAAATAAAGCAAATATATTACACAAATAAAAAGAAACTGTGAAAAGATATTTCATCAATTTCATAAAAAAAAAATGAAAAATTATATTCAACTTTATCACAATTAGTTTTTACATCAAATTTGTAATACATTTTACGAAATGCTATCCTATTGCAATCTCCGTGTCGGAAATATAAAATGATAGTCTCCTAGTCTCATCTCTCTCCAATCTGGCCTTAGATTGCCAAACCATTTATATATTTTCTTTCATCCTTCTTCAAATCAATCAATAGTTTTAGGTTGTTTTCGAGCCAGTCGCACGCTTCATATTTTCATTCATCCTCCTCCAGTTTGGCCTTAGGTTGCTCTTATGCTTTCATATTTTTGACCATTCTCTGCCATTTTGTCCTTAGGGCGTGGACATACAACATTTTTGGTCACACTTCCATATTGTTTTGAACTAGAGCATTGTCCGCTAAGACTCTAGTTGGATGACGAGAGAATGGAAGAAAAAGCATGCAACATCTAGCAAAAATGTGATGCAATGAGTGGATACAATTATTTTTTTACCCACTTCATTCACTTACTTAGCCATTAACTTGGCGAAGATGTTAAAATAAGTGAGTGTGCTTGAACTATATTTCTCCATATTTTCAGTCAAAACCAACCACTAATTAGTCTGAATACAAGCACAATCAATAAGGGGACAACAAATAAGATTGTGCCTTGTAAGATATAAAAATCAATTTGAGTATGGCACAATAAACAACATTCAAAACTCTCAAAAGCATAACAAACATATTAAAAAATTATAGAAATAGATTAACTACAGAAAACACCAAGTCGACTTGCACTGCAGTGTGGGGCAATCAACTTGAGCTAAAATCCTTATAGCATCTATCTTTTATAAAAATTTACAGAAACTGATTTAAATATAGCTTTAAAAAATGTCCACAATTAAAAGCATATTACAGTCAGAACATCAAAAAGGAATAAAAAAGTAAAAAACGTAACAAAATGAGAGCAGTTGACCAATGAAAGCTTGAGTAACTGAAAAATAAAGGGAATTTAAAACGTTTATACCTTTGGATGTAGATCTTGCTTGCTTTCTTCGTAAAAACCGCAAAAGTGGTGTCTTTTTCATGAATGCCTACGAATCAAAAACAATAAAAATGTTAACTCATCAAAAGTTCCATAAGTATGTCACAAAAACACATTAAAGGTATTGAATAAGTGGTGTTTTTACCTTTGTTTCGATTCTTCGTGATTGATGAAGGATGGTTGCTCCACGTTGGGACCCGATTCAAAATGGCGATGGCAATAATGGTAAAATTTTGGGTAAACTGAAGACAGTGTAAGAGAGATGATTGGATAAAACTGATGGTGAAAGAGAGCTATTAGGGTAAACGGACAGTTTCCAACTTTTATGTAGTCATAATTTTTTACATCGGTGTGTGTAGAACTTTGTGTAAGAGATACTTATTTACACCGAATAATATATATGGTAACTTATCAAAATTATCTCAACTTTATCTTAATTACTTAAAATCTGTTGATTTGATAAAGTTATCTTGCTCTTTACTAACTGGGAGGGTAGTTGACAGGTTAGTTTCATTAAATCACCGGATCCGTTTGATAATTTGGAGATACATCACATATCTCAAGGGATTTACGATTACTTTTCTGCCCTTATTTCGATTAGTTTTGATTTTCCATTTAGCATTCTTTTTAGCCAGTCAACTTACTGTTTTCGTTAATTGCTGGTTTGATAATTTTGTTGAGATTTATTTGATAATGTGGATAAATCTCCAGAAGTATTTGATAATCTACCCAGGATAAATTTATAATATCTGGAAGAGAGAAAAGAAAAAAGAGGCTTACTCTGTCTACTCGGATGGGAGAGAAGAATAAACGTAACTGTGAATAAACATTATATATATATATATATATCTATATATATATATATATATATATGGCTTACTCTGTCTACTCGGACGGGAGAGAAGAATTAACGTAACTGTGAATAAACATTATATATATATATATATATATGTGGAGATGGTGCATTATATATATATATATATATATGTGGAGATGGTGCATTATATATATATATATATATATATGTGGAGATGGTGCATTATATATATATATATATATATATATATGTGGAGATGGTGGAAAGATATATAAGTTATGAATATTTCTATTTTGTAATTTCCACATTATTATTTTGGTGGTTTTTCTTTATTTTTTTTGGGTTGAGGCGCGCAAATATATTTTTTCTAATATTGAATTACATACCAATTATTTCAAAATTGTATGATTGATGTATTCATGTGTCTATTATTCACGTAAACAGCGCATGTATTTTTTTATTATATTTGCTTTTACTTTAAAACTAATACGCAAACAAAAGCAAATGGATACTTCTAAAACGCTTGGTGATACTATTCATGAGTATAATAAATCTTTTTCAAGTATCACTTTATCAAAAAAATAAAAAATAAAAAAATTGAAGAACCACTACTCATGAAGAGTGTAGCATTTGTACTCTTAACGAATAGTACTTAAAAATTGATCAGTTTAAAAAAATTAAAAGTGCTACTCTTTCAAAAAAATTTAAAAAAAAAAAAATAACAGCAGGGATACTCTTGAAGAGTACAAACGCTACTCTTAAAGAGTAGCACTATCACTTTTCAAGAGTACCCCTAGCAAGAAATAATTACCACAACTAAGAGTAGCAGTACTAATCAAGACAAGTAGAATGCTACTTTTCAAAGAGCTAACTTATATTTGAAATTATCCTGAATGAGTATGAATTAACTCTTGATGGAGCTAACTGTTATTCTCTTAACATCAAAGTTCTACCTGCTACTCCTTCAACACTAAAATAATATATGAAATAAGGTGATATGCAATTCTATAAAATTCTTGAAGAGTTAATTGATACTTTTCAACATCAAATTAATATACAAATTTTGCATATATATATATATAGTATGTAAATGTATGAATTAGATCGAAGGAGAGTTGTTAAGAATTATGCTGATTTCAGTAAAAAAAAAAGAGAAAAACTACATAGACTGATTCCATATCTATAAAGACTAAAAGCTAGCATGCATGCATCAACTTAAATATTATTTTTATAATCTTTGAAAAATATATAACAAAATCACAATCATGGAAACATTAGTGGATGAGGGAGCAGTGTCTTAGCTGGAGTAAGTGCATGTAATGGCCATAACAGCTATATCTTAACTAGCTATATCTTTTTTTTTTTTTTTGATATTAAACTAGCTATATCTTAAGTAGCTGGTTCTTGGAAACTTTTGAAGAACTATTCTTGAATGATAAAGGAGAAACGTATATAAAAAGTTAAAAAAATAAAGAGTGACGTCCCACCAAAAGCAATTAATATTTGTCTCTTAATTTCACGCAACTCTATGACTTTTATGTTGAGTTTAAATTTAGTTATTTATCATTTTTTTTTAGTTTCAATTGGCATGTAATTTAATATTTAAAAGAAATTAAACATTTTATTGGCAATTTTTCTTAGATATAGAACTATTTTAGTGGGAGTATTGTGTATATGCTATCTGGTATTTATCTTGTTGGCTCCATCTATTTCTTTACCCCATTTTATATAGAGTCAAGTTAATGGTATTGTTTGATTAATAATTTACTAAATAGTTTATTGCTAGACTAAATTTATAAGTATTTACATATAATTTGCTTTCAATGATGAATTACTGCTATGACAATAGCGTACCTAGCAAGTAATCACTACAAGAAAAAAGGTGTTTAGTGACAACCAAGATTTTGGTCACCAAAAGCTAAAATCTGGTCACCAAAGAAAAAGTGCTGGTCACCGGGTCGTCACTGAAGCTTGGTCGCCAAAGGGTTTGGTGACCAAATAAAAATGGGTGGTCACCAAAGGGGTTCTTTGGTGACCGGAACCAAGTGGTCACCGATTGGTGACCAGCACTTACTTGTCACCAATTTGGTCACCAAAAGGGCGTAATCTGGTCACCAATTTTTATTAGTGACCGAAAGTTCTGGTCACAAATAACTCTCCGTTAACGCCGTTTGATACTATTTTGTGACCAGAAAAAGTAGTCACCAATTTTAGTGACCACTTTTTTGGTCACCAAAAAATTAAATTAGTTAAAAGTACTGACAGATTTGGTGACCAAAAATTGTGGTTTTCAAATCTTTGAGTACTTTTAACGACCAAAATTCTAGTCACCAAAGTAACATTTATATATTTGTATTTTAGTTACTAATGTTGCGGTCATCTAATCAATATTGACATTGGTAACAAATTTGGTCACCAATCTATTCGCTTTTATTTATATAAATAATATACAAAAATCTCGGCCTCAAAATGGCTATAAAACTATTTTAATTTCAAATTGTAAAACAATTGAATGTATCTTCAAACTTTTTACAAACTCATGTCTCAAATCTGAGCTAATACAAAAGCAACATGCCAAAAATTGCCATTATATACTTATTTATCAGCTCCTGTGAGGTAAATACCTGCAAATTGACAATCAATGGCATTAAAACAAGTCCAAACTTAATTAGGAGATAAACCAGACTCACAGGTCATCAAAATAGCATATAACACTACTACAAAACAGAGCTTTAATGGCGGTTATAAAGAGCTTTTAACGGCGGGGTTTAGCATTTTTGAACCGCCATCTATCTGGCAGCCGTTGTAAGTTAGCGGACTTTCTACGGCGGTTAGAACCGCCGTAGAAAGTTCGGACTTTCTACGGCGGTTCAACGACGAACCGCCGTAGAAAGTCCCAACTTTCTACTGCGGTTAGACGTTGGACCGCCGTAGAAAGTCCAAACTTTCTACTGCGGTTCAAGGTTGAACCGCATTAGAAAGTCCCACTTTCAACGGCGGTTCATTGTTGAACCGCAGTAGAAAGTGCGAACTTTCTACTGCGGTTCAAGGTTGAACCGCATTAGAAAGTCCCACTTTCAACGGCGGTTCAACAACGAACCGCCGTTGAAAGTTCCACTTTCTACTGCGGTTCAACAACGAACCGCAGTAGTAAATGAGGAGTTTCTACTGCGGTTCAATGTTGAACCGCAATAGAAAGTGAACTTTCAACGGCGGTTCAACAACGAAACGCCGTTGAAAGTTAACTTTCTACTGCGGTTCAACATTGAACCGCAGTAGAAAGTGGACACTTTTTACACCCAAACCGCATTAAAAACCTGGTTTAAATCAAAAGCTGCTGCTAAAACTTGAAATTTAATACAAATGTCATCAATATACAAATTGAAATCGCTTTTATAATACAGCATATCCAAAAAATATTTGTACAACTCTAATATGAACAACTTTAACTAGTTCCTTCAACTACGACGGATGCTCCAAAATATATCTAGCGCATATTTTTCGCACTGCATCTATATCCACATTGCTTAATTGAGTGCGGTCGATCTTGAAGTGCTGCAACAGTTTTTTGAAATTAAAAAGTACCCGAGTAAGCAAAATGAAATACAGTCATTTTTAAATAAGTAATGAGAAATATATATTTACCTTTTCAAGTGCAAATGTGGATGATTTCATTGTTATTTGGTACATGTAGTGCATTACATAGTACCCACACTCCCAATTGCTCGTTTGCCTTTTATGCTAATGAATTAATATATACGAGTTAGAAGATCATACAATTAATTGTATACAACACAACGGTGAGTAAAAAATTTCTACGAATATTCATCACTAATTTCTACTGATCGAATATAATCATAGAAGCACTCATCTTCTTACTATGTTCACAGAAGCATGCTTATATTAACTTCTGGGAGCACTGGACCCATGGATTGCATGCATAATTAATCAAATACCTCAGTAAATAACTTGACTACCTAATAAATTAATTGACTAACACTATACTAACATAGGCTACTAGACTCACGGATTTAATTAAAACAACTAACACTACTAATTGCTTAGGCTACTAGACCCACGGATGTAATTAAAAATTTTAATAAGAACCAATTTAATTTACCTTAACTACTATCCACGAAGGTGGCATATGCACATTTCTGGGCAATCCCAAGAAAGCTTGATAGTTAAACATCACCCTATAAAAATGAAAGCGGCACGAAAATAATTAGCAATATATGGATATATAGGCATTCTAACAGTTGTTAATATATATAACTCACTCGTCCATAAGCTCCACCGCCTCCTCCTTCTGTGGATTTTGTAAAGAATCAAACCAGTATACAACCTTATCTACTGGTCTAATGGCCATTAGCATCCAATGTTCACTGCCAACAAAAAATTTAATGACGTACGTCAGATCTTTATATCAGTGTTTCTTAAATATTAGAGAATCGCTTACAGTGTCATTTACCTCTGAAGATAAGGCACCAGATACATTTCTTTATTCCTATCCTTCAAGATTCGCGCAATGTAGTTCACCCTAGCTTCAAGCGTAGTTTGTGTGGGTGTGACATGATCAGCCGAAAGGAAACCTATCCCCTTTCTCCCATTCCTTTCAGCTAACTCATGTAAAGCTCTAAAGAATTTACAAAAAGGGCTTCATTGGTTAGCCTATGCACATGGAATGCATAATATATAACATTAATAATCAGAAATAGGTTATAAAATTAAGTGGAAACTCACTGGGTGAACAACTGCATCAAACTGTTTGAGACCTGGCTTTCTCTGGCCAATAACTCTAAGAGATCCCCTCGATCCATCAGATTATGCAGGTCCAAACCTATGACTTCTTTTGTCATTTGAAAGCAGAAGCCATTGAAGCCCGCATCATTATCCATTCGGAGCTGTAACTCTAGCAATGGATCAGATGTCGATGAGGATGACTCCTCAGTCGGAACCGTCACCGAAGGAGATGTCTTGTCATCCATAGAACTCATCCGGCCTTTTTTCTTTTGGGCACTTTTATCCACCTAACATCATTTGAAATAACATTAAATATACAAAACGGTATTAAGTAATACACAAATTAATGAAAGAATATACCTTTGTTACCGGAGTCGGCTGAATAATTTCAATCAACTCTTTAGGCCATTCCACGAAAAAGGACTTGGCCATTCCCACTGTTGCAGCCTCTTCCTCAGGAAATGGTAGCGGGGCACAGTCATCATAGGAAATTTTAATTGTGACCCTTGCGCAACCTTTCCTAACCTCGCGCCCGTGGTGCTTGCTTTGCTTATAAATATTTCCTTTTGCCACAAGCTTACGCCGCGTTTGCGAATCCTCAGAGAGGAACAGATGGCATTCACACCCGTCCTAAGATAATAGGCAAGCGAATGAACATTAGTCAACTATTAAGTCTAACTTAACAAAGCACTATAATAATGAAAAAAAAATTTTGAAGTATTAAAAGAAGCCGTCTAATTTTATTTACCTTGTATTCGCCTAAAGCACCGCCGTCAGACGATTTGATCGGGTCCGTAGGTGCAACATGTAGCATCTCCAAATCGGGCAACCTTGTAGGTATTAGAGGAGAAACAGGGCTCACAGGGGATACAGGGACCGCTCCGGAGGTCTCTGTGTGCAAGCTCTCATCTGGGGCATTATTGATGACGGTGGCTTTGACTGTATCATAATCGGTTCCCATCTTACCACATATAAACCCAATCATCTTTTTCAGATCTGTCTGACATTCATCTAGTTGGGCAGTGGTTTTCTGAAGCTGTCGCTTAGTTAATTCGAGTTCCTCTTTAAGCGACGTCTTTGTTTTCTGTGGGAAAACCTCTGTGATACGTGCCCTGGTAGAATGGCTGCGATAACGATCGGGGTGATCGCGCTTTCCCGTTGCAATGACAAGAATGTCATTCCTACTCTCTGCAACGGTCTCCCCTTGGGACTCGCGGAAACATAGATTTTCCTACACATTTTGCCAAATATAGTAAATGTAAATAGATCAATTAAATATAAATAAATACACATATACAGAGATTATTCATTTATGTACATAAATTTTAAATATAAAATTGATAACCATAATTATAAAATATAAATAAATACACATATATACAAATTAGTCATTTATTTACTTTACAGTGACAACTAGATAATTATAATTGCGATATAAACATTTAATGACAACCAAATTATTAATTAGCATTCCATCATAGATATCTAGTAATAAATATTCAGTTATAATAAAAATTCTATACACATAGACCTTAAATATTAAAATAATTGAAACATAAGAAAATGTATGGTGCAAAACTTACAATTTCCATCGCTACACGCCCAGCCTCTGGCGTGAAGTATTCCCCTTTTTTTTTCGTATGGGCATGTCTCCAAAGGTCATGACGGCCTGGCCCTGAATAAGAATCCTCGCCTTCTTCTTTGGACTGACCCTCCTCTGAAGGCTTCTTTCCGGATGCACTCACCTCCTCATCATGCAACTGCTGCTTCAGCAGTCGGTAGCCACCGCGAGATAAATTATGGTAGAAAGCATTTAAATTGGCATTCTTTTGCGCTTTTCCACGAATTGCCTAGAGAGAAATATAATGAAAAATTATTATCCCTAAACTGAGCAATTTCAAATATCCAAAAAGAAGAAGGAAATCAATTTTAAAAAAATATACCGGTCATTCTTCTGTCTCGCGGCTAGCCTTGAACTTAATCCATGTCTCCCTAGGGATAAATTTATATTCCAAACATGGGTCCCTACCCTTCATGGGACCATGTACATATTTCCCTAAATAGGATTTGAAATCTTTCCACCGTTTACCGGCATAACTAATCCACTTATCTTCGAGTTCTTCGGTGGACTCAAAAACAAATAATGCCTACAGTGAAAATTAGGAGTAAATTTTAGTGAGGAATTTGAGTTAAATTGTATGGAAGAATTAAGAAACAAAGAATGCATTATAATTAAATAAAATACCCGTATTTCCATCCAAACTCTCTTCTTGAGCTCCGCGGGAACTTTCGGCCATGATTCATATTCCATTAAGTCCACTTTGCTCCGGGCCGTATATGCCACAAAGGTAATCCATTGTACATGATGTACTCTAGGCTCGAGCCCGGAATCAAAACAAATGTCAAGAGTTTCCCCATTCTTTCGCATTTCCAATAGATCATTGCAATTTGTGGGCCCTCTAACTCTACTAGATGTAGTAGAAGAACCATCTCCATGCTCCGTATTGCTTTTTCTTTTTCGGGCCATTGAAAGTACCTTAAACTTCATTTACATAGAAAGAGAATTCAATATAACATATATGCAACTAAACAAAAGCTTTAATGTCAAATACGAGAATGCTTGTAATGTTGAAAAAAAAGTCAATGTACATTCGCAAAATTCACTCCTACAAATACACAATTACCATTATCCAAATTAAACCAAATGAGGGCCAAAAAAAAGTCTGTTTATAAAGGGGGCCATTGATAAAGTAATTCACATTTCACAACCAACAACTAATGTGGAAAAAAGGCAATGTACATTCGCAAAATTCACTCCTAAAAATCCACAATTACCATTATCCAAATTAAACCAAATGAGGGCCAAAAAAGAGTGGACTTCTCAAGGGTACCATTGATAAAGTACTTCACATTTCACAACCAACAACTAATGAGAACATTCATTCATTTCTACTAAAGGAATAACATTTGACAAAGTGGAATCAACAACAAAGCATTTTTCTCATTATCACTAAAGGAGGAACACTAATTCGAATAAAAACCGAAATCAAACACCAATGTTCTAAAATTAATCAAGCAAAACCGAAATAATCATTTGAGTTTCTCATTTTAAAAAAAAAACCCGAATTTCAAAGGGTACCTAATGGAACATTAATCAAACCCTAGGTTCTCAACTTATGTAGGACAAAACACTCAATTCAACAACCAAACCAAATGCTACAAACAATCAATAAATCCAAAAAATTTCCAAGCTTTCATCACAAGGCCTAAAACCGAAATCAACCATAAATATCAACCAACAAAATCCTAGTGCAATGGTAAGCATTTGTAAAATGTAAGGTTAAATACACAAAAGTTTAAAATGAAAGCATAGAAGGTGGAACCTTTTGGGTGAACTCAAAAAAATCCAAGCTTTAAGTTTATATGGGAGGGTGGAAATGGAGAGCCGACCGACGGTGAATGCTTGGGCAGCCGAACAATCGGTGAATGCTTGGGCAGCCGACGGATGATCGGAAGGTGGAGGAGGTCGCCGGCGATGGGAGAAGCGGCGAAGAAGACGAACGGCCGCGGGAAGAAGCTTCGGGAAACAGGGGAAGTGAAGGGGAAAAGAAGGAAGAAGAAAGGAAGAGAATGAGGGAGGAAATGAAAAAGGTAAAAATTTGAATTATAATTAATAACCGGTCGTCGGTTCAACGGCGGTTCAACCGCGAACCGCCGTTGGCGGTTCGAGGTTGAACCGCCGTTGAAAGTACACTTTCAACTGCGGTTCAAGGTTGAACCGCCGTTGAAAGTGTACTTTCAACGGCGGTTGAACCAACGATCAAATGCGGTTGAACCATGAACGAGAACCGCAGTTAAAAGTATACTTTCAACTGCGGTTCAATTTTGAACCGCCGTTGAAAGTGTACTTTCAACTGCGGTTCGCGGTTGAACCGCGGTTGAAAGTCCGCACTTTTTCTCGGTTTAAATAGAGGAAAAAATTGGAGCCAATTCCAGCGCGGTCATATTTTAATATTAAATTTTTTTATTTTCCATTTTCAAAAAACTATTCCCACAATTTGGTAAATATAATAATACATACCCAGATTTTGTATATTTATTAATTATGTATACAATCTCGACTTTTATTAACCATTTCATAATTAAATTTCAAATTTTTAATTGAACCACATATTTGCATTTAAATTTCCCGCGCGTGCTACTACACGTACAATAATTATTGGTCAAACATAAAAATTAATAATTTCCGTAAATTTAATACATGTAAGAGCCAAGAAAGTAATAAGCTTCATTATGTTCCCTAAAATTCCTACTTTTTCGACTTGGCGAACGGGATAAAAAAATCAAATCCACAAATGCATTAGGTACGTATAGTAATATAAAAATTAATTAATAAAATTTAAGTGGCCGAAAAATTTTTTTGCTGAAAGTCATTAGGACTTTATGAGCATTATTTGAAATTAGCTAGAAGTTTGACTTTTAGACTTTTAAATACTTAGAAGATGAAAATTGGTCAAATGAAATTAGAATGATATTTTAAATATGCTAAGACCAATTTTGAAGTTAAAATACTTAAGAAAAGATGAGTTAGGCAAAATAGAGAAAAAATTGAGAAAATTTGAAATTTGTATTTGATTGATGAGTCTTTGAGTGATATAATCCTAGAATGCCATGTTTTAGAGTTAAAATGATGCATTAGGATCTATGTCATCTTTGGTATCTTGAAATTCTTGCATGTTAAAATGGTTGAAAATTTTCATTTGAAGATAGCAAGAATTAAGCATGTTTGCATTACATAAAAATGGTTGACCAAGTTGTTGACTTTTTAAATATACATGCTTTAGCTTATTTGAGAGTTTAAGAATTAACTTATTGATAATTTGAAGTTGCTCACATGAGAAAATTAAGGATATATGCTTCAAAATGGCAAGCTTCAATGATTGTATGCTTAAAATTGAAAAAACTTGACCAAGTAGTTGACTTTGAAAATATGAATGCTTTGGATTGTTTGAATCTTTATGCATAACTACTTGAGCCTTTGAAGGTGCTTGGATGATATATAAAATGCTTGATAGAAACTTGAATTTAGCAACTTTCAAAATTCAAAGCTTAATATAATTAAGCTTGAAAACGTTGACCGATAGGTTGACTTTGCACATACGCATGATTTGAAATGTTTCATTCCTTTGAATGTCAAAGCGAAAATCCAGGAAAACGGTGGCGCTTCACTATATATCTATTTCCATATTAAGAGTCACCGCGGTTAATTTATGAAAATCGGGAAAAAAAACTTAATAGAGAGTAGGGTTTAGGGGTTAGGGTTTAGGGTTTAGGGTTTAGAAAATGATATGAAAATAGAAAATTCATGAGTAGCGCGGGAATTGGCTCCAAAAACTAATTTTCTACGGCGGTTCAACCGAGAACCCGCCGTAGAAAATATTTTCTACGGCGGTTCATGTTTGAACCGCCGTAGAAAGTTTGATATTTAAGGGAACATAATGAAACCAAATTGAACTGCGTATAGATTTCCCTAGAAATTTTACCAAAGTACTACTCCTTGGAAGAAAATAATAATAATAATACAAGAAACATTTATTCATAAATGAAAAACAAGGAAATCTATTTTCCGGAAAATTTGACAAAGTCTCCCCTATAAATGTAACGTACTCCCTGTAAATTCGATGCACATATACTTCAATACTTCACTAAAATTCCAACTATTTCGAATAATACGGAATTCAGTTTCAAATCACTTCAGACAGAATCTCCTCTACTTGTTTTTTACCAAAACACAAGTGCAATTTAAGATCAGCACATAAGCTTCACACAATTTCAAAAAATAACATATTCATTTATAAACAGTTCCGCATATGAAGTCCCTGGAAATTTTGTCCCTTGATTGCGCGGCTTCATCCGAGGTGTGACCTGTTTCAATCCCACAGTACGAAGGATAAAAATAAATGTTGTTAAAAATTTATTTCCACCTCTCTTCATTAAAATCAAAGAAACATATACAAATACACAAACACACATACACACCCACGGGAATTGAAGTTTAATAAAAACAAACAATATACCTGAAAATGATTCTTAACTTATTCTCTTTCTCTTATGGGACACTTGATCCTCGAACCATAATCCTTCGCTGTGGTCATCATGAAGTATGTATTTATCAAGTTCCCTATCTTCCTCATCTGCTCTCGGTTCAGGTAACCCACTAGAGAAAAGGCCAGCCTTATGAAGCCCTTCTTCTGTATCTATCCCTTCCACACCGTGATGTTGTTTACCATGAAGAACAACAGACCAATGTTCGTCGCAAGGATCGGTGATATAAAAAACTTGTTTCGCCTGCGATGCAAGTATAAATGGTTCCCCCTTGAAACCCTCCCGATTGAGGTTGACCAAGGTAAAACCCACTAGAGAAAGGATCATCAGTTCGAACCCCACTATTGTTATCAACCCATTTGCAGCGAAATACAACTACTTTGAAACAAACATAGTCAATCTCCCAAATATCTTCGATCACCCCGTAATAAGCCATGCTTGCATACAATGGATTTTTATCCTTCCTGCTAGAAACATGTAAAGCCTCTGAGATTAATGTAACACCACTGTTTTGTGCGTACTCTTCTCATCTTGTCTCTTAGTAGCAAATGAATATCCATTTATGTCATAGCATGAAAATGCTCGTACCGCAGGGCTAGGCCTAAATGCCAACCATTTCAATGTCTCCGAAACGTCTTTGCCCAGGACATCATTACCAAACCAATAGACAAATGTCCGAATATGTTCATTGAGCACACGTTGATCCGTCCAAGCAGGATAAGACGTTCTTATTGACTGTATGTGGTCTGTCACATAGGGCGCAACTTCTTCAGAATTGCGCAGAATGTAGAGATGCGCCTTCATCAATTCAACATTAGAGGGCAAAAAATTTTTTCCTCCCCTTGTGCCAATACCTGTAATCCTCCCATCGTGCCGATTCTTAGATATTCCAATGGATGCGGTCCCGGCCAAGTACTCAGTGCAAAACTCAATTACCTCCTCAGCTATATAACCTTCAACAATACTAGCATCAGGACGACAACGATTCTTCACATACCCCTTATATACTTTCATATATCGCTCGAATGGGTACATCCATCGCAAATGAACAGGCCCGCAGATTTTTATCTCTCTGACCAAATGAATCACCAAATGCACCATAATATCAAAGAAGGTGGGTGGAAAATACATTTCTAATTGACAGAGGACAACAGTTATTTCATCTTGTAGCTGATCAAGTCTTTCGCGTGCGATAACCTTGCTACATATAGCATTGAAGAAGAAACAAAGTCTTGTTAGACTGGACTTAACATGCTTGGGCAATATCGAGCGAATAGCTACAGGCAACAATTGCTACATTAAGGCATGGCAATCATGAGACTTCAAACCAACCAGTTTTAAATCTTTCATGGAAACAAGTCTGCTTACATTTGAAGAATATCCGGATGGAACTTTGATGCTACGCAAACTTGAACACAGTTGTTTTTTCTCTTTTCTGGACAAAGTGTGATAGGCGGGGGGTAGATATGTGCGTTGTCCTCGAGCTACCGGTGCTAAATTTGCTCTTATGTTCATATCAACCATATCAAGTCTCGCATTATAACCATCCTTAGTTTTACCAGGGATGTTCAAGAGCGTACCTAATAGGATTTCGCAAATATTTTTCTCAATATGCATAACATCGAGACAATGTCTGACATCCAAGTTCTCCTAGTATGGAAGTTCAAAAAATATGAATTTTTTCTTCCAACAACCTGTATCATTATTGCTGGACTCTGAAGTTTTACCGAACTCCACATTGATGTCCGTCACACGAGCTTTCACCTCTGGGCCGCTCAAGGGTTCTGGAGCTTTTCTGAACTCTTGGAATCCATTGAATGCTCTTTTCATACGGCGATACGGATGTGTCTCGGGAAGAAATCTGCAATGCCCAAGGTATACTGTCTTCCTCCCATGTGCAAGCTGACAAAAATCTGTACTCTGCTCACATATTGGACATGCTTTATGCCCTTTAACATAGTACCCAAACAAGTTTCCATAAGCAGGAAAATCATTAATGGTACAGAACAACATGGCACGTAATGTGAACATTTCTTCACGGTAGGCATCAAACACAGGTGCGCCTTCATCCCATAACTTTTTCAAGTCTTCAATAAGAGGAGCAAGATACACATCAATGTCATTTCCTGGTTGCTTTGGGCCTGAAATCATTAGAGACATAAGTATGTACTTGCGCTTCATACACAAGTAAGGCGGCAAATTGTAAATAACCAACATCACTGGCCATGAGCTATGTGTGCTACTCAGACTGCCAAACGGGTTCATTCCATCAGTACACAGACCAAGCCTCAAATTTCTAGCTTCTCCCCCGAAAGAAGGATACATTGAATCGATCTTTTTCCACTGATCTCAGTCTGATGTATGCATTATCACCTTGTCATCATCACTGGGAATACACCGATCTGAATGCCATGTCAATAGTTTTGCATCTTTTTCATTAGCGAACAACCGTTTAAATCTCGGTATTATAGGAAGATACCACAGAACCTTAGTCGGCGACCCCTTCTTTTGCGCATCAGAACTATCTTCACCAGCGTCACACAGCTGCTTGTTTTTGTATCGGGGAGTTTTACACTTAGGACACCGCAATAAATCCTTATATTCATTCCTGTAGAGGACGCAATCATTTGGGCAAGCGTGGATCTTCTTATACTCCATACCCAGTGGACACAACATTTTTTTCGCCTCGTAAATTCGATCTGGAAGTTCATTATCTTCTGGGAGCATATCTTTCAATACCCTCAATAAGGCTGTAAAACTAGTATCTGACCACCCATTTGCCGCTTTCAAACTAAACAACTTCAAAACACTAGACAATCGTGTATATTTACTGCATCCCTTGTATAGAGGCTTTTCATTGTCACCCAAAATGGAATCAAGAACTTCCGGTTTATCAGCAAAATCCTCGCCCACATCCTCAGTCATGGCATCTAATTGATCTCTAGTAATCGCATCATCTCCTTTTGCATGAGATTTTCTTTGCTCAGGTAAACCATCAATACTTTCACCATGCCAAATCCACAATTTATAAGAAGGATCAAATCCGTGCCGATATAAATGGAATCTTATTGTATCTGAGTTATCAAACCGTGCCCCATTTTTACAAGCTTTGCACGGACAATGAACGTACTTTGTATTCTTATAAGCGAATTGAATGAAATTCTCAACTTCTCTCGTATAAGAATCGGAGGTCCGATCACCACAGAACAAGATATTTTGATCCATGTGTAACTAAGACCTTGAAATAATTAAAAATACCAAATAATAATTCAACAAACAATGTACAAAGTATCAAGTTGCATGCTTGTCTTAGCACATGTCATAATACTTATGTTAGTCATATATAATCAAAAGTACTATAATACCTCAATGAAAAAATAATGCAATTACAACACATGCGCAATAGACATAATGAAATGAAGAAGAAACTCTAAGTTTTTCATTTATGCATTTCGTCAAACACATAAAATGCATAAAAAATTAATACACACTCTAAGTAGTGCTAATTATATGAACATCATCCATTAAAAATCAAACACTATAAATCAAATTACATCACCCAAAAACTACATAGTATAACTAAATAGGGTTCCACAATACTAAGGTTCACCACATACATGGAATATATGCAACTTTAATTTTCAGCCATGCATCTACCATAAATAAAAATAAATGCTATAGGATGACATATCTAAAGTACAAGCATAAGCAATTACTGGGAAATTTTACAAGTTTCTAACCTTTATGTGGTAAATTTTAGCTCCAAATGACGATTCTTTAGGTTCAACGTGCAAAACCGTAGTAGAAATTTGGAGACAAACACTCTCGGCCGCGATATGGGAATACACGGTGTTATTTAGGTTTTAATATATATATACGTCAATACTACGGCGGAGAAAATTAAACCGCCGTAGAAAAGGGACTTTCTACGGCGGTTGGAGGGCAACCGCCGTGGAAAGTGGACTTTCTACGGCGGTTGGAAGGTAACCGCCGTGGATTGTGTGGACTTTCCACGGCGGTTACCTTTCAACCGCCGTAGAAAGTCCACTTTCCACGGCGGTTGCCCTCCAACCGCCATAGAAAGTCCCCTTTCTACGGCGGTTTGTCCCAACCGCCGTAGAAAGTCCGTTTCTACGGCGGTTCATTTTTAAACCGCCGTAGAAAGTCCTGTTGTACGGCGGTTCATTTTTAGACCACCGTAGAAAGTCCGCATTCCTTTTATTACTGCGGTTTTCTATTTTCCGCCGTTAATTCGCAGCCGTTAAAGCTCCGTTTTGTAGTAGTGTAAGAATATATTTGAAGGAATGTACGCTAGGAGAAAACAAGGTGCATGCAAGAGAAATATCAATCAAAGAGCTGCATGCAAGAGAAAGCTCAACATAAAAAGGTAAAAGACACAAGACATCATAATAAGCATTGTTTATACGTCTCAGACAACAGTCAAAAGAATACCAATTAGTATAATATTTTAGTCTGCATAAGAAATGTCCATAGTCGTTGACATCAGGTTAAAAATCTCAGTTGTCAAGTATATTTCAATAAACAAACTGAAGTAACCTTCCTACAAAGTAATACGATGGCAATAATGAACTTGAAGTGACAGAATCTAATTGAGATACCCAAGTGTTGGCAAAGAAAAAACCAACAGCAAATTCAAGGTAGTGGACGAACCTTGAGCCTTCAATAGGTTCCAAGGAACTGAGATGTTTTCTTAAGGGAATACTCCAGCTGAAGGATTACATTTTCAAAAATACCTGCCTCTGAGAAAATCATGTATAGTCATTTCAAATAAAAAACACCTTAAAACAGTTACAGCTGCATGATATGAAAATGATGGCTCATAAGGATGGCTGGCCAATGCTTCATGATATGAAAAATTAATCCCTTCTACTTGCAACAGTTACAGCTGCTTTAAGAAATTCCAATGCTTTTCACTCCCGTGAATAAATAGTTACACCATTAAGAAATCAATGATATTCTAGCCCCTGAACATACTCCAGAAATTTAAGAGTAACACGAATGAGGAAGGATAGGAAGAAGTTACCTCAAGCTGGCAGGCAGAACCATTCTCACCATCTTTGGATGCCTCTGCAAATAATGGCTCATGACGATTCAGATCCCTTTGTCGGTAGTAGCCTCCACGAGGAGCAAGAAGAGCATCAGAACATGAATGAGTCATCACACACTCACAGGATCCCGAAATCCCATAATCAATAAAAGAATGCAGAGAGAGAAAGTATACTTCAATTCCTGATGATTGCATTACCCTTTTATGTACAATAAAGGATCAGAACCGTTAAATCATTGAATCAAAGAAGTGCCTTCATATAATTCCTGTTTTCAACTTAAAAATGAAAACTAGAATACTTCAAAACTTAAGAAGTAGAAAAACAATACAAGCACATAACAACACAAAATAATCAGTTGTAAGCTAAAAGATTGGAAAAGCATAGATTTAAGAAACGGAATATACGATTGGTTATTGGAAACTTAGGAAGTAAATCAACTTAAGAAAAATATCAACCAAAATCAAGAGATGGTGAACCAGTGAAGAGAGCTAACTGCACTCATCATAGTACTAGAACTTGAGCTTCTTAATGTCTTCACATAGAGTAGTTAGTACAACAAGACAGATAACTATACAGAAACAGCATGGAACATGGAAGGACATGACAGTTACGCACTCTACAGCAACAAAAACACCATTGCATCATAGATAAAGTAATCAGTGAACAACATGATGATCAATAACTTTATCTAAATAGAAAAGAGGAATAAGTCTCAGATAACCAGAATAGGAAGATCACTAGCCTCTCACAGGGTTACTGAAAGAGTAAATTCACTCAGGGGTACCATAGTATCAGACAATTAAGGACCAATTTGCAATCTAATTTTAGATTTCTTCTTGGTTTTACGCTTTCTCTTTGCCCCTGAAGTTAAGAGTAACCAAAGCCTGCTCTGACCTGAAGGTACAAACTCAATGAGATGAGCTATTACATTAATGGTGGTTTCAGATTTAGGCCTTTATAACTGATGAAGAGCCTTTTTAAACATGAACACTTGGTGTAGATCAAATACTGAACAATACTGTACAAAGTTAAAGTGGGGTGAAAATAAACATACTCTGTTTAGGATTATTTGAGGTTGTTGAATGAGTAAGATAAATGTAGACGAAGAGTAAATAACCACAAATTCTGAGCTGATTTTTAGTTTCTGTCATCAGAATAATTATGCGAATCATAGAAAATTATGGGTCACACATTGCATAATACGAGTAACTTTTATGATCAGAAAATATAATGTTGAAATTACCAGCAAACAACTATCAACTCGGCATAAGAGGGCGGTGGCCCAGAGGTAGGTGACTACTGTTAACTAGTTTAATAGAAGTGAGGAGAGAAAACCTAAACCCTAGAGGAAGGAAAGAAGGCCTTTGTGGTTGTGTGGCTAGAAGTGAGGCCACCACCGGCGATGAACAATGCCACTATCTTGATTTTGGAGGGTTTGTTGAGGGAACCGCCGGCAAGACATAGGAGGGAGATCTTCCAACTGTCTTCAACTTGCTACGAAGCTCGTGTACCTTGATTTGTGCCATTGCTTCTTGTCAGGGCTGCTCTGTATCAAACTGAAACCCTAGAATTCCAGTACAAATTGGGGGAAACTATAAGACGCTAAAGTAAAAAGGGGAAATAATGTGTAGTTGTAAATTTGCCAAGATTTCAATCCCACCATCACTTTCCAAAGACTTTTCCTTTCAGATTTCAATCCCGTCGTCGCTTGCTAATATTTTTCATTTTTCTATTTTTTTTTCTTGTAATTATTATTGTAGTCAGAATTTTCAACTTTTATTTTTAATTAACTAATAACTATTTTATCCTTTCAGGTGTACGTTTTCACTCAAACTAAAATATTACATTATTGAGTTGAAATATATATATATATATTATATTATAGTTTTAAAAATTAAATTCCTAATTTATATTTTATTGCAAATTATAATTTTTTTAATAACATAATTATTTTTATTTTTTTTAGATAATTTAAATAAATATGTATCACTATAGTTTTCATTTTAACAATTGAAGAAAAGCTTCAGAATCCTAAATTACAGGATAAGATAAAATTAATAATTAATAATTTTTTATTAGAAATTTGTAATGATCATCCAAATGCTTTTTGGGATAGGAAAAAACATATTATCAGTCTTCCATATGAAGATGATTTTGATGAAAAGAAAATTCCGATAAAGGCGAGACCTTGTCAAATGAACTCTGAATATTTAGAATTATGTAAAAAAGAATTTTAATCTCTTTTACAAAAAGAATTAATTCAACCTTCAAATTCTCCATGGTCATGTACTGTATTTTATGTTAATAAGCATAGTGAGATTGAAAGAGGGATGCCCAGGATGGTAATAAATTATAAGCCTCTTAATAAGGTTTTAAAATGGATTAGACATCGAATTCCTAATAAAAAAGATTTGTTAGATAGATTATATGATTCGATCATATTCTCCAAGTTTGATTTAAAATCAGGTTATTGGCAGATCCAAATTTTCGATAAGGATCAATATAAAACAGCATTTACTGTTCCAATAAGACATTATGAATGGAAGGTTATACTTTTTGGTTTGAAGAATGCTCCTTCAGAATTTCAAAAATAATGAATGATATTTTTATTCCTTATAGTGAATTTATTATTGTTTATATTGATGATATTTTAGTATTTTCAAAAGATATTGAAACCCATTTCAAACATTTGGAAATTTTCAAAAAATTAATTATCCAAAATGGTTTAGTTATATCTAAGTCAAAAATGAGTTTATTTCAAACCAATATTAGATTTTTGGGTCATAAAATTGAAAAAGGGAATATTATCTCTATCAATAGGAGTATTGATTTTGCTTCAAAATTCCCAGATGTCATTACAGATAAAACTCAATTACAAAGATTTTTAGGAAGTTTAAATTATATTTCTTCCTATTATAAAAATCTCAATGAAGATACTGCAATTCTTTATGATAGATTAAAACAGAATCCTAAACCTTGGTCAGATAGTCATACAGAAGCAGTAAGACGAATTAAGTCTAGGGTAAAATCATTACCATGTTTAATGATAGCAAATCCAAATATGGAAAAAATTATAGAAACAGATGTCTCAAATGTAGGTTATGGTGGAATTTTAAAACAAAAATCAAAAGAAAACAACAAGAATTTCTTGTTAGATTTTATTAAGGAAAATGGTCTAATAGCCAGAAAAATTATGCTACTGTGGCAAAAGAAATTTTAGCTATTGTAAAATGTGTTTTAAAATTTCAGAATGATTTATATAATCAAAAGTTTATTATAAGAACAGATTGTAAATCTGCAAAATTTATGTTGAATAAAGATTTTAAACATGATGTCTCTAAACAGATGTTTGCAAGATGGCAAGCTCATTTAGTTCCATTTATTTGAAATTCAATATAAAAAGGGTAAAGAAAATAGTCTTTTAGATTTTTTAACCAGAGAATTTTTAAATGATAGCTGATCATAAATTTTATAATTGCAGATTTATGCTCCCGAGAGGAAGGGCCTCGGGCCATTACCGTGGTAGAGGAGGACGGGGTAATATCTTGTCCCAGCATGGAGGAAGAAGATTGGTAGTAGATAATATCTCTGCTCGAAGAAATATGTCTCCTGAAAATCCTTTATATGAGGAATTCGTGGAGTTTGTAACTCAAAGAGAAAAGGAGAGTAATACTACTTCGTCATCCTCATTCTCAAAGATTGTGGGCGATGAAGAAACTGAAGATCATATGGCTTCATACCATCAGAATAATCATAAAGAGGTAATAATACTCTTGGAAGGCAAAGATTTGCAATGGGTCAATGATCCATGGATGCTAATGTAAAGGTATTTGGACAGCTCATCATATGCTGAATTGGCTTATAAGCCAAGAACATATTTTGAAAATATTCTGAAATTTTTAGGAAATTGTGAAATAACACATTTCATGAGTGCTGGTAGTGCTCAAAATATTTATAACTTTAGCAAAATTATCATTAAACAGATTATATCAGCTGATGCATAGGGTTTATCAACCTTGAAGGATAGAGAATATCTCTATCCAGAACAAAAAGTTTTGATCAAATTCAAATATTGGGATTATATTGAATCCCTTACAAAAGTATTTCTTTATGAAAATCTGAGAAGAAAACATTCTTGGTTTATAAAAATATGTGCTGATGTTTATAACAAACAAATACCAAATTGGTTTGTGAATTGGTGGCTAAATTTTGGACCACCAATTAAGGTTTTACCTGATCCTTTCAAAGCATTATATGCTGAGTGGGTGAAAATTTCACCTAAAATAATGAATTTCGATAATAATCACCCTTGGAATGATAATATCGCTCCAATGTATTTTTTCATTGAATTTTCGATTCCTTGGATCTGGAAATGGGTTCCATAAGTGAGTTATACTCCTAAAAAGATCCCGTATCTAAAAAGAGTCGGTTATACCAAATTTTGGGACAAATTGGTCAAAGCAGATGCTGCTACTGGTGTCATTCAAGGGCAGGAATTGATTGATCAAATCAAGCAAAAGTTGCAGGAATACCAGCAAAAGAAGGATTCTGTTCCAAGGGAGGAAATCAGCCCATTTCAGCAAATTCATAGGATGCTGCAGATGCAGAAAGGAATTGTTTCCAGGGAAGAAATAATAGCTTCTTATATGGATCTCTTGAAAAAAGATCTATCTCAGAATTTAGAAGATACAAAATCTGATGTTTTTATGTCAAGCCAAGGACACTGCCTTGCAGAAGAATCTCAAGAAGATGAAGATGATGAGATTAATATTGATGAAATGTTGCTGGCAATAAAGACCTCAGTAACTGGTTCTACCGGTAAAAACTCAAAACCCAATTAACATAGGCGGATGTATGCATCACCGACAAAGAATACTGTAACGGACTTCTTAATTCATAATTTGGAATCCGGAGGATACTGTAGCGGATTTAAAATTAAAAATTTCAAATCCGTGTGTAATAAGTTCTAGTGGAGGCAAAATTTGCCTATATATAGGTTTAGTTTTAGCTGAAGAGGTATCACTCGAATTCCTCTTCCTTTTCTTTCTTCTTTCCTTTGTATATCATCCAACCTCCTTTCTCTTTTGTAATCTTATAAACTTTCTTTTAATATATATCTCCCTTCCTCTTCAAGAACCAAGATCTTGAAGACAAATTTACAAGTAAGTTCTATTTTAATTTTCTGTCTTTAAAATTTTAATTTTCAGTTATATTTAGCCTAATGGCAGGCTAAATAATTAGTGTTAAACCATGAAATTCTGTTATCTGATTTTCCTGTAATGGAATTGATTCTATAGCATGAATCATTCTATTGTTCTTATATTAATTAAGAAATATGGGTTGTTGGAAACAATCAGGCATCTGTATATTATTTAAAGAATGATTAGGGTCCAACCCGTTGTTAGCCGTGGATAGGCGTTGTTAGGGCGTTTTACCCATTTGATCTTCTTTAGATAATTTATCAGATTGACAGATTGAATCCAATGTAATAAATTCCTTGTATTTCTTGAATTAATGTTTTGAATCGTGGACTTGATTTTCTCTTATAGTATCAGAGCCTTATGGTAATTGATGATAACTGATTTATTGGTTTAACACTGTTTTTTAAAATGAAAAAGCTGAAAATATTTCAAAAAAAGAAGATATATATAAAAAATAAAATGAAAGCTGAGGCTGATCTACCCTCAAATTTAGATTTTCTTTCCAAATGGACGATTCCTTATGTGGAACCAAAATTGATTTATCATTAAGGATTTTTTAATAAAATTGGTTTGAAACAGATTTGTAAAACAACTGAACAATCTCTTGCTATTCAAGATAAAGATACAATGATAACACTTCTTAATGAAGAAGATTTAGATCCATATCGTTTTACTCATAAATTTTTACACATTGGATTAGTGCAAATTGCTTTTAAACCATTAACTCTGGACAATTTACCAAAAAGTTTTATAGCAACTTTAAGGGATGGTAGAAATAAAGTTTGGAGAAAATCCATAATTGGAGTTATACAATCCAGTCTGGCCCATGGTCCAGTCTATTTTAATGTTCATCCAAATTTTCAATTATCTTTGACAGATAAAAATATTTGTAAAGCCTTAACTTTAAATATTAAGACTGAAGGCTATGATTATGAATTAGGCACAGAAATCATGTGTATATGTTATAGGATCTATTATAAACCGTTATACACTTTAAATCCATGTTATAAAGTAAAAGAAAATGAAAAGCAATTGAATGAAACAATTCTTATAGAATCAAATTTTGATAAATTAAATATTACTACTAGAAGGACAATTAAATGGGATGAAATTCCAATTCCCCAGCATTGGAAAATGACAAAGGTTGCTCATATTGCACCCATAAATGAACATAATATTTCAAATATAATACAGACTCCTGATGAAGATGTTTATGTCCAGATGAGTAATACTCAGGGAATATTCAGATCTTCCTCTGTAAGATTATTTATTTCTCCTTTTAATGATAATATTACAATGTCTAATAGACATTCTGTTTCTAACACTGGTGATGTGTTTAAACATCATCCTAACTTGTCTTTACATTCTTTAAATTCAAGTGGTGAGAAAAATCGCCAAAGTTCTTTAAATTCTTTTCATACTGCTTTAAATAACAGTCATTTAAATTCCAGTATTTTAAGTGATGGAATAACCCATCATAATGCTTTAATATCTGAAGAATTATTACGTGATGGAATAAACCGTCATAATCCTTCTACTTCATATTATGCTGCTAGAAATTATATTTCTGATTATATTCCTCCTAGAAATTTTTCTGATGATCATGTTCCTGTAAGTGAGGAGAAAAATTCTCATGTTGATTTATTATCTAAAAAAAGGAATAATATTGTTCATGATATTTCTGATAGAAAAGAGCCAGAAATAACCGAATCAGAAATGAATTTTTTGATATGAATAGTACAACAAAAATAGATTTTAGTAAAGGATCTAAAGCTAGAGGAAAAATAAGAAATGAGTTCTTATTACCCAGATGAGAATTATTTAGAAAATGGTTTTTTCAATTTGCAAATTGAATTTTATAAATTCTTAGAAGAAAAGAATATTTTATTTCCTTTTGTTCGATGGTTTGTTCATAATTATATTGAACCATGTATCTCTGTAATTGAAAGAGAGTATAGATTACCAAATGGTAATATTTTAAAAAGCCAATTTCTTCCTCAAGGATCTTTTACAATAGTAAAAGATAAAATTTCTATGAATTTTACTGCTTTTTCAAAATTATTTGAAGAAGATACTTTGACAATAACAGTCAAAACTATAAATAAAATTATTGAACAACAAAATTATACAAATGTTTATTTAACAGTCTTATGAGAACAAATAATATCTCTACATGAGAGATTAGATAAACTAATAGAAAAAGACTCAGGAGCTAGTACTAGTAATATTCATAGTGAAAATAAAGGTATAATAGCTGCTTCAAGTCTTCAGCCTCCTCCTGAAATAAAAAGATTTAAGTTTAAAACTATTCCTTCTGAATTAGAAGAATTGATTAATAATAAATTTAAAGGTCTAAATATAACCACATTAGAAGAAGAATTTTCTAGTGAAATTGAAAACAATCCAGAATATAAAACCGTAATAAAAGATGAAATTAACAAAATAGGAGAAATGTATAAATTTCTTGATAGGCCAACTCAAGGAATAAATTATTATAATAGATCATCTCCAATGGATGTTCTTCATGAAGAACAAGAATATATACAAAGTAACAGTTATAGTAGTAAAAATATTTATGAATGGAATATAGACGGTTATACAGAAAAACAGATTTATAATCTTATTCATAGAATGTTAATGTATAGTACTATTTGTAAAAGTAATGGTAATACTGATAGTAATATTGCAAAAATGATAGTTGCAGGTTTTACTGGTCAATTAAAAGGCTGGTGGGATAATTATTTATCTCCAATGAATAAAGAAGAAGTTTATAAAACCATTAAACAGGAAGGAGACCAACTGGTCGAAAATGCTGTCTATACATAATTATTTTTATTTTTTTTTAGATAATTTAAATAAATATGTATCACTATAGTTTTCATTTTATTGGGTGAAAGAATGTCTTGCAAACATGAAGTCATGAGTTCGAACTTTGTGACTTGCAAATTAAAACAAACCAGAAAAAATAAAATAAAATAAATTTTTTTTAAAGAAATATAAAAATATAATATTGAAAATTAAGTTTACATTGTATGATCAAATCATTATTGGATAAAGTTCAACTTAAACGCTTGTGAATGTGTTAAACTTAATAACGTATAACAAAATTTGATTTATGGAAACATCATATTTTATATTGACTCATAAATATAATGAATAAAGTCTAAAACACAACACGAATGATTATTGACTTAATGAAAAAAAATAATTATGCAAGTTTATACGGTCCATTTGTGTTATATTGTGCATTAACTAATTAATTAGGTACTTAAACTTCTCCTACACTGATTAGTCTAGTTTTTCCTCGAATCGAAAGCCAGTGCCGGCTATTCTTGCTAAAGGATCCCGTAGACTTCTTTCTTAGTTATCAAAGCTGCTAAATCTACTAGTTATTTTCTATGTTATGATTAAGGATCGTATAACTGTGTATGAGTTACAGCTTTAAATATGACTTTTATTGAGATTAAGAAATTAACTACTAATTATAGTATAACTTATTATATAGTAGTGACATAGTAACACAAAGAATGAGATGACAAAGTAATTGATTTGGTATGTATAAAAAGATAAAATTATTCATACCTTTTTTTTCTTTTATTAAAATAAACCACTAACAACAATATGAACAAAATTACCTTGGCCTAATAAGCTTAATAGTGTATTTTATAAAATTATCAAAAGTTATGAACTATAGATATACATTAGGGTGCTTTAGTAATATTATTAAAATATATGGACTAAAAGAAAAATATTAGGGGTGTCTTAGTGGCATTATTATAAAGTAAAGGCCCAATAAAGTTATTGTTTACTTTTTATGATCAAGTAGTGAAAAAGAGTTCAGAATTTGCAATTAGAGGTTGCGTAGATTTTCTAGGATCGAAAGTTCGAAACTTCATTTGAAAGACTTTGGACATATTTTTCATACTTCAAAAGTATTTAAGTAAATAAAATTCTTTAGCTAAATCATGGCAGGAAGGTTGGTACGGCAATCTTACCCAAATACAAAAGGTCTTGTGTTTGACTCCTTCCACATGCAAAAATGGTTATGTATAGTTTCTAAAAAAATTTAAATTTATTTTTTAATATAAACTTACCATTACTGACTTTTTTCTTTTTCTTTTTAAAACACATTACTAACTTTTAACATGGCAAAAACATGTTACAAATAATTTTTTTTTTGTAGATTACTCGTTATTCTCACATGAAAAATTGTTTCAGGACAAAATAAAATTTTCAGTAGTTAACGGCTATTGTTACATAAGAAAAAAGGGTGTCTTATTAATAATATTATAACTTAGGATGTAAACTTATAATTTTTATGTTGTTTTAATGATAGCAATAAAACTAAAATGGTGAAATTATAATTTTTAGGGTGTATTACTAGTAATATTAAAACTTAAGAGGTGATATTATAATTTTTAGGGTGTCTTACTAATAATATAAAACTTGATGGGTGAAATTATAATTTTTAGGGTGTCATAATATAAATACTAAAAATTAAATGTTACAATTTATTTAAAAAACAAAAAGAAAACTATATAAACTAAATAATGAGACACTTTTAAGTGTCCTATTAAGTATTCTAGTTAGTTCTAAATAATGGAACACTCTTAAGAGTTCTATTATATAGATAATAATACACATATTCTAATAAGACATATAACAATAGTGTCCTATTAAGTGCTCTAGTTGATTTTATCTAATGAGACACTTTTACAAGTCATATTAAGTAGATAATGGTACACATACTATAATAGGACACATACAAATAGTGTCCTATTTATTTAAAATATACTTTTGTATTACTTTTTTATTACTTAATGAGATTGATTATTTTAGAAGGCTCATTAGGTATCTATTGAGACTCTTATTAAATAAGAGTCCCAATATATATGTCCTAACAGCCATATTTTGTTGTAGTGTCCCAACTTCTTTACTATTGAAGAATTGATTAATTAATTAAATATAGTATATTTGGCCCAACCGCAAGGTAGTCAGTATCGGGATACCACACAGGATTGTTTTAGGGAGTAGAATTGGGATCCCATGCAGGATCGATAGGATCGTATCGTAGGATCGTAAGACCCACAAAAAAGGGATCAAATTGATCATACAAGCTCATATTGCTGCATATATCATAATTGAAATATTAGAATACCTATAAATTGGATCTATATGCAAAAAAATAAAAATAAATTATAACGTAATACTTTTAGACTATAGTTATACCAATAGTTGTACTGTAAATTTGTAATCAATTAATGTGTAACTTGTGTATGTAACATAAGCAAAAACACATTAAATCAATCTAAATACAACATTCATAAGATTGCTCTCTTTTAGTTGATGATGCAAAATATAAGCCAAAAGGCTTAAAAATAGAAAATTACATGTATCTTGGCAAGATTCGAACTATAGCCTAGTTGTTAGACAAAAGTGGAATTGATTACTTAACCACTCACTAAACTAGAGACATAAAATATGAAAATTGCTATGTAATAAAAATTATTGCATCGACGATTTATGATGGATTTAAAAAAAAATGTAGGATCGCCATAGGATCGTAGGATCGAAGGATCCTACGATACAGATCGGGATCCTAAAGATCCCATGGAGATCCTACATATAAAAAGGATACTATGGGATCCTGTATCGTTTAGCTCCTCGCGTATCGTAGGATCGTAAGATACTACGATACGGATCGAGATACTGACTACCATGCCCAACCGTATTGGTTAATAGAGTAAGGCCCAATTTGAATTTGTCCACAATAGAGTTCTCAAATCAATAGGTAATATTATATACTCTATCTGTTTAATTACAAGAGTATTTTTTGAAAATATTTTTTTTATTTCAATACAAGTTTTTAATCTTTTTACTTTTCTGACTCATATAATTATATGTTCTACAACTAACATTCACTTAAAAAGTAAGAACATTAATGAAACAAATATTGTCAAATTAGTTATTTTAGGTATTATACATTAACATTCTTAAAAAGTTGTACAATTGTAAAATATGACTATTATAGTAGAATGAAATGAATAATACTTAATCTACCAATATAAATGTACTATTTGTTGTTGAACTTGTAAAGAATTCATAAACTTTTACCAAAATTGTAGTCATTAAATTAACAAAATTAAAAACTCAATAACAAAAATATATGTAATAAGAAATTCACAACATTTACCAATTTAGTGGCCTAAAAAAGTAGTCATTGAAACCTTTTTTTCACTAATATGTCACCCCATTTAGTGAGTATAGATTAGTTGTCATTAATTTAACAAGAAATTAATGTTTAATTAATAACCAGAATTTCTTATAACTAAAATATATGATTTGGAGACCATTTTTTTTTGTCACTTAAGACATTCTGAAAAAAATATTTGGTGACCACTTATTTTTTCATCACCAAAAGTGGCCATTACAAGGAATATATTTGGAGGGAACTTTCCCACCATTTTTTGGTCAAAATTTGATGTGCGGTTGATCACTTGTAAAATTGGAGGGAAATTTCCCGCCATTTTTGGTGACCACAAATCTGGTCACCAAAAGTTTCCAAACTAGTGACCAAACATAAGACTTCTGACCAATTATTGGTGACCATTAATGTTCTGGTCACCAATTTCGGTCACTAATAAGTCTCAATTTGGCAGGAAAAGTTCCTGCCATGACTTTGATGACCAACTGGTGACCACTTTCTTATTTGGTCACTATTTTCAAGCTGTGACCAAGCTTTGTTAACCAAACTTTTTTTTGGTCACCAAATGGTACGTTTGGGTTTGGTGACCAAAATTTTTTTTTGGTCACTAGGTGTCTGGTCACTAAAGGCCATTTTTCTTGTAGTGAATGCGGTATGTATTTATAGGCTATATTTTTGTAAAATGATTATTAATATTACATTATTCTCTAATGCATGCATGCCACATCACTTTCCCTTAAAAATTATCATGAATGAATTGTAAGGAGTATCATTACTCTTCTATATATGTTGGATGCACTAGTAGAAAATATGGCTATAATCACACCCTTTTAATGACATTTTAAAATCAATGTGATAATAGCCTTCTATTATCACAATAGTGCTTATGCTATTAACACACAATATATAAATGTGATTTCATAGTTCTATTACCACAAAAAAATAGGGCTATTGACACAATTGAAAAAAATGTGTTAATAGTTCTCTATTGACACACTGAAGCAAATTCTCTTGCCATGTAATAAGGTAGTGTATCTATAAAACTAAAATTAAGACATCACCAAGTGTAGGAATAAGCAACTCTGCCCCCATTTTTTCAGATTAATAATAATTATATATTAAAAAAGGAGATGGAAGGAAAAACCTACCTAATTTCTTTGTAAGTGAAGGCAAACTGTGGCAACAAGAACTCCCACCATCAAAATAGCGCCAACGAAAGAGTTCCCCAAAACGCTTCCAGCCATCAAAATACCACCAGCGAAGAAGCTCCCTGAAGACGACGACCGCCCAGATCTTGTCCAGTTGAGGAAATTAGCACCATCTGAAACCAATTTTGTGTATTCTCCGCCGCACCTTTGTAATTTCATCTATGACGACTCATGTAAGCAATTCAGCACATCACAAACTGCCTTCCCCTCCTCCCCCCCCCCCCCCTTAAATATGATATTCATTACTGAGGTTAGGCTAACATTTGATGGTTTTCCATGTTCCCACAACTTTTATTTTATACGTTATTGGATGGGTTTGCAGAGAGTTGGCCCTGCTGCTGTTTTAAATCTAGATTTTGATTTTTGATGATGTTTGTAATGCTAACTTTTCATGTTCTCTTAACTTTATATTGGTTTTGGTGGACATAAAATTCCAACTCCCACTTCTACATAATTGAAGCTCTGGGATGCAGTACAACAGAGTCATTGATCGACAACTCCATAAAACACTGAAGGTTTGTACTATTTCTCTCTGCCTCTCAAATAGTACTCGATAGAAGGTCATACAAAATTGGGCTCTAGTAACTAGTAGATCAAATTTTAGTTTGTATTTTTACCAAGAACTACTTGTTATTGTTGGACACAATGTTTGAGTTTTGCTTTGTGCACTGAAATTGATTATAATTTTCTGATTATGTATTTACCTGAGCATCCATCTTGCTCCTTTGATTCTGTTTGAATTTCTATATAGATTTGATGTTCTATTTAGTTGGTTAAAATCCTACATGTGTTTGTTGGATTGGCCAAGTAAGATTTCGATTGGCACAACCGTCCATGATTCCAATTGTTCCTTATGTGAAAGACCTTGCACAATATTACAATTTTTAGGCTTCTGAATATGGCCATTTTGTTTCTTGCAAGGAGATATTTCATTGACCAAAACCTTATAGCTGATGTTTTCTGAGAGGGATTGTGTGATGTAGTTGGAAGAACTACTTCTAGTCCATTATGTGATATTATTTGTGAATTGTGATACTCTGAAGCCAACTCATTTTTTCCTTCAAATGAGTGAAAATATTGAGATTTCCCTCTCCCATTTGCACTTTCGATGTTGACAATTCATGGCTCCTGTGTTCTGTTTTATGTTTCTTTATGAATGAAAAAAAAAAAAAAAGAAATTTGGGCCATTTAAAAATCAATTCTCAACTTCATATTGACATTTAAAAAGAAGTTTGCAGAAAATTAGACCAAAATGAGACATGACTATTTGAAAATTAATACGATCTGTTTTATTTTGAATACTGCCTCATGCTATAGCTTTATAGGTTTATGTTTGTCTATAAATGATATATTACTGCGTTTGTGCAAAATTTTAATGTTGTTTGAGTTGATTTTATTTTAATTTCTGTTCTTTAAGGAAGTGGCACAAATCTTTGTTAATTTTCATTGAAATATGGATAAGAGTTGGATGAATAAACCAAGGAACAATGAAGAATATGTGTTGGGCCTTGAGAAGTTTTTGAACTTTGCATTTTTGAATCCAACTACAAGTGGAATGATCATATGCCCATGCAAGAAATGTAAACTTGCTGTATGTGTTGGAAGAAATGAGGCAAGGGAGCATTTGATGGTTACGGGGTTTATGAAAGGATATGATGAATGGATAGCTCATGGAGAGTATTCTTCAAGTCAAACAACCAGTTATTCTCCTCATTATGAATCTTTAGCTTCAAAGTCCACTGATGACATGGAAGGTTTAGTTCATGATGCTTTTGGGGTTCCATAGCGAAACGTAGATGCAGATATACCTCTTGGGGACATTGACATTCCAATTGGAGTTTCTGATAAATTTTACAAGTTAATTGATGGTTCCCAAAAGAAGTTATATAATGAATGTGAGAAGTTTTCAAAACTTTCATTCATCCTACGGCTGCTGCGAATAAAAAGTCTTGGTAAATGGGGTAACAATCATTTTGATATGTTGTTGGAATTATTAGATGAAGCATTTCCAGAGGCGATGACTGAGTTACCTAAGTCCTACTATGAATCTGAGAAATTGATAAGGGATTTAGGAGTTGGGTATGAGAAAATAGATGCTTGTCATAATGATTGCATGCTATATTGGGGTGTGAATGCGAAAAGAACTTCATGTCAGACGTGTAATGAGATAAGGTGGCAAATTTCAGAAAAAGATCCAACTGGTGAGAAAAGAAAGATTGCACACAAGTCTTTATGGTATTTTCCAATTAAACCTAGACTGCAACGGTTGTTTATGTCAACGAAAACAGCATACCACATGCAATGGCATGCTTCTGGTCGTACAAAGGATGGATACATGAGGCACCCAGCTGATTCCCCTGCATGGCAATCATTTGATAGTAAATATCCTGAATTTGCTAATGATTCACAAAATATCAGATTGGGTTTGGCTTCAGATGAGTTTAATCCCTTTAGTAATATGAGTGTATCTCACAGTACATGGCCAGTTGTCCTAATACCATATAATATTCCCCCATGGATGTGCATGAAACAACAGTACTCTTTGTTGTCTTTACTAATTCCTGGACCATATGCACCCGGGAATAACATTGATATTTATTTACAGCCCCTTATTGCTGATTTAAAGGATTTATGGGAAATGGAAATCGAAACATATGATGCTGCAAGTAAAGAAAATTTTCGATTGCATGCAAGCTTATTGTGGACTATTAGTGATTTCCCAGGCTATGCAAACTTGTCAGGATGGAGTACGAAAGGTGGACTTGCATGTCCTAATTGTCATGAATTCACACATTCTCAATGGCTAACTAGTGGTAGAAATTCTGTTATATGGGTCATCGAAGATTTTTGAATAGGGGTCACGGATATCGAAAGAATGCTAGACACTTTGATGGTAAAGAGGAGCATGGGTGACCTCCACCTCGACTATTAGGGGACAAGGTGTTGGAAGTATTGAAAGATGGAAACATTACATTTGGGAAGAAAGTTGATTCAAATCCAGATCTACCTTTGAATTGGAAAAAGAGAAGCATTTTTTTTGAGTTGCCCTATTGGAAAGATAATGTGATGAGACACAATCTTGATTTTATGCATATTGAGAAGAATGTATGTGAGAGTATTTGTGGCACATTATTGGAGATGGATGGGAAATCAAAAGACAATTTAAAATCTCGTCTTGACACTTCCAGAGATGGGTATTAGACATGATCTTGATCCAATTGACAAAGAGACTGGCAGAACTTACTTGCCTCTAGCAACCTTTAAAATGAATAAGCAAGAAAAGAGCATGTTTTGCAATGTTTTGAAAAAAGGTTAAGGTGCCCGATGGTTATGCTTCTAATATATCACGGGGTGTGCAGCTAAAACCACCTAAACTTGTGGGTGTAAAAAGTCACGATTATCACATTTTGATGCAACAATTGATGCCAGTAGCATTGAGAAGAACGCTGCCTAAGTCAGTTCGTGTTCCATTAATCAAATTGAGTAGATACTTTAGGGAACTATGCTCTAAAGTGGTCCATCTAGAAGAAGTGATTCACTTGGAAAAAGATATTCCTGAAATACTTTGTCAATTGGAAATGATATTCCCACCATCATTTTTTGATGTAATGGTGCATTTGACTGTCCATTTGGCTACTGAAGTAAAGCTTGGTGGGCCAGTTCATTATCGATGGATGTATCCGATTGAAAGGTAACTTGTAGTCCCATGATGCTTATTTTGCTTGTTTGTTGTAAATACGTGCTGATTTATATTATTTTCATTCGATTTATGAGCAGGTACCTAGGTACATTGAAATCATATGTTAGAAATAGAAGTAGGCCAGAAGGATCGATTGCTGAAGTATACGTAGCCACAGAATGTTTGACATTTTGCTCTTTCTATCTAGAAGACTGCGTGGAGACTAAATTCCACTCCCGAGCTAGTAAAAAAAAACCCAACTGTATGTACATCATCGGTGATGGATGTATTGAAAGTGGATGGTCATGCAATGGGAAAAGGCATAGCTAAGAGATTTGATGATGAAACAGTTAAACAAGCCCATCAGTATGTCTTGTTCAATTGTGAGATGGTCAAACCATACCTTGAGTAAGAGATTTGGGTTTGTGAAATTCACATACTTCTATAAAGTGCTTCATTTATTAATTTATCTTTTCGTTTCCTTCATCAAAAGATTGCAAAATTCTTCATTTATTAATTTATCTTTTCGTTTCCTTCATCAAAAGATTGCAATATTTACAAAAATTTTGCAGGCAACATCGCGGAATGATAGATGTAAACAACCCACGTGCTGCTCCTCACCAGAAAGAACGTATCCATTGTGAAGAATTTGCATATTGGTTTTCCAATCACGTAAGTTTCATCCATTATATTAAAGATTTCAGATTGCCACTATGTTATTTTTATGTAACTATCTTTGGTTTTCATAATGGTTAACAATTTGCAGATTTCTAAAGAAGATCCTATATGCCAAGATTTGATATGTCTTGCTAGGGGTCCTAACCACATAGGACTAACATATCAAAGATATGTAATCAATGGCTTTAAATTTCACACAAGGGACTTGGAGAGGCAGAGAAAGACACAAAACAATGGGATAAAAGTACATGCATTGACTTCAAGTTTTTCAAGTATAAGGGATCAAAATCCAATCCTAAGTGAGCTCAATTATTTTGGAATTTTGACAGAGATTATTGAACTAGATTATATAAGTCACAGGGTTGTTTTGTTTGGATGTGACTGGGTATCAAAGGGAAGCAGGTTGAAACAAGATGGTGATGGTTTTACAATTGCCAATTTTACTAATGTTAGACCTCACAAGGAGCCTTTCATTCTTGCATCTCAAGCTTCACAGGTTTTTTATGTAACAGACCCAGTTGATAATAATTGGCAGGTTGTCATCTCTACATCAGCAAGAGGAAACTATGATATGCAACCAATGGCTGACGTTGAAACCTACTTGCAAAGTAACATATGCAATCATGTTGATAACGGTGACAGCGAACCAGTTTTATGGATTCAAGAAGGTGTTGATGGAGTTGAAGTGGACAGATCCATGTGAAGATCTATTACAATTGTCTGTATTTTTGTGTAACTAGATATGTGGATTGGTTGTGCTAACTTAATCTGGATTGTTTATTTGGGAAATTTTGGTTGATTTCGATGTTTAACTGTGGTTCAATTTGATAGGGAGTGTTAGTCCATCACAGAGAAAGTGATGTTGAAATTTCAAAAAATTTAGATGTGCTAGTTAATTTTGGTAGCTGTATTTGTGTAGTTGGTTCTGCGGATTGGTTATGCTTAATTAAATTTAGATTTTGTTTTGGCAAATATTGGCTAGCTTATTTGGATATAAAAGTGGTTGTGCACTTAAATTTTGACAGGGCGGTTTGCTCCATTTTTAGATGACATGCTGCCAAAATTTCTATAAATTTGCTGCCAAAATTTCTATAAAAATTTACTTATGCTTTGAATATTAACAACTTATAATGAATTTTGAAAATCTATCCAAGATATTGAGACATTTATGAAATGTTTAAAAATCTCTTAATTGTAGTGTGACCCCCTAAAATGTCTAATTGTCGAATGACACCCTAATAGTTATAATACGAAATTAAGATTTTTTATGAATTGTAGTAAACTTCTTAATTTTGATATGACAAATTTTACATGTGTACTTTGAGAATGACACAACATTAATTCTTGTTATATTAATTAAGAGTTTAAGACATTTATGAATTGTAACAAACCTTTAATTGTGGAATGACATCCTAATAGTTATAAGAATAATGGTGCCACTAAAAATAATGATATACATCTCAATTATGTACCATTGAAAGAAATCTCTTAATTTTAATAAACTTTTTTTGAAGAAATTGAAGTAAACTTGTAGTAAGTAGATGAAAATGAGTGGACATTGGGGATACAGGGGGGTTGCTCACAGAACTGAGAGACAAGATGATTGGTTTTGCCATGTTTGGCAAGGCTATTGGCGATGGTGTTTTGGGACTGGAGGAGCCAGTTAATCTAGGGGAGGGAAAGATGGGCAAGAGTCTACTTTCAATTTTTTATCTTCGGGTGAAGTGCATTTTTGGTCATGGGAGATAACAAGCCAAGTAACGTTACTTTGCTTGTTACTGTGAGGTAAAAAAAAAAAAAAAACGTTACTTTGCTTGTTATCTCCCTGTAACAAGCAAAGTAACGTTACTCTGCTTGTTAGCTCCCAGTTAAAAATGGACCTTAACAATACTTAAAAGTACTACCACAAAACGGACCTTTGACACCGATAATTAACACTGTTTGCATTAGAAAACAATGTAAGTGAAAAAAGAACAAGTATCATTGACATCGGATATAAGAAATCGGTGTTGAAGATAAGTTTAACATCTGTTTTAAAGAAGGGATATTTATATACTATTTTAATATTATTTTACATAATCAGAACAAAGAGAAATAATTTTATAAATAAAAAGAGTATGAAAATGTGATTTAAATTTGACCAAAAACAGAAGAAGGAAACAATTTTCAGATTGGAGGGAAAAACAGGCGTCATACATGAATGATAATCGGACGGTCATGCATCAATTTGTTTACTCAAATTAGATCTGAGGGCTGCAATTCACTGCTATTTAATCTATAAAAGGTGACAGTGTGCAGTTGTGGTTCTTTTCTCCAAGTTCAATTGTGGAAGCTCCATTTCCCCAATTTGTCTCGTCTTTCTCTTGTCTCCAAGCTTACTTGTGCCGACCGCCGCCTTAGCAGGTAGTCATTTAATTGTAACTCATTACTATGCTTGTTGTGTGCTGTGTGAACTTCTCTTCAATGATTTTTTTTCCTCTGTCAAATTTTTCCCCAATACTGAAAACCCTAGCTATTCTTTGGTTGTTTGTCAAAATTCTTTACTTCGGCTGCTTTGTTTCCCTGTTCTAATGCCTGAATTGGGTTTTTTAGTTGCAGGTATGGCTCCTACGAAGCTGAAACGAAAAAAGCAAGGGTTTAGCCTTCGGGACGAGACCATTGAACAACCACAAGGTAAGATAATACTAGTGGTCCATCATCTTCTACTACTTGTTCTGGTTGCCACAGCTGTCTTAGTTCTACCTGATTCTTTTAGCTTTCTTTTTATTATAGAATAGCACAAAATTCATAGTTCAACATTTTCTATAAGCTTGATGATATATATTTAGACTTTTACAAGTTCCTTGCATCACTATTATTATTAACATTATATTGGTTGAAGGATTTATTTGAATTCAATTCACTATGATATGTGTGTACATGTTTTGTTAAGGAAAATATTGAAGATATGCATTTGTACTGCAAAAGCAGAAACTCGGTAGTTGACAGGCTAACTATTAATTCACCATTTATCTAAGCTAACAAGAAAATAATTGATAATTTGACTCTGAGCCAAGAAATGCAATTCGTTGGTCAAACATTCACCAAATATTGCTGAATAAACTATTCCAGTAAGTCTATTTTTGTTTGCTCAGTAATCTTTTTACAAATTAAGCTGCACTTTGTCCACTGCTGAAACAAAAAGAAAAAAGAGTATAAATGTTTTAGTAAGTGGCTGAACCTCGCTTATACTGGAACTCGTTCGGTACTGTTATTACTCATACCTACCAAGAAAACAAAAAAGCTTACCTCTTCGCATCTAGACCACGCGTATCTGAATAACAAGTGAATCAAAAAAAGCTTATCTCTTTTTTTTAGCCTGTTTCTAAAACTTCTTTCCTGCAATCATACTAAAGCATTTTGATCACAATCTCTATAGTGAGAATGACAAATAACTCACTATTGACAATGACAGATATCTAAACTCTCCAAAACAAAACAAAACAAAATTGAATTACAATTTAAAGTACTGCTGCCTAATAATCCAAAGAATGCCAACTGATTTACAAGTTTAAAGTATTACCACAGGTTGACCCTCTTTTTCAGCTTGACATATTGCAGCGACAAGATCTCGGTTTGCTTATTAAATATTGCATTGAAGTTTTTCTTTTGGCTTTGCAGGTATGGTTACTTCAACTCAACAGAGTAAGGGGAGTAACTTCAACCATCCAAATCATCCAATTCAGCACTCGTCAGGTACATCTCAATTAATTATATGTTTTTGGTTCATGTTCTTATTTTTCCCCTAATTTATCTATATGTTTTCAGTGTTGCATTTTAATATAAATATTTAATATTCTATTTGATATTAAAGGTTTTTTTTTCTTGGTTTGCTATTTTGCAGATATTTCGTCCAGAACTCAAGTAGGTAAACGAGTTTACAATGGGCCTGTAAACTGCAACCAACATCAAGCTTCTATTCAGCCAATACACCACCATGATAGAGATTGCCAAACAAATTCACCATGCAATGAAAAACCGGGTATGAGAGCGATTTCTTGTAGTACACAGAAGATGTTTATATTTATTTAATAATTTGTTACATTTTACTCAAATGGAAACATGAGCATTGACGATAAAAATTTATTTGTTTCACAGCTACTATTGTTAACCATAGGGTGGAAAACCAGACCCTAAATTTACAACATGAACATTCATTATCTCAAGACATGAATTCACATATGATTGGAACAAACAATGATAGAGAAAAGGGTAACATACAGTTGGCTTCTAATTCAAAAAATGTTCTGTGTTGTTTTCCTATTCAGCTAAATCATACAGTAATTGTCTAAACTTAGGGAAAAGAGTTAGAGGTCCCACTTATATGAAGGAAATTTGGGGCAGGCCATCACATCTACCCCTCATTGAGCTGGGTGGTGATGAACTTGGAGCACCAATGGGTAAGGATAGTCATCAGTTTTGTGAATTTCTGGGCAGCATTGCAAGGAATGGCAAGTATTGCCCTATTGATATTGAAAGTTGGCCTAAGATGACATTTGAATACAAGAACGAGATGTTATGTGTTATTAAGGTATGCACAATTTTAAAAATTTATGCACGTAAAATTTCTTTATGTATAGTGATATAACCTTTTTCTAGGCACGATATGACCATCTCGTTGATGACGACTGGATTTTGAAATCCATTGCTTCCAAATGGAAGGGTTAGAAGCATAGAATAAAAGTGGCTTATTATCTTGATGAATTTGATGTGAATGTTATACTTGCACAAGAAAGGGATGAAAGAATTCAAAGAGATGAATGGAGAAATCTTCTTAACTATTGGAAGAGAGAAAATGCAAAGGTAATATCATGCCTTTTTATGTACATTTAATTACTGGTTTGTTATGTGATTCATATTTTTCTCACTTATGTAGGAACGGAGTCGAAAAAACAAATTAGCCAGATCAAAGAAAATCATGAATCACTCAACAGGAAAGCGCCTATTTGCCCAAGTTCGTCGCAACCTAGTGAGTTTAGTCAATAAGCTTTAGCATGTCCCTTTTACCAAACTGTAATATTTCTTACTAAATGATAAATCATTCTTAGGAAAAAGAAAAGGACGTAAGCCATCGCATGCTAAGACGTTTGGAGAGTGTTTTCCTCGTTCAAACCCCACTGTTTCACACTATTTAGTAAGTTTCTATTGGGATTAAACCACATCTTTGTATTATATATACATCTAGATATAGTTGGTGTGTGTAGTTTAATAGTAGTACTGGTTGAAATTTTGTTCATTATTGTTCCCTATATCTGAATGCATAAAATTGACAGGATGCAATTGAGGAAAAAAGAAATCTACTACTAGAAGGCTCAACAGATCCAGTCGGCCCAAATGATTTATTTGCCAAAGTCATAGGTCAAGATAGACTTGGTCAAATTCGAATGTTTGGGACGTCCGCGTCTCCATTAGATGTATTAGGAGATGTACCTAATCGGAGCAAATCCAAGCGTATCATTATGGAGAATAAAAAAGAATTGGCAGAACAGAAAAAATTAATTGCTGAGTTACAATCCTCAATACGACCAAGTTCATCACTTAATGATCCCTCAAGGCAAACTTTAATGGATCGACCTCATCAGGTAACATAACTCTTTTACATCTGCACTATGTGGTTGACTATACAGAAAAGAAATTTCAGATTGCTTATGAATTGTCCAACATATATATGTAGTTTTATTGTTCTAAATTCTAAAAACTTGAAATCTTTTTCATTGCACAACTATTTCATTTCCAGCTGATGTTATACTACTGGCCATTTCTTGACAAAAATTTTGAAATAAGCATCTACTTTTTTATTGACTTTATCTGATTTGTACTGTATATATTTTATGTTGGCTGGTTGATTAACCATTCACACCATCATGGGTTGCTAAAGGAGGGATTGAAGGGACTTGTTAAGTGTTGAGAGTTGTCTTGAAAATGAGCTAAGATTAAAATTTTACAAATCTATAGCTTTAAGACATTGAAGTTATTTTAACTACAACTGTAATACATATAGGTTGGAGATGCTGTTATTATCAATAGTGTACTTAATCCAAATGAGGTGGTGGCAAAAGGATATCTTCTCAATTTTGATCCAAAAACAGAAGTTGGAGGACTACCATTGGGATCATGTTTTTGTGAAGTGCTTATAAATGCTGCAGTTCAGCCTACAGTGGAATTGCTTCGGCCTTATGACTTCTATCAAACTATTGGAGACGCACTTGGTGTGATGGTTGCTTGGCCTAGGAGTCTGGTAAATATTCGTATGCAGTCAATACTATTTGTTTGCAGAGCTAATATTTTAGATCCTAATCTCGTGTGCATATTTGACATTTAGGTGACACCTGCATAGAGCAATGAAAGAGCTATTTGTGGATTATCCGAAAAGAATTCCTCGTTTTGATCGCCCTTCAATATTTAATTTGTGCTTTTGTAGCCAGTAATTATTACCTTCTGGTTGCCCTTCAATCTTGAGTTTGTCAATCCCAGATTCTCTAATGCCCTTGTTAATTTCCGATTTGATCGCCCTTCATTTGTGACTTAATGAAATCTTTTGTGTAATAGGCAAGTTTAATTTACTATCAATCGTAGTGCAGACTTGATATTTCTTATATCAAAATGTTGGGTAATTTAGCATTGTAAGCTTCATATTGAAATTATACTCAATTTTAATTTGATATGTAATGTTATTTTACTTTTAATTTTTTTTTGGCACTTGTCTTTATTTATTGTATTATTGTATTAGTTAATATTATAATACTAAAATTACATATATATATATATATATTAGAACTCTGATTTATAAAGACATTCAAATATATCCCAAAAATTACAAAATAAAATTTAAAAATATTTTCTAGAATATTAAAATTTGATATATTATCACATTTAAAGGTGTGATATAAGTTCATTTCATGTGTGGTAACACTTAAGTTATAATTACATTTTAGAAAGTGCTAAAAACTATCTATTATGACATATTACAATGTGGGTAGTAGTTTTACATACAAAAAAAATTATATCTTTAGCCACATTTTTACTTATCTATAACCACACCTTTAAATGTGTTTATAGCTATTGGCTCTATAACCACTCTCACCTACATCACATTTATTGTCAATGTAGTTATAGGTGAAATGTGGCAATATGTTCTCTTTTGACACAATTTTTTGTGTGTCTAAAAGCTTATTTTCTACTAGTGATGATTTTTTATCTTTTGATCAGCCTGAAAAAACAAAGTTTCATCGTTTGATAAAATTGAAAAGATACAACAACAACAACAAAAATCTTCAAGAAAACAAAGGTTTGTCTTCCATTAATTTTAAGCACTTCCACAAGTCAATTCAATCAGTCATAATTCTCATAGTGTCTATATTCCATGTATGTACCATTTGTCTAAACAAAAGATCGAGTCATATTTCTAATATTATTTTCAATCTTAGAAGTAAGACTGGTGTGCATAAAAGTAGCTAAAAGCCATTGGGTCAGGCCCAATAAAGATAAAAGGAACTTAAGCACAAATACCCCAAAATCAGGCTTAAGTCATCCAGTAGATTAGTCAAAACAAGCTAGAGAACTAGTTTAGGTCGGTGAGTAATCAAGATAGCTGAGCTCGAGAAGAGCTTAGGTCGGAACAACGTTAACAATGACAGGATAGCTAAGCGACATTAAGGGGCGGGAATCCAGGGCTGATTTCATGCAGGAGTTACTCACAACAATAAAGGTAAATGAGCCTTGTAAGAGCCATAAATAGCCAAGGCGTTACTAAGGCAAGAAAGGCGGAGTCAATCAAGGCTGGAGGCAATGAATGCTATAGTTTAGAATGACAAAGAAGGTAAGGCCAGGTGAGCTATATATACTCAGGCATCAGACTAAATCAGGTACACAAGTTCTTATAAGCTTAAGCCCTTGGTCAATTCAGTTTACCCATATACTCTACTAACTTGAGCATCGGAGTGGAACAGGGGGGATAGCCCCGCTTGTTTCTTGTTTCCTATTCTCATTACTAGATTCATCAAGGAGATGGTCAGTCCGAGCTATAACATCAACAATCCGAGCTAAACTGTCACCCGTTCGAGCCACAATTTCCCAGATCCGAGCTAGACCTTCAAGATCTTCATCGGCCACCCAAAGCTTCTAGATCCGGGGCCTTTTTACGTCACATCAAAGACTATGGACATGGAAGGGAAAGTGTCCCTTCAAAATTGAGTTAAAATGATAGAACATCTTAAATCCCTAATTAGGCAATTAATGAATGAATGGAACATAAAGGGCAACTTAATCAATTTAATTATTTTAGCTTATAAATGGCCAGTGATGAGCCTGAAATGAAAAACCGGGTCTGCATGCTAACCCTATGGTTTGCGTGACCTACCGTTGGAAATAATTATGGGCGGTGAGCCAGTGAGCCGGTGCGGCTGCTCTCTTCCTCTGGTAGTACGGCTTGTCTCCGCCACCGGAGCACCCCCTCAACCCGTGGTGGGCCGCCAATCCCCCAGAAAAAAGACGATTGTCTGATTTTAGTTTGACTCTGTAAGTAAAAAAAACATAATCCTCACCCCCACCCCTCATGCCCCCGCGCGAAGTTTCTTCTTTCTCCATTTTGTTGCAGTGCAGTAGCTCCTCCAGCCCTCCACGGCCGTCGTTGCCATGCAGAACGCCTGAAGGCCACCACCGGCCTCCATTCCTAACTCCCTTTATTTTCTGGATTGATTAAGTTATTAACTTATGTTTATCGAAATAAGTATTACTCTCTCCATTCTATTAGAAAAGTTCACTTTGACATAGGTACCACTTATTATCAATGTCAAGGTACAACACTTCAAATAGCTAATTTGACACCATTTATTCCATTCATATCTTACTGTTTAAATATATGCTAATTGTGAACCATACATGACTATATTAGTAATGGTAAGGTAGTAGAAAATTTGAAAGTGGACTCTTGTATTGGAAAAAAAAATATTTTCAAAGCGGACTCTTTTAATAGAACAGAGAAAATAATAATTTATGAGTAATAATAGTCTCAGCAACAAATCATAGCAACTTTTTGATAGCAATTCATGTGGCATGCATTCATTGGTTACATTTTTAGACTTAGCAACAAATTATAGCAACTTTTTGATAGCAACACATGTGGCATGCATTCATTGGTTATATTTTTATTAATATCACATAATTGGACAATGAATGCATGTCACATGAGTTATTATAAAAAATTTGCTATAATTTGTTGTTGAGTCTATCATTACTCATAATTTATATGTGATTAGGTGTTTATTAATTAGTAAGATGTAACTGTTATGTAGATGCTTATTGTATCATGATTAAATATTTATGAAAATGATTGTGATTAATTTATTTTGATTTTTCAAAACTATTTAGTTGTTCAATTTGTTTGTATGAAGACTTGATATGTAATTGAGTATTTTAAATATCTTGTAATTTTGTGAGTAATTAATATTGAGAGCTTTTTTTAATCTTGTAACTTTGGTGAATTGTGATATGTTACTGATAAAATTTTAAACAAAGCGTTGAGTCTTATAAGAATTATAATGGGAAAAAAGATAATAAAAGAAAACATTCGTTTGATCCAGCTACCATTGATTTTACCACTGGTTGCAACTGTTTTTATTGAAAGGATATTCTATGGAATAAAAATTATGAAGACAGATTTGTATAATAAAATGAAAGACGAGTGAATAAATAATAATTTGATAGTATTCAGGGAAAATGAGATTGTTATGATCAAATTAGATGATCTGGGAAATAGTATACGAGAGAAGGAGAGAGAGTTTAAGGGAGAATAAAGAATAAGAGTTTCATGAAGAAAGGAGTCTTTATTTTTACCTCCCCTGTTGCATTAGCTAACACACCTATTTAAGGGTGTTCCAAACTAACAATATGACTATAATTTAGCCACTTACATACTAGCACTAATCACACGATCAAACAACTAATAATACTAAATCTAATCAATTAACTAATTACTGAATAACTTGACTAATTTACTCCCTAAAGACATGGTCAACTTCAACACTAGTTTGCACGTATCAGAGATATTTTCCACAATTAAAAAATAATAAATGGTGCAATCTTTTCAACATACAAGTAAATTTGAGCTTCTTGTGTCGATCTTCATAAGTATATACTTGTATGTTGAAAAGATTACAAAAAAGATACAATTAAAAAATAATAATTTTTGCACTTTTGATTTCTCTTCTATACTTTCGTTACACTTTTTGTCCATTTTTTATACCTTGTTGTACTTCTGGTCCCTCTTTTTTCATATTGTGGGACTTTTAGTCCCCATAACCTGCTATAACTGATTTTGTAGGTTAGTTTGGGGTGGTTGTATAAATTTTAAAATTACAGTTTGCCTCAAAATGACATACAAAACCAGCTATAGCAAGTTATGAGACTAAAAGTGACAAAATATCACCTACAAAATTGCTTCTTTTTTTTTGTTTCTTGGTCTTCTATTATCACTCGTGGTTGGAAGATTTTCAACATCATTAATGAAATTTTTTTCTGGCTGATGTTATTGGCAGAGCAAAAAGTAGGTGCCAGAGCAATTTTTTAATCACTTACCTAAAATACCCCTCTAGTATTTTAACTATTTTATCATTTTCCTAAATTTAACCGCTTAACAATTTTATCCGCACAAGAATTCACCTGGTACTGCTCCTTGTCTCTCCCTGAATTGTTTCTCTCACTTTTCACCTACGCCAACGTTGTCTCCTCAATCTTTTGGCCGCCGGCGTCGCCCCTATCCTTCACCGCCTCTGCTGGCCGGCTCCTTCTCACTCCACCACAACTGCAATTTTGGTATTCTAAAATTGCAACTTCAATTGGACCCAAAGCAAGAACAAGGAGCGCCCACTCGTCTTTACCACGAAAGGCCTCGTTGTTACTCAAAAACTCCTTCTAATCGACGCAAAGTACAAGAAAATTGATTGTGAATCTGTAGGCTATTAGCTTTGAATTGCCGCTGGCATCAGATTGATCATAAGTGATTTGTTCTTTTTGGTCTTTTTCTTTTCTGAAAATTTTGTGGGAAAGACTGACTTTTCACTCTGTTTTTTCTTTTTTAGTTATAATTATGGAATTATTCTTGAGAGAACCAACCTAGTGATCAGACCTCTAATGGTATATTTTGTGATTCAGCCTTGAACAACTCATGCTAGATGTTGTTCTCTAATTATTATTATTATTATTGGTATGAGGCTGATGTTGTACTCTGTAGTTTTTTTTTGGAGCAATTTGATATGACGAAGTCCTTCAGGATTCAGGTTGACCCATTTATTTCAAGAATTGAGGAGCAGCAGTTCAAATGCTGGAATTACCAGGTTTGTTTTATTTTATAGTTAGTCTTATTTTTAATAATCTTATGTGTGAGTAACCTCCAGATTCTCTGGATATGGGTTACCGACGGGTCCATAAATTCCCTGATACCTGCAGTAGGCATTCAGAAAATAATACTTCGTTTCTTCTCCTGTTTCTAGTCAGATCTAACCACAAATTTGTAAATATTTTATATTCTTGTGGTTGAGAATACAGTACTACTGCATTTTACTAGTTTCTCACGATTCCCACCCCAAGCTGTCTGGAGGAAGAAGAAGATGGTGACTAATGGCGGAGTAAAGAGTGAGAAGAGACGATTAGGTAGGGAGAAGGAGCATTAATTGTCAAAGCGGTTAAATGGGGAAAAAGGAAGATGAATAGTTTAAATACTAGAAGGGTATTTTAGGTAAATGATAAAAATTTTGCGCTGGTTCCTACTTTTTGCTCAGGCAATAACAGCAGCCAATTTTTTTTTGCAAAAAAAAAAAAAAAACAAAAAAAGAAGAAGTTGCATGGACTTACGTACGTTGTACTACGTGTAACGTGCGTGAATCAATTAATTAACGTGGGGGAGAGTGCCTCACTCGGTTTAACTAGCAATCAGCGGAAAGGGATTATATGAGATACCCTAAACTACAACCGATTGTGTAGTCCCTTGTTCTTGTTCTTGTGGTTGTGGCTGTGGGACGGAGGAAGACTTTGAGGATATGACTTTTTATAATATATGTGTGGTCATGAACAAAGGATATTAAGTGTGACTTGGCTTGTGATGAGCCCCGATCTGCCGGTTCACTGGATCGATGACGTCTCTGGTGGTTCTCGGCAATCGAGAGTGAGATGTTGTAAATGGCGGGGACTGGTTCCCCTGAAATATTCTGATGCCTAAGTCATAAACAGTCAAGAGTATATATGCGATTAGGGTTGCAGAATGTTGTATATCTCATAGTGTAACCATCGTTGTATATATATAGCTGAGGACCTTGCTTGGCAAGGAGGCGGGATATCTCAGTGATTCTTCCATATTCGATAACATGAAAAGTAAATCCTCCAAATCTTGATGATGATCATTTCTTGCTAGAAGTAGAGTCCGAGGGCATCTCCTCTACTTCTTACCTTGTTTATCCTCCATTGGGCCTTATCCGGGCAAGGCCGAGAAATAAGGCCGGGGGCCTCATGGTTGCTGGGGTTCGCTCCTAGAGCCCTGCTAGTGCAATGAATCAGCTACTAGGTAAGTGAGTTGGGCCAAATCCAACCCATGTTCCATTAGCTTGCAAGAAGAAAAATTAACCCAAAAAAGCCCCCATTAGGTTTGTATTTATTTTCTTGTTAAATCGGGATTTATTTCGCTCAGGATCCCCTGTTACACTTTTTGTTACACTATGTGTTACACATCTTAATAACTCAACGTTAATATTCTTTTTAAATTAATTTTTTTAACAATGCTATTCATTGGCATTCTACGTAATTTTAATATAATTATTTTATTTTTTTTTACATTAATCTTGTATTTTATATAATTTTATAGTATTTTTTTGATTTTTTAATCTCAATAAATTAAAATAAATATACCCTAAATCAAAATGGGTGAACCCTTAGTCCAAAAATTTATTATAATGCTAATTAATAGCATTGGTAAAAAAATTAATTTAAAAAAGAATTTTAACGTTGAGTTATTAAGATGTGTAACACATAATGTAACAGGGGATCCTGAGCCGATTTATTTGATAATTTGATCAAATTAAGAGAGAAGTATTACAGTAATATTTTCAGGTATTGGGGAGCGGATATAATTTTTGAAACCTTCAGGGGAGCCAAATGTAATTAACCCTTTCATTTATTATTCTTATTATTATTATTATTATTATTATTTTGAGCAAGGTGGCGGCTTTGCTTGTGCTACTTCGTGTGCAAGTAAAGTATAAAAGTAGTTCCGAGTCAATAAACTAAAAGTTGGCCTGTAGTGAAACTTGAGGAACGCCCATAATTAAATAATTAATGATTAATCATCAGAATATTAATCTTCAAGAGCTAACAAAACTATAAAGACAAGGTTTCCAACTTCCAAACCCAATTAATTAATTAATTAATTAACCATCAGACTCTCAATCACACCAACGCGTTAATTAAATTAGCTTTCCTTTAACAATGGCAGCTCTTCCTCTCTCTCCCCAAATCATTGCAAGCCTTAAAAAATAAATTCATCATCTTCCTCTCTATTTTTTCTCAGTTTTAAATTCTCTTTTACCTAATCAGAATAATAAGAGAGAGTTTTGTTCTTTGTCTCAAGGAAAAAAAAAAAAAAAAAAAAGAGAGTTTTGTTCTTAAAATAATTAGTACTTACCTATAGTGCTTTTCTCCCTACTATCATAATTTCAAATATAGAATATAGTTAAGATGTTTCTATTCATAACTATGGTGATTGTCTCAGTTTGTGATGGACGAAAATCTAGACGAAGACTCGGTTTTGAAACTTTCATCGGTACGAGATTTATGCAGCGCAATAGCAAAATTTATACTACTACAAAAAGCCCCATTGGAGGCAGGTTTTAAGCCCCATTGGAGGCAGGTTTCGCGACCTCATACCCGCCTCCAATGCGGGCCCCGCCAATACAGGCACCCGCCTCCTTTTGGAGTATTGGAGGCGGGTGCCCGTATAACCCGCCTCCAATACTCCGCCAACAGTGCAAAATATAATTTCTCTTGCTTTAATATATGGCTTCAGTAGGAATCGAAGTCACGCCTGCAGAATCATTTGACTCTTGCACATTAAATTTACCAACAAACTACATATACTCATTTATTTAAAGTTAAAATTGAAAGTATATATTTATATATTTTCTTTTAAAACTTGTGATTTTTATTACTTACTAATATTCTCTTTAAGTATCCATCAGATTTGGTTTCTATAAAAGTTGTGATTACCTTTTAATCTACTAATTTATCGCCATTGCTTGAACCTTGACAAATTTTTAAGTTTTTTTTGTTTAACTTTCAGTTTTTCAATTCTTTGCTTATTATAAAAGTTTGAATAAACCCGTCTCTAAATGGGCGCCACCAATAGCCCTTTTTGTAGTAGTGATAGTAGAAATAGATTGATTCGCCATTAAGTTGGTAGATTACATTGTTGTGGTTCTTACATTGTTGTGGTTCAAATCTGATAATTATCATACGAAATCCTTTGTAATCAATTGCACGAGACTTTTTTTTGTCGTTCTTTTTCCCAATTGTTGGACGATTCCAACGCCATAAATGGAATCATTTTCTCAAAGAAAATACTAAGATTTTAGTTAAATTTCCCAATTGTAATTCATAAATTATATATTTTAAATTACGAATCAAATGCCAATTTGATTAATTATTAACTTCAATAATTTGTTTGATCAAGAAGAAATAGATGAAGACTGAAAAAGAAGTCCTCGTATCCTCAATTAGAAGTCCTTTTATATGGCCCCTAGCCTCCCCTCCTACCAACCACCACAAGAGTGTACAATTTTTTGTAGTTTAAGTCTTTAATTAAACCCTCCAAACCGAGTCTCACACATATACACGCGTATATGCAAATAAAAACACACACACACACACAATTAATGGATGGAAATTTCTTTTTTTATTATTTTTTCAATTCAAGAAGGATCCATGGATTTTTTTTTTTTAATCAACCAATCAATGATTGATGCCCACACACAAACACACTCACCCATAAGACTATGTACAACGTTCAACGTACATTATAAATAACAGCCCTTCCCCTCTTTCCTCTCACACTTCACAAAACACGCACACAAACAACAAATTCATTGATCACACGCACGCTCTGATCGGAGATAAATGGTGGAAAAAGAGGAGACTGTGAAGGGAAACGGCGAGAATGGCGGCGGCGGGTGGCCATGGCCGTCGAGCAAGAAGGACGGATGCGTGACTCCAAAACCGAGGAAGCATGTGTCCCAAATGATCGGGGAGAAGATTGCTGAAAGAATATCATTTAGAGTTAACAGCATCGTCAAGAACAAGAATAAGGTTAAATCAGATGGAAGTGGTTGTAATTAACTAGAGATGCGGTTCTTAATTAAGTCCATATATGTGTGCATGCTTTCAAGAACAATAATGCTTTCTTATATTTAATGTTGTATTTAGAAGGAGCATTTGTTGCTTATGATTAATATTCTAAATATATTGTTGTGTTGTGTACTAGTTTAATTCCATTTGATTTGAAGCTAGTCACCAATCCTCGTCAATGTGAGTGAGTGTGTGTATGTATTTTGATTAGTTTTATTTTTATAAAAATAATTACATACTAATATCACATTAATGACATATCACATAGTTGTTATGAAAAATATTGATAAATTAGTTAATATATATATCATTACTCGGTGTTTTTCTTTTTCCTGCAATTATTTTGATTTTGCTATCGTTCCACTTCTATATACACAAATACGGGAGGGGATCATCTGGTTCAATTTTTTTTAAAAACCGAAGTGTCCATTTCTCCAAAAAGAAAAATTCAGGGGTTAGGGTACCTCCCCTGAATTTTACCTTCTTGGGGAGAGGCCATTCTGATCTAAAAGTTTTTATAAACTAAGAGGATCCTTCCCCCGCGAATCATTTTCCCAAAGGATCAGATTGTTGTTTTCCCAATTGAGTTAAGAAGATTGGACATCTCTCTCCTAGATTGTTACTCTTTTAAGTTTTATACTGAGCGTGTTCTTTTTTATTGTTTTGAAGACAGCTTAAAAATATGTTTTTGGAAAATAATTTTATAATATAAAAAGTGTATTGAAAATTTAAAAAGGTAGAGTTGAATAGTAAAAATTATATTAAAAATTAATTAAAATTTATTATAATATATTAAATTTACTGCTGAAACTAAAACTAAAACCAAAATAAAAAGAACAGTCCCACTATTTATACAATTTTTTTAGTATATATATTTCCTTGTTATTAAAAGAGCATGGTTTCAATTTTGGAAAAGAAGGAAAAAAAAAAACAAAAAACAAAAAGGTAAATTCTTTTTAAGGGTGCTGTAGGAATCAAAATCCTTAAAATGGATGTAAAACTTTTATAATTCCTATTAAGGGCGTAAATTCATATTTAATGTATTAATTATTTTGTAAATATCCTTTTTAACCTTAATGAATATTTATCAACTAAATTAATTGTAAGTTAATTTTCCTATTCTTGTTGCCAAGATAAGCATGATTGATCACGGCAAGTTTCAAACTTCTCTGTGTCTGTGGATGTCTTTCCACCATCCATGTTTTATCTTGAGTTCTCCATGGATGCTCGAATCCAACCCATGCCCCCTAGCAAAATTCTACTGATCAGTTACCACTGTGTGTTTGCAATCTTTTTCATCCCAAACATTGATTGGGTGAAGAGAACTGAGTCCTGGCACATCAAACCCCTTCTTCTCCGATTTGTTTTCTGCATGCCTCGATGTAATTCTGACTCGCCAAACCTTTTCATTCATGTTTGAGCGTATTGATGACTTCCCTTTAGTAATGTTGAAAGGGTTTATCAGATTTGGATTAGTTTATGAAAAGGATTTAGGGTTAATTTGTAATGTATGCAAAAGAGAGCCTTGCAGCGTTGTTTGAGAAAAGTTGTGCCGCCACCACCCGTCTCAAAATAAGCCTTTTTGGCTTTGTGAAATTTTCCCAATCAACATCGATCAGTTTTTTGCTATCAAGGTTTAAAGCCATTGATTTGCTATGGGTCCGCGTGAAATCAAATTTGCATACCCATGGGTTCTTTGATCTTAGCGGATATTTTCTTCTGGAACTTGCTTTGGATGGGCTAGCAGTACCTTTTCGTGATTCCAAACTCATGCGGTAAGGATGAATGCATCATGGTGAAAATTTTCTAGTTTGGTTCTCTCGTCCCACCTAGATTGATTCGATGGAACTTAAGAACAGAGCCTTCTTCTGTATATGAACGTAAAAACTTCCCCTGTTTCAGGATCAATTGTATAATTAATTTAGTTGGTGAATATTATATATTTAAGGCTAAAAAAGTCATTTAAAAAATAATTAAAAACATTAAATATGAATTTACGCCCTTAATAGGAATTATAAAAGTTTTACACCATTTTAAGGATTTTGATTCCTACAGAACCCTTAAAAGGAATTTTCCCAAACAAAAACAAAAACAATCCACTAAACTAATATGAAGGACGTACAATCAATCACATTACGTTAATTGGATGAAATATATTAAAGTTCATACTTAAATTATCTTAGCTTTGACCGCTGATCCCATCTCCCTGCCCTCCATTTTCGAGGCAAACAAACATCCATATCCATATTTGGATATGATTACTTTCTTAATGCGCGCGCTTAAACCCGAACACGGAAAAGAGTCACGCGCAACCCCAGCACGTTTAAGATATGCGAAAATGTTTGAAAACAAATTTCTTTTCTGAAAATTATTCTGCACGAATGGTGCACGTTTAAGATACGCAAGAATTTTTGTAATACATATATTGACGGTTTAATTGAGCACGTATCGAGTATAGTGTTTAAACTATCGCGGTTATAATGTTATGAAAATGAATTTGTCTATCGAATTTAATTTTTTATGTATCAAGTATTGAATTTCACCTATTATATATGAACACTATGAGCCATTATTGCAACTATGAGTTTAGTTACTAAATTACAATCCTGTATCGAATTTAATATAATAAATCATGTATGGGATTAACCTTTGGTGTATAAAATTTACCTTAGGATGTATTGCGATTATGAATCCATTTACTAGGTATCGCGTATTAAATTTAGCTTCATTTATATCAGGTATTGAGTTTAGCATATGTTCTATCGAATTTAGCATTTGTTGTATTGAATGTAACCTATGAGGCTATGATGTATAGCAGATATATTATAACGCAAGTACTGAAAAAACTTTTGCAGAAGCAAAAAATAGAAAATTTTCATATCAAATTTATTGAATAAATCCATATTAATTTTATGATTAAATATACAGAATGTCCCTCCCATTAAAATAGCCATTCATTTACTACAAAGAAAGTGATTTATTTGTAATTTAGGTTAAATCATTCAATTGCCCTGCACGTTCTCTAACTTTGACCCTTTAACTTGAAAATATTTTACTTTCGACCATCAACTTAAACATTAGTTCCTCACTTGATTTTTTAACATTTAATTTATTTTCAACTTATACACATTAAGAATGACATCAAACAGACAAAAAAAATTTAAAAATTAAATAATAAATCACTTTACTTTCTTTATAACTTAGCTTAAAACTGCATATGTGCTGACCAAAAATAACTTGGATTTACTAGTCAAAAAATCAAATGAGAGACCATTTAAGAACTACTTTTAATGTTAAGGAACGAAAATGAAACGTCAAATTAAGATAATAAAGAGAGACAGTAACCTATATTAAGAGACCAAATCATTAGTGAGATGAATTTTAAATCAAACAAATGAAGATGAAAGAACAATATAATTAATGTGCCACATTGATGGACCTGAAAAATTCCTATCTCTTAGATGCTGCAACCCGTCTAAAAATGTGATGATTATGTTCATTTTCTATGGGGCAATATACTCTGTGTCTTCAAATTTAATATGACCAACTTTTGGATGTGTAAAGCATAAAAAAGAGAAGACATGTTCCCACATGATTGGGAATTTAATGGAACTTTGATGGATCATATGTATGATTCATGTCTTCTAATCGAACAATCTCAATAGTGTCCCAATCTGAATAGACAGTTTGAAAATGGCCATGTATGGCAACCAAACTTTACATCTCATTTCACTCTCACTTTTATTTTATAATAATTTTTTATCAATCCCAATAACTCTTTTTACATTTTCCAAACACCTTTTTACATTTCCCAAATACTTTTTTACATTTCCAATATAACTTTAATAATTTTAAAATCTAAAATACCTTTCAAAACACCTTTCAAATGCAAACCATACATATTATTTGTTTGATTTATTGAAAAAATAATAAATAAATAAAAACTCCGTCTATTTATAGGTAATGTTCACTTATTAATAGTATATTACTAAGGGCATGTTTGATAATATCACTTAATGCTTACAATTATTAGATTAAGCAATAATGACTTTTACTGTGTTTAATAATGGAAATTTAAACTTCTTAATCGTTTAAGCACTGCTTATTTCCTTTAGAAAAAATTAAGCGGAAAAAGTCAACTTATTGCTTATCTCTTAACGGTCCACGTAACATTTATTTAAATAATTCATATTTGATTTTCAAAACTGCCCTTGTTATTTTATTCATATTGATTTAACTATAAATATTTATTTTTGAATAAATTTTTTTTTCTCTTCATTATCATACCACGTATTTTAAACTTTTTCCTTTCAACTAAAATTTGATTTATTTTTATTATTTATTTGGAATTAATCATTAATTTAATAAGTTATATCATTTACATGTTTTTATAAATCCATTCGTACAATATGTTTTATATTACTTATGAAATTTTATTAATTATATACGAGTTTTTTTTGTTGTAAACTATTAATTTTTTTAGATTGTAATAGTGGATTTATTTTTCATTTTCATAAATTTTAATAAATCGTGATAATTTTTATTTTTTGTATTTTAATCATTCAATTTATGTGTTTTATCTTTTTTTTCATATGTTTTTCATTAATCATAATTTATGTTTTATTATAAAATTTGATATTTCGCATATATAAATACAAAAAATTCAACGTAAGGGTAAAATGGTATATTTTTTGATTTCAGCATCAAGATCCACATATTTATCAAACAAAATCGAGTGATTAAGCATTCTGATTCAGAGGTTCAAAAAATATATTTCAGCATTAAGATGTTAAGTGTTTAATCAATTCAGTATTATGATTTCATCATTAAGCATTCAGATATAAGTATTAATTTTTATCAAATGGGCCCTAAATCAGGAAAAATGAGGGTTGTATTTCAGATATCAGGTAACTATTGAAAGAATATCAATTAGCTATTCAAAAGCTAAATTATACTATTTCAAAAGAATTTCAGATCAGTTAACTCTTTGAAGAGTAGCATGTTACTTCGAGAGGAGTATCATGCTACTTTTCTTTATGCTACACACACACACACAAAAAGCAAAGTACTTCAGGTTTTTTTTTTTTTTTTTTTGTTAAACATAAAGTTTTTTTCAAAAATTTGAAAAGTATCATTGATACTCGTAAATAGTATTAGTTGTTTTTTGTGTGTATCAGTTTGAAAGAAAAAAAAAAAAAACACGTACTGTTTACAAGATTAATTCTTAAATAAAAACACTTTACTAAAATTACAAAGGGGAAGAAGGCATAGAATCATAGGTGCCGTGGAAAGCATTATAAATTTACTATGTCTGGTTATTTTCCCATCTCCGGATTTAATGTAATTTCTTTTGCATTATAAGAGTTCGTTTGCATTTGCATCCACTTTGTATAGTGAGGTAAGTTGCATAATGTTCTCCCCTCTTTATTTTTCCTGTTTTATTTTTAATAAAGAGTTTTCATGTGGCAGATTCAAAAAATACATTTTAAAAAGAGTGAACTGTCCAAAATATCAATATACATTTTCAGAATTCATCGTTTGGTTACTAAACTTTTTTTTTACCCAGGAATGTCGCTATACTTTTAAAAAGGTGCCGAAAATGCCACTTACCGTTAGTACACGTTAGTCTTGACGGAATGGCCATCACATTTGTCATGTGCCAATTTTAAAGGTGTTTTTGTCATTTTATTTTTTCAGGTACTGTTCATCTTCTTCCTTAGCATTCCTCCTCCCTCCTCTACTTTCGTCCGCCTACCCCCTCTGTTGCCGTCCATCACCAACGCAAAATTGCCCCCAGAGTCTTCTTCTTCCTTCCCACTTCTTCCTCTTCCTCACCATCTTTCCCAGAAGTTTTTTTTTTCTTCTTCTTTTTCTCTTTTTTCTTTTTTCTCTCTTCTTCCCAACATAGACAGAATTTATGGTTAAAGTTATTTTTTCTCTCTTCTTCACCATTACCACCTTCCTCAACCTCCATATTAAAATATAAAAACAAAGATGCAAAAGTTCATTAACAATAAAAATCCTTTAACTATTAATTAAAAAAATGTAGTAATAGAACAAAAACAGAGAGAGCTTCCATTTCAATGGCGGCAATGGCCTCTCTTTTCCTCAAAACCCCAACTCAATCTCCATCATTTCCAAAACCCACAAAACCCTTTTCGTCCCGCCCTTCAATCTCCCTGTTCGAGCTCGACCCACCTCGTGAACCCGCCTCAGGACGCGGATTTCATGCGGGTTGATCGACCCGGACGGTGGGAAGCTCGTAGAGCTCTTCGTGGAAGAGTCCCAGAAAGATTTGAAAAAGAGGCAGGCTTTGTCCTTTAGGCTCTCGAATATCGACCTTCAATGGGTTCATGTGCTCAGCGAAGGCTGGGCAAGCCCGTTGAAGAGAGAAAAAAGGAAAAAAAATGAAGAGACAAAAATACGCTTGGAAATATGCACATGAAACGTGCGTGAATGGCTCCGTCTTGACTAACGCTGACTAACTCTAAATTGACATTTCTGGCACCTTTTTAAAAGTATAGTGACATTCATGGGGAAAAGTATAGTGACATTTTTAACAATTTACTCTTTTAAAAATTCATGAGGGTCCAATATATTAATAATTTTTTTTAACAGTAAAATACATTATAAACAAAATTTAGTAGTTAAAAAAAGACTGATAATAAGGATGGAAGAGGGATTGGAAGGGTCCGGGAACCATATTAGCGGATAACCCCTTTTAGTTCTTTACATTTAAAAATATTTTTTTTCACTCTCTTATATTTGCAGAATAAATTGTTTGATCCTTTATATTTAGAAGTACTCATTCAGTCCCACTTAAAGAGTCCACTTTTAAACAATATTCTTGTCTCATGTAAAGAGTTATATTTATTTTATGTGTTGTAACTCACAACCCATAATAAGTTATATATTTTTCAAAGTGAACTCTTTGAGCGGGATCGAGGGAGTAACTTTTCTAGTCCTTCAATTTTGTAGGAATTTTTTTTCAATACTTTAACTAACTCTTGCTACAGAATTATTTGGCAAAATTAAAGGATTAAAAGTTACTCCTAAATATAAGGGACTAACCAATTCATTTTGCAAATATAAGGAACAAAAAAAAAATATTTTTAAAAATATAAAGAACTAAAAAGATTATTCACTAATATGTATTGGACCAAACTTGGAGTTTACTCTTTTTATTTTGGACTTTTGTACAGTTGTATAACTATGCATATCTGTGTATCTTTTAGGCTTTCATTTTCGTCAAGATTAGAACCTAATTCTTTCAGGGGAAACCTTGCACTATTGTTGATCAATCTCTTTTTTTAAAAAATTAATATTATTAGTATTATTATTTTCACGTTCACTACTACAAAAAGGGATTTTAATTGCGGTTTTTAAGGGCTTTTAAAGGCGGTTATTGGCCTTTTTGAACCGCCATCTATCTGGCAGCCGTTGTAAGTTAGCGCAGTTTCTACGGTGGGTCGAACCACCGTAGAAAGTGTAGACTTTCTACTGCGGTTCAAGCTTGAACCGCAGTAGAAAGTGTACCCTTTCTACGGCGGTTCAAGGTCGAACCGCCGTAGAAAGGGTACACTTTCTACGGCGGTTCGACCTTGAACCGCAGTAGAAAGTCTATACTTTCTACAGCGGTTCAAGGTCGAACCGCAGTAGAAAGTGTACCCTTTCTACTGCGGTTCGACCTTGAACCGCCGTAGAAAGGGTACTCTTTTTACACCCGAACCGCATTAAAAGCATTAAAAACCTGCTGCTAAAACCTGGTTTAAAGCAAAACCTGCTGCTAAAACTTGAAATTTAATACAAATATCACCAATATACAAATTGAAATCACTTTTATAATACAGCGTATCCAACAAATATTTGTACAACTCTAATATGAACAAGCTAATTAGTATCCTACAACTACGGAGGATGCTCCAAAATATAACGAGCGCATATTTTTCGCACTGCATCTATATCCACATTGCTTAATGGAGTGCGGTCGAGCTTGAAGTGCTGCAACAGAATTTTTGAAATTAAAAAGTAACCGAGTAGCAAAATGAAATACAGTCAATTAAGTAAGTTATGAGAAATATTTACCTTTTCAAGTGCCAATGTGGATGATTTCATTGCTATTTGGTACATGTAGTGCATTACATAGTACCCACACTCCCAATTGCTCGTTTGCTTTTTATGCTAATGAATTAATATGAAGATCATACAATTAATATATTGTATACAACACAACGGTAGGCATAAAAATTTAATATTCATAACTTCACTCATATTAATCTAATTAATTAAATAACTAGGACTCACTAATTTCTACAGATCGAAAAGGCAATTGCATGCATATATTAACTAACCTACAGTTTTGATCTCACGGATTGCATGCATAAATCAAATACCTCAATGAATAACTTGACTAACTAATAAATTAATTGACTAACACTACTAACTTAGGCTACTGGACTCACGGATTTAATCAAAACAACTAACACTACTAATTGCTTAGGCTACTAGACTAACGGATGTAATTAAAAAATTTAATAAGAACCAATTTTACCTTAACTACTATCCACGAAGGTTGCATATGCACATTTCTGGGCAATCATAAGAAAGCTTGATAGTTAAACATCACCCTATAAAAATGAAAGCGGAACGAAAATAATTAGCAATATATGGATATATAGGCATTCTAACCGTTGTTAATATATATAACTCACTCGTCTATAAGCTCCACCGCCTCCTCTTTCTGTGGATTTTGTAAAGAATCAAACCAGTAGACAACTTTTTCTACTGGTTTAATGGCTATTAGCATCCAATGTTCACTGCAAACAAAAAATTTAAGGACGTACGTCAGATCTTTATATCAGTGTTTCTTAAATATTAGAGAAGCGCTTACAGTGTCACTTACCCCTGAAGATAAGGCACCAGATACATTTCTTTATTCCTATCCTTCAAGATTCGCACAATGTAGTTTACCTAGCTTCAAGAGTATTTGTTACGGGTGTGACATGATCAGCCGAGAGGAAACCTATCCCCTTTCTCCCATTCCTTTCAACTAACTCATGTAAAGCTCTAAAGAATTTACAAAAAGGGCTTCATTGGTTAGCCTATGCACATGGAATGCATACTATATATAACAATAATCAGAAATAGGTTATAAAATTAAGTGGAAACTCACTGGGTGAACAACTGCATCAAACTGTTTGAGACCTGGCTTTCTCTGGTCAATAACTCTACGAGATCCCCTCGATTCATCAGATTAGGCAGGTCCAAACCTATGACTTCTCTTGTCATTTGAAAGAAGAAGCCATTGAAGTCCGAATCATTATCCATTCGGAGCTGTAACTCTTGCAATGGATCAGATGTCGATGAGGATGACATCTCAGTCGGAACCGTCGCTGAAGGAGATGTCTTGTCATCCATAGAATTCATCCGGCCTTTTTTCTTTTGGGCACTTTTATCCACCTAACATCATTTGAAATAACATTAAATATACAAAACGGTATGGAGTAATTCACAAATAAATGAAAGAATATACCTTTGTTACCGGAGTCGGCTAAATAATTTCAATCAACTCTATAGGCCATTCCACGAAAAAGGACTTGGCCATTCCCACTGTTTCAGCCTCTTCCTTAGGAAATGGTAGCGGGGCAAAGTCATCATAGCAAATTTTAATTGTGACCCTCGCGCAACCTTTCCTAACCTCGCGCCCGTGGTGCTTGCTTTGCTTATAAATATTTCCCTTTGCCACAAGCTTACGCCGCTTTTGCGAATCCTCAGATATGAACAGATGGCATTCACACCCGTCCTGATATAATAGGCAAGCGAATGAAAATTAATCAACTATTAAGTCTAAATTAACAAAGCACTGTAATAAGGAAAAAAAAATTGATGAAGAAAGTTGCCGTCTAAACAAGTATTCACGTGAAACCAATCCAAGGAATTATTCAAAGCCTGAAACACCTTCTATACATCAAGATATATCTTAGGGTTATGAGTTTCATGCCTCCTAAAATACCATTTTAGAATTCTTAAAGATGAAGCTTCTAAAAATCGAAAATCTGCCACATTTTGATTTTTCAGCTATAATTTCCTACAGAAAAATATAAAAATTATGAAACCAGTTGGAAATGAAACTAGACTCCTAGGGGAGTTCATATTGATCTTACTCATGCAAAGATATGGTCGGAGTTTGGATTTATGAGCAAATATTTCGGACTGTCCTGTTTAACTAAGATGAAGGCTTAATGCTGTAGTTGCCTTAGGTTTTGGAGGATAAATCCCTACAGAAAAATATAAAAATTATGAAACTAGTTGGAAATGAAACTAGACTCCTAGGGGAGTTCATATTGATCTTACTCATGCAAAGATATGGTCGGAGTTGGGATTTATGAGCAAATCTTTCGGACTGTTCTGTTTAACTAAGATGAAGGCTTAATGCTGTAGTTGCCTTCGGTTTTTGGAGGATAAATCCCTACAAAAAAATCTAAAAATTATGAAACCAGTTGGAAATGAAACTAGACTCCTAGGGGAGTTCATATTGATCTTACTCATCCAAAGATATGGTCGGAGTTGGGATTTATGAGCAAATCTTTCGGACTGTTCTGTTTATGAGTGTGTCATATGCATGCACTGAATTTTAAAAATACCACGTGTATTCTATGAAAATATACATATTAATTTTATTTACCTTGTATTCGTCTAAAGCACCCCCGTCAGAGGCTTTGATCGGGTCCATAGCTACAACATGTAGCATCTCCAAATCGGGCAACCTTGTAGGTATCAGAGGAGAAACAGGGCTCACAGGGGAAACAGGGACCGCTCCGGAGGTCTCTGGGTGCGAGCTCTCATCTTTGGCACTATTGATGATGGTGGCTTTTAATGTATCATAGTCGGTTCCCATCTTACCACATAGCAACCCAACCATCATCTTCAGCTGTGTCTGAGATTCATCGAGTTGGGCAATGGTTTTCTGAAGCTGTCGCTTAGTTAAATCAAGTTCATCTTTAAGCGACGTCCTGTTTTCTGTGGGAAAACCTCTGTGATACGTGCCCGCGTAGAATGGCCGCGATAACGACCGGGGTGATCGCGCTTTCCCGTTGCAATGACAAGAATGTCATTCCTTCCCTCTGCATCGGACTCCCCTTGGGACTCGCGGGAACATAGATTTTCCTACACATATTGCCAAATATAGTAAATGTAAATAGATCAATGAAATATAAATATATACACAGATTAATCATTTATGTATATAAATTTTAAATATAACATTTATAACCATAATTATAAAATATAAATAAACACACATATATACAAATTAATCATTTATTTACTTTACAGTGATAACTAGATAATTATAATTGGGATATAAACATTTAATGACAACCAAATTATTAATTAGCATTTCATCATAGATATCTAGTAATAAATAATCAATTATAATAAACAATATATACACAGAGACTTTAAATATTAAAAGAACTGAAACATAAGAAAATGTATGGGGCAAAACTTACAATTTCCATCCCTACACGCCCAGCCTCTGGCGTGAAGTATTCCCCTTTTTTGTTTGTGTGGGCCTGTCTCCAAAGTAGATGACGGCCTGGCTGTGAATAAGAATCTTCGCCTTCTTCTTCGGACTGACCCTCCTCTGAAGGCTTCTTCCCGGATGCACTTACCGCCTAGTCGTGCAACTGCTTCTTCAGCAGTCGGTAGCCACCGCGAGATAAATTATGGTAGAAAGCATTTAAATTGGCATTCTTTTGCGCTTTTCCACGAATTGCCTAGAGAGAAATATAATGAAAAATTATTATCCCTAAACTGAGCAATTTCAAATATCCAAAAAGAAGAAGGAAATCAATTTTAAAAAATATACCTGCCATGCTTCTGTCTCGCGGCTAGCCTTGAACTTAATCCATGTCTCCCTAGGGAGAAATTTATATTCCAAGCATGGGTCCTGACCCTTTTTGTCACCATGTACATATTTCCCTAAATAGGATTTCCAATCTTTCCACCGTTTACCGACATAAGAAATCCACTTTGTTTCGAGTTCTTCGGTTGACTCGAAAACAAATAATGCCTACAATGAAAATTAGGAGTAAAAATTTAGTGAGGAATTTGAGTTCATTTGTATGGAAGAAGAAACAAACAATGCATTATAATTAAAGAAAATACCCGTATTTCCATCCACACTCTTTTCTTGATCTCCTCGGGAACTTTGGGCCATGATTCATATTCCACTATGTCCACTTTGCTCCGGGCCGTATATGCCACAAAGGTAATCCACTTTGTATGATACTTTTTAGGCTCGAGCTCGGAATTAAAAGAAATGTCAAGAGTTTTCCCATTCTTTTGCATTTCCAATAGAGCATTGCAATTTGTGGGCCCTCTACCTCTACTAGATGTAGTAGAAGAACCATCTCCATTGCCATTACCCTCATCACTATGCTCCGTAGTGCTTTTTCTTTTTCGGGCCATTGAAAGTACCTTAAACTTCATGTACATAGAAAGAGAATTCAATATAACATATATGCAATCAAAGAAAAGCTTTAATGTCAAATACAAGAATGCTTGTAATGTGATAAAAAAAGGCAATGTACATTCGCAAAATTCACTCCTAAAAATACACAATTACCATTATCCAAATTAAACCAAATGAGGGCCAAAAACAAAATGTGGACTTATAAAGGGTACCATTGATAAAATACTTCACATTTCACAACCAACAACTAATGTGGAAAAAAGGCAATGTACATTCGCAAAATTCACTCCTCAAAATACACAATTACCATTATCCAAATTAAACCAAATGAGGGCCAAAAAAAAGTGGACTTATAAAGGGTACCATTGATAAAATACTTCACATTTCACAACCAACAACTAATGTGGAAAAAAAGGCAATGTACATTCGCAAAATTCACTCCTCAAAATACACAATTACCATTATCCAAATTAAACCAAATCAGGGCCAAAAAAAAGTGGACTTATCAAGGGTACCATTGATAAAGTACTTCACATTTCACAACCAACAACTAATGAGAACAATCATTCATTTCTACTAAAGGAATAAAATTTCACAAAGTGGAATCAACAAAAAAGCATTTTCCTCATTATCACTAAAGGAGGAACACTAAATCGAATAAAAACCGAAATCAAACACCAATGTTCTAAAATTAATCAAGCAAAACCGAAATAATCATTTGAGTTTCTCATTTTCAAAAAAAAAAAAACCCGAATTTCAAAGGGTACCTAATGGAACATTAATCAAAACCCTAGGTTTTCAACTTATGTAGGACAAAACACTCAATTCAACAACCAAACCAAATGCTACAAACAATCAATAAATCCAAAAACTTTCCAAGCTTTCATCACAAGGATTAAAACCGAAATCAACCATAAATATCAACCCAAAAAATCCTAGTGCAATGGGAAGCATTTACAAAATGTAAGGTTAAATACACAAAAGTTTTAAAATGAAAGCATAGAAGGTGGAACCTTTTGGGTGAACTCCTACAACCAAGCTTTAAGTTTATATGGGAGGGTGGAAATGGAGAGCCGAACAACGGCCTTGCATGGTCCAGCCGAACAATCGGTGAATGCTTGGGTGGCCGACGGGTGATCGGAAGGTGGAGGAGCTCGCCGGCAATGGGAGAAACGGCGAAGAAGCCGAACGGCCGCGGGAGAGAAGCTTCGGGAAACAGGGGAAGTGAAGGGGAAAAAAAGGGAGAAGAAAGGAAGAGAATGATGGAGGAAATGAAAAAAGTAAAAATTTGAATTTTAATAAATAACCGGTCGTCGATTCAACGGCGGTTCAACCGCGAACCGCCGTTGAACCAACAATCAACTGCGGTTCAACATTGAACCGCAGTTGAAAGATACTTTCAACTGCGGTTCAACCGCGAACCGCAGTTGAAAGTGTACTTTCAACTGCGGTTCAAGGTTGAACCGCCGTTGAAAGTGTACTTTCAACGGCAGTTCACAAGTGAACCGCAGTTGATTCTCCTTTCAACTGTGGTTCGCGGTTGAACCGCCGTTAAAAGTCCCCACTTATTCTCGGTTTAAATAAAGTAAAAAATTGGAGCCAATTCCCGCGCGGGCATATTTTAATATTAATTTTTTTTTCCATTTTCAAAAAACTAATCCCACAATTTTGTAAATATAATAATACATACCCAGATTTTGTATATTTATTAATTATGTACACAATCTCGACTTTTATTAACCATTTCATAATTAAATTTCAAATTTTTAATTGAACCATATATTTGCATTTAAATTTCCCGAGCGTGCTACTACACGTACAATAATTATAGGTCAAACATAAAAATTAATAATTTCCGTAAATTTAATTACATGTAAGAGCCAAGAAAGTAATAAGCTTCATTAAGTTCCCTAAAATTCCTACTTTTTCGACTTGGCGAACGGGATAAAAAAATCAAATCCACAAATGTATTAGGTACGTATAGTAATATAAAAATTAATTAATAAAATTTAAGTGGCCGAAAAAAAATTAAATAGATACTGTATTTCATTAATTTACATACATATATATATATATATAAACATCTTCCTCTTTTCTCCTTTCCCCTCTTGCACATCATCCAACTCTCTCCTCTCTGCTCTCGATCTCTTGTAAATTTCCACTGCATAAATAAAATGTTTTCATTCGCGCGAAGAATTGAAGACTTGAAGACAACTTTTATAATTAAGTCTATATATATATATATATATATATAACGTATTTTGAAAAAAATGGAGGTTTACGTTGGGACTCTGACGGGGAAGACCATCATCCTCGAGGTCAAATCCTGCGACCCAATTCAGAATGTCAAAGCGAAAATCCAGGAAAAGGGTGGCGCTTCACTATCTATTTCAATCTTAAGCGTCACCGCGGTTAATTTATGAAAATCGGGAAAAAAAACTTAATAGAGAGTAGGGTTTAGGGTTTAGAAAATGATATGAAAATAGAAAATTCATGCGTAGCGCGGGAATTGGCTCCAAAAACTATTTTTCTACGGCGGTTCAACCGAGAACCCGCCGTAGAAAATACTTTCTACGGCGGTTCATGTTTGAACCGCCGTAGAAAGTTTGATTTCTACGGCGGTTCAAAGTTGAACCGCCGTAGAAAAATAGTTTTTGGAGCCAATTCCCGCGCTACGTACGCATGGATTTTCTATTTTTTGTACCAAATTCAAAATACATTATATAAATAAGAAGTAATTATAAAAGTTGTCTTAAAGTATTCAATTCTTCAAATGAAAATATTTTATTTATGTAGTGGAAATTTACAAGATATCGAGAGCATAGAGGATCGAGAGTTGGATATATATATGATGTGCATCAAGAGGGGAAAGGAGAAAAGCGAAAGATGTTATATATATATATATATATATATGTATGTATAAACATATATGTATATATATATGTATGTAAATTAATGAAATCCAGTATCTATTTAATTTTTTTCGGCCACTTAACTAATATTAATTAATTTTTATATTACTATACGTAGCTATAATGCATTTGTCGAAAAAGTAGATATTTAAGGGAACATAATGAAGCTTATTATTTTATCGTCTCTTACATGTAAATTTACGAAATTTATTAATTTCTATATTTGACCTATAATTATTGTACGTGTAGTAGCACGCGCGGGAAATTTAAATGCAAATATATGGTTCAATGGAAAATTTGAAATTTTATTATGAAATGGTTCATAGAAGTCGGGATTGTGTACATAATTAATAAATATACACAATCAGTGTATGTATTATTATATTTACAAAATTGTGAGATTAGTTTTTTGAAAATATAAAAAACAAATTAATATTAAAATATGCCCGCGCGGGAATTGGCTTCAAGACCTTTCAACGGCGGTTCAACCTTGAACCGCCGTTGAAAAATGAATCCGTTGAAAGTGGACTTTCAACGGCGGTTCAATGTTGAACCGCAGTTGAAGTTCCACTTTCAACGGCAGTTCATTATTGAACCGCAGTGGAAAGTTGGTTCAACGGCGGTTCGCGGTTGACCGCCATTGAACCGACAACCCGGTTACTTATAGTTCAAATTTTTTGAACTTTCTTTTCCTCCCTCATTCTCTTCCTCTCCTCTCCCATTTTTTCCCCTGCATTTCCCCTGTTTCCCGAACCCACTGACAAGTAATTATGAAGAAAGGGTATGCATGGATTTTCTATTTTTTGTACCAAATTCAAAATACATTATATCCACTTTCTACGGCGGTTTCCTGTGAACCGCCGTAGAAAGCCCTCTTTCTACGGCGGTTTGTCCCAACCGCCGTATAAAGGGAGCGGTTCATTTTTAAACCGCCGTAGAAAGTCCTGATCTACGGCGGTTCATTTTCAGACCGCCGTAGAAAGTCCGTATTCCTTTTATTACTGCGGTTTTCTATTTTCCGCCGTTAATCCGCAGCCGTTAAAGCTCCATTTTGTAGTAGTGGTTAAATTATGTAAAGTGGAATATTGTAATGTTCCCAAAGCTAAAGAATTAAATTGATGTCAAGCCATAGTCCATTTTTTTCACCTTAAAATCCGCTGGTTCTCTCTTTATGGATATAAACTAGAGTGATGTAATTACTCTGAACGTTCCTACGTAAGCTCTAAGTTCGTAGGATTATTAGCTCTCATTTTTCCTTTCTTGGAACAATTAGCTGTCATGTACTCAAAATAGCATCTTTTCCTCATGTGAGTCTTCAAACTGTTTTTTTCCAAATTTTCAATCACTACCAACCACCAATCATTTCTGCACAATGAATAAGAGGACCAAAAATAAGATTATACCATGTAAGATATAAAAATCAAATTTAAGTATGGCTAAAGAAAACAACATCCAAAACTCTCAAACAACATAACAAACGTATAAAAACTACAGAAACATATTTAACTACATAAAACACCAAGTCAGCTTGCACTGCACGGCAATCGACTCGCACTGCACTGCGAGGCGGTTGACTCGATCGAACTAAAAGCATTACAGCATATATCGTTTATAAAAAATTACAACAAATTCTAACATATATAGCTTAAAAGAAGGGGAAAAAATGACCACAATTAAACACATTACAGTCGCAACATCACAATGGCGAAAAATAAAAATCAAAATATATAAAACACAATGAGAGCAGTCGACCAATGAAAGTTTGCAAAACTGAAAAAAAAAAAAAAATAGGAACTAAAATCGTTTTATAATTTTTCGATGTAGATTTTGCTTGCTTTCTTCGTATGAACTGCAAAAGTTGCATTTTTTTTTTTTTGGCCTATAGATGCCTACAAATCAAAACCACAAAAATGTTAACTCATCAAAAGTTCCGTAAGTGTGGCACAAAAACACATCAAAGGTACCAAATAAGTGACGTTTTTACCTCTCTTTATATTTTTCGTGATTGATGAAGGACGGTTGCTATAAGTTGGGACTCAATTCAAAGTGGTGACGATGATGATGGTGAAATATTGGGTAAACCGGTGGCGGTGAAGAGAGCTATTAGGGTAAACTAATGGTTTTTTACTCCTATGTAGTCGTAATTTATTTCAGATTTGCACCAGTTTGTGTTGAATTCTGTGCAAGAGATACTTATTTACACTGGGTAAATTGAAACCCAGTATAAGAGGTGATCATTTACACAGGGTTTTTGATGCCAATGATATGCAATTTCTTTTTTTTATGTTATCATCCTTTTTCATCAATCAATTTTGTAACTGCACTTTCAACGATAAAATGACACCCAAAATTCTTTTGAAAGAGTTATTGCTCTTTCAACAGCAAAGTAATACCCAAATTTCTTTTGAAGGAGTCACATTTAACTTAACTATTACTCCTTCAATAACAAAGTAATACTCGTAATTTTCTTGAAGGAATAGCACTTAAATCTAACTGTTACTCCTTCAATAATAAAGTGATACAAAAAAAAATTTTGAACTCTTAAAAGCTAGGTAATGATACTTTTCAACATTAAATTCATATTCATATTTTGCATATATATATATATATATATATATTCTTTTATGTGGATCTATTAAATATATATATATATATATATTCTTTTATGTGGATCTATTAATTATATATATATATATATTCTTTTATGTGGATCTATTAATTATATATATATATATATATATTCTTTTATGTGGATCTATTAATTAGATCGAAAGAGGATTTTAAGAATTTTGCTGATTTCAGTATTTAAAAAAAAAAAAAAAACCCTATAGAGATTGATTATTCCAAATATGTAGACTAAAAGCTAGTATACATGCATCAACATAAATATAAATTTTATAATCTTTGAAAGATATACCACAATCATGGAAACATTAGTGGATGAGTGAGAAGTGTCTTAGCTGGAGCAAGTGCATATAATGGCCATTTATGACAGCTTAACCCCACTAGCTATATCTTAACTATATAGGTTCTTGGAAACTTTTGAAGAGACAATTCTTGAATGATCGATAAAGGAGGAACATATATAAAAAGTCAAAAAAGTAAAGAGTGAGTGCCACCAAAAGCAATTAATATTAATTGGTCTCTTAATTTAACGCAATTCTATGACTTTTCTGTTGAGAAAAGTTTATTTTAGTTATTTATCTTTGTTTTTTAGCTTCAATTGGCATGTAATTCAATTTGATATTAGCAAATAATTATCTGCTATTCTGATAATACGTGACTAATCACCATATTTACGTGACTAATCACCAGTAGCTATTACAAATTTTGAAATTATTCTTTATTTATTAACTAGAAATTAATTATAAATCATTTATAATTATATTTGTAAGGATATAAAATTAATTGATAATTTTATTAGAAACTTTTTTTAAAAACAGACCTATTTTAGTACGATGACATAAGTATTGTGTATATGCTATGTATGCCGTTCACTCTATCGGATTCTTTACCCCATTTTATATAGAGTAAGGGCATGTTTAATAATTATGCTTAATACTTAAAATTATTTGATTAAGTAACAATGATTTTTGCCTTGTTTTATAATGAAAATCCAAACCTCTTAACTGATTAAGCACTACTTATTTTCTTTAGAAAAATTTAAGCAGTAAAAGTTAGCTTATTGCTTATCACTTAATGCTCCACGCAACACTCTTTTAAATAATTCATATTTGATTTTCGAAACTACCCTTTCTATTTATTCATATTAATTTAAATAAATACTTATTTTTAAATAAATTATTATTTTATTTTTCTTCTTCATTATCATACCACGTTTAAACTTTTTCATTATAATATTGTCAAATAAAATTTTTTTAATTTTTAATTATTGTTTTTTGGTATAAAAAATTGTTTAATAAATTATATCATTTACCTATTTTTATAAATCCATTTGTACGATGTGTTTAATATTATTTATATAATTTTATTAATTATATATGAGTTTTATTGTAAAATTTTTAATTTATTTTATGATGCAATAGTGGACTCGTGTTTCATTTCTAAGAATTTTAATAAATTCTAATAAATTATTATTTTTTATTTTAATCATTCAATTTACTATGATTTATAGATATATATATATTTTTCTTATGTTTTTCCTTCATTATAATTTATTTCATTATAAAATTTGATATTTCGAATATATAAATATAAAAAAAATTCAACGTAAGGGTAAAATGATGCATTTTCAATATTTCAGCATTAAGATTAGCAAATTTATCAAACAAGATTGAGTGATTAAGCATTCTGATTCAGAGGTTCAAAAAATATATTACAATAGTAATATATTAAGTGCTTAATCAATTCAGTATTATGGTTTGAGTATTAATTTTTATCAAATGGACCCTAAGGCTAATGTTATTTTGTGAGCAATATTTTATCAAATAGTTTATTATCAGATCAAATTTGTAAGTGCTCACATACAATTTGTTTTCGAGGGTGAATTACTCATCTGATAATAACATACCTACGAAGTGATGTTTTATGTATTCGTTGACAATATTTTTGTGAAATAATTATTAAAAAAAAATATTATTGTCCAATAAATGCATGTTACTTCACTTTTCTAAAAAAATTATTATGAATTAGGTGTGATGAGTATTATTACTCTTCTATATATGTTGGAAGCTAGGTTTGTTACCTCTTCATCGGAGAAGAAAAAGCAAAAATTTCAAGCATTCGATAAAATTAGAACGATACAGATAAAATCTTTAAAAAGTCAGTTCAATCAGTCATAATTATATTTAATTTAATTTTGTTTTTTATTTCTTTTTCTTCTCATGTTGTTCATCAATCTTGGTGCATGAATAAGATGCATGATAAACAACAAATAAATTCCCACGAAGATGAATATCTCGAACCCCGATCCGAAAAGCTAGCCAAAGGTGTAATCCAATTCCCACTTTGCACTCAAAAGTAACACCAATCTAAGAATAGTAGCACATTTCGGATTCCAGTATCAAATATGTTTAAAAATATTGTTTAAACTATATAATTTGAGATATCGTATGATATAAGGACTATGTCGACAAACACTATTCAAAGATGAGGTTTAAAACTCACTTCAAGTGATGCAATTTTAGATTGAGATTTGGAACAAACTTTTATTGTAGGCCTCGTAAAATTTAATCTAAAATGTAATTTGAAATGAATCAAGAGTTTGTATGATATCACAATTTGAGATGTATTTTAAATATGATTTAAATTAATGTTTGAGATATTGTATGCATGGTATTACATTTTAAATTAAATTAAGAAATAATATTCAAAAATTTAGTTCAAAGCACCCTCCCCCCCCCCCCCCCCCCCCCAAAAAAAAAAAAAAAAAAAAATCAACTCAATGTATTTTGTGATAGGATACTAGGATACTATAGTCCCTAAAACTGTAACCAATCTATTATAAAAGTTTATTTTAATTCACTTTTCTTCATAGTGTTACCCTTTTTTCCACTTATCACACCCCCTACGAATTTAATTATTGTACTTCATAATAAACTAACATTTGAAAAGTTAGGACATAAGTTAAAAAAAAATAATGGCAAATTACTTATTTTTAATATTGTATGATTGTACATTGAAACTTATAAAAAATTATACTCCCTCCTTTCCATTAGAAGGTCTACGCACTTTGATCAATGTACAACTTATTATGAATGTTAAGGTATAACACCTAAAATAGCTCATTTGACATCCTTTATTACATTATTATCCTTACTCATTAAGTTAGGCTAATTGTGGACTACGTACATATAATTATATTAGTAAGGGTAAGAGGAGTAAAAAATTTGAAATTGAACTCTTCCGTTGGAACAAAAATATTTAAGTGAACTTTTCTAATAAAATGGATGAAGTATATTTTTTTTTAAAATGAACTCATCTAATGGGTGGAAAACACAATAAAATACCTAGAACATGAATTAAGAGGGGGGGAGGGGATTGTAATCTCTTATTTTATTTGACATTGCAACTCCATCCCAAACTGAAATCTAAGTTAATGTATTTCACAACTGATAAATTAAAATTTCAAAATTTCTTTACATTCCTGAAATGTCTATACTCAATTTTTAACAGTTTATAGTGAATCATCATCCTCGTCGGTACCATGCATGTTTTACAACCAGGAAAAGGGAATAAACTAAGCAAACAAAACCACCTAGTCTACAATAACTGAAAACAGATAAATGTTTTGTCTGCTCTACGTCTACCTTTCATATTTATCCTCTCATAATAGAATGTAGAATTCAAATGTCACATCATAAAATTTACTTTTTCTATTTTGTGAGGTTAAACAAGAAAGACAGATGTAGGACAGACAAAAAATTTTATGAGCGCGAAAGTCGGACATCATTGGAGCTACATTGATCTTTTACGCATCATCATTTAAAGCAAAAAAATTTTGTATTTGATGTGTCAGTTTGTCCAACTGTACGGATATCAATTTTATCCTAGAGTTGCTTGTGTGTTATAAAAATAAGCATATATTGATTTTAGCTAGCTCTATAAATTGTGTATTGAGAACAGATGGTAAATTGATTTTAGCTGCTAGCAGGGGAGTATCCAGGAGGGTGGGGGTGGGGGGGAGGGCTGGGGTGGTCCCCCGCCCCCTCCAACCCCCTCCCCCACCCTTAATAGTAGTGTATTTTTTAGTAGAAAATTTTTTATGTATGTATTTTACTCTAAAAATAAAAATTATTTATATATTGACCCCCTCAAAGAATTTGTTCTGGTTTCGACACTGGCTGCTAGTATATTGCAATTATGAGTTTAGCCTTTCGTATATCATGTATTTAATTTAGTATATAATGCATCGCGTATTGAGTTTAACTTCTGATATATTGTCCTTAGCTGCTAATATATTACAATTATAATTACGTTAAAACAAGAAGTAATACCTATAGTCCGCATAACAATTGTAATGGTAGAAGTATCAACTATAATGAATAAAACACGCGTATTGATTTTAGAATATAATTTATTAATAAAAATACACATATTAATTTAAGGGCATGCAAAGTATCACCCGCGAACGTCAGACAGCCTAACAAAAGACTCACATCTTCATATGAATGCCGATGGAGCTTTTGGTGGGCTGAGTTTCATTGAATTTAGGGGGTAAATTACAAAAACTTCCCTGAGATTTGTTTACATTACCAAGGGAATTCTAAATTATAGAAAATTACTTAGCAAACCTGGTGGTTTATTAAAACATTAGCAAACCCCCTGACAGTGGCGGAGTCACATGGTGGTTGCCCCACCTCAAATTTTCCAAAATATCCAATTGTTATATAAAAACTACGAAAATTGATAAAATATAGAGTTGATTTTGTCCCACCAAAAATTAAGAAAAATAGAGGAAAATTATAAAAATAAAATGATTTTATATTTGATTAATTAAAAGTGTGTTTGTTGCTAAAATGTATACAAGTATTCTTAATGAATTTTAAGTCCGTAAAGCAAAATATAAGTTTAAAAATTCACCCAACAAGATTCAAATGTAGGTATTCAAATGTATAGGTATTCTGTATTTTCCAAAAAAAAAAAAAAAAGAAGTTAATATATTATAACATTTTTGTCCTCAATATTTTGCCCCACGTGATCATTTGGGCCTAGCTCTGCCATTTCCCCCCAAAGGTGTACAAAATTTGGCAAAATAGGATTTGCTTGATAATTTTTCGAGCTTCAAGCTCTGTTTGACAATTTTAGAAATCTAAAACAGAGTTTGTGTAATTTACAATTAATCTAGCTAGTCTACCTCCAAAGTTACAACATTCCAAAACACCAAAAAAAAAAAAAAAAAAGTACACGTAATTATCATCACAAAGAGAAATTAATCTCTAGTTCTATTTTGCTCACTATATATAACTAACACCCCCATATAGTCTTCTGCAACAAACTCACACACAAAGTACAAAACAAATATAAGATGGCAGAAAACGAAGGGAGCTCGAGCTCGGGCAACCGAAAGAATGGGAAGGGGAAAAACAATAATGTGCAGGAAGAAGGAGGAAAAGGAAGGTCTGGTTTCGCCAAAAAGACTTGTACCAAGAAGAAGAAGGGGAAGGAATTTGTGTCCACCAAATTATACAAAACTATCTCCAAATCTTGCGTCAATGCTGTCAAACCCGACCACAAGATCAATCCCGGCGATGATCATCACGAAGGCGGCGGCTAGAGTGCCGCATGATGATCATCCCGGTGATCATCAATTACTTATACTCCTCAGTTTCAATTAGAAAAGTTTATTTTGTAATACTGATTCAGTATTACAAAGTAGACGTACTCCATCTTTTAGTGTGACGAAGGGAATATATATATCTGTACTGCTTGTTTCCATGCATTTAAAAATAAAAATAATCATGCATGTTTGGTTGAATATTTAATGATAAAAAGTACTGCTACCTCTGTTTAATCTGAGAGCAGGGTCCTCTAGTTTGTTTTTTATTTCATAATCATAAAACATTATTATCTTGGACGTAAACTCAGTTAGCTACCGAGCACAATAGATCCACTCCAGCCGTTTCAATAAGTAAGTTAATCGAATTCTTGCATATTAAAAGGGTTTCAAAATGATTACTAAACCCTCCATTAATCTCACATCAATGAGATACTAATAATTAATGTAGTTAATTAGATGTTTTACTGGTAAGAGCAAATATGGAAATGAAGCATTCGAGAATATATAGTTATGATGACAAATATTTTAAAACAAAATTAAAAAGTTAGAATGACTAATGAAGTATATGACTTAGGGTTGGATCCCAATGAAAGTTATATCTGTTTAATTAATTTGTCACTAAAGAGCAAATGAAAATGGAAAGGGGAGATAAACAAGTGACCATCAAAAATATTTGGTCTATGTTTCTTTCTTTTTTATTTTTTGTTTTGGAGAGAAAAGGGGGGAAAAAGATAGCGAATTATTTTTTAATGTAAGGAAAAAAGTTTGGAGGGACTTGTGATGTTGATAACTATAAATTGGAATGGAAAATGAGTCAAATAAATAGAACATTTGGGTGCTCTTCAATTAAAGCCACATTTATATGGGGAATAAATCGCTTTATTAGTTCCACCCATAAGGGCCATAACAACCAATTCATCAAACTAAATACAAGTTGGCTTTTTAATTGATTTAGGGGAATTTTTTATTATTAGTATTTTCTTATGAATGAAATTTGGGTTGGGGCAGAAATAAAAATGTATATGAAGTCTTCAAAGTAATTACAACTTTTTTGAAAAAAAATTGGGGGACGAAATTGAGTTGAATTACCAAATTTGAAGCTGTTACTCTTAGTTTCGATTCATTAAAAGAGTTCACTTTATAATGCTAAAAAATAATATTATAAAGTAACTTTGTCTAATGAAATAGAGAGACTATTATATATACTCTCTCCATTCCATCCAAAGTGTCAATTTGAAAAATACTTTTTGTTTTAATGAAGATTCCACTTTCAAAATTTTTATCCATTCCATCTTTATTAATATAATTATGTGTTGACTCATGTTAATGGAATTGATGGCGTATGTGTGAGCGGGCTCTCTTTTACACAATGTTCAGCCATTGGAATAATTGTGCGATACTCCGACACATGGAAGATTCAACTGGAACGACTGCGTATGAATAAAATGTAGCCAACAAAAGAATATAAACATGAGTACAATATTAAACAAACAAAGAAAAGAATAATGAAAAGACGAATCACAACAAAACTCAAGTGGTTTGATTTTTTGTTATTGTTTAGGCAACACAATCTATTTCCACTATTGAAGCACTTAAATTTAGAAATTTCCTAACCTCTACACTAAATCAATATTTTCTTTTTCACAAAAAAAAAAATCTATCAATATGGTATATGGCTGGTCCAATAACGATTGACATGAGTCCAAGAAATAGTTCGTATAACTGATTACTAAAGATTTAATTTAATGATTATCATATTTGAACAAGAAAAGTGTACTTAATGCATTATATAAAGTGTAAATCTATACATAATATAGATATACACATGTAGTGGCGAACCAGCAAAAAAATTTTGAAGATTCTTTAAGGGTCTAACATATGAATAAATTTCTTTTAAAAGTTAAACACATGGATGAAAAAAAATTTGTCAGTTAAATATATACCAGTAATAAAGATGGAGAAAAAGGTTGAAGGGATGTATGGGGACCACCCCATCCCCCTTGAATCTATCATTGTATACATGGTAAAAGTATAAAACTCGCAATTGCGTTGAACAAATCTCATATCGACGGTCACAAATCTGCCACTAGTTACTCATGAAAACCTAAAGATGAAATCTTTCAGTGCATCTTCATATATAGACCATGGCTATGAATATAACTATTATAGTTTGGGAGAAAATCATCATAGTCAAATGGAACATAACTTTTAAACCAAACATTCATATCCTCAATCACAATGAGGTTTCGGTACATCAAGTAGCTTTCGTTCAATCCAATCCTTCACTTTGCAACGTAATGCAAGTATAAATGTACGATTTTCTTTTAATTCTCAATTAGAGAATTACCTCTTTCCTACTATCAAAATAGTACTCCTATACATTACAAAAAGGCAAATTATACATCAGGTCCTTAAACTATTGTGAAAATTTATTTTTGGCCACCAAACTAGTTTTTGCCTACTTTTAACCACTAAACTAATGAAAGTGGCTAGTAATGGCCACTCCATTAATAAAAAAACACTAACTGCGCCATTCGCATATCGTTATTGAGGGGCGAAATCTTCCACACAGATTTCTATTTGTTGTTGCTTTCTTTTTATCTTATTTTACCAAGTAATTCAACATCCATATGTAATTATTTTTCTACGGCACAAATGGAGCAAATTCTCGGTGCATAGAATGAAAGCAAAATATTATTAAGTGGAAAATAAATTCATAAAACACAAATTCAACTCGTGACAATTGTAAAAATAGAAATTTGCAATTGATGTCTCAAAGTTGAACGAAATAGCTCATGGATCAAATTGAATGGCTTAGTTTAGTGACAAAAATGTGGGCCAAATAATGACCAAAAATAAACTTTCATAATAGTTTAATAATATGTGGTATAATTTGCCCTAAAATCTCATACCCGTAAGAGATGTACGTCATTGCTATCGTAAGCGATTAATGTCAATCTAGCCAAAAGGTGGAGAAATAATAGTTAAAGTGTATTAAAAATTATTTATCGTACGTCATTATGTTTCAAAAATATAGTTTAGCCTTTGATGTATTAATTACATATTAAGTTTAGCTTTTTATGTATCAAGTGTATCTACTCATATATAACGCGTATAACATCAGATATATCATATATCAATTAAGTCTAGCCTCTTATGTATCGAATTTAGTTTTAATATATTACGGTTATATCAAAACACCAAGTATCACATGTGGTGAAGAAAACATGCGTATTAAATTTAATTTCCACTTTAATGAAAATAAGCATATTGAATTTAGCTGAAGAAATGTCGTTATTGGACCGTTGGATGGTATAGAAGACTTGTGAACTCATTAACAAACAAACATTAATGTTTTCTCTGATATTTGTGAAGCGCAAACAAATTCCCCCTTTTATTTCTGTGTCCATCTTGCTCAATTTCACCAAAATGTCGAGGAAGCTACCCATGATCATTTGCCCAATCCTTCAGATATTTTCTTTAACATGAAACTTTATGTACAAGTAACTCGATCAGCATATTGATCGATCAACAACTTTTCCAGGAAATAAATGGAATTTATTTTTATATATATTTCCTGAAACTGAAAAGAAAAAGAAAATAAAAGAAAGAACGAAAAAAGAAATTAAGCATTTTGTCTCTTAATTTTTAAGTGATTACTTTTATTCGGCTTTAAACTTTGGCGGGAGTACCTTTTATTTGGTTTTAAACCTTTGTAAACTCTTATATTTGGTTTTAAACCTTTGTAAACTCTTATAGACACTAGAACTCCTTAATTTTGCAATAAAGGTGCCACCGAATTTCAATTTAAAAAAAAAGAAAAAAGTGCTTGCTGTTTTCACATCATAATTCATGCTTATTCTGATCCGTACAAAATGCAATGAGCAATAAAGTACTACAACGTCAATGTTTCGAAAAATTGGAGCATGAGTTATTTTATTTTATTTTATTGTTTGATACAGGAGCAGAAAGTTTATTTCATTTAAATTGTTTTCATCAATATTTAAAACGACATCGTAAGATCAATACATTATAAATTTCTTCATATCCGTGTGGGGAATAGAGACGGTTGACGTCTCGACAAAACTGAACTGCCTTAGAAATTAGGGCAGTCGTTAGTTGCTTAATTTGAGTACAGCATATGATATACGCTAGTGTAACTGCTAATGTATTGAGATTATTATATGTTAAAATAACAAGTAGCGTTTGTAGTAAATAAAACATGCGTACCGAATGTAGTCTCTAATGTATAGCGTATTAATACAAACAGATGTATTAAGTTTAATTACAAAAATATCATATAAGAGATGTTTTTGTGAGCTAATTGATAAACGAACATTAATAGTTGGTGTACCCCAAAAACAAAACAAAAAAAAAAAAGAAAAAACCAAAAAAAACTCCCGTTCATTAGTTAGTTGTAAATAACTTAATTACTTGTGTGTCCATCTTGCTAAATTTCACCAAAATGTCGAGGAAACTACTCATGATCATTTGCCCGATCCTTCAGATATTTTCTTTAACATGAAACTTTATGTTCAAGTAACTTTAATTTTCCAGGAAATAATTATATGGAATTTAATTTTATTGTTTGTATAAATACTTGATATGTAATTGATTAATTAATCACTCCCCTGAATAAATAAATATATACATGAAGTAACATTAATATTGATCTCCCCTTTGCAATAAATACATGTGTGGTGAGAATTAACTAGATACATTTAAATAGTCACGCATTTATGTTTTAAAAATAATTAATTCCGTTAAAAACAAAAATCATAAATTCGTTTCTCTCAAAAAAAATAACATTAGACCGATTAAATGAGGTTGCATAGGGAATACTATTGGGATTAGGCTGCGCTATCGCGCCTGCCTTTGATATAGAAATTGGAGAGAATAAAGAAGACAAAGATAATTGACCACCATTTAAAAAAATGCCGTAAATTACTTCCTCTAAAATTTTATTAAATTACAAATTAAAATTTCAGATTATATAATTATATTTTGCCTTTTTTTCATAACAACTCAAAAATGATTTATGAGTTCTTTTGAATTAATGAAATTAATAAAAAAAAAGGAAAAAATTAATTTCATTAAGAAACGAATTCACTTAATGAAATTAATAAAAAAACAAAAAAAGGAATAAACGAATCCGTTTCCAAAGACTTCTTTTTCTTCAATTTTTTTCTGTTTTCTTTTTTGTTATTTTTGAAGGATCTGAAAACGAATCTCTCAACTTTGTTTTTTATATTTTGAGAATAAAAAAAAATTATCTATTTTGGTAATTTTTTGTCCCAATATTAATATTAGGGAAAAAAAACCACATCTAGGAGGAAGTCGTTATAAATGGGCCATCCTTCCCCTTCCTACCTACCACCACCACCACCACTTGTCCAAAACACACGATATACATCTCTCTGTAGTTTTGGGTAAATTACATCTTGGAAGGAAGAAGGGGCTGAGGCCCATCATATCATATGTATAAATTTGGATTGAATTGCGATTTTAAAATATTAAAATTATATTAAAAATATAAAAAATTTATTGAGAATTATAAAATATATTTTGAGAAATTCATTACTGATTTTCTTACCGTCTTATTTTCTGAAATTTCCTGAAACTATTTTTACTACTTTAAGGTTTGAAAAATTATTATAGTTGTGAATGTTATTGAAATATATATGTGTTCCTTTGTCTGATTGACAAGGAAGGAAGGGTAAATTAACAAAAGCAATAATAATATACTTAGTTATAAGTCAAAAAATATAATTTTAAAATAGAAATTTTTAATGGGTCGACGTGTAATTTCACAAAAAAGTCTCTACATTTTTAGTTTATTGCCATATCATCACAAAACCGAGTGACACACGAATAGGTCGATGTGCACACACTTGAGGGGCTTGACTTTGCTCTAAAATTCAAATAATCAACACTAAATTCCATCGTTTTCCATCGTCACCGGATCACTATAAATACTCCATCAACCTTCCAACACAAAAACACACACAACAAGTTCCAATTCATTCACTGATATATCGATCACAGGCTGAGAGAGAAATGGCGGACAAGGAGCAGACTGGGAAGGGAAAAGGGGAGAGCAGCACCACCGGCGGGGGTGGGAGCGGTGGCGGTGGCGGTGGCTGGCCATGGCCTGGCAACAAGAAGGAAGGAAGCGTGATTCCGAAGGAGAGGAAGCATGTGTCTGAAATGATGGGTGAGAAGATTGCATCTGGAGTTGAGAACATCATCAAGAACAAGAACAAGAACAAGGTCAACCCAGATGGAAGTGGTAACTAGCTATCTAGCTATAGATTATAAGGTTCTTAATTAATTGCATGTTTGCATGCAAATATATATATGCTTTCAAGAACAATATGGTTTCTACTTTGTGCTATATATATATAAATATATATATATATGTAATATTAATGTTTGGTTTATTATGAATGATATACTTACATGATGTAAGAGGCCGTTCTTGCACATGCATGCTTGTATATGTTCTATTATATATATTTATATAGCTTTGTTATGTACACTAGTTCCATTTCTTCTGCAGAGAATCTCTGTTTCCTAATAATCAATTCTCATGATGTGTCTATCTACCTACACCGGCCATCGATCTCACTAAAAGATTGAGTCATATTTCTAATATTGTACTTTTTCAATGTTAGAAGCAAGACTCTGGACATCTTAATTCCCTAATAAGGCATTAATGAATGAATAGAATAGTTATCTTCGTAAAGGGTAGCTTCATTAATTTAATTGTTTCAGTGTTTGAGTGAGCTGAGCTGCGTGACCTACCTATGGTTTCTTCTTCCTCCATTTTTTTGAGGCACAGCAGCTCCTCCACGGCTGTTGCTGCCATGCTGAACGCCTGTGGCCACCGCCGTTCACGTTCCACCTCCGACCTCCATGTCCTAGCTTCCTATGTTTTTTAGATTGATTAATTACTAAGTTATTAACTTATGTTTATTGAAATATTTATTAATAATTTAGTTGTGATCGATCAACCGTTTATTAATCAGTTAGAACTTAGATGTAACTTGTGAGTAAGTATATATATATGTATGTATATTTTTTTTATAATTTTTTTGTTTGTATAAATACTTGATATGTAATTGAATATTTATTTTTTTGAAAACTGTAACTGAATATCTTTCTTGTAACTTTTGAGAGTTTTTTTTTTTTTTTTTTAATCTTGTAAGTTTGGTGAATTGCGATACCTTACAATAGAATCTTTGAGTCTTTTAAGACCTGTAATGGGAAGGAAAAAAAAATTAGTAAGAAAAAATATTCGAACTACCATTGGTTTTACCACCAGTTGGAACTATTTGTAAAATACAATGGAAGATGCGTGAATAAATGATAGTTTGATAGTATATATCGAAAATGAGGTATTAAAAAATAAATTTTCCAACGTTTTCAACATACAAATCAATTTGAGCTTCTTGTGTCGATCAGCATCATATCGTGAGATCGATTTTGGATATAGGATCGGATCATAAGATCTACACAAAATGTGCATGTGTAAAATTAGTGATAAATTGTAAAAATTAATCTTATTTGAGCACTTTTAGCAAGTTTTTGTAGTATCAGATAAAATCAGAACTAGAATTGATCGGGTATTTTAGAATGGTAGTCGTATGATCCTACGAGACGCATCGAGATTTTGTAAACTATGATAAACATGGTAAACTATGATAAGCATGAGTATATCTAATCAAATTTTTTTTCTCAAATGTTTTTTCTTTAATTTACCCTCTCTCTATCTACATTCTTGTTAATTGTTGAAGGCTGAAGGCAGTGTAAGAACTTTCGCAAGCATCATAATAAGACAGTTAGAAATCATAATGTTGACTAACTTTTTAAGGTGAATGGAGCATTAATAAAATACAGGTAACATTTTAAGCTTAGAAGGTAAACTGGTTTTAGCTAGAGCATAGTTTGGTAAAACCTTATTTCTTTTCTAAATTCAACCTAGTTAGCTTTAAAAATTGAGACTACAATTTGAGCCAGATTTTAAATACTATTAATTACAATAATTAATTTTGGACAAGTTTAAATACCGTTTTCATTATTTTCATTATTTAATCAAAAACATATTTTAAAGCAACTCTCAATAACTTTATAATAGTTTCAGTTCTTGGTAATAGATAAATATTGTCCATGACATAGTTCAATCAATATGTGTGTGTGTGTTTTTTTTTCTTTTTCTCCTTCACTACGATATTTGTGTTTAACATAACCATTATACATTATTAATACATTAAAATGTTAAACTTGTTATACAATATTTCATCAGCTAAATTAACAATCGCAATACATTAAGAGCTAAACTTGATACATGAGAAACTAAAGACATCATCAATATTTTATCAGCTAAATTCGTAATCGTGATATATCAATAACTACACTTAATGTATGAGAGTTTAAATTCAAATAGATACATTAAATGTTAAATTTAATAGGCATATACGTTTTTTAAACATAAAAACATATCATACGAGATACGCAATCCATATGATATGACTTGTTTTCTTTTAGCACTTGAATGCAAACACGGTAAGTGCGCGCTTCCGTTTACATGTACGAAATATTATGCGGCCATTTTATTCTGGCTCCATTTGACTCAATTAAACAATATCTAATGTAATAGTGACTTATACGGAGTATAAGAGTAATATTTATGGAACTAGTGCAGAAATGGAGATAGTAGTGCAGAAATGGAGATAGGAGGCGGGTGTATAGGGGCTTTGGAGGCGGGTGCCGCATGGAGGCACCCGCCTCCAGTGCGGGCGCCTCCCTTTTTGCACCCGCCTCTAATAACTAGATCAATGGAGGCGGGTGCTCTTTTACACCCGCCTCCAAGAGCACAATAATTATTTATTGAACCGGGTGCTGTTACCAAAATTATTTTTTTTTCCTTTTTCTTCAATTTATGACTTCGATAGGAATCGAACTCACGCCTACAGAATCACTGGACTCTTGCACATTAAATTTACCACTAGGCTACATATACTTATGTATTTAAAGTTAAAATCGAATGGATATATTTATATATTTCCTTCTAAAACTTGTGATTTTTATTACGTATTAATTTATCGCTTTGCTCGAATCTCGACAAAATTTCAAAATTATTTTCAACTTTTAACAGTCCAAACCAAAAAAAAATTTTAAACATTATTAAAAATTTGCTAAAATGCTTTGGAGGCGGGTCCAATGCTTAGCAAATGGTATTGGAAAAAATGCACCCACCTCCAATAAGTGCTCCAATAGCAAATCTCCAATAAGCTTTGGAGGCTGGTGCATGTAATAGCATTTGCTATGCTTATTGGAAACATGCACCTGCCTCCAAAATGTTTGCCGGCCTCTTTGGACGAACACCCGCCTCCAAAGGGGCGCCTTCTTTAGCACATTCTGTGGTAGCTAGTCACTCAACAATTTTCATCTTGAGCATTTGTTATTAGTCAATGTTATTATAATTAGAGGCAATTTACATAAATTGAAATATTAAGAGGTAAATTACAGTGTTGTCAAAGAAATTATTCCGTCATTGAATTTGATCTTGTGTGGATTACTAATACAATTACATTGGTGAAATCTAATAACTGAATAGTTCCTTAAAGAGACTGTAGTTTCTGACTGAAAAGTGAAAAGTTATTGTTCTGACAATAACATCACATGTTGTTACTTATTTTGATGTAATTGCTATGTCAATCATTATAATAAATTATTACTTCGTATTGATGGAAGAATATTATTTTTAATTTTTTTGTAGTTATTAATTTTTTAAAATTTTTACTGATACAATTATATGTAGTTTATAATTAATTTAATAAATGATGGAAATACTCTCTTTATTTTATTAAAAGAGACTAATTTGGAGAATGTATAACTTATTATAAGTTGCAAGGTACAACACTTAAACTAATTAAAATTATTATTCAATCGAGGTTTACAATTATAGCTTCCATACCTGTTTGTTTCTTCTCTTTTTTTTACTTTGGGAAATTATCTCTAAATTGAAGAATAAATTAAAGCGAAAGAGTAAAAAAGTGGTGATCCAAATCAAGATCAATTGTCACTATTTTTTTTACTGATGTCATTACTTTCTAAATGTAGATTAAGTGTGAACCACACATAATTATATTAGTAAGGTTATGGGAAATAAATATCGAAATCAAAATAGACTCTTTTAATAGAACAAAAAAAAAAATTTTTTGAAACTATATTCTTCTAATATAACGGAAGATGTAATGGAGAAAACTACTATTTAATTAGGTATTATATCGTAAAATCAATATAAAAAGGTACTTTTTTTATTAATGAGACTATTATATTATAAGTAAGGAAGGAGTATAATTTTTTGTTGTGAATATCATTTTTAAATTAATACTAAAGCTATGGCACTTATCAAACAATTGAAAAGTGAAAGAACAATATGATACCATTTATCCCGTCTAAAATTGTGATGATTTTGTTCACTTTCAATGAGACAATAGATCAGTTAACGCCTTTCGGGTGTGTAATGCATAAAAAAGAGGAGACATGCCCACATGATTGGGAAATTAAAATTTTTTTTTATGGGAGGCAGTATGGTTCACGTGTCTTCAGAGATTATTAATTCAATGCATTTATTGCATCGCGTAAATTAGTACACCAGATATATTTGAGGAATACGCTCTATTTTTTTTGAAAGGGTGATGAACGTATAACTAGAGACCCAAAAATAAAATTTTATTTTAGTTTCTACGATTGATTGACTGCACTATTTTTAATGATGCCCTCAATAATTTTTTCAAAGAAAACATCAAAATTAGTTTAGTGATTGGGGAAGCCTCAAATCATGTCCCAATAATAAATCGCATGATAATACGTGATGGTTCAATCTGAATTGAAATTAGTGTCAAATTCAAAACTAGATCAATCGGTACAAGTTTATATAGCGCAATAACATTAATTATAATTCTATTACCTTTATTTATACCGGGCCGGTCCTTACACTTTTAACACTTATAAGGCCTTGGTGCAAAACAATAAAAAGAGACCTCCAAAAAAAATAAAAAAATTTAGGGAATAGCCAATTAAATGGCTGGGGGTCTTATTATTTGCCACATTATGAATATTGTCACGGTTGCTCAAGTTATTTATCTCTTCACTAATATTAATATGATCAATTTCATTTGAGCCATTCACATTCTCTTCATTTGAATTTTCTTCATTTTCACGAAAGCTTGTTCTCTTAACAACAAATTTATTAATAGCACATCTTTGTGATATTTCTCTACTTTTTTTCTTTTCTTCATTTTCTCATGTCCAGAAAGATATTTTTTTAGGCATCATAATGTCACAACAGAAAATCACAACAATTATATCGAAAAAATAGTACAAAATCATATCAATTATAATGTATAGCAACACAAAAGCACAACAATAACAAGAAGATCAAATGATATTTAAGTCAATTTGTGAAGAAAAAACCAATATCACCTTGAATAAATTTAATTCTGAATATCAATGTGTATTGGTTCTTTAAGCACTTGCTCAAGAAAAACAAGTCGACATCCAAATATGAAATAATTCAATACCATTAATCATTAATGATTACGAAAACAGAAACTAGAATGAAAATTATGAAAGTAAAGATTAAAAAAATAAAGACAGTAAACAAGGACAACTTTAGTGACTACCTTATTGTACAACAGTACAAGTTTAGCTTAAAAATTGACGAGGTAGAAGAATAGAAGCTTCTCTGTTCTAACTCCATTTAAAAACTTAAAAAAAAAAAAAAAACCCCTCGGTCAGTCGGTCCCCTGACTCCCAGTCTCCCTTCTTTGTCTCTCTAGCCTCTCTAAGCCCTCTTTATAGAGTTAGACTTTAATTAAATCAAAGAAGTGCACGCAGCAGCCACCCACCCCCCCCCCCCCCCCCCCCCCCCCCCCCCCCCCCGCCCCCCCTCTCTCGGTCACCAATGGTCCGGTCCGGTCCAGTCCAGTCCAGAAAATTTTTTTTTTAAAAAAGCTCCCAAAGTAATTTATGACATGCATTTCTTTTTGCCCTTTTCTTTAAACGTGTCCCCTCGGACCCCTCCCTAAGGGCATTTCCCTAACCAATTACAAATTTACAATAATAAAATAAAGAATGAAAAAATTAAGACACACCTATTGAAAAAACCCTTCTTTGTGCTGTTCAATGGCAAAATCTCATAATTAAAGACTGATTCAATAGTTTTGTAACTTGAATAAAGGAAACTGAATTTCAATGGTAGAATAGAAAAGCCCTAGCTCTGGAGAAGAAGATGGGAAGAAGACGGGAAGAGAATGCCCACTTTTACGAAATAAACTACAATTAAGGAAAAAAAAAAAGTTTGGTAAAACGTTTACGAAATAATTTTGGGCTGGGAAAGAGAAAAAGGAAAAAAAAAGCCCACTTTTATATTTATACTTTTCAGTTTTCACATAAAAAATAATTTGAGCCTAAAACTAAAATTTAAAAAAGTTAACTTACTAATACATATTATTATATTATAATAATTTTAGGCCCTTCAAAATTTTGGGTCCTGGACGGTGGCACGAGCTGCACTGCCCTTTGAGCCGGCCCTGTATTTATATACATATATATATATATAATTATTTGTATAAATATGCATAATTAGATGAATTATGTACACTGGTATATTGTTGTGCTTGAGAGTTATTCTTAGATCATAGCTCAAAAGAAGTATTATTAGATCAAATGTTTTATAATCATCCCAATAGTGATTTCAGAAAATCTTAAAAAGCAGAATACACGCGTTTCGAGTAAAATCATGCAAAACTATATATAAAACCGCCAAAAGTCTTAATTAAAGTCCTAATTTTCCAGCGGAAAATGGAGAAATAAATAAATCCACATAAGCCTTTGAATAATTGAATTAATTTTATCCGTAAATGCTGGGTTGATGTAAGGATAAAAGTAGGTAAATAAATTAATAAATAATTTTTAAAAAAAATTAAAGTTAATAAATAGGTAGAAAAGTTGCATGGAGTTACGTACGTTGTACGTGTAACGTGTGTGAGCTAGAGTGCCTCACTCGGGTTAATTAGCAATTAGCAGGAAAATAATAAAATGAGAGAACGTAAACTACAACCGATTGGGTGGTCTCTTGTGCTTGTGGCCGTGTGGGACGGAGGAAGACGTTGAGGACATGACTTTTTCTTTATTATTTATTTTTTTTCCCATCCTTTTTATTTTATGAATTAATCTGGAAAAAGTGAAGAAATTGATGTTCAAAATTATGGTGATTAATTTGAGTAATCATGGATATATATATATATATATCAGAAATATTGATCGGGATTTGTTCTGTTTGTTTTAAATTATATGTTCCTTTTGTACATTTATTAAGCTAGCTCCAAGAGCTTTTTATAATTTATATATATATATATGTATGCCCTTTTTAAATTTATTTTTTTGAATCACCATTACAAATTTACACCTTACACAATGCAGGCCGAAATTTCTAAGAGTACAACAATGGGGGTCACTAGGGAGAAGGGAGACTATTTTGTGGCGAACCGCCTGACTTTGACCTTTTAATGAGATTGAAAAAGTAACTATCAGGCATAATTTAGACCTGCTTGTAGGAAGAAAAATTAATGAAAAAAAAAGAAAAATAAAAGCCCCATAAAGTTTATATTTATTTTCTCATTAATATGGACCGGTTAATAATTTGATCAGACTAAGAGAGAAGTATTAGTAATATTTTCAAGTCTTTGGGGAGCGTTGATAATTTTTTCAAAATTTAGGGAGGTAAATGTAATTAACTTGATTATTATTTGACCAAGGTGGCGGCTTTGCTTGTGCTACCGCGTGTGCAAGTAAAGTAGTCATGAGTCAACAAACTAAAAAAAGTTCTGTAACAAAACTGAAGGAACGTCCATAATTAAATAATTAATCACAGATTATCATATTATTAATATTCAAGAGCTAACAGAAATTGCTTAATTGCATATGGTCACTTGGGAAAATTATTGAATACATTGGATGTATATTTAAAAATAGTATAATTAATTAATAATTAATCGATAATTTTGATTGTTATTTATTTGTGGGGCCCTACATGTATATTTATTTTTCTCCAAAGTAGCACTATTTCTTCTTAATGTATTTAGCTATACAATCCTACATAGTGTAACGGATACACCAAATAATCTCTAAGTCAATTCACTAATGCGATTCCCTTCGATGTAAAGACAAGGTTTCTAACTTCCAAACCCAATTAATTAATTAATTAACCATCAAACTCTCAGACACCGAAGCGTTAATTAAATTAGTTTTCCTTTAACAACGGCCGCTCTTCCTCTCTCTCTCCTCAATCATTTCAAGCCTTAAAAAATAAAAAGTTCATCATTATCTTCCTTGTCTTTCCTTATAGTCTCGTATTCAGAATAACAAGAAAGGGTTTCCTCCTGTACTTTATCTCTATTTATAATAATTTTCTCCTTCACAATAATAATTTCATATATATATATGTATTTTTTTAATTTAGGGAATAATAATTTCATATATAGTTATATGGTGTTTCTTTACATATCTATGGTGATTTCTTCCTATCAATGAAGGATGAAAACATCAACTGAAGATTTAGTTTTGGAATTTTAACCGGTACGAGATTTGTGTAACGTAATAACAAGATTTAAAGTTTTTCCAAGTCAGTTAGAGTTAGATTACATATAGATTTATAATTAAGGTGATTGATTATATTGCTGTGGTTCAAATGTGATCATTGTCAGACCAAATCCTTTGTAATCATGTACGAGGTGGTTGTTGTTATTTTTTATTTATTTTTGTCTTTTTCAAGTGTTGTGGGACAATTGCAAATGCTGTAAATGGAACATTTTCTTTTTTCAAATAAAAAAATACTCCCCTTAATATATATATATATATATATATGAAGATATTAATTTGATTTCATTTCCCAAATGTAAAACAGTTAAAGATTTAAAGAGTGTATATATTTTCAATTATGGATCCAATAACGATTTGACTAATTAATAACTTCAATAATTTGTTTGATCAAGAAACGAAATAGAGACTGAAAAAAAGAAGTCTTCATATCCTGGATTATAAGTCTTTTTATATGGCCCCTCCAAACCGAGTCTCACACATACACACGCGTAGATGCAAACACACACACACATGTACACTTGACTAAGTCGATTTAGAAGTTATTTATTTATTATTATTATTACTTTTTAATTTATTCAAGAAAGGATCTATGGAGCTTTTTAATCAACCAATCAATGATTGATGCCCATACACAAACATAAGATTATGTGCGTGCCTGAAACGTACGACATGATCATATTATAAATAACAGCCCTTCCGGCTTCTTTCCTTGTACTTGACAAAAAGCACACACACATTCTGAGAGAGAGATGGCGGAGAAGGAGCAAACTGTGAAGGGTAGCGCCGGCGGCACCGGGTGGCCATGGCAGTCGAGCAAGAAGGAAGGAAGCTTGATTCCGAAACCGAGGAAGCCTGTGTCCCAAATGATGGGGGAGAAGATTGCTGAAACAATATCATCTGGAGTTAACAACATCGTCAAGAACAAGAACAAGGTTAAATCAGATGGAAGTGGTAGTTATAATTAGCTAGAGATGTGGTTCTTAATTTCATTGCATGTGTGCATGCATGCTTTCCAAGAACAATAATGCTTTCTAGTTTCTAATATTTAATGCTGTATTTAGATGAAGCATTTCTTGCTTATGAAGCTATGATTAATGTTATAAAATATATTGTTGTGTTGTGTATTTGTTTAACTCCATCAATTGATCTCATCAACGTGTTTTTTTTTTATTTCTCCTTACTATAATTTGGATTTTCTATCGTTCTTCTTACGGGTATAAGTTGTTCCTTAATGTCTTGAAAATTGAGTGAAGAAGATGAGTGATCTTTCCTAGCATTCATGAATGGAATAACTATCTTCATAAGGGAAGCTTTTAAAAGTTTACATTATTCTTTTTTTTTTTCCCTTTTCTTTCCCTTACGGTTTATTTGCTCATTTGTGTGTGTATATATCTCCATCCATCCTAAACTATGAGATTCGGTGATTTTAAAAAAAATGATTTTGTTTTCTTGCTCACTTGGCCATTCAATAATTTCAAATATTTGTACGAATGAGCAATAAACGTTAACTTTAAAAAAAGTATGAATAATTATTTGTACAAAAACTTTTCTTTTTTTGTCAGCATGTGTACTACAAGAAGTAATATTCAAGAATGAATTAATAGGTGTTACAGAAAATTCATATTAATTTGAACCTTAAATTTTAATGGATGAGATATTAAGTTGAACCTTTTCTTACTTAATTAGTAGTTTTGACATGTGCATGTGATCCCTGCCCTCCATTTTCGAGGCAAACAACGACTATTATTCCTTGTCATTTCAAATGTTTTTCGTCCAAATCTCAGATGATTACTTTCATAATGCGCGCGCTTAACCCGAACACGGAAACGAGTCACGCGCTACCCCCAGCCCGTTGACATAAGCGTTTTTTTTTTCTTAAGGAAAAAAAAAATATGTTGGAATTCGTCCAGCCACGACAGAACAACAATTAAGGGCTACTGGGGAAGGGAAAGGTTGAATTGGGAGGACCACCTGCTTGCAACTACATCTTGTATCTGCATGAAAATAGTATCACTACACTTGAAAGTTGCCACATACCAAATCTTCCAAAGCCAAAACTTTCCCTAAGATATACCACTGGGCCAAACTCTTGGTTACACATAAGCGAAAATATTAGACAACCATTTCTTTTACAAAAATTATTTTGCACTAATGGTATATTGGTGGTACGTTTTTTACACCAAAATAAAACCTACTCAAATAAGCACATTGGTGAGTAAGGTCGTTTCCTCAGGGAACGAGATTAACTCCTTCCTTCAGTTAATTGAAAACAGTTTTGGGAGAGAATTTCATTAGGATTAAAAAGAAACACAACACTTAATAAACTAAAATAATAAAACAGACTAAAACATAGAGAAAAAGGTTCTGGCAAGCACATGATTTCACACTAGTTTACGCAGTTCGTTAATTGACTCAATGATATGTTTACAAACAGAAATCAATCAGTTATGGTTACTGGCGACGGGCCATGCATAACCTCATTCCCTCTTATTTTCTGGATAGTTAGGATGACGCATCTCTAACTAATCTCCTAATTAGCTAGTAACCTAGAAAAACGCTCTACTAGATTAACCAACTAACAGCATTAGGAAAGAAGGGAACCTGATTTTAGCCAAAATACTCTGACGCAGGGCCATTCGACTACCCTATTACTCTCCCTACCTGAAGGTAGTTTTACCACTGATCGGACTCAAAGAGGACTCATCAATTTATCCGATTGGTTTGCCATTATTGTAGTTTAACTTAAGTGTGATCAATACCTAAAAAACCTGCCATAATGCTTGAACTATTATAGAGAATAACAAGAACTTCCATTCATAAACTGGAAACTGTTTAGGTCTCACGAACCTACTAAATCGATGTTACATCATGTCATTGCCGGATCAACAATCTAATTACTAATAACCAAAGAAAAGAAAGAACATAACTACGCATGCTTGAATGTAAATGGAAGAAGAAATAGAATTGTATGTAAACTAAATTACGGTGCAAAGAAAAATAAAAGAAAAGAGAGTTCATTAACCGAAGTACTGATTCGTCGTGAGAAGAATTCGTCTTCGGTCAACAAACGAAAAACTCTAATGAGAACTACATAGTAATATTCCTAGAATTGAATACCCAGCATTTAATCAGTCTCTTCTTACTATTTATAAATGAAAAACAAAGAAAGAGAAGTAAACTGCAGCAATCATGGAAACTGCATTCTCTAACTCCTCCACGCGTCGGTCAACTTCCTTCAACCGTCGGAGGTTTCTTTCCCAGCCTCCAAGTCGTTCCTTCGTCATCACCGCGATTCAACTTCTCATCAACGATCCAAAAATCTCTTTGATCGTTTCTTGAACCGCTCCTTAGCAACTGCTCTTTAATCTCCTCCGAGTGAGAGATGGAGTCCCACTTATTCTCTGCTTCTAGCTCTTAAAAAAACCAACTTTAACCAAATTGCTGCTCACGTGGTAACTTCCCCTTCGTTAAGTAATCTGCAGAAAACACTCCAAAATAAGTACAGAAATGTCTAAAGACTCCTTGAACTTCTAAGAAATTACATCACAAAATTCTGCATTATCATGTATCTAGGACCGTTTAAAATCATAAATTAACGGACCCGAAATCGAAGTTTTGGATCGATTTCGACTTTTAATCTGCAGTTTCCAATTAATTTCCTGAATTTTCTTTTTTCTTTCCAAACTTGTCTTCTACATTTTATCTCATGCATGTATGTTGTGTATTAAATTTAGTATTGAACTATTACATACCGTTTACAGACAATGAATTATTGAATTTAACAAGTGAAGTATCGCGTGTTTATTAAAATCACAGTTATCACATTTATTGAAGTCAGGTGTTCAAGTGTCATGGACTATTTTTGGGCGATAAAGTATTAAATTTAACAGTTAAAATATTATAGTGATATTAAAACAACTAGTATCGTCCATATTAAAAGAGACCGTGAAACGATGAGAACCCTCAAAATTAGTAGATGGTTAACAAGTTTCGCTTTAATTAATTACTACGAGATATATCAAATCACACAACTGAAAATGAAAGAACAAAAAAACGCCACGTTCATGGACCTGAAAATGTCCTATATCTTAGATGCGTCTAAAACGGATGATTATGTTCCTTTTCTATGGGGCAATATTTTTGTTTATATATGACCAACTTTTGGATGTGTAAAGCATAAAAAGGGACAAGACATGTTCCCACATGATTGCGAATTGAATGGAACTTTGATTCATGTCTTCTAATCCGACAACAAAATTGGGTACTAGTGGTCCGAACAGTAAGTAAAATCACACGATGATACGTGAAAGTTCAATCTGATTTGCCAGTTTAAAAAAAAGAAAAAAAAAAACTGATTTTAGTTTGATTATATCAGGGAACAAAAACATATTGAATTAAAAAGGTTAATTTAGTAAGCTTTTGGATCGTATACATTATTAACCACCAAGGACGAAAGAAGCTAGTCTTTTTTTCTTTTATGAGTTTTAGAGTACAATATCTAAAAATACAATTTATTTATTATTTTATTTTATTTTATTCCTATGTTACTTTTTAAGCATTTTAATTATAAATTACACTTAATTATCCAAGTCAGTCTTCAACACTCTTTCATTAGTAAGAATAACTAACATTTAGGAAAAAAAAAAAAAGAAAAACAAAGAAAAAGTTATTGAAATTGCAAAGGGGAAGAAGACATAACGTCGAAGGTGCCGGGGAAAGCATTATAAATTTACTATGTTTGGTTAGTGAAATCCAACAAAAAAAATGCAAATGTAATGTCATTTTCTGGGATTGTTGTTTTCAGTTTGGGGAAGAAATTAATTAATGTCGATCGTGGGGTTGCAATTATTTCATGCATTGGTCAGTTGTCTCCAACATCTGTACAAAGATTGTACTTAAATGTTTTCACGTCTTGATCATTTCTAAATTTTGTCCCTCCTATCTCTCTCTCTCTTCTTTTAGACGTCTCATCTCATTTTTTTTCTGTCCATATCTCACGCACTATTTAGCCATATCTAGATTATGTTGAAGTCTTCCTTTTTTTTTTCGGAATCGATATTTGCAGCGACGGAATCGATATTTGCAGCGACATTTTTGCGTGAAAAGACCGAAATGTCCTTGGGGTAAAAAAAATTTAAAAAAATTTAAAATTTCCAATATGATGGAAAATTTTTTTTTTTAAAAAAAAATGTCGCCGGTCGGCGGCGATGGTTTTGTGGAAAACCATCACCCGGCGACGGCGATGGTTTTGTGGAAAACCATCGCCGGGCGATGGTTTTCCACAAAACCATCGCCGGCGACCGGTGATGGTTTATCTTTGTATAAACCATCGCCGGTCTCCGGCGATGGTTTTGTAGAAAACCATCGCCGTCGCCGGGTGATGGTTTTCCACAAAACCATCGCCGGCGACCGGCGATGGTACCCCCTCCCCTTAAAAGTTGAGATTTTTGATATTTGCAGCGACCACCGGGCGGATCTTCCCCATTCCGGTAAAAAATTTCACAATTTTGACAAAACTACTAATAAATTCGGACATAATACAAGTAAAATAATTAATAAAACTACATAAAAGAAGGAAAAAAAAAAAAAAAAAGACCAAAGAAAAAAACCACGCCGGCGACACTTTTGCAAAAGTGTTGCCGGCGACCGGCGACACTTTGGTTTTTTTTTTCTTTTTTTTATGTAGTTTTATTAATTATTTTACTTGTATTATGTCCGAATTTATTAATAGTTTTGTCAAAATTGTGAAATTTTTTACCGGAATGGGGAAGATCCGCCTGGTGGTCGCTGCAAATATCAAAAATCTCAACTTTTAAGGGGAGGGGGTACCATCGCCGGTCGCCGGCGATGGTTTTGTGGAAAACCATCACCCGGCGACGGCGATGGTTTTCTTTGTATAAACCATCGCCGGTCTCCGGCGATGGTTTTGTGGAAAACCATCGCCCGGCGATGGTTTTCCACAAAACCATCGCCGTCGCCGGGTGATGGTTTTCCACAAAACCATCGCCGGCGACCGGCGATGGTTTTCCGGCGACATTTTTTTTTTAAAAAATTTTTTTCCAGCATATTGGAAAATTTAAATTTTTAAATTTTTTTTTTACCCCAAGGGCATTTCGGTCTTTTCACGCAAAAATGTCGCTGCAAATATCGATTCCGTCGCTGCAAATATCATGCCCCTTTTTTTTTTCCCCTTTGTCAAAAAGATTATGATGTAAAGCCGACAGAGGACCACAGTCCACAGTCAGCAGCAAAATCTTTTCGTATCATTATTTTTTTAATGTATAATTTATTATGAGTATTAAGATAAAACACTTAAAATAATAATTTATTTAATTTATATTCTTACTTATTAAGTATGTGTTAATTGTGAACTATATATAATTATATTAGATAAAAATATTTTTAAAATGACTTTTTTAATAAAACGGAAGGAGTAGTATTAATGAAAATTAAGGGGATGACCGAGAGGACTTTTACAAACCACGTATTAATTGGCCTAACTATTCTATTAAGCCAAGGAAAACACAAGGACTCCATGCCAACGCGCTTGACGCAAATTAAATCTATTTTGTTGAGGTGTGGTAAAAATAAAAAAAATTAAAATTAATTGATGAAGGTACGCTCTCTCTGTTCTATATAAAGAATTATACTATTTTGAATTAAATCAAAATAATTGTATCACTCAATTCTTTAAATGAGACAAAAGGAATCTATGTTATCTACAATAAAAATACATTTGTTGTACTTTTATTTCACAAGAAAAGAAAAGAAAAAAAGAAGATAAAGAAACGGCGCACGTCATTAAGACTTCCTATTGGACGTTCTATTAGATAAGTCAAGCGATTTCCAAATTTATCCTTAATATGAGACTTTAATTTAAAATCATATGCTTTTATCAATAAACCATTAATGATTTGATATTAATGTTGAGAGCATTAATTAGGGAGGTTTATCAGTCATTTAAAAGGATAATAAATGCGAAAAACTCTCAAACATAATTGATTTTGGATCACTGAGGATATTATATAGAACAAATGACACGGTAGGCTACCCAACTATTTGTAATGTGGACTTTTAATCACAAATTTTTATATATATATATATATATATTGTTGTATTAGTCTACTGAACTTTCAAAAACGTATCCTTTCACTAATTCTATTAAATTTGAAGGTTAATTTTAATAAAAATTGATTTTTTTTTTGTTACTTTGGTAATTCAACCTATTTTGTTAATTTTTGGGGTTGATTTTGATTATTAATTTTGTAGCTTGTTCTCATTTCTATTACCTTTTATTTTAATCCAAAATCATACATAATTTGTAGAAATTTAGCATACGTACATTATAGGGTTAATTACGCAAAACTCTCTTGTAGTTTGCGAAAGTACAGGATGACCCCCTTATGGTTTAAAAAGCTACGCAAAACTCTCCCTGTGGTTTTAAAACCCTGTAAAGTAGACGAAAATCTTAATTTGTGACCAAATGACCCTTATTCAGTCAAACATTTCAAAAGGTTGGTTAATTTTTTTCCGTAGAAATTTTTAACATTATTGTCTACTAATTATAATTATTATTCATTCCTCCCTTTAAAAGACTTTGGCTTAAAAAATATATAAATCTTTGGCTCCGATTAGACAAATATTTGAAAAACGTTTTTTTTTATTATAAATTTATAAGTAAGAAAAACTTTAAAATGTGTTTTGCAACCAACTTTGTGAAATGTTCTTAAAAACAATTTTAAAGAAAAGTATACTGCAAGTATAATTTATGAAGTATAAAGGAAACATGTTTTATAAAATTTTTAAATTATTATTAATTCGAAAATTTAAACCTCTTTATGTATTTCCCTCTAACACCAAAAAATAAATAAAAACAAAAAATCCCCAGCCCATCTCCTCACTGCAACCCAACCAAAAAAAATTTCTCATTCCCTACCCAGGTTTACCCAGATCAAAAAAAAAAAAAAAAAAAAAAAAAAAACACTTGTTGTTTGTTTTAGTCTCATTTTAGGAAAAACACAACTTTTTTGAGAAAAAATCTATAACCAAATACTCTCATTTTTTACTAAACTCAAAATTTAAAATTTAAATTTCCCTTTAAAACTATACTCATATTTTTAAAATAATAACATCATCATTATCTATTTTCTACACAATTTCCCATAAAACAATTCCCTCCCAAAAAAATTTCCTCCCTAAAAAAAAAAAAATCTCCTATTTGAGTTACAAACCAAACAGAACAAAAGCCTTTTTATAAAATTTGTTTGAGAAACACTTTTATAATTTTTTTTTTTTGAAGTATTTCTCCAAACAGGGCCTTTATGCCTTTTAAATTTTAATGTACATTACATAAAATCTAATTTCTCGCAACTTTAATATATAATCCGTGCATCTTTTTCTGTTAAAGTCAACCATAAAATTTAACAAAATAGGTGAAAAAGTCAGATTTTAAAAAGTTAAGTGGCCAAAGTGATAAAAAAAAAAAAAAAATTTCTACCAAAGTTAGCCTTAAAATTTAACAAAATGATTAAAACGATACGTTTTTAAATATTCCATGGGTAAAAGTTCACTTTGCCAATAGGTGGATGGCGTATGGTGTGATTTACCCTATTATATATAGAGTAAGTTGCTCCATGTTGTTTCTGTCGCTACTTTAATTAAAATTTTCAAGTGAATTTATGTTGGTGACTATTGATTGTCACTATTATGCTAATGTTTATCGATTCAAAATGTTAAAATTGCCCAATGTTTTCAAGTTATTCGTACGGAAAATTATTGAGTGCATCGGATGTATAATTTAATACAGTACAGTCAGCTAATCATAAATTGATAATTATGATTTTATTTATTCATGGATCCCCTACATGTATATCTATTTTACCACTATTTCACCTGAATGTGCTTGGCTGCATAATCCTATGTGGTGCAACAAATACACCGAATAATCACATAAAATTCTGTGATTGTTCTCGAGTAATTTACGAATGGAATCAAAAAGGGCCTTGGGAAGTTCCCGCAATTAATGATTTTAATTTATAAATAATATATAATTTTAAAATTTTTTTTTCTTATAAAGTTGCACTATATGTGCTCATAGGAACCTTCGTAAAAATGTGAGTTCACAAGAGAGAACCCTCCAGTAGACGGAAAATTGAAAGAAATTGCTAGCGGTTCTAGTTATAGATTGTGGGCTTCGTAATCGTACGTAGCGGCGGATTCAAAATAAAAAGTAGAGTATATTAGTTGCATTTTAGGGCAAATTAAATTACATTTATATTCTTAAATTTTGAATATAACTACGAATCCATCCTACTATTTTGAAAAAATGCAAATAATTGTATGAACTCATCAGACGATAAAAAGTAATTCAAACAGCAAGGAGTTACTTGTATTTTACAGGTTTTGACTTTGTCTTCCTGTGAGTTCAGAGAATTATTTGTATTTTTTCAAAACAGTAGAAATTGACTCATAGTTATATCCAAAGTTCATGAAGATAAATGTAATTCGCCCTAAATTTTTTTTGTATATGTGGCCCCTCCATATTCATTGCCTTCCCAACTGTATCTGACTGCACCATCATACATGATGCAGCATATATATTGAATAATCTCTTGCAAAGTTCGTTTGGTGGTGCCACTTTTGCTACTTTTCCCATATACTCCATATCTTATACTTTTCCCTCAAATTTCCCTCATGCTTCGCAGAAATTAAGGAAGCAATATGCAGCACCAATGCGTGTTATTTCTCAGACCATTCCACGTTAGTTATAATCGATGAAAACTAAGGAACTTGTACAAATTAATACATAATACGTACGTAGGTAGTAACAACATTAGCAATAGGAGAAACTTCATCATTATATATATATATATATATATCTATCTATCTATAAATCACCCCTCAATCATCATCTCTTACGTATTCCTAGTGAAGAAGCAAGTCTTCAAGCTTTTTTTGAAAAAAAAGGGGGAAATTGATTAAACATCGATCGGAGGTGAGAATATGTTGGATAAGGAGGAGGTGGATAAAAGGAAGGGTACAAATTATAAAGAGGGAAATCCAGATGATGAAGAAACGACGACTAAGGTAATTGCAGGAAACAAGGTTAAGAGAAATGAAGACGACGACCACCGCAACAGTAATCTTCCGCCCAAAAAGAGATGGGCTAAGGAGACTGTCACGGCGGACAAAGGTGGCGATTCCAAAAATTCCGGCAAAGAATAATCAACATACATGCATGCATAATAAATTAATTAAGCATCTTTTTTAAATTTTTTTTTTTTTCTCATTTAGTTGATCGTACGTGCATGTTTAGTTACTCTTCAAGATGTCTATCGGAGTTATATATATGTGTCATCTTCTTTTCCTGACTTCCGTTTGTACTATATACACACACATAGATGGAGCACGTGGTATAACTTGACTAATATAATTGAAGGAGCGAAATATTATATGTAGCTAAGAGATATATATTTATTATTAAAAAATTTTTTAGGGGTCAAATAATTATATACATATTTTTTATTATTAAATATACCTATATAACAGTATATATATATATATATATATATGTGTGTGTGTGTGTGTGTATATTTTTGGAGGGGCCAGGGCCATTCCTTCTGCCTCTGTATACATATATATATTCACAGTTAGAGAACTAGAAAATACATTTTAAAAATTCCTGAAGAGTCCAATATATGAATTTTTTTAAAACAATTAAATATATTATTAAAAAATTTAAGAGTTAAATATATACGAGTGAAAGAGGATGTTGAAGGTTCCGGGAACCACCCCAACCCCTTTGGATCCGGCCATGTAAATATATATGTGGAAAAAAAAATTGAAAAATACTTCCTCCATTCCATTAGAAGAGTCCATTGTGAAAAATATTTTTTGTTCCAATAAAAAAATTCACTTTTAAATTTTTTACTTCTGTTACCCTTACCATTCATAATAAGTTATACATTTGTTAAAGTGAATAATTTTAATAGAATGGATGGAGTATATATTTTCTTGGTGTTGATGAAAACGCATGCAGCTTCTATGTTGTTTGCCACAATATTAATTGCGAAGTTTACTCCTACAACAAGTAGTTAGTTAATTAAATTAACTACACTTTTGCCAATTAAGTGAGATAATTCATTAGCGACTGCATAGATAAATTAACAAATCTGTGACCTACAAGTTCTGAATTTTATCATTCGTCTGAGATCATCAATGGAATTAATATCCCATAATATACATTTTCTTTATCTCATTAAAATAATATATCTAATAATATAATTATTTCTCAATTACAAAATACAATTCAAAATCAATTTTTATATGAGACGGAAAAAGTATAAAAAAAAACTCCGTTAATTAATTAACTAATTAATATTTTCATCTTCTCAGGGCTCGTTCGTCTTTCCGTGGAAAAGTGGAAGAAATCTAACAGAATTTTCTTATCAAGTGCTGTTTCCAGTTAAAGGTGTACACGAACATATATATATATATATATATATATATATATAATTATATATTACTACAACTAATAATCATTATGTACTAAGTATTATTTCCTTTTGTTTTATTTTAAAGTTTTAAGGTTTATTGCTTCATATATCACACATATCTCTTCTTATGCTATTCGAACCCATATCTCTTCTACGGTGCAATGATTTATTCTATCTAACACTTTTTCTCTTTTATTTTAATTACTAGAATAAATCGCCATTAAAAGAGAGAGAAAATCTTGTTTCATCACTTCCATGGAACGATGAGGGTGTGTTTGTTTCCCATGAAATTGAGATATGGAATTGGAATGGGGATTCTAATTTCAATTCTATTGTTTGTTTGTAAAATAATTTTAAGAATTGAAATTGAATTTCAATTCCAAATACCTCTAATTCCACAATTTCAATTATTTAGTTGGAACTAAGAATTCTAATTCTAATTATAATTCTATTGATATATATTATGTACTTGTTGTGTGGTGTGTGTGTTTGTGTGTGCGGCTGTGTGTGTGTGTTTGTGTGTGCGTGATATATATATATATATATATATATATATATATATATAGGGAGAGAGAGAGACCCAAAGTGGCTTTTTTTTTTCGTGTTTCAATTTTCTTTTTTTTTTTTTGTGTTTCTTTGTTCAATTTTTTTTAATTAATTTTTTCTTTTATTTGATTTTTTTTTCAGCCCATAAATGCTTATGTTAGTATTTTTTAAAATAATAATTTTTTTCACCGTTGCGTTTTGATAAGTATTTTAGACCAAAATAAATAAATAAATAAATATGAGAAATAATTTAAAAGGTGTTTAGGCTAGCATATCGTAAACACATTTTTTATATATATTTTTTATTATACGTGTAATTATCTAAAATTATATTTAATAGCTACAAAATATAATGATGATTAATATTTTCTTAAATAAAGTAAATAAACATATTTTCTTTATAATTTTAAAAGTAAAAAATTTAAATTTTAAAAAATTAAGGTTGGAGATTCTATTTATTTTATTTTTTGGTTTGGGGTGATGGGGGGGGGGGGGGGGGGGGGGAGTAGGGGCCTAGGGGAGCGGGGAAACGGGGTTTTTTTTTTGGTTTTGGGTGAGGGTGGGTTGGGGAGGTTTTTTTTTTTTTTTTTTTCGTTCTCGGGGTTGGGGTAGGGTTTCTGATGTGGGTATGTGCATTATTTTTTGTTGCGCTGGGATGATTTTATTTATTTATTTTTTTTGGTTCAGACCATTTTCAAGTTTTTATTTTTCTCAAAATAAAAATCTGGTCGATTTAGGTCACGTCCCGAATTCAACAAACTGAATTGTCATTTTCGGGGCATGCACCGAGTCTAACCCGAACCATTCGGTATGTGTTGGGTCGACCAGTCTAAACACCTCTATATTAATAACACAAAAAAGAATAGTAAATATGACTATTTAATTTGCAATTATAAATGAATTCTAATTTTACATAAAATTTTAAGCTTCCAAACAAATAAAATTAGAATTGCAATTCAATTTTGACACAATTCTATCACTCTATCAAACAATGGAATTCAAGTGGATTTGTAATTCTAATTCTAAACTTCAATTCTATAGAGTTTCAATTCCAATTCAATTCCAATTCCGTTCAGCCAAACGGACCCTGAGAGTAATCTAACAAGATTTTCTTACGTGTGTTTAGTAGTTTTTATATTTGATTTAATATATAATCAAGCAATATTGTTTCATACAAATTAACGTTTTGTATTTTGTAAAAGTTACATTCTAATGTAATGGGATCAGATCTTCTAACTTACTTTTAGTTTCTCGTATGTCATAAATGAGTTTAGTATACCGTCAAAACAAAAACTAAGTATTAAAAAACATGTGTACGTTTATGTTGTGTTATACAAATGAGATATTGAAAGTGAAATGTAAGATTCAAGCTAAAGTTATATAGTAAGAATATTAATATCGAGGGGAGGGTTGGGGGTGGTGGTAAAGGGAGAGCCTTGTAAGTCGAGATCATAGGTTCAAATCTTAATGATAAAATAAATTAATAAAAACATGGTGTAAAAAATAATGGAAAAGAAAAGAAATATCGATAGATAACCTCATAGGCTTCTAAAGACGTTCCACCTATGTCTTGGTTTGACATGAAAAGATTGTTTGTTTGACAAAGTAGTATTTGCTGTCCGAGTAAAAGTAAATTTGGTAGAACAACACAAGATGCTTCTTAGCATTTCTGAAATTTGTTTTTTACAGAGCCAAATCTTACGTAATAAGTTTGTGCACATTTTCAGTCAATCTAACAATTTTTTCCTCTTATATCTTAACAGAAATTAAAATTTCCACATTGTAAATTTTTATCTAAATATTAAATATAATATGATTTTCTCTCTCTTTTCTTAAACTAATACATACAGTGAAAGTTCCATGAAAGAAAAAAAAAATAATAAAGTGAAAGTCTCACGTTAGACGAATGTACAATCTGATAGAAGACTCGACCACAGGCGCAACACTTTCTTTTTATGTTTGTTTACAAACAATCAATACTTTTTCATTTTATTTTATAGGTACTACGTTCTATTCATAAATTAAAGCTTTTTATTTTTATTTTTAATGTAAATTGGCTACTTTTTAAATTACTAAGCGCTACCTTTTTAAACATATACTACTTGTACCCATAAAACCGATATATTTTATTTTATTTTATTTTTTTAGAAATATGCACGATTTTATATTTAACAGGCACTACTTTTACCCCTTACTATCGATACTTTTTATTTTATCGACACTAATTCTACCCTTAAAATCAATACGACATGTATAAGAGATTATACGCGATATATTTTTTTTTCCTGTCTCCTTTATTGTTTATAAACAAGCAATACATTATTAGGTAACGAGGGAATAGCTGACCGATTGATCTTCTGATCACTTCTACGGAAAGGTCCGGGAAATCTGACATAATTCTCTTATTAATTATGTATTATTACTTTCAAATAATTTTTTATTTTCAACTTGGTATATAATTAAGTGATACTCGTCCTATATATAAAGAGTCATGTTTTTTTTAAATATATAACTTTTTATGAGGGGTAAAATAAAACACATAAAATAATTAAGTGATTTGACACTATATTACCACTTGCTACTTTCTATGTACGGTTTAATTATGGGTCATCCATTAACATATTAATAACTGTATGCCAAGTAAACAAATTAAAAAATTGACTTTTTTTATATAATAATCTTTTATTTAGAAATATGATTATTTTAATAGAATGGATGGAGTATTTATTTTTTCCTTATATACTGAACAAAAACAGAACTACAGAAAGCTTTAGAACAAAAGAGAGAAAATTGAGAGAGAAATATTTTTCTGTATTGCATAATGATTCACACCTTATAATTAACACTACAGACTCACATATATACTCAAACTTTCAGTGTGCTTATCAAGCTAACTAAGCTAACGTCCCTGATTAATTAACTACAACAATGACAGCTATGCAATGAACTAAGCTAATCAAAAAAGGACACCTGTACATTGAGCTAACTAACATTCTAACTTGAGTTAAACATTGACTTTGAGAATGATCAATGCAAGTGGCATGGATAATTAATTGTCTTGTCCACGTGGCAATGGTAATGGATAACCATTGTAAGCTGCTTAATGTGGCAAGTTGCATCTGAGTTGCTGAGCTGCTACTGTGATCTGCGATCCAGTGCTGTGATTTGTCGCAGTAGCTCAGCTGTTGTTGCTTCATTTCTCTTCACACCTCTCTGAAGCTGGAGGTTGATGACAGTCAACCAACCTAGCTTGGAACTGAGATAAGAAAACTGAGGAGAGGGCAAGCTTTTTGTGAAAAGATCAGCAACGGGAACATGAAGTAAGTCCAAAAGGCCTTCTTTGTATTTGTTGCGGAAAATGTGGCAATCAATCTCCAGGTGTTTAGTGCGTTCATGAAACACATGATTAGCTGTGATGTGGAGAGCAGCTTGATTGTCACAATGGAAAAGAACAGGGATAGGAACATGAAACTGTAGTGAATGAAGGATATAAAGAATCCATTGAAGTTCACATGTTGTACTGGCCATGCTCCTATACTCAGCTTTAGCAGAGAACTTAGAAACAGTAGCTTATTTCTTTGTTTTCCGGGAAACAAGAGCCGAGCCAAGAAAGATGCAAAAGCCTGTTAGGGAACGTCTGGTTTTCTTGCATGCTACCTAGTCAGCATCACAAAAAACTTGAAGTTGAGGAGTGAGATTGGAAGGATAAAATAGGCCAAGTGAAGAACAACCCTTGAGATATTTAAGGACATGAAGAACTACTGATGAATGGCATGTGCCAAATTAGGCCTAGTGAATCCCAAATAGAGTGACCTGCCAACTAATCTTCTATATTTATCTGGTTCAGAGAAAGGGAGAGAGTTAGTAGTGTCAAGATTCTGGCCTTTAACCATGGAGTGGCTGCATAATGAGCTTCAAGAAGACCAGCATTAGCAAGAATGTCTAGAACATACTTCCTTTGATTAAGGTAAGACCTTTCTCTAATCTGGCCAATTCCACACCCAAAAAATATTTGGCTTTCCCCAGATCTTTAATAGTAAATATGTAGTGTAGAGACTGCATAATAGCTATGATCTCTGGTTTAGAGTTCCCAGTAATGAGTATGTCATCAACATATACCAAAAGAGCAATAAAAACAGTCCCATTTTGAAGAACAAACAGTGGTCATGCTCACACAGAGAGAACCCGTAGCTCTTGCGATAATCTGTGAGCTCATAGTTCCATTGTCTGGATGGTTGTTTCAACCCATATAATGATTTCTTCAACTTACAAACCTGATTTTGCAGATGAGTATAGCCTGGAGGAGGAAGCATGTAAACCTCTTCTTCTAAATTGCCATGCAAGAAAGCATTATTGATATCAAGCTAATGAATAGGCCAGGATTTAGCAGCAGCTATGGCTAGAAGAAGTCTCACAGTTACTGTTTTGACAACAGGTGAGAAGATTTCAAAGTAGTCTTCCCCTTTAATTTGAGTGTACCCCTTTTCAACCAATCTAGCTTTGAATCTGTCCACAGATCCATTTGGTTTTCATTTAATCTTGTATACCTACTTGGAGCCAATAGCTTTCTCACTAGGAGGTAGAGAAGTCAATTCCCAGGTATCATTAACCTTAAGAGCTCTCAATTCATGATTCATAGCTTCTACCCATTCATCTTTATTTTTAGCTTGCGAATATGAATAAGGCTCATGTATTGTTGAAATGTTTGCTAAAAAATCCATGTATGCAGATGAAAAGGGAGAAGTGGACAAATAAGGAAGTGTATGAGGATGAGATGTGCTTGCTGCATGTGAAATTAAGGAAGGTGAGGAAGTTACAGTATGAGAAGCCACAAAATCCTGCAACCAACTAGGCTTAATTATAATTCTAGAACTTTGTCTAGGAGGTACAGGAGATTGATGAGAATTGGAATGAGATTCTTGTTGAGAAATTTGTGGAGAACTAGATACCCGAGGGGTGAGTGATCTGGAGGGTTGAGTTGCAGAATGGGTATTTGGTTTAGAAACTCTATTGTAGCCAGTATGACAGGATAGATCAGGTTCTGTAAGGAAGGAATCCTTAGTAGACATGTGAGGAAGAGGGATAGCTATATAAGGAGTAAGTTGATGATTTTGGTATGGGAAGATAGACTCATGAAATACAGCATCTCTGGAAGTAAAAACCTTATGATCTGCTAAATTGTAAAGTTTGTACCCCTTTTGCCCACAGGATAACCAAGGAGGATAGATTTGAGGGCTCTAGGTGCAAACTTGTCTTTGTGAGGCTTGGTAACTAATGCAAAACACAAGCACCCAAAAGCTTTGAGATGATCAAGGTTGGGTGTTGTTTGGTAAAGAAGTTCATGGGAGTTTTCCAGTTCAGAATTGCAGTAGGCAATCTGTTTACAAGGTAAGTTGCAGTAAGTATAGACTTAGCCCAAAATATCTTAGGGAGATTGGATTGGAACATGAGGGATCTTGCTATTTGAAGGAGGTGTTTATGTTTCCTTTCCACTATCCCATTCTGCTGAGAACTATAGGCACAGGTTTTTTGATGCAGTATTCCAAATTTGGAAAAAATGACTTGACAGTTATGGCTAATAAACTCACCCCCATTGTCCGTCCTAACAGTTTTTACAGAGAGGGAAACCTGAGTTTTAACCATATTTAAGAAAGTTTCTATTATATGAGAAGTCATCTCTTTATGTTGAATGAAAATGCCCAAGTTGATCTACTAAAATCATTAACAATGGTGACAAAGTAAGTATAACCATTTAGAGAAGGTTTAGAATAAGGTCTCCAAGCATCAATATGTCTCAATTGAAATCTCTCAGAAGATTTTGATGTGCTTACAGGAAATGGAAGTCTTTGTTGTTTAGCTAAAGCACAAGTCTCACATGAACTAAACTGACAACCATTTACTAAATCTATCAATTTGAGTTTCTTTATTACATCAGAGGAACTATGTCCTAGTTTAAGATGCCACAGATAAGCTTTCTTATTTGTAGAAGTTGCAAAAATAGGTAGAATAAACATATGAACAGCAAATGAGTAAGCAAAGGAATTGATAGTGGTAGGTTCAAAAGAGCTTCTATTAACAATGTATAAGCCTTTTATGATCCTGCCAACACCAATAGTTTTAAGAGTAGCTTGGTCCTGTAAGATGCAAAATTTGGGATAGAAAAGGAACATAATCTTAGCAGCAGTAGCACATTTTCGTACTGAAAGAAAATTAAACTTTGATAAAAATATAAAAGAAAAGATTTGTTGAACAATGATTTTATTGTGTGTTTAACATTGTACAAAGAGAGCCTATATATAGACTAGGTATAGGCTAAGTGTAGTACAAGTAGTACAAGTAGTACACTAGGTGTAGTACAAGTAGTACAATAGTACAAGTAGTACAAGTAGGATACTGTGTTAAGCCCATTGGACTAATCTATACACTAACAGCCCATTGGGCTAATCTATACACTAACATCCCCCCTCAAACTCAAGGTGGCAAGGAGGAAGCCAACTGGAGTTTGGATATAAGATCTCGAAGACGACCAGGTGGGTGAGATTTGGTGAAAATATCAGCAGGCTGGTCAGCAGATGATATGGAGAATAACTTGAGAGTGCCTTTCTTGAGATGCATGCGAGTAATGTGGCAGTCGATCTCAATGTGCTTGGTACGTTCGTGGAAGACATCATTATGAGCAATGTAGATATCACTACGATTGTCACAATAAAGAGGAGTAGCAATGGGTTGTGGAGCATCCATGTCAGCCAAGAGCCAGCGCAGCCAGACAAGCTCACAGGTGGTATCGGCAAGGGCATGATACTCAGCCTCAGTACTGGAACGGGAAACAACTTCTTGCTTTTTGCTACGCCATGAGACAAGAGAAGTACCCAACAGGAAACAGAAGCCCGTGATAGAGCATCGATCAGTCGGATCACCAGCCCAGTCCGCATCTGAATAAGCATGAAGCTCAAGTGAAGACTGAGAGGAATAGTGGAGACCATGATAAAGTGTACCCTTGACATATCGGAGTATCCGAAGAACAGCAGCATAGTGAACAGAACGAGGGCCATCCATGAATTTACTAACCATACCCACAGCATGTGAAATATCGGGACGAGTAACAGTGAGATAGATTAGACTACCAACCAGCTGACGATAGCGAGTAGCATCAGATAAAGGTTCACCGTCTAAGGGTGTGAGCTTGGCATTATATTCCAAAGGAGTGGAAGCAGTCTTGTTGTCAGTGATACCGGCTTTGGAGAGAAGATCAGAAGCATATTTAGCTTGGGAAAGATAGTATCCATCAGAGGATGAGGTAACCTCAAGCCCAAGAAAATAGCTGAGAGTGCCCAAATCTTTCATCTCAAAATGCTGACTGAGAAAGTACTGGAGAGAGCGGATACCTGCAGAATCATCTCCAGTAATAATCATATCATCAACATAGAGAAGAACAAGAGTGATACCAGCAGAAGATTTGCGAACGAAGAGAGCAGTGTCATGAGGACTCGAAGTGAAACCCTGCTGAGCAACAACTGAGCTGAACTTTTCAAACCAAGCTCGAGGAGCCTGCTTGAGGCCATAAAGAGCACGACGAAGACGACAAACTTGACTGCCTAAATGTGGATAACCAGGGGGTGGTTGCATGTACACTTCTTCATTAAGGTCACCATTGAGGAAAGCATTTTTCACGTCCATTTGATAAAGAGGCCAACGGCGAACAGCAGCCACAGCAATGAGACAGCGGACAGATGTAAGGCGAGCAACAGGAGCAAATGTTTCCTCATAGTCAATGCCATACTGTTGGGTAAAACCCTTGGCAACTAGGCGAGCCTTGTAGCGTTCAACAGATCCATCAGCCTTGGTCTTGATCTTGTAGACCCACCTACAACCTACTACAGTCTGACCAGGAGGCAAATCAACCATATCCCAAGTGTGATTTTTATTAAGGGCATCTAGTTCATCATTCATAGCTTGCTGCCAAAGAGGGTCAGTATGTGCCTCACGATAGGTGCGAGGTTCATAGAGGGTGGAAAGGGCAAAAGAGCAGTGATAATCAGAGAGATAAGAGGGAGGAATGCTTACCCGAGTGGAACGACGAAGTTCTGGACCATCAAGAGATTCAGGAGATGGTGGTGCCACAGGATCCAAGACAGGCAGGTCATGTGCCGAGGACAGAACCGTAGATGAGTCGTCTGGAGAGGCAGCCGATGTTGAAGAATCCTCCACAAGTTTAGGATAGAGAGGGAGAAGAAGATCAGTAAAAATGGGAGACTCGGAGGAAGAGGATGCAGGAAACTGCTGGAGACTCGTAAAAGGACGATGTTCCCAAAACTCAACATGACGGGAGACACGAAGACGACGAGAAATGGGATCATAGCAGCGAAATCCCTTTTGAGATACACCATAACCAAGGAAACAACAGAGACGAGCACGAGGTTGGAGCTTTGTTCGTTCATGAGTAGGAAGAGAGACAAAGCAAGCACAACCAAAAACCCGAAGAGATGAGTAGTCAGGGGTTTGACCATAGAGAAGCTCAAATGGTGATTTGTTGTGTGTAGTTGGTGAAGGGATGCGATTAATGGTGTATACAGCAGTGAGGGCAGCCTCACCCCAAAAACGTTCAGGAAGAGAGGCAGAAATGAGAAGGGTACGGACAACATCAAGAATGTGACGATGTTTTCGTTCTGCACGACCATTTTGTTGGGAGGTATAAGGACAAGACCGCTGAGTAAGGGTACCATGATTGTCTAAAAAGAATAGGAAAGACTTATCATTATATTCTTGAGCATTATCTGATCGAAAAACTTTGACAGTGCGATTAAACTGTGTTTGAATCATTTTATGAAATGTTTGATAAACAGACACAAGTTCAGACCTATGATGAAGCAGATAAATCCAAGTATATCGAGAAAAATCATCCACAAATATGACAAAATATCTAGATCCCCCCTCAGTAGGAACAGGTGCAGGACCCCAAATATCAGAATGTATAAGATCAAAGGGTGCGGAAGAAAAGGAGTCACTATTATTAAAGGGCAATTTTGTTTGTTTGCCAAAATGACAAGAAGTACAATCAAATTTTTGAAACTGAACCAAACCTAAATGACCTTGAGAAGCCAACAGCTGAAGACGAGATAAGGATGGATGACCAAGACGAGCATGCCATAGATCAGGTGAGGAGGTAATAGTGGCAGCAGCTGCAGAAACGACTCGGGAAGGAATTTTCAGGTCATGAACCTCAAACATGCGACCAACCTTACGGCCTGTCCCAAGAACTTGACCTGTCAAGGGATCCTGCACTTCCACACCATGATTAGTAAAGAGAACATCTACGCCTAATTCACAAAGTTGGCCAACAGACAGCAAATTGAGGGATAACTTTGGGATATGAAAAGTGTCACTAAGGGATAAACAAGGAGAAGAGATTGTTCCTTTATGACTAACAGGCATAGGAGTTCCATCAGCAGTGTAAATGGTGATTGGATGTTCTAAGAGTGCCTTATCAGAAAATTGGGATTCATCAGGAGTCATATGGTTACAACAAGCAGTATCAAAAAACCAAGAATGGTTACCTGAGGTGACAGATAGGGCAGTGGAAGTACGGGATAAAACCTGTTGAACAACTGCCTCAATATCAGCCGTAGTAAGTGAGGAAGTCGAAGGTGGACCGGTAGGAACCGATGGATCAGAAGGAGATACAGCAGCTACCCGAGGAAGAGAAGCTTTATTCTGCTCTTGCATAAATTTCTGCAGTTTGCGACAAACGGAGATGTCATGCCCTTTAGCACGGCAAAACTCACAGCGAATACCTTTGGAAGACTGAGAGGTGGGACGCCCAGAGTTTATTCGTGGAGGAGCAGTGAATGCAGCAATGGGAGGCTGTGGAGATGGTGTAGCCAATACATGGTCAGATGATGACATGTTTGCTGAAGTGGCAGACGTGCGCTGGTGGTGCAGAGGTGACTCGAGGCGCGTGAAGGCGCGTGGTGTCAGGCACAGAACCGGCTGTCGGCGCGTGTTGGGCGCGTGGGAGACCGAGTTCTGGAAAGAGTTGTGGGCGTGACGGCGGGACTATTCTTCTGACCGGATTACCGGATGAAGATGAGGGCAGCGGAAGAACGCCGGAAATATCCACAGGAACCAAAAGAATTAGAGCAATGGCTCTGATACCATGATAAAAATATAAAAGAAAAGATTTGTTGAACAATGATTTTATTGTGTGTTTAACATTGTACAAAGAGAGCCTATATATAGACTAGGTATAGGCTAAGTGTAGTACAAGTAGTACAATAGTACAAGTAGTACAAGTAGGATACTGGGTTAAGCCCATTGGACTAATCTATACACTAACAGCCCATTGGGCTAATCTATACACTAACATGAAGCTAGAAATATGCGAACAATCTATCGATCTGTGAATTTAGAGTTAGAAATCCTGTGTGGGAAACACTTTTGACAGAACCATCAGGCAAGCATACTGGTGTAAAATTAGAAACAGGCTTAGAGGCCATTATAAGAGAAGGATTAATGCATATATGGCTTGTAGCTCTTGTATCAACAATCCATGAGGCCTTATTAATATGTTTAGAAAAAATAAGATGAGAGAGAGAGAGCTCATACCTGCAAATTCATCTATGCGAGCAAAATTAACAAGCTCAGAACCAGAGATATTGCTGTTGTTGTTACTTGGAGCACCTTTTCCTTTCATGATTCTGTTGATCTCTCTCTGAACAACATTGGTAAGCATGAAAGACATTTTAGTCTCATTCATATTAGGCACATGTTAGACCTGGTTGGTCTTAATCCTTATTTTGATTGATGAGTTAACAAATATGATAATTAATTTAACGGTTCTTCTAAGTGAGAAAATGTAGGGAAATGTTTACGGAAGAACCGACGCAAAAAAGGGCAATGAAAAATGAGCTAAAACGAAGAAACGACAAGCAAATGAAGAAAGAAGAAAAATATGTCCCGAGGTGGGACCCATAGTTTTCCAAGTAATAAAATGTAAAGAAATGTTCACGAAAAAACCGACGCAAAAAACGGTAATGAAAAATAAGCTAAAATAAAGAAACGGCAAGCAAATAAAGAAAGAAGAAAAATGAGTCCCGAGCATGTCCCTAGGTGGAACCCACGGTGTTTCTTAGTCAGAAAATGAAGAGAAGAGTTCGTGGGTGAACCAACACAAAAAAATGTGAAGAAAATAGAGTTAAAACGAAGAAACGGCAAGCAAATGAAATAAGATGTCAAATCAAGCCGACAAGGGGTTGATAGCGCAGCCCGGGGCAGCACCGCGCATAGGTACTATGCGCCGCGTGTGCAGTAGCATGCAGGGCTAGCCCTGCAATAGTCGCAGCTGTCGTGGGCTGCGTCGCAAGTGCTTCGGGAAGCCACATTTTTGCCCATTTTTTGCACTCTTTCAAGTGGTCTCTCCTCCTATAAATACCCCCATTTGAAGAACATCAAAGACACCTCTTTCCATCTGATTTCCATCATTTTCAAGTGTTCAAAAAGCTCTAAAAAGATCATTAAAAGTTCTAGCAAATTATTTCAAATTTAGGCTAGAATAGAAAAACTTCATTGTAATTATTAGCTATTTTTCATAGCATTATCTTCCTACTTTGTAAAGACATTAAGGGAAGTCCTAAACACTTGCGTAAGTGTTGTAGGCATCTTGTAAGTGAGGCAAAGTGCTAAGCTCTTGATTAAGAGTTAGGCATGAAGTAAGAAGGAGCAAGAAGAGAAGGAGAAGTCCTATCTTAAGGGGTTGAGGTTAGGCATTTGTAAAAGTCTTAATTGCTAAGCAAGGGAAGTCTTGAGTAAGACCTAATAAAATCCTTAAGGAAGGATAGGGAAAAAGATCCATTGCTGGCTTTAGGCAAGGGAGTCGTAATCCAAGAGTTTGGATTAAGCAAAGAGGCAAAGTCCTAAGTCTAGAGCTAGATTAGGCAAGGAAAAAGTCTTAATCTCTTAAGAAAAAGTTAAACAAGTGTAAGGGATTGAAACACTCCTTTAAGTGTTTCCTGGAGGATTAGGAATCTCAAGCTGTAGAACTTGGGGAGTGGAGTAGGATTCAAGGGGAATCCAAACCACTATAAATTTGGTGTGTTTTGCTTCTTGTTTATTTGCTTTCATGTTTTGCAAATCACTAATGACACACCTCACTTAGAAATCTAGTTTTAAATTGGTTTTCAAACTTGTCTTTGAAAATTATTTTTCAAAGTTCTTCTTTGTAGAAGAAATATTTTTAAAGGTGGTCAAGAACCTAATTCACCCCCTCCCCCTCTCAGGTTCTTAGGTTGCTAATCAAACTTGGGATTTCAATTGGTATCAGAGCTAGTGCTCAAATTTGTAGGTTTAACAACCTTGGATTTAAGATCAATTTTTGCAACCTTTGTGATTTTTAAAGTCCTACTTGCTTGCTTGACTATTTGTGCTTTATTTTCCCTAATTTGCCCAAAATGGCTAAAAGTAAGAATTCCATCAAGATGGTGGCCAAGCTAGCTAAGACTTGGGATGATTCCTCAAGTGAGGAAGAGAAGGAAACCATACAAAGATGCTTTATTGGGAGTGAGCTTCAAGAGGTAAGAATTCTTTCCAATATTCTTCATGTGATAGTGAAATGCATGAAAGTGATAGTGATAATGATAACGCTAATAATGCTAAAATATAGGGAAAATCATAGTTTTGGTCCCTCAACTATTCTCTCGTTACACTTTCAGTCCCCTAATTATGGAAACTCAGACTTTCAGTCCCCTAACTATCTATCTTTCGCAGGTTTGGTCCCTTTAACCGGCTAGTTACCGTTTGACTGAAAGAGTCAACGGTATTTTGGACTTTTTTGAAAAATTTGAAAACTATTTGGGCCAAAACATAATAATTATAAAGTTAAAAGAAAAGGGAAAAAAATAATGGGAAATTTGTTTTTACTACATCTTACTGGCAATGTAAAAATCAAAGAAGCAAAACCTCAGGGGAAAAAAAAAACCTAATCGCGAAAGCGCCACCGAGAAGCTCGTCAGACAAAGGCTCAGTAAAATCGAAGATTCCGACGACTAAATTGGTGAAAGGTTAGTTTTTTTCTTGTCTCCTTACGGTTTTCTATCCTCATTGAAGAAGGGATAATAAAAAATTGAAGTTTTAATTTCAAATCTAGGTTTTGGGAAATCGAAAATGGGGAAGAAGAAGGAGGGAAGAACGAGGCAAAAAATGGTGAAGGCAAGTTTTTTTGTTCAGTGTTGATGATGTTTAATGGGTTAATAGTGTGTTGGTTGATTTTACAATACGATGCTTTAATGTTGCCCCAGCATAGTGATAAGTCTTTATCGGGAATCCATTCAATTGCTCATGTACTTGTTGGTTGTCAATTTAAAAAGCTTTGGGACCACTACTTTGTCATGTTGCTCCCCTTTGAGGGTTGAATTTGTTTGTCGTTTGGCTCTTTATGGTCTTCTTGTGTGGTTTGGTGTATTTTAATGGACTGTGTGAGTGTGTAGGACTGCCTTTACAGGTCCTTGACTGAGACAAACTCTCTCAGTGATGTGGTCCCTTGGTTGTTTACATTAGTGTTAGGAGATTACAATATTAATTTAGTTTAGCTTAACTGACATACTGCATTTAATTAATTAAAAAACAGGAAAAACAAAATTGGTCTAGCTAACTATCTACTTTGGTACTACTTTGGTCCTACTTTGGTTATACTTTGTTATTATTTTACTGAAACAATCTCGAAAGTAGTGTTGTTTATCTATTTCTTGGCTGGTTTAGTTCAATTGTGTTATTTTTTTTTTTCAACTTTTCCTTGTATTATTATGAAGGTCCTACTTTGGTGAATATTGATCGAGTTCCATTATTGGGGAAAACTAGAGACAGAACCTTCTCCACACTATGAAGGGGGGCACACATCTCTATTCAAAAACTTAGGAATAGATGGGCTTTCTCTTACTGAGTTGGGAGTTATTGTTGAAACTGTGGGGGTATTTGGTGAGAGGAGATTTCATCATTTGGTAGAGGAACATGGCTTCTCATCAATTACTAGTGATGCCGAACTTAGGTACTTGTGTAAGGATGGTGCAGGTCTAGGGGTGTCGTTGGTGATATATATTGAAGTGCTTAATGTATATGGCTTATTGGAGGATGAACACAACGGGGAAGTGATCAAAGTTACCAACCAGATAGGGATGAGAGTAGTGAAGGAGGTGAAGAAAACTTTGACAGTGATTGGTCTGAAGTTGATTCAGATTATTGTGGTGAGGAAGATGAGACAGTGCATGAAGTTGGTGAAAGCAGCAAGGGAAAGGAACAGATTGAAGGTGAAGATAATGAGGACCGAGAAGATGTTTTGTCTAATTCTGATCATGGTGATGGGGACGATGAATCAGATTTTGAAGGGGCTAATGTGGGTGATGCTCCACTTTATTATCCGAGAATCCATTCTAAAGATCCTCCCCTCTAATTGAAGAAGATTTTCAGTTCTTTTTCAGAATTTAAAGAAGCTTTGAAGGTCTGGTGTTTTAAAAGGGGGCAGGCATACAAATTCAAGAAAAATGACAAGAGAAGGGTTATCGGTTTTTGTCCAAAACTGTTTGATCCGAAAATACAATTTCAGTGGTTTATTAGAGCAGCTAGAATTGGTGGACCGCAGGGTTATGTATAGATCAGAAAATTCACGAAGAAGCACACTGTGAGTTTGAAGTTAGGAACCCATCAATGAAGTCGGGTTGGATAGCCCAAAAATATGTCGAAGAAATTAGAAGGCATCCAAAAATGGGTGCAAAGGAGTTCAAGCACAAAGTGCAGGTTCAAAATAGGTGTTTTATCTCTAAACATCAAGGGTATAGGGCAAGAAGCAAAGCTTTGCAGATTGTGAGGGGTTCATATGTCTCTCAATATAGCTAGTTGCATGATTATGCTATGGAGATTAAGAGAAGTAACCCAAGCAGCAATGTTATGCTGAAAATGACCAATGAGATATGTGATCCAAGAGTAGGGCAGGAAAGATTTCAAAGAATGTATGTTTGCTTTTATGGTGTTAAAGAGGGATTTTTAAGATGTTGTAAGCCTTGGTTTGGCTTAGGTGAGACATTTCTGAAGGGCCAATGTGGGGGGGTCTTGCTTACTGCAGTTGGTGCAGATCCTAACAATGGGATATGCTGTCACAGAGAGAGAAAACAACGACTCCTGGAGTTGGTTCTTGACCTTATTGAAGGCTGATCTAGGCATTTCAGATTCCAAAAACTGGACTATAATGTCAGACAAACAGAAAAGGTTAATCCAAGCTTGTTATAGTATTTTTCAAGATGCCGAGAAGAGATTCTATGTCAAACATTTGCATGGAAATTTGGCGAGTGCAGGATTTAGAGGGTGGGAACTAAGAAAAGCATTGTGGGCAACTGCTAAGGCCGTAACACCTCCACAATTTATAACTAACTTCGGCAAGATTGTTGATATTAATGAGGTTGCTGCCAAGTGGTTGGAAGACAAGCCTCCGAGTGAGTGGAGTAGGTCGGGTTTCAGCACGCATTCAAAGTGTGACATTTTGCTAAATAACATGTGTGAATCTTTTAATTCAAAGATTCTTGAAGTGAGGGAGCAACCAATTTTTTACATGCTTGAAGACTTGCGGCATTACTTGATGGATAGAATCAGTGAAAACAAAGAAAGAGTAGAAAAGAAGTGGGCTAGAATAGAAATATGCCCGTAAATCTTCAAGAAAATTGAGAAGAGCACAGAATTAGCAACTATGTGTGTGACTCACAAGTCAGCTGAAGGACTGTATGAGGTTTCATGCCTTTACAGTGAGCAGTATGTTGTCAATTTTCCAAACAAGACATGTGGATATAGAAAATGAGAATTGAGTGGAGTTCTTTGCATTCATGCAATTTCTGCATGTTTGGCTTCAGGGATACAACCTCAAGATATGGTTGATAAGTGTTATAGTGTGGACAGATATTCGGCTGCATATGAGTTTGGAATTCTGCCACTAAATGGGATGCATGAGTGGGAAAAATCAACACAGAAGGGTCTATTGCCTCCATTGTATTCTAGGCAAGCGGGAAGACCAAAGAAAAAGAGAAGAGCCTCTCATCATGAGATTGTTGAGCCTTCTAAGAAGTCCAAGAAAATCGGTATAAAAGGCATAGTTATACGTTGTAAATGCTGTGGAGAATAGGGGCACAATATAAGGACTTGCAAAAAGCGTAATGAAAGTGAGACTCAGGTTGACTCGCAACATGAAAATGAAATGCATCAGGCTGAAGCTGAAAATCAATTGCATGAGGCCGAGGAAGCTGAAAATCAAATGCATGAGCCCAAAGCTAAAAGTCAAATGATTGACAACGAGAATCTCTACATGGACTGGACACAACCAGAAATGGGCCAAGCCAGTGTAAGTTTGTATTATTGTTTGTCATTCTATGCTTTGTGTTTGCTATTGTTTTTTATATAAGATTTAGTAATTGTTTCTGTTTTTGCGGGATCAAGCTGAAATGGGATTAAATTTTTAGGACACGGGTGTTCATGATGAATTTCAAATGGGATTGAATTTGCGAAACCAAGGTGGATTTGTTGAAGTTGAAACAGACCTTTCAACCGGGAAGAAGGTATTAGTATTAGAATAACATTAGCATGTTATCACTTTAATTTTGCTTTACATTCACTTACTAAAATTTATATGTGGCTGTAGAAATCTGTTAGCAAATCAAAAGGAAAATGCAAAGTTGTTAGCAAAAATGCTAAGCAGAAAGGATTACCAAGCAAAGGGGGTATGGAGAATGAGATAAATACTATTTTTATTTGCATTTTTTGTGTGTATTGGAGTAAATTTTGTGAACCATGCTCTCAATCATTTTGCAATTTATAGGTAAGCCAAGACGTACCATTGGGTGAATCTGAAAGAATTTCAAAGTGGGAAATGTTTGGAATGACTGCACCTCCATTTGAGGTTGGTTCTAAACCTGCCTTGGAGAATAAGAAGAAAGGTTCTGTTGATAATTCTAATGCTGAGGTAATGTGAAGTGTGAACGATTGGGTGGTGTTTAGTGAACTTTGATTATTTTATTATGGCAATGTGTTTTGTCTGACATAATATTATGTTTTACAGGTAATGCAAAAAAAGGGATTTGAAGTTAAAGCTTCTAAGAAGAAGAAAAATAGTGATCAGGTTATATCCTCCGCACCTCCTCCGAGTTATGATTTCATTCTAGAAGATGTCATTTTTAATGTGCAACCATTTACTTCTCAGCCATTAGCTTCAGTGCCAATTCTTGCAAAAATTCAAGAACTGCTGGAAAGTGGAAGTGAAGAGCCTATTAATATAGAAGAGTTAATAGAATCCCTTAAAGTGGAGCAATTTTTTGCCCAAGAAGCAGGTGGAGAAATATATCCCGACAAATCCAGCTGATCCGTTGCAGTTAGGTGTCATATAGAAGTTAATTAGCCCCGATGCAATGATGGGCTTGAGAGAGTTGTATAAGTTATGTGGTGTAACATTGCCGGGTGATTCTGAGGAACCATTGCATGGAAAAGTGTATATGAGATGTTTAACATCCCAGTGCCTGCTTTTTTAAACAAAGGACAATCTTCTGACGAGAAAGGCAAAGGAAAGGATCGGATTGAAGAGTAGTTTGTTAATGGTTTATTGGAAGCAAATATTTGGTAGTTGTTATTTTGGATGGCGTTTTCTTTTAACTGAATTTCTGGATACTTTGTATTGTGGTAGATCTACCTTGATTGGTATTTTGGAGGGCATTTGCATGATGTTACGATGCCTTATTTTTCTTAGAAAGGCTATTTCAGGATTGAATGACATTTGCATTATTTTGAGGAAGCTTGTTTGGCAGAATCTTTATGGAATGTACAGATGTTATAATGCAGCATTTTAGACTAATTCGAGCTTGTTTGGCTGGCTGTCATATTGCATTATTTGGAAATTTGTTGACAAAAATGCAACATCAACTTCTGCAAAAACAGAAGTGAGACACAGGTTTTAAACAAAATATCATACCATTCAAACTTGCCCATCAAGTGTTTGACAAAAATCTGAAACTAAACGAAATCTGAAACTAGCAAAATATGGTACAATTCAAGAAATAATTGCCTACACAAGGGGCAAATTGTCGAATAATAGCATTCAAAGATTGCTAAACACTTTTTCCTACTTTTATACTACAACAAACGGCTCAAACACCCTAAACCATAACAAACACCACACAAAATTCAAACATCCTCATTCCGTATCCTTTGCGATTTAACCAAGCTTGGAGCAAAATAAGAGTAATTAGAATAAGAATCCATCTTGATCGGCACCCCAACTTCTCTTTCACCTTCTTAATCTCTTCATCTTTTACGTTCATCCTTCGCAATAGTCCCGAAATTATGACTTGTGCCCTTTCACACATTTCAAGGTCATACCACACGAAAAATTTATAATCATCCAAACCCTGATAGAAAAACCAAAGCTTTCATGAAGAATCTAATTTCACACAAGACAATTACGGAAATAAGTCTTGCGTAAACTTACTGGCCATTTAAAGCATCCGAAAAACCTCCTGCCACCATTTTTAACCTTCCAAGTCATTTTCAGCATCACAATCTGACCACAATAGCACCTTTGACTCATATGATTCATTCCATTGTCGGCTCTACCGGTTGTGTTGTTAGATTTGGCCATCTCCGTTCCCAGAAGAAGAGTTCTCGTAGGTCAACAACAAGAGGGTGCCAGCTTTCAGTCATATATATAGTACCTTTTTTTGCATTTTACAAAAAAGGGTCCAAATTTTTTAAATATTGAATTTTGACCCTAAGAAACTGGTAACCTATTAGCTTACCGGTAAAAGGGACTAAACCTGCGAAAGAGAGATAGTTAAGGGACTGAAAGTGCGAGTTTCCATAATTGGGGGACTAAAAGTGTAACGAGGGTATAATTGAGGGCATGGTAGTCAGTATCCCGATACGTATCATAGTATCCTACTATACTACGATTCGGGAAGGAGTAATCGATACAGTATCCCATAGGATCCTTTTATACGTAGTATCCCATGGGATCTTTAGGATCCTATGTAAGATCCTACGATCCTATGGCGATACTATTTTTTTTTTGAATATCAATAATAAATCTAAGGTTCAATATATTTTTTTACACAATCATTTCATGTATTTGTTCGTAGCCTAGCGGTTGGTTAAGTAACCCTTAGTTTATTGAACTAGAGTTCAAAAACCTACTAGATTGTACAACTATAGTCTCAAAGTACTACGTTATAATTTCTTATTGCTTTTTTGCATATAGATCCAATTTATAGGTATTCTAATATTGCAATTATGATATATACAAGCAATATGAGCTTGTATGATCAATTTTACCTGTTTTTGGTGGGTCTTACGATCCTACGATACGATCCTATCGATCCTGCATGGGATCCCGATCCTACTCCCCAAAACGATCCTGTGTGGTATCCCGATACTGACTACCTTGGTTGAGGGACCAAAACTGCGATTTTCCCCTAAAATATATAAGTATGTCACTTTAATGCATGAGAAATGTATGAATGCAGTGAAAAAGAATGTTGTGCATGAAAAGAAAATTAATAATTTAAGAATTCATGTTGCATCTCTAAAAGAAAAAAATTCTACTTTGAAATGTGAAAATGATGTATTAAGAAACAAAGTAGATGAAATGACTACCTTGCTTGATAATGAAAATGCAAATTATATTGATTTGAAAATGTATTATGAAAATGCCTTAAATGAAAATGAGAAATTGCATGAAAAGGCTAAATCATATGATTTATTGAAAAATGAGTATGCATCCATGAAAACAAAAATTGCAGACTTGAGTGCAAGTCTTGACAAATTAACTTTAGGGAAAAACAACTTAGAGAAGTTGTTAGGCAAACAAAAGGCAGGAAATGATAAAAATGGCCTAGGTTATGAAAGTAACCGAAATTGTGAGATGCCTTCTACTTCTACTACTTTTGTTAATGCTTCAAATAGTGATGTTAATTTTTCCAATCCATCTATTGAAGCTAAAAACAAGAAAAATCATGCATGGTTGTATGAGAATAAAAAGAAGTCTTTTAAATTTAAAAATGATGTAAATTTGATTGATTCCTCATTTTGTATGCCTAAGAAAATGCATGTTCCCCATAGGCATAGTGAAGTTTGTTGTCATTTTCATAAGTTTGCTTTATGTGCCCCAAAGAGGAATGTTTGTAAGAAAAATGCTCATGCATCTCATTATTCTCCTATATACATGAATGTGCATAGTTCATTCAAAAATGAACCTAAGAGACATTATTATACGAAAAATTATTCTAACTATAATGCATTATATGTTAAAAAGAAACATATTTCTCATATGCCTTTGAAACTGCATAATGTAGTTGATTATAATAGAGTGCTATATGCATATAGAAGAAATGTTAGGACATTTCCTTTAATTGATGCACCTATTATGTGTGATTATTGTGGTAGACATGGCCACACTTCTTCCAAATGCTTTGACAAGAAAAATGTGAAAAAGGGAAGAAAGATATGGAAAGTAAAGGAACAAGCTAACCCCTTAGGACCCCATAAGTGTTGGGTACCAAAATCTTGTGCTTGATTTCTTTATAGGTCCTTGATGCTACTTTATGAACTAAATCTCAATGAAGAGATGCTTGAAAAGTAGCAAGGATGGTTGATTGGAGCCAAATGGTGAACAATGCAAAAATTGCAAAAATGGCTTCAAGAATGGTAATGAGCCCATGAATGCTCATTTGAGGTAACATGTATCACTTTTAACTCATATTTATTGTTCGATAATTGATTTGATGATTATATGCAATATGAGCTATTTATGATGAACATGTGTGATTTAATTTCAGAATGATGAATAGAGAATGCATAATTTAATTTAAATATGCTTCTTGTGTTTAAAAGATAAAGTGAACTTGTTGGTTGACTTTATATCCTTGAAATCATTTTGAATATTGAAAGCATGTTTTAATGAAAGTCTTTGGGACTTTATGAACTTTATTGAAAAATAACTAGAAGTTTGACTTTAGTTTGACTTTTAGACTTTTACATGCTTTGAAGTTGAAAAATTGGTCTAATGTGCTTAAAATGATATTTGAAATATTCTTACACCAAATTTAAAGTAAAAAGACTCAAAAGAAGATGATTGAGGCAAAATGTAGAAAATTTGATGAAATTTTAGAACTTGCCTTTGTTAATGAGTCTTTGAGTGATATAATCCTAGAATGCCATGTTTTAGAGTGATGCATTAGGATCTATGTCATCTTTGGTATCTTGAAATTCTTGCATCTTAAAAAGGTTAAAAACTTTTAATTTGAAGATAGCAAGAACTAAGCATGTTTGCATTATATCAAAATGGTTGATCAAGTGGCTGACTTTCAAAATATACATGCTGTTGCTTATTTGAGATTTTAAGCATGGATTAATTGATGATTTGAAGTTGCTTGCATGAGAAAATTGAGGCTTAATGCTAGAAAATTGCAACTTTCAAAGATTGTATGCTTAAAATTGAAAAAGCTTTGACCAAGTCATTGACTTTGAAAATATGAATGCTTTGGATGGTTTGAATCTTTATGCATAAACTACTTGAGTGTTTGAAGTTGCTTGGATGATAAAATACATGATAAAAACTTAAAAATAGCAACTTTCAAAATTCATTTCTTAACTTGTTTACGCTTGAAAAGTGTTGACCAATAGATTGACTTTGAACATATGTATGATTTGAAATGTTTGATTCATTTGATATTTTGTATATGTTGATTAAAACTTGCTCATGTGCTTAATTGAGATTTACATGATGAAATTGACAAGTTTTAGGAAAATAGGCATTACTTTAAAAAAAGTTTTACTTTTAGTTGACTTTCAAGAATATGCATGAAAAGTGAATATCTGAATTCTTGAAATTCTTTATATGCCTAATGAAATATTGCCTGCATAAAAAAAAAGAAGTTTTTAAACATAAGAAAAGCAAATTTCATGGAAAGTTGAAAATTTTGCAAGTTTTACTAATGAGTTCACCTTGACATGATGCATCCTTTTTGATTTTAGATGCATACATATTGATCATTAGGGTCATTTGAAGTTGCTTGCATACTTTCAACTTGTTTTTAAACATGGGTTGATGTTATATTGCATAAATATTAAAAACTCATGTGTTAAGAAGGATCATTCTTTAAAAGGGATGAAATCTTTTGATTTTCGTAACATAACTTATTCTTTGATTGTTTTGAATGAAGGTTGCATGCTTCTTACTTCATTGGATAAGTTTTCTATGAAAATGTATGTGCTAGAAATTTTGGGAGAAAATTTTGTACTAGCATAGATATTAGATGTTAAAATTAAGCATTGCTATCATGTAGGCTTATGAAGTACAATGGATTATTTAGTACATTCACAAAGGGGGAGAAAATGCTAAGAATAGTTTGATTGTCAAAAAAATGGTTTGATTTTGCCTAAAATGTCATACGCAAAACTTCCATATCTGAGAGCAAAGCTAAATGTTCAACTTATGCACTAAACATTTTTCACAAATTTTGAGTTGCTCATTTTTTACTTTGCATTGTTCAAAATTTCTTACTTATATGCATGCTAAGTCCTTTTTGTGATTTCAAAAAGAGGGAGAAATATAATGGAATTATGGAATTGAGGGGAGATTATCAATTGAGGGGGAGAATTATTTAACCTTTACTTTTCGTTGATTAATCTTTACTTGTCGTTGATTTATTGTCATGAATTCCATATTTGTTTTGTCATCAGCAAAAAAGGGGAGATTGTTAGACCCGGTTGGTCTTAATCTTTATTTTGATTTATGAGTTAACAAATATGAGAATTAATTTAACGGTTCTTCTAAGTGAGAAAATGTAGGGAAATATTTACGGAAGAACCGACGCAAAAAAAGGCAATGAAAAATGAGCTAAAATGAAGAAACGACAAGCAAATGAAGAAAGAAGAAAAATACGCCCCGAGGTGGGACCCACAGTTTTTCCAAGTAATAAAATGAAAAGAAATGTTCACGGAAAAATTGACGCAAAAAACGGCAATGAAAAATAAGCTAAAATGAAGAAACGACAAGCAAATGAAGAAAGAAGAAAAATGAGTCTCGAGCAAGTCCCTAGGTGGGACCCACAGTTTTCTTAGTCAGAAAATGAAGAGAAGAGTTCACGGGTGAACCAACGCAAAAAACGGTGAAGAAAATTGAGTTAAAACAAAGAAACGACAAGCAAATGAAAGAAGATGTCAAATCAAGCCGACAAGGGTCTGACATCGCCGCCCGGGGCAGCGCCGCGCGTAGCGCGCAAGGTCCTGCGACAGTCGCGGGCTGCATAGTAGGTGCTTCGGGAAGCCACATTTTTGCCTGTTTTTTGCACTCTTTCAAGGGGTCTCTCCTCCTATAAATGCCCCCACTTAAAGAACATTAAATACACCTCTTTCCATATGATTGCCAATATTTTCAAGTGTTCAAAAAGCTTCAAAAGATCATTAAAAGTTCTAGCAAATTATTTCAAATTTAGGCTGGAGTAGAAAAACTTCATTGTAATTGTTATCTATTTTTCAGAGCATTATTTTCCTACTTTGTAAACACATTGAGGGAAGCCCTAAACACTTGAGTAAGTGTTGTAGGCATCGTGTAAGTGAGGCAAAGTTCTAAGCTCTTAATTAAGAGTTAGGCATGAAGTAAGAGGGAGCAAGAAGAGAAGGAGAAGTCCTATCTCAAGGGGTTGAGGTTATGCATTTGTAAAAGTCCTAATTGCTAAGCAAGGGGAGTCTTAAGTAAGACATAAAATCCTTGAGGAAGGATAGGGCAAAAGATCCATTGCTAGCCTTAGGCAAGGGAGTCTTAATCCAAGAGTTTGGATTAAGCAAAGGGGTAAAGTCATAAGTCTAGAGCTAGATTAGGCAAGGAGAAAGCCTTAATCTCTTGAGAAAGAGTTAAGCAAGTGTAAGGGATTGAAACACTCTTTTAAGTGTTTCCTAGAGAATTAGGAATCTCAAGTTGTAGAACTTGGGGAGTGGAGTAGGATTCAAGGAGAATCTGAACCACTATAAATTTGGTGTGCCTTGCTTCTTGTTTATTTGCTTTCATGTTTTGCAAATCACTAATTACACACCTCACTTAGAAATCTAGTTTTAAATTTTTTTTAAAACTTGTCTTTGAAAATTGTTTTTCAAAGTTCTTCTTTGTAGAAGAAATATTTTTAAAGGTGGTCAAGAACCTAATTCACCCCCTCCCCCTCTTAGGTTCTTCTTAGGTTGCTAATTAAACTTGGGATTTCAGCACATCAAGTGATGTTTCAACAGCATTACCAACAGTTCTATTTTGCAGCTTTCCTCTGGCTCCTTTCCACCATTCTGGATAACCAATAATCTTGAAGCATGAATCCTTTGGATGTCCTTCCATAAGATAGTAATCGCATTTGAGTCTAGGTTTCTTGACAGAGAATTCGTTCTTCACTAGTACAGAAATAATCAAAGAAGGCGCCCCTTTGGAGGCGGGTGTACAAAAACCCGCCTCCAAAGGGGCCGAAAAAGTCTTTGGAAGCGGATGCAACATCCACCCGCCTCCAATAACTAATTATTGGAGGCGGGTGGATATTGCACCCGCCTCCAAAGAGATTTGGAGGTTGCACCCGCATCCAATAATTAATTATTGGATGCGGGTGCATGTTGCACCCGCCTCCAAATCTCTTTGGAGGTGGGTGCAATATCCACCCGCCTCCAATACCTAATTATTGGAGGCGGGTGGATGTTGCACCTGCCTCCAACTCTTTTTTGGATAGCTCAATGGAGGTGGGTAAAGCCAAAACCCGCCTCCAAAGTGTTTTGCAAATTTTCCAATTTCATTATATGAAAAGGAGGCGGGTGCATTTTTGCAAAATTTTTAATAGTAGTTCAAAAAAAAAATTTTTTTGGATTGTTGAAAATAATTTTAATAATTTTTCGGGATTCTAGTGAGGCGAAAAATTAGTAAGTAAGAAAAATTACAATTTTTAGAAAGAAATATAGAAATATATATTTTCTATTTTAATATGAAATACATAAATATATGTAGCCTAGTGGTAAATTTAATATGCAAGAGTCAAGTGAATTTGAAGGCGCGAGTTCGATTCCTATCAAAGCCAAAAAGTGCAAAAAAAGAAACAAAATTTTTTTTTCGGAGGGTTATTGGAGGTGGGTGCAAAACTGCACCCGCCTCCAATAAGGATTACTGGAGGCGGGTGCAGTTTTGCACCCGCCTCCAATAACCCCCTAAGGGGTGGCGGGTGCGGGCACCTCCAAAGGGAGGTGCCCGCAGCAGAGGCAGCACCCGCCTCCAATGCCCCTTAGGACCCACCTCCTAAGGGGCATTTTGTGGTAGTGCTTCCTGAACCCTGCTATTCTCATATTTATTGCACTTACATTCTCTCTGGGCTGAACCTAGACCTGAGAGGGTAGTATGCCTTGATCGCCTTTTATTTCCTTGAGAGAAACAGCCAATTGCGACATCACGTTGGCCAAGCTATCAATACTGGCCCTTTGTTCTTTCTGTTGTCCAATAAGATCATCAATCATGTCCTCCATTGAAGTACCACCCTTCTGTGGCTGGTTAGCACTCTGATTCTGAAAATTTCTCTGTTGGGGAGGTTGGTACATCTGCTCGTGATGTCCTTGATACTGAGCATACCCATAAGCTTGATGAGTAGAAATTTGCTGATTGGCTTCTGACTTAAAGGGCACCTGAACTCCTTCTTTCCAATCAAAAGTTGGATTGTCCCTCCACCCAGATTGAATGTATTGGAGAAAGGATCTCTCCTTGGTTGGTTCCTATTCCAATTAGGGTTGGGGTTTGGTTGATTCCAATTCCCTGTAGCTTTCATATTTGCTACTGGCTCCTCTCGTGTAAAATTACATTGATTGGCATAGTGTCCTAGATACCCACAGCACCTGCATACCACCTCTCCTGTCGGGTTATTGGGCGGCATTGCTAACTTGGTCACTTGTTCTGTGAGCTTCTCTATGTTGGCTGTGAGATTAGTGATCCTCTCATCGCTTGTGTCATTCACAAAACTTACAGTGCATGTGCTTTTGCCAAACAGACAGGTTCCAAAAACTGACTTCGCTCCTCAATTGTGTCCTTGATAACCTTTTTGGCTGATGTCATTGTGTTGTTCTAGAACGCCCTATTGCTTGCTGAATCCATCAAGTTTCGATCAGCTGAGGTCATACTGTGGTAGAAGTATTGTAAATGTTGCCCCTCACTGTATTTATGGTTTGGGCAGCTTTCCACCAACTCGTTGAACCGCATCCAATAATTGCTGAGAGATTCATCCACCTCCTGTTGGATGCTACTGATCTCCTTCATCACGGAGTTTGTCCTTGTGGAGGGGAAATATTTCTGTAAGAATAGCCCCTTCATCTGTGGCCAAGTCGTGATCGTGCTGGCTGGCAGTGAAGAGAACCAACGGTTTGCTTGTCCCGTCAAAACATACGGGAATGCCACTAGCTTTAATTGATCAAGGGTGGCCCCTGCTGGTATTCTACCCACAATGCAATTTTTGATGTACTCGTCCAAAAAATTATGTGGATCATCACCTCTATTCCCACGAAATTTGGGAATCCCTTTCAGCCACCCATTCTTTAGCAGGAAACCTCCTTGCAACGTGAGTGTAACTACAGCTGACGCTCGATCAGTGGTTTCGTGGGTGCTCAGATCCTTCAGAGTGGGCTCTTGTCTTGGTGGGTTCCTCTGACCTTGTCCTTGCCCGTTCCCTTGGCCATTGTCCCCCATTGGTTCTGACTAAGATTCAGAGTAATGAAAATCTGTATCGGGTCTACTTTCCGTTTGGGCCAACGATCGATGGACAGATTCTGATTTTGCCATTTCTGCTAACTTTTGTAACTTTGCTTCCTTGGCTAAATGTTTACAGGTTCTTTCGATCTCTGGATCACTAAGTAATACAGGTCGAGAGCTCTTGCTCATTCACAACACAAGAAAACACTAAAAGAATTAAAATGAAAAAAAATTAAAATGATTGGAACCGTCTCCAGCAACGGCGCCAATTTGATAAGCAACTTTGTCGTGTCGTACCAAATACAGTAAAATCACTGTTTTTATACATGCAAATTACTAACTACAAATAGTACAGGAAAGCACCGGGTCGATCCACAGAGACGGAGAAATCACTTCTAATTCCAGATTAATGCAAATAAACACAAAAGTTTGACGAGTCGTCACCTTTGGTGCCTCTCAAGAGACCTTAGAGTTGGTTCAATTTATAGCTACTAGAAAAAGATAACAAATCACAAAATAAACAATTGATAAAAGACATTCCAGTATTATGCAATTAATTCTCCTCACATGCATGCAATCAAGAACACTTTGTAGTCTAATTTAATCTACACTGATTAGTTCTAGGTACCGTGGGGTCCCTCAGACGTACCCAATCCCTTATGTAATTCGGTGATCCTCTGTGGGGTCCCTCGCAAAGATCACTGCCTGAAAGAGCTTTTAAGAATTAAGGAACCTAACACTGTTTAATCTTTATTAGCCGTAACCGTTAAAGGTAAACACTACTCTATCCGGAACTACCTAGCAGGTAGCCTTGTTACTTAATATCAATTACTAGTTCCGTACTAAGGTGGCCAATCTTAATATATCATCGGCAATTAAATTGATTCACACGATAGAATAGAATATAGCCAATTAGACGCAATGTTATTCCGGTTTCATACATGCATGGATTCAAATATCTTACATGATATCGGAATTAAAAACTTAGCTACTCATGTGTTCAACGGTAAAATAATTAATAATAAAGTACGACATAGCTAGAATAAAAGAAAGATAGAAGAAAATACTGAATTAATGCTGAAAACGTTACAGAATGCACCCTTCCGTTTATCCAAATGGTGGACTGCCTGGCGTACTGATCCAGGAAATTGCGAACCTAACCAAATAAACTAAGTGTTTCCCTACGAAATTTAACTACTGGGTGAATTAAAAGAGAACTGTATCTCGGCGAATTGCCTTCTGAAAAACTAAACTACGAAGTGATATGAAAACTAAACTAAAATTGGTATATTTTTCTCACGTAAGTGCAGAGTTTTTATAATCATACTGTGAGCTACAAAATAGGAAGTTCAATCACAAATAAATTCTAGCTCCCTTCTCTAAGAAAATAGCAACCAAACTCCATCCTCATCTTATTCAAACTTGAATTTCACACTTTGAGATGAGTTCTACTTCTTATTTGCTTGCTGCCTAGAATATTACTTCTAGATACTCCTTCTAGATGGTTCTGGATTAAACTGAAACTCTGTGGTTTCTCTCTTCAGTTATGGTAGTTGAATTACTGCCAAGTCGTAGTAACAATGCTCCTCACGTGTCCTCCTTTTAGTCACCTGAATGATCCATGTCTTTTAGCTCCAAATTGCATTTTTTTTTCTCCTTCCATTAACAGCTTCTTATCCTGCAAATAACCATGCAATATCTAGGCAAAAGCCCATCAAATCTACGGGATAAGACTCTAAACCACGGAGGTAGAGGCTTCAGTTCATCCATCTCATCCCATAACCTTTTCAAATTTGAAAAATAGGTAAAAACAAAGACAAAACCTTGAGTTATACCTGCAATGTCTCTTTGCAATCGATAAATCAAGGGGCCATTGGTGCCTCCATATCTCTGTTGTAGATCTTCCTAAAGATGCTGAGAACTTGAAGAGAGCATGAAGCCTTCAACAATGGACTTGGAGATAGTGTTCACAATCCAAGAGCTCATTATGCAATCAGTTTGTTTCCAGGAATCATAGTGTGGTGAGTTGAGAGGAGGCTCCTGAAACCATCCATCGATGAATCCAAGCTTTTGCTTAGCTCCAAGCGCCATCTTCATTGCCTTTCTCCAGACAAGGTAATTCTTCTCAGTCAGTGGCACAATCACAAGAATGAGGCCTGGATGATCAGAGCCATGGAGCAGTACTCTATTTGGCAGTCCAGATCCACCAATTCCAGTGATGCTTCTATTACTCTCAGCAGTATCTTCATTATTAGCTCTCTCAAAGTTGTCCACCATTCAGGAAATCGTGATGAAGTTTCCGTAGAACTATAAGCTTAGATCTTTAACCAAAGCTCTGATACCATGAACAAAAATAGAACTACAGAAAGCTTAGAACATAAGAGAGAAAATTGAGAGAGAAAGATTTTCTGTATTGAATAATGATTCACATCTTACAATTAACAGAACTACAGAAATTAAGCTTTAGAACATAAGAGAGAAAATTAAGAGAGAAAGATTTTCTGTATTGAATAATGATTCACACCTTACAATTAACACTACAGACTTATACATATACTCACACTTTTAGCGTGCTCATCAAGCTAACTAAGCTAACTATCCCTGATTAATTAACTACACCAATGACAACTATACAATGAACTAAGCGAATAAAAAAAGGACACCTGTACATTGATCTAACTAACATTCTAACTTAAGTTAAACATTGACTTTGAGGATGATCAATGCAAGTGGCATGGATAATTAGTTTTCTTGTCCATGTGGCAATGGTAATGGATAACCATTGTAGGATGAGCATTCAACTGCTTAATGTGGCAAGTTGTATCTGAGTTGCTGAGCTGCTACTGTCATCTGCGATCCAGTGCTGCGATCTATTGCAGTAGCGCAGCTGTTATTGCTTCATTTCTCTAAGTACACTTGCCACGAAAATGTTAAACGATTACTCTCCGAACTAATTATTACGTATAGCCGTTATATAATGAGCTATGTTTCATTTTTCATTAATAAAATGTCTTCATATATACGTCCAATCACTTAATCGGCTTTATCCAAAAAAAAAAAGGGCTTTATCCAAAAAAAAAAAAAAAGAAAAAAAAAAACTGCTATATCCATATATGTTATACTGCGACCCAATAAGTATAACTATCAGAATACAAGTCATCGCCTCCTATTTCGCTGAAATAATTTAAAATTGTTTTTTATGGGTTTTCAATGAATAATGCATATAAATTACACAAATTAATAATGGATTATACAATAGATGTAATGAAGGATGATAATTAATAACTTATACTCCTTCCCTCCCATTCAAAAAGTCCACTTTGTATTACTATTTTTAGTAAAACAAAGTAGACTTTTTAAGTGGGACAGAGGAAATATCACGTATACAAAATTTTTCTATATCGCACTATCGCTTGGTATAATTCGATTCTTAAGTTAGAATGTTCTAATTTGGTCATCAACCACGTGATGAAATTTATCAAGTGATCTTTTGATAAGTTGTCGATCTTATGTTCAATATGAAAAATTATTCAGTATATCCGTTTCATCCTTGAAAAAAACTAGTGTAACCAACTAATCGTAAAATAGAAACTATGATTAATTTTTATTAATGGCCCCTTAAATGTTCATCACATTTTCAAGAGAATAAAACTTATTTTCCAATAAGTGTATCTAGCTACACTAACCTCCGTGGTGCAACATATGCACCGAACAATCGATCTCTCGTTCGATGTAGTGAATTTTAAGTTTGTTAAAGCAAAATATGAGTTTAAAACAACAATATTCAAACATGGTTATTTTTGCATTTTGCCACACAAAAAAAGTTAATGTAGTATAACTATTTTTTCCTAAAAATTTTGCCCCACCTGATCTTGGGGGCCTGGTTCCGCCACTGGATCTGGTTGCACTATCATCCATGGTGCAACATATGCACTATACAATCAATCTCGCGTTCGATATAGTTGTTTGTTAGAATTGGTTTTGAGATGTCGTACGCTGATATCTGATATAGATTAATTTACAGTCGAATTATCAGATTAGACAAAAATATTGAATCAAGAACCAACAATAAAAAATTAAATGAAGTTAAATTACCGAATTGGATTTTTGTTAAAAATAAGTTATTACCATTCGAATACGGGTCATTTACCATTTTAGGGTATCAATAAGAAAATAAGTTATTAAAATGTACGAATCACTACTACAAAAAGTAGATTCAACGGTAGTGGTTTAACGGCAGAAGAGACCAAAACCGCCATTAAAAAGAAAGTACGGACATTCTACGGTATATTGAACCGCCGTACAAAGCCATTATCGACGGTCATTTTTTGACAACTGCCGTAGTAAGTAACTTTCTATGACGGTTGTTAAAAAACCGCCATAGAAAGTCCCTACTTTCTATAGCGGTTTCTTAATAACTGCCATAGAAAGCTATTTTCTATGGCTGTTGTTAAAAAAAAACCATGGAAAGCTCCTTTCCATGGCGGTTCTCAAATAACCGCCATGAAAAATTGCTTTCTATAGCGGGGTTTTTACAACCGCCATTGAATCCAGTAGGCATAATATATATATATATATATTTATATATGTATATTTGATTTGAATCAAACTATGTGGGCATAATTTTATAACATGTATTTTTATCTTTTTTATTGTTTGATTGAAACATGTCTCACACTTGGATGAAGTCGCGAATTATGGGATAAAATTTATAGGGAACAGAAGATAGCGAAATGATTAAGTTGTGAATTTGTTATTGCTGAAAATTGTGTAAAGCTTTTCTCTTGATGTTAGGATAACAGGGAGTTTTGGTTAAATTTACAGGGGAGGCTCTGTCGAAATTGATGTAAAACTGAATTGGCTATTATTTGAAGTTGTTGGAATCTTCACTATTTATGTTCATTTGTAAGGGAGTTTTGTTACATTTATAGGGGAGACTGTTGAATAATCTGTAAAATTGAATTTCTTGTTCTTTAGAGTTGTTTAAAGCTTCACTGTATATTTAACAAGGAGTTTTGGTCAAATTTATAGGGAAGGCTCTATCGAATTTGATATAAAACTGAATTTGCTATTATTTGAAATTGCATAAAACTTCACTATGTATGTTACTGTGATAGGGAGGTTTGTTAAATTTATAGTTGAGATTCTATCGAATTTTCAGTAAAATTGGATTTCTTTTTGTTTAGAGTTGTTTAAGACTCCAATATTTTTGTTTGTACAGTTAAACCTCGATAAATTAATACCCTTAGGATAGGAAAAAAAAATATTCATTTAGCGAGGTTTTTTATTTACCGTTAAATGATAGATTTTATGGCTGTTATTAAGAAACCGCCCTAGAAAGTAACTTTCTACTGCGGTTTTCATTACAGCGGTTTTAAACCGTAGAAAGTTCATTTCTAAAAACCGCCATAGAAACTTGATTTCAAAGATGGCGTCTGAATTTTAAAGGAGAAATTGTGAGCTTTCTCTGTTTCCATCTCTAGCCAACCACCGCTTCCCCTTCATCTTCTGCGAGGAACGTCTCCAGCACCTATCCTCTCGCCTCAGGTTCTTTCTTTTGTCTTCCCCTGAAATCGTTCTTCCGGCGGCGTTGATAACAAGACCCGCCGTCACCCAACTTCGGAGATGGTTTCTTAATCGGCCATCGCCCACTACTTAATTGGAGTTAATCCCCCACTAGAATTTCACCACAATCGGTCCTTGTTGTGGGCTTCAAATCATCAAAAAGGTTATATTAAATAGTTTCAACTTTATTTAAGCTTTAGAAATTTTATTTTTACTTGATTATTGTGATTGGCCTAGGGTTTATTGTTTCTTTTAGCTTCGGGTTCTAGTGTTAGAATTGACTGTATTAGTATGTTCCAATTACCTATCCTGCATCTCTCTTTACTCTATTGATATTTTTTGTCATGCTCTTCTTTCAGTTGGTTATGAGGGTACTTGCTTAACATTTTGACTAGATGTGGAGTGTAGTAACTGGGAAGTTGTTTGAAATACCTCTTATGAAACTGGCATACAGTTTGAGATGTTGCAAATGGTAAAATATTGGTCAGTGTAATCGTAGTTCTAAATGCTAACGAGTCTGCTGAAATTGGTGGAGAAACTACCTTGTAATATTTTTATAAAAAGACCCACTAATTAAAAATCCTCACTTAAACTATTTAGTATATAGATGTTTACTGATTATGTGATTGTGAAATTTGGTTTAATTTTGATTTTTTGGAAAGAGGAGAAGGTTGTATTTCTGATTTATGTTGGGCATCTTTTCCTTAATGGTAATGCGCATTATCTATGCCTAGTTCATCATTATATTATACAATTAATTTCTTGATTTGCATTGGTAATGGCTCTTTTCATGAAAAAGAGGCTTATTTTTATACAAGGAGAGTGTAAAATGTCACTTTTTCTTATAAGTTTAACCTTTCTTAGACTCTTTTATGTGTCACCTTCCGTTTAGAGTGTAATGAGTGACTTGTTTTTTGAAGTTACACCTTTCTTAGTCTCATTTTCGGGTATCTTTTTAAGAAAATTTGTTAGAATCTTTTGCGTGGCTCTTTTCATGAAAAGGAGATTATTTTTATACAAGGAGAGTGTAAAATGTCACTTTTTCTTAAAAGTTTAACCTTTCTTAAACTCTTTTGTGTGTCTCCTTCCGTTTAGAGTGTAATGAGTGACTTATTTTTTGAAGTTACACCTTTCTTAGTCTCATTTTTGGGTATCTTTTTAAGAAAATTTGTTGGAATCTTTTGTGTGGCTCTTGTCATGAAAGGATGATTATTTTTATACATGGTGATAGGACTTGTCGTGGGTCTACCAAATACAGTAAAAATACTGCTTAAAACCTGCAATTAATATGCTAAGAAAATATAGCACAGTAGTAGACAGGGTCGATCCACAGAGACGGTAATTTAATTCTAATTCCAATTTAACATGCAAATAAAACAAAACTATGACTAGTAGTCACCTTTGTGTCTCTTAAGAGACCTTAGAGTTGTCACGTAAATTTAGCAAAATAATAATTCAACTAATAATTAAATAAAAGATTTAAACAATTATCAATTAATGAGAGAAAATTCCGGTATTTATGTAATCCACCTTAATCTCATGCATGCAATCATAAACCTTTTAACTTGTCTAATTATTTATGCCGTTTCAGTTATAGTATTACCGCGAGTCCCCGCAAATAATTCCAATTCTTCCATAGATTCTCGATAATCCCCCGTGAGTCCCCGCAAAGGAATTATTCCCTAACTACGTTAACTAACAGACCGCGAGTCCCCGCAAACCTTATTAATTAACAAATAGAAGCATTAAAAACTAGAAGAACCCAAAACTAATAATTCCTACTGACGATGCATTAGAAATTATTACCCAATTAATCCTGTACTACTCGGCCGGTAGTTGTGTCACTCACTGACTCTACCAGATTAAACTAAGTTGATCAGGCTTAATAAAATCTTAGTAATTAGACATATAAACACAGGCAATTTAGAAACATAATTCATTAGACCTTAGATTAATTCCTGGGTTTCATACATGCATGGATTATGGCTTCTTACATAATACCAGAACTAATAAATTAGCTACTCATGATAAAACACGAAAAACACATAATTATAAAAAAAGACATTAAAAGAGAAAAGAGAATACTGCACTGGAAATCAAGAAATCGCGATCTGGTACCCGGCGGTTTGGCCAAACGGTAGACTGCCTGTCGGGAAAATCCAAAACTGCGATCGGAACAGAACAAAACAGAACAGAACAGAGGAGAAACAGAGGAAAAATAGACTGCGAGAATCTGTATCCAGAGCGAAAAATATTTGTAGACTAAGAAACTAAAATTTATCTAATGAAACTTCTATAAGAGCTTGTCTCTCTAAAAATAATAAGTTCCTGCGTGATTCTTCCAAGCTGTCTAGTCAATATAAGAAAAGCTATATAAGAAAAGCTATCTAAAATAATCTCTCCAAAAGTGCAAGAATAATCCCATATATATAGGGATACAAATCAGCAATTAACTAATCTCCTAATTGAATAAGGAAACCTTTCACTCAGCTACTTGGAATTGGAAAAGAGATCTCTTGCAAATTGGATTTCCTCTTTCTTTTGCTGCACACGGATTTAATTACTTCCGTTTCCTTATGGTTTTCAGATTGTCTTGACCAACAAATCAGCTTCCTTTCCATATGTATGTGATCTGGTCTTCTTTGACCAAGAATTAATTGGATTTGATTCCAATTGAGTTTAGACGGCGGCCCACCAAGGATTCCAATTGGAATTGTAATTGACCCATAATTCCAATTGGATTTAAACTTCTACAGCACGCATCCACTACCCTTTTTGTCTTTGCTTTGGATTGCTTTTGCTTCTTCTTAAAATCATGTGCAGCTTCCTTGTGGGTTTCCTCCTCTTTTAGCCCACAAATAATGTGGGCTTTTCAGGCGTGATTCATCTGCTCCAATTCTTTTACTTTTTTGCACACTCTTTTCTTCTTAGGCCCGATCTCTAAAACTGTAAATAAACATTAAAACCTTGGGCAAAAGCCCGTGAGAACTGCCATAACAAGTCCTAAAATAAAACACCTAAAATGTGCAGATCACATGGACAGTTGAAAATGCCACTTTTTCTTAGAAGTTGAACCTTTCTTTGACTCTTGTGTGTCTCCTTTCGTTTAGAGTGTATAATGTCACTTGTTTTTTGAAGTTACCCTTTCTTAGTCTCATTTTCGGGTATCTTTTTAAGAAGAGTTGTTAGTATCTTTTGTGTGGCTCTTTTCATGAAAAGGATGATTATTTTTGTACATGGAGAGTTTAAAATGTCATTTTTTCTTAAAAGTTTAACTTTTCTTTGACTCTTTTGTGTGTCTCCTTTCATTTAGAGTGTATAATGTCACTTGTTTTTTGAAGTTACACCTTTCTTTGCCTCTCTTCCGGGTCTCGTTTGTTTATTTGAAATTGTTAGCTTGTTTTCTCTCAATGTTTCCCTTATGTTTAAGCTAATGGGTCGAAAGAGAAAATGCAATGAGAAGCATAGTGATGAGGGAAATGACGATGAAGATGCATGGTTCTTCTACGAGAGCTAGAAAAGGTATTTGATTTTGATTTCGCATAACCTATTTGATTTTATTTCATTTTGCCACTCAATTAAATTTATTTTATACTTTGTGGCAGTACTTCAAGGTCAACCGCACTTCATTAACCACTGAGGATATAGATGCTATAAGAAAATTATGCGCTAGTTATATTGTGGAGCATTAGCCAAGTAGTATTTGATGGTTGTTTTGATAGTAATGTAACTTGTTGGATATTATGGTTGTATGAATTTTTGTGGATATGACACTGTAATGTAATAGTGATTTCTACTTCTATCTTGGCAATATTTTGTATATTTATTTTAAACTTTTAGAAGCAAGTTTTGCTCAAAGCCAGAGAAAGCTCAGAACTTTCTATGGTGGGTATGGAAAACGCCTGGTTTAGATACAACAATAGAAACTGAGCACTTTCGACGGTGGTTGGATTAGGAACCGGCGAAAAAAATCACGGACTTTCTACGGCGGTTCCCAACCAAACTGCCGTAGAAAGTCCTGAACTTTCTATGGCGGTTGGGTTGGGAACCGCCGTAGAAAGTGCGTGACTTTCTACTGCGGTTGGGTTGGGAACCGCCGTAGAAAGTCCTGAACTTTCTATGGCGGTTTAAAACCACCGTGAAAGTCCATGTCCTTTCTACGGCTGCCAGATATATGGCGGTTCAAATGATCAAATAATCGCCATTAAAAGTAGGAAAAAACCACCATTAAAGCCCCTTTTTGTAGTACTGAATGTTGAAAGTCAAATTATTCCAAGCAATGAGTGTACGGCTTTTTCCCTTAAAACTCGTGTAATATTGGTATTAAATAAATTCCGATTAGACTTATTTAATTGAGATATTGTTGAAGACTATCGATCAATTTAAAATATTTTGAGTTTTGAGGATTAAACTAAAACTGATCATCAACTTTTGAAAATTAATTTTTTTAAGATAACATCGTACTAAAAGTGTAGTTAAAAACTAAAAAATTATATGAAAACAAAGACAAAGTATTATAATAGTTTAAATTTCTTATAAAAATAAAAATCTAAACTAAAATTGAAAAACAAAAAACATTGAAAACGAGCGTGAACTAGTTTAACATACACAATTTCCCACTAGTACTCCGACAATTTCAAGGTTTTACCACACAGGCCGGCAATTCTGTTGCCGGTCATTGTCACAATTCCATTCCTAGTAATTTCTTCGATGAGTTTAATACTAATATAAATACATAGTCAACAGAAAATTTTCTTAATTCGTTATTATGTTTCGATTTCATTTCCACACGTCCATGCATGGTCCTAGTAATTAACTTGCAAGACAAGCTTTTCTACACGTACGTAAACATGCACACACAATCTTGTGGCAATTTATTCCACATTATAAGTTCACCCTTTCTACAATCAACACATTCTTCAACACACAAAAATCGTAGTAAGACACACAATAACACACATAAACTGCACACAAAAAGAAGAAGAAAAAAAAACCAAATAAAAAAAAGAAATTATGAAATGCAAAATGATCGAATTAGCAAGAAGAAACGATGAAACTTCCGGAAATTTGTGTATAAATACCCTATTATACTTTTGAAGTTGAGACATCCAAATTAATTAGCTAGAGAGAGCTTACAAAAATTAAGCTGTTAAATTTTTTCGTCAAATCTAAATCGATTGATCCATCGGAGAAATGGGTGATAATTATGGGAATGGAGGCGGCGGAGAGAAGAGGAACTATAAGGGGAAAGGGACAGCCACAGTGATTCCGGCGAAGAAGAAATCGGTGGCGAAAGAGGCGATGAAGAAAATAGCTGAATCGGCTTCTAAAGTTTTCGAGAAGAAGAAGATTAAGCCCACAAATTCCAATCAAGAAGACGATGCTGAAAATGGTTAATCTACTCCAAAGCAAATGATGGCACAGACCCTTCACCATGCACGTCAATCAGTGTGTAATCGTTATTTTCCATCTTCGAAATGAATATATAAATATATATAATAAAGTGAACTGCAAAACACATCACTTAAGTTTGGGTGTTTTGCAAAAAATGATACTTTACTAAAAATGCTCTTTTTATGACATTCAACTTTCATTTTTGCTCGAAAAGTACCACTCTGTCAAACTAGTTCGTTAACTCACTAACAGTTAGATTTAGTTAGGGGTAAAATGCTCATTCTTCTTTAAAAAAAAAAAAGGTAAAAAAATTTTTTTTTTCTGCCAATTAAAAAAATTTGGCCAATTTTTCTGCCAATTTTTTAAAAATGGTAGGCATCGATTTTTTTTTTAAAATGGCAAATTTTTTAAAATTGGCAGAAATTATTTTTTATTTTTTTATTTTTTAAAGAAAAATAACCATTTTACCCCTGACTAAATCTAACTATTAGTGAGTTAATGGACTAGTTTGACAAAGTGGTACTTTTCGAGCAAAAATAAAAATTGAGTGTTAAAAAAACAGCATTTTTAGTAAAGTGTTATTTTTTGCAAAACACCCATACTTAAGTGATGTGTTTTGCAGTTGACTCTATATAATATAAATACTTAAGTTCTTATTTGCATCCGCCAACATAAGTTCGATGTCTTGAATCATATTTTCCTGGAATATGGATTAGAAGCAACATAAAGATTAGATAGGGAAACACATATCCCTTTCATTGATAGATTCACGCACTTCCTAAAATGGAGAATTGACCAAAAGATGACAATGGTGATGGATCTCAAAGATATCATTACCTCCTGGGAACTGGGCTGAAGCCAGAAAATGAGCTAGTTCAAAAAAACAGTAAATAATTCAAAGAAAAAAAAAAGGCTGCACAATTATGGCACACGGATGCCTCTGATCACTACTATCCATTGAACAACTAGTATCAATTTAGTGAACATTCTTCCTTTCCAAAATTTGCTCAAACAAATAGATATTACAAACATAAAAACACTTAAAACTTGTAACATAAGAAGAAAAGAAAAACAAGAAAAGGCTGACACAATCATAGCACGCAATCAATTCCTAGGATGTATCATATCTATTTCTACTTCAAGAAACCTCCACCCTGAACCTTAACTAAATCATACAAGTCCACTTTAATTAATTAATTTTCATTGGACAATATTGCCAAATTGTGTGATTTTCCTTCAGTTCATCTATGCTCAGTTCGTTTTTCGTTTTATATTTATTTTTGGTGCATAATTTGTACATAGCTAACATGAAGCCAAAACAGTAACAAACGATCAACATCTTTAGAATGGATTCAAACATAGCCATATCCAGAAAACAAAATTCATCAAGAACATGAGATTATACAAACTGGAATACTGTGGACAATATTGATATATACCTCACTGAGGATACGAAACTTTGTCTTCAAAGCATGCCCTAAAATATTCTTCCTTTGGGATGCATGCTTTCTTAGGGCTGGTCCGAGACAACGCATTGGCAATGCACCTGTCCGTAGAGAGGAAAGACCCCCCTAATTTGACAGCTTTAATTTCTGTGTAAGAACTAAGAATTGGGTGTTTGATCAGAGAATTGGTCGAGGGAAGAAATTGTATAAATTAGAATCTAAGAACAACACTGCCTGGCCCGCTATCCTTAGTGAGGCTGTTTTCAGTAGAAGTAACGTATACTACCAGAACTTTCAATATAATTTATTGTACTATTTTGTTGCCACTTGTAATTCTCTGAGTTTATCTTTTCGGATTGTTACTGTGCAGATTTGCAAGATGCCGTCAGGTGGTGTTATAGTTTTGTGAACGTAAGTCACCGCTTGGCATTATAGGCTAGGTCATCAAGGACTAATCTATGTGGCATTATAGGCTAGGTCATACATCATTTGATGTAATAAAACACATGAATCTAGTACATTCTTCTACTGTTGGTAAGGAAATTCTTTTTACAGTTTGCCCTTTAACTAAGCAGCAAAGAATACCATTTCCAGTACATATGAAAAGCTCTACCTGTTGTTTTCAACTCATTCATATGGATGTATAGGGACCATATTCCAAACCATCTTTGACTGATTGTCATTCTTTTGTAATTATTGTAGATGACTTTTGCAATAGTACATTCTTCTACTGTTGGTAAGGAAATTCTTTTTACAGTTTGCCCTTTAACTAAGCAGCAAAGAATACCATTTCCAGTACATATGAAAAACTCTACCTGTTGTTTTCAACTCATTCATATGGATGTATAGGGACCATATTCCAAACCATCTTTGACTGATTGTCATTCTTTTGTAATTATTGTAGATGACTTTAGCAAGATAACATGGACTTATTTCATTAAGAATAAGAGCATGATGTATACAGTCATTAACAATTTCCTGAAATTAGTCAAAAACCAATTCAGTTGCACAGTTAAAGTCATTAGGACTGATAATGATACTGAATTTACAAACCATCAATGCCAATCACTATTTAATGATCTTGGCATTACCCATCAAAGAAGCTGTGTTTATACTCAACAGAATGAGGTAGTTGAGGAAAGCATAAAGACCTATTGCAAATTGTTAGAGCCTTAATGTTTAAATCTCATTTACCCAAATCTTTTTGGGCAGATTATATGCTTACTGCCACACATGCCATCAATAGATTGCTTTCTGCTACTTTAAATTGGACATCTCCATTTGAGGTTTTCTATAATGCTTCCTCTGATCGAGGTCATCTTAGGACTTTTGGTTGCTTATTTTATGCAACCAATAATCTGCCTCATAAAGACAAGTTCTTTCCTAGAGCCATCAAATCCATCTTCTTAGGATATCCTCCTGATGAAAAGGGATATAAACGCAATTGTTTAGTCCATCACAAAGTGTTCATCTCCAAAGATGCAGCGTTTCATGAACATGTTTTTCCATACACAACTTCATCTTCTGAATCCTCATCTACTTTTTCTGAAAGTATTCCTTTACCTCTGGTGCATCACTTGTTATCTGGGGCCTGTTCTTTTGTGCAGTTTGAAACTAAGTTTGGCCCTTTTTTGGTTTCAAACCAACAAAACTTGAGAAAAGTGTGTTCGTGTCGAGCTCCATTTCAAACCACATTTCCAGCCCACTATTCCAAACTTGGTTTTTGCTCCTCCCGTGAATAGAGAGTCTCAGCGCGACGGTCGCACCTTCCCCCACCGGGTAGCTTCAGTCCACGGTTCGCAGTCGACAAACTTCCTACTGCGCGTCCTTGTGCCCTTCACCGCTCCGGTTGCGGCTGCCTCGCTCTGCAACAAGAAAGAGAAAACATCGCACCTTCTCCGCAGACGTTGAAGCCTCCCGGTCGGGTGCGTCAATCGGTCGGAGGACGTCCTTCCCACTCCCGCCGCTGCAACCGTTCGCTCAGGGAGATTTCTGCATCGTCGGTTATGGTCAGCACTGTATCCATCTCCCTATTCCTCTTCACATTCCAATTAGTTTTTCTTCAATTTCGATTCGGATGCTACTGTTGCTGTACTATTGCCCTAAAATTTCCCCCTTTCCCTCAAAATTTTGAACCGCAGGTGATGCAAATGTAGGAAGGCTACGGTGTTCGTCGCGACCTAAGGACCCCGTTTCCGGCGAGCTTCTGAGTATTTTTTGTGGCGGTGTGGTTCAGGGCTCCCATATGTTGGTACGTATGTTCTAGGCTTTGCAGCAATTGCTGTACTATTTTTTGCTCACAGTTTCTTGTAGTACCAGGACTTACAGTTGAAACTACTTCCTTCACTGCTGCTGACTGTAGTTTGTTGTTGCAAATTGAACTTGTGCTCTGATCCAGCTGTGTTGTAACCGAATGCATTGTAATTGTTTGAATAATTCAATACGTAGTGCTAATATGGAATTCTTGGCTGTCATGTATACCGTAAAGAAGTCATGAAATGTGTTGGAATAAATTGTGCAACTTGCTTGGCTACTGAAACTGTTTAACTGGAATCCGATTGAGATGCATGCTTGAAAGTGGCCTGTTCTTTTTCTTGCTTTCTATGATGATCTGAAGCTTGCTTTTAAGTTCCACCAATCCAATAGTTGAGCGCAGATGTGTCTCATGAACTGAGATGAAAGAAAAAAAAAATTGTTTGTCTGTATGTTCTTATTTTGGTTTTCAGCAACTTCAACACTTTCTCCACTGCAATGTTTTTACAGCTTCTGAGCTGAATACTCTGAGTTTAATCCGAATGCATTGTTTTCATATGCACGATTCAATACCTAGTGCTACTTTGTGACTCTTGGCTGTTCTGTATACTGCAAAGAACTCATGAATTGTGTTGGACGTTGGTTTTGGAACGTGTTTGGCCACTGAAACTGTTTAACTGGAATCCGAGCGAGAATTAATTCACTAACGCGGCCTCTTCTTTTTATTGCTTTCTATGATGATCTGAACCTTGCTTTTAAGTTCTAGCAATTATGTAATACAGCTTTCAATGTGTCTCATGAACTGAGATAAATTACTGGAACAAGCTGGTCTTGTATTCATTGATTTATGCATGTTATATAATTCTTGCGCTAAAATTTGTGCTTATATTGGTTAATTAATCCCTTAAGTTGAGCACTTCTAGCTGTTGCAGATTATTTTATCTACTTTCTGCCCTTTTTCTCACCTTTGTTGAAGCCTGTACTTTGCATAGGCTGATTGGACTTTAAATTGCTGTGGTTTTATGTGGTCGGATAAGCTGAAAGTATCATTGTTGTACTAACAACTGCGATCTTATATTTTTTTTGCCGCATAAGAGTTTTCGTTCAATTATAATGAGTTCCCTTTTCATATTTTTGGTTTTCAGCAAGATTACCTTTCAACGGACTTCTATTGATAGTATACTGTTCTAACTGTTTCTTTGTTGTGATGATTAAGAAGATATTTTGTTTGTGAGTCAGCCACTGGGAAAAGTTATAGTGCTCTATCACCTTTTAGGTTTCCATCTACAAAAAACAAAAATTAAGAACAAGACTGACTGGATTAACTCGCAGAAAGCAAGAAAAGTACTCTGTATGTTTTGGATGTTCTTTTTCAGCAACTTCAACAATTTTTCCAATGCAATATTTCTACACCTTCTGTCTGAATACTCTGTGTTTTTACCGACCATATTGTTTTCATATGCACGATTCAATAAGTACTGCTAATTTGGAATTCTTGGCTGTTTCGTATACTGTAAAGTACACATGAATTGTGTACTTTACATTTTGGAACTTGTTTGGCTAGTGAAACAGTTCAACTGGAATCCGATCGAGATGCATGCTTGAATGCGGAGTCTTCTTTTTCTTGCTTTCTATGATGATCTGAACCTTGCTTTTAGGTTCTAGCAATTCAGGGCTACACCAAAGATTTGTCTCATGTACTGATATGGAAGCAAGAAAAAAATGATTGACATCGGTTGTTTTTATTTCTGTTTTCAGCAACTTCAAAACTGTTTCTCAGCAATATTTTTGCCTGGAGGATCTGAATACTCTGTGTTTTTACCGAATGCATTGTTTTCATATGCACGATTCAATACCTAGTGCTACTTTGGAATTCTTGGCTTTTCCGTATACTGTAAAGAACACTTGATTGTTTTGCTCTAAATTTCGGAACTTGTTTGGCTACTGAAACAGTTCAACTGGATGCGGCCTAGAAGCATGCTTGAATGCGGAGTCTTCTTGTTCTTGCTTTCTATGCTGATCTGAACCTTGCTTTTAGGTTCTAGCAATTCTGTGCTACAGCAAAGATTTGTCTCATGAACTGATATGAAAGCAAGAAAAAAAGGCCGTGAAGGAGGATGTTTTTATTTCTGTTTTCAGCATCTTCAACACTGTTTCTCAGCAATATTTTTGCACCTTGCGAGCTGAATACTCTGTCTTTTATCCGACCATATTGTTTTCATATGCACGAATGAGTTCCCTAGTGCTAATTTGGAATTCTTGGCTGTTCTGTATACTGTAAACGTTTCAGGAATTGTGTTGGTCTAAAATTTGGAACCTGCCTGGCTACTGAAAATGTTTATGGGGATTCCGATGGAGAACCATGCTTGAAAGCGGCCCTTTCTTTATCTTGCTTTCTATGATGATCTGAACCTTGCTTTTAAGTTCTAGCAATTCTGTAATACAGCAAAGATTTGTCTCATGAAATGAGCTGAAAGCAAGAAAAAATTGGGTATATGTTTTTATTTATGTTTTCAGCAACTTCAACACTGTTTCTCAGCACCATTTTTGCACCTTGTGATCTGAATACTCTGTGTTTTCCGTAGTTGAATGCGAACTTATGCACTTGGAAGGGGTCTTCCTTATGTGTGTCTATTGCCTTAGATAACCAACCATACGGTGCACATGTGAAATAAGATTTGTGCACCTATTATGCAACAAATGATTTACAGAATCTTGTTGTAGGGATCATGCATTCAACGCTCCCTAAGGCTGAGGATGAGAAGACCTAAGCGTCGGAGACACACAGGTACCTCGTTACTTTCTTTCTATGCAATTTGGTAATGCCTACTTACTTCTCCATCTTGAGTTCATACTTTCTGGCTCATATGGGGCAACTATTCCGTATGAAGAGATTTTGGAATCAAGGTCGAGCTCAATTAATTCCGTGTCGGACAGCAACGACCCCACTTTCGCCGGTTACAAGTCCGCATTACAGGTTATTTCCGTTGCTACGTTGCATTTTTAGGAGTTGAATGCGAACTTATGCACTTCATTTTCTGTTATTCTGTCAACTATTACAGTGCTACTTGCGTACCTTGTTCACTCCTACACTCAATGTGTTATATTTTGTATGCATTTTGTGGATTCGTTTTGTGGAATAATACCTATATGCTGCTGTATACGAGACTTTGTTGGTAGACTAGATGCGGCCTGTTCATTATTTTATTTTATATTTGGAAGATTAACAAAATGGGAGGAAATGGGAAGCAAAAGGGGCCAAAGGCAACATGGCCGCCCCATTTTGAGAAGCTCCTATTGGATCTTGTGAAAAATCAACCAAGGACTCCGGGTCATAAACGTTTCAATATGACAGAGGATTAGTTGAATGCAATCACTGCTGAGTTAAAAAGGGCCACGGGCATGTCATTTAACACTCGTCAATTGCGGGGTAAATTTGAGCGTTGGCTTAAGGATTGGAGGGTTTGGAAAAAATTACTGTTGCATAGCTCCGGTTTGGGATATCGCAGCGACGAGGGGATGATCCTGTCCGATGATTGGGACGCGCTAGAGAGGGTAAGTAACTTCTCTTTCTTCATTCTGCATTTCATTTTTCGCGTTGTAATTATTTGTTATGTGGCTGCCCCTTTAACTAATATTAGCCGCTTTTCCGCAGATGATTCCTGGGGCCTCTAGCTGGAATGGTAAAGCATTCCCCTTGTACGATGAGCTAGATGAATTGTTGTCGGACCAAATGGCAGATAAACGTAAAGCTATTAGCTCGAATCACATCCCCCAGAGTTCCGGAAAATATGTTCCCATTGATGATTCTGATGACTCTGACAAATTGGGTTGTGATTCCGACGAGTGTGAGAGCCCCCTGCCCCAAGAGAAGAGAAAGGGAAAACGTGCAGCCCAAGTAGACATCGGCTCTGCTAGTAAATCAAGAAAATTAAGTGACGGTGGTAGTAGGGGCATACAGTCTTGTTTTGATACATTTAATAGGTCCGTTTCAAGGCCACCTCCGGATAAGGACAAAGAATTTTTGCGTGGCATAGTCAAGGCAATGACAGCTTTGAATCTTGATCCGCGGACCTATGCGAAAGTTGTGAGGGAACTAGTGAAAGACAAAGTTCTAGGCAATGTATTCATTGAATCTAAAGAGGAGCAGCAAAGGTCAATGATTGATCTTTACCTGGAGGACTGAAATACAGGATGAGGCTGGGAGCCCTGTGTAACAGCAAGCGTGGCGTTGAGTTTTTCCTTATTATTGCGGATGATTTGCATTTCATTTTTCCCTTGTTGTAGGTGTGGTTTTTATATTGTGGGCCGGTTACTTCTGTATGTTGATTGTTTTCCTTTCATTGCGGATGATGTGCATTTCCCTATTCCAGGACCTTAGAGAGTGATTTTTAGATGACAGTGCTATTTTTTCGCTGATAAGAGTGTTATGTAATTGGTCGGAATGTAGTTCATGTTTCTCCTGTTATGGCATACTGTTTTAAAACTTTTTAGAACGACCATGACAAGTTTACTGCATTTATGATTTTATTTTATGCTAATTTTTTACATTTGTGGTCCTTACCTATATAACTGCGCGTTGACAAATATCCTTCCCTCTTGCAACACGGGAATTTAACTCTATTTACATTTCACATACAGACATCAACATGGACGATGCCGACTTCAATTCGGAAACAGAGGCCGCGAATGAAGGAGGGTACAATGAGAGTGATGGAGAATATATAACCGAGCAAAGCGACGCAAATGGGCACGCGCAACATTATTTACACCATCTGTTGTTGTTGCAAAATCTGGTAACAATTGAACGGCAGCAACGACCTGAGAGACTGATCCAGCACGACTGCCCTCTTTCGGGTAAGGAGTACACGAAGTGGATGTTAAACTCGCGTCATCCTTTAAACCTTTATGAGCAGACGCGACTTACTCGGCCAACATTCGATGCCCTCCTTGAGCAGCTTCATTCACAAAGTTTTTATGACAAGAAAGAGAAGGGGGTTACGCGTAAAGAAGCGCTGCTTATGTTTTTAATGTGCATGGCAAGAGATAAACGGATGCGCGATCTAACAGATAGATTTCAACATTCCACTTCAACATGCAGTCGTGTTGTACGAGGGGTTTGTGTTGCTATATACAAAATGGGGCCGCAAGTTATTTCATCCCGTAACCAAAACATTGTACATCCCTACATTCGGCAGAGGCGGTATTTGTACCTATATTTCAAGGTATTTTATCATATACTTATTAGGAATAATGTAGTTATGCTACCTGAGTAACTGCTTTGTGTGCGTATCGAATAACTTACAACAAGCTGATGTGTTATTTCAACAACATTATCATTGCAAACTGTTTAGGTTAAATGCAGGGATGCGTAGGGGCTATTGATGGAACACATGTGGAGGCGTGGGCAAGAAGTGAGGTACAACAGCAGTACAGAAATCGGAAAGGGAGATTATCGGAAAATGTGTTAGCTGTTGTTGATCATGACATGCGGTTTGTGTTTGTCTTTGCCGGATTCGGGGGGAGTGCACACGATGCAACGGTGTTACAGGCAGCAATTGACAATCCCGACCATGAATTTCCAATGCCACCACGGGGTAAATATTATGCGGTGGATTCGGCATACCGAAATATGCCTGGGTTTCTAGCCCCTTTTCGTGGCCATGAATACCACCTGAGTGCTTTTCGGGGACGAGGCGGACAGTATAACTCAGGGAAGGAGTTATTCAACCACAGGCATGCACAAGTGCGTAATGTAGTTGAGCGCACTTTCGGAGTGATGAAGAGCAGATTTCACTTCCTGACGGGGCCAATGTTCGCATATGATGAAAAAAGTCAAGCTGAATTTGTGTTGGCATGCTGTATTATCAATAATTTAATACAAGAACATAACCCCACAGATGAGATTTTTGCAGAGTATGGTGGGATCGAAGAAGATCATGTCGATCCGATAATAAGTGGGGCCACGCAGGGAAATTTGCACGAGGAGGTGAATCAATCACAAGTAGCAAGAACTGAAATGGGACAAGTACGAATGGCCATTATGCAACAAATGTTGGAGGATGTACATATATGACTTAATACTGTACCGTATTGCTTAATAGTCAGCACTATATCTATTTTCCGTTCAAATTACAGTATGAACTAGTATTATGGGTAGGTAGACGTATTTCATAATCCGTGTTGTAATCTGGGGTGCTTGTATTTTATTTCAATTGCCACATGTTTTAAATGCAATAGGGAGGGTAAATAATGATCCAGCTCGGGGAATACAATTTTGTAAATAAATAGGGAGAAAATGGGAATTAGTCGCGTACCATGTAGTATCGGAAATGGACAGATATTGAACTTGGATCGGTTTTGATGCTTCTTTGGGGCTCTAGAATTCATTTGTTCAAATAATACTCTTTATAGCACACGGTGGCAGTGCTGGAATTGAAGGAAAAAAACTAATGTGGAAGAAAAAGGGTTTGGAAGAGCTTTTGGTTTGAAATGTAAGTTTCTTATGACTAGTTTGAAATTCAGTTTCAAAAGAAGTTTCAAACTTGGTTTCAAAAGTATGTTTCTGTATTTTTGGTCTGAAACGTATTTTGTTTGAAACTAATTCTGAAAACAAGTTTCAAACTACGTAGGAGAACAGGCCCCTGATTCCTCCTTTTCTAATGTTCACTTACAGAAGTCTGTTTTCCTATATGTTCATCACATCATACCTGAACCTACTCCTCCTTCTCAAGTTAACTCTGACCCTCCATCTCCTCCTCTTCAGAGGCATAGCACTAGGCAAAAACACCCACCTACCTGGCTGCAAGATTTTGTTACCCCTAAGAGCAATCAAGTTCTCACATCTATTCCTGCTGATTTGTCACCTGCATATATGACTTTCTTAGCTAATGTTTCTACTTTCCATGAGCCTTATTCTTATAATCGGCAAAAGGACACACTAAGTGGGATCGAGGAAGCCATGTCTCAAGAGATATCAGCTCTAGAGGCTAATTATACTTTGCAGCTCACTCTACTTCCTGTTGATAAGAAAGCAGTTGGTTGCAAGTGGGTCTATAAGATAGAAAGGAAGCCTGATGACTCTGTGGATAGATTCAAGGCAAGGCTGGTGACAAAAGGATACACTCAAGTAGTGGGTGGGTGGGTGGGTGGGGGGGGGGATTACTTTGAAGTATTTTCTCCAGTGGTCAACATAGTCACTGTGAGAATTTTTCTGCCTTTGACTAAAAGTTGGTCTCTTCATCAATTGGATGTAAATAATGCATTTCTCCATGGCTTAGATGAGGAAGTGTGCATGTTACCTCTCCCTGGTTATTCTAAAGCCACTTCTGAAATGGTTTACAAATTAGAAAAGTCCTTATATGGTCTCAAGCAAGCTTCAAGGCAATGGAACCCATTAGTCCTGGACTTATGGATCGATAACTATTAAATGTTAAAATTACTCTATTTTTTCAAGTTATATGTACACGTTGAAAGTTTTTAATTGTGCTTGAGTAATTCATAAATGGAATCAAATCCCCTTGGGAAGTCCTCCCAATTAGTGATTTTAATTTATTAAATATAAATTGAAAAAGAAAAATTGATAAAGTTGCACTACGCGCATAATAAGAACCTTCCTACCGATGTGAGTTCACAAGAGATTACCAGCGTAAATGGAAAATTGAAAGAAATTACTAGTGGTTCTATTCCTTTTTTTTTTTTTTTAAATTATTATTATGATTATTATTTTGACGGAGCTAGCGATTCTATTTCTAGATTTTAGGCCTCCTACGTAGCGGCGGACTCAGAGAAAGGAAAATTTTAGTAGATTGGCTCAATTCTTAAAAATAGTGAAATAAATCAATAATAAAATGGAAAATGCTATTTTTCTTTATATTCTAGACTCTTTACATGTTCATCATCTTAATTCTAGGAAGAAAATAGCATTGATCCTCTAAGTTTATCTGATTATACTATTCTACGAGATGCAACGCGATGCACTAAATAGTCTCTCGCAAGATAGGTTCGGTGGTGCTAGTTTTTGTTTGTTTTCCCACACTAATTAAAGTAAACCCTCTATAGTCAAATAACTTAAACTTGAAAAATGTTTGGTTTTAATCTCTTACCTTCAAAACTGATTTACAATTATTCTAGTTTCAATAATATTTAAGTTAATTTTTTCTAACACTTGAGATTAACATACATTATAATAGGGGCAACAAATGGAAAAATAAAGGTTAAGTTACTCTATTCCCCTCTTAATTTATCTTGAAAAAATTCACGTGTTAACTGAAAAAAAAAAAAAAAAAAAAAACTCAAATACTATAAGAATTTGGATTTGGGATCACTTTAGAACAACTTTTGAAAGTTAGACAACAACAATAAAACATTTTCAAGTTAAAAAATCAAAAAGAGATAACAACTCAAACTTCCCTCATGCTTCGCAGAAATTAATGAAGCAATGCAGCATCAAAGCGTACGTGTTATTTCTCAGACTATTCCACGTTATAATCGATGAAAACTAAGAACATGCATGTAAAAATTAATACATAATTTGTATTATATAGATATCTATATAATAATGAGTGAAACATCATCGTTATATATAGATATCTATAAATTACCCCTCATCATCTCTTACGTACTCCAAGTCAAGAAGCAAGCCATCAAGATCAAAAAAAAAAAAAAAAAAAAAAGGGAGATATTATAAACATCGATCGGAGGTGAGAATATATCGGATGAGGAGGTGGAGAAAAAGGAAGGGTACAAATTATAAAGAGGGAAATCCAGATAATGAAGAAACGTCTAAGGTAATTACCGGCAATAAGGTTAAGAGAGATGAAGACGACGACCACCGCAACAGTAATCTTCCACCCAAAAAGAGATGGGCTAAGGAGACGGGCACGGCGGACAAAGGTGGCGATTCCAAGAATTCCGGCAAAGCATAATCAATATCATACATTCATAATTAATTAAGAATCTTATGTTTTTTTTTTGCTCATTTGCAGCACGTGTTGATCGTACGTGCATGTTTAGTTACTATTCAAGATGTCGATGGAGTTATATATTATATGTGTTTTCTTCTTTTCCTGACTTCCGTTTGTATTTCAAAAAATATATATGTACACAGTGGAGAAACTTGACTAATATAATTTAAGGGGTCAAATAGTGTTAGATATATAATTATAATAGGTTTATGGTAATAGTAAGTTTATGGTAATAATAGATTTATGGTCATAATACGTTTAGTTTCCTTATTGGATTAGGGTAGACTAGTTCGTAGTTCTACATATACTGTTGTTTGCCCTATTTGCGACGGGATGATTCAGTCGTATTGTTTAGTTGTTCTATTGAAATTATAAGTTTGATTGTTCTTCTTTTTCCGTGTTTGTTTTTCTTCTTTGACAATTCTTAACATGGTATCAGAGCTAAGGTAGGAAATTGGAAAACCGAAAAGAAGAGAGAAAAAGAAGAAAAAAAAAATTGCTGCTTCGGTTATATTGAGTTCGCGTTTTGGTTCGAATAAAATTTGCAATTTGCTTCAGTTTTTGATTGAGTTGTGTTTTGCTTTTGGTTTGGGCCGCGGAGGATTCTTGCGATGGTGATTGGAGTTGCTGTGCATTAATTAGGTAATTGAATTTGTTTTTGAACTTGGTAGACATTCGGTTTTAAGAAATCTTAGTTTCTTGAGAGTTTTTTCAACCAAATTCAAATGGAACTACCGATTTGGATTTATCCATTTACGGTTTGGCTCTCATTTTTCGGTTCTGCCGAATTGATTTCAATCTCAAATATGGGTCAATTTTCGAGGGCAGCATATTTGAGAAATTGAGCTCTTTGTGCTGGGTTGATAGCCGCGCATGAAGGGATGTATCGGACTGGGAAAATTATCATCGGAGCATCGAAGCTTTGAGCTCGGGCGTAGATTAAAGCTGAGACTTGGCAACGAGGGCTGGGTTATCGATTTGGGAATTCTTCTCAGATTTATCCGAGCCATCAATGCGTCAGGAAGCTCTTATGAATTGGGTCTACATTGTGGGTTTTGCGAGCTGTGAGGAATGGAGACGGTCACTACCGGTATTCAGTCTGGGTCAACGGCGATCTGGCGGTTCGGTCATCGGAGCGACTTGAACTGTTTTGAGCCTATGGCGGCGCTGTTCTGGAAGTGGGTTGGCTTCCGGGTAGGTCAAACTAACGGCTCGGGTCGGATGAATTGGGTCTGAAGCGGGTCTGCATCGTGGGTTTTGCCGGCCTAAGAGAAACGGAGAGGATGCGCTTAACAAGTTTGTTGGGCCAAGATGAATAATCCAGCCCAGAGAGGGTTGGGATTGGGTAATGGGAAACTTGGCTTTGGAAAGAATTTGGTAATTTGAACAGTCGACTTCGTTTGGTGGCAATTTAGGCAGTCGACTGTAACTTGGGGCGGCGTGGCGAAGATTTCCGATAGTCGCATTTGTGAGAGGTCTGCTTTGGGTGGGGTGGCGGAGGTTTCCGTCAATTGTAGTTGAGGCTTCTCTAATTGTTTTGTTTCCGGCGGCGTGGTGGAGGTTTACGACAGTCACGTTTGTGTCTTCTTCTGTTTCCGGCGGCGGGGCGAAGGTGACAGTCACATCTGTATTTTCTGGGTACGTTTATGATTAGCAAATTCTCGTTGACTCGATTCATTGTGAGTTTGAGAGGGGATGTTAGATATATAGTTATAATAGGTTTATGGTAACAGTAAGTTTATGGTAATAATATATTTATGGTAGTAATAGGTTTAGTTTCCTTATTGGATTAGGGTAGACTAGTTCGAAGTTCTATATATACTCTTGTTTGCCCTATTTGGGACGGGATGATTCAGTCGTATTGTTTAGTTGTTATATTGAAATTATAAGTTTGATTGTTCTTCTTTTTCCCTGTTTGCTCTTCCTATTTGACAATTCTTGACAAATAGTTATATGCATATTTTTTATTATTAAAATATACTAATATAATACTTTCTTTTTAAAAGTTTCACCTCTGTATACATACATACATATATATATAGATATACATACATATATATATATATATATATATATATGAACATACACACATAGTGCGGGAGCTAGAAAATGCATTTTCAAAATATTTGGGGGATTCAACATATGAATAAATATTTTTTTAACAAATATATACGTTACAAAAAAATTTAATAGTTAAATATACACGAGTAATAAGGGTGGAAGAGAGTGTTGAAGGTTCTAAAAATCACCCCATCCCCCTTGGATCCGGCCATGTAAATATATATGTGGAAAAAAATAAAAATATATATATTTTCTTGATGTTGATGATAACGCATGCAGCTTCTATGTTGTTTGCCACAATATTAATTGCGAAATTTAATCCTACAACAAGTAGTTAGTTAATTAAATTAGTTGTACTTTTGCCAATTAATTGAGGTAATTCATGGGCGACTTCATAGATAAATTAACAATTCTGTGACTTAAGAGTTCTGAATTTGATCATTCGTCTGAGATCATCAATGGAATTCAAATCCCATAATATATTTCTTTGTCTCATTAAAAAAGTATATCTAATAATATAATTATTTTTCAATTACAAAGTACAACTCAAAATCAGTTTTTAACTCAAAATCAGTTTTTATATGAGACAGAAAAAGTATAAAAAAAACTCGGTTAATTAACTAATTAATGTTTTCATCTTCTCATGGCCCGTTCGTCGTTCCGTGGAAAAGTGGGAGAAATCTAACAGAAGTTTCTTATCAAGTGCTGTATCCAATTAAAGGTGCACACGTACATATATAAAATTATGTATTATTACAACTAATAATTACTTATATACTAAGTATTACTCTATCCGTTCTATTAGATAAGTCAATTTTAAAAAATATTATTTGTTTCGATAGAAGTGTCCATTTTTAATTTTTTTACTTCTCTTACCCTACTAATATAATCACGTGTATTTTACAATTAGTATATACTTAATAAGTAAGGATATAAATAGAATAAAGTGTGTCAAATTAACTAATTTTGGTGTTGTGCATTCATAATAAGTTGTACATAATCAAAGTAGATCCTTCTAGCTAATGGAACAGATGAAGTATTTCCTTTCTTTTAGAAAAAAGTTTTAAGTATTATTGTTTCATGTAGGATATAAAAACAATATATATCCAAAATAATATAAAGATATTAACGCACAACGGAATAAAACTTCTTTGTAATAACGAACAAAAACCCTCACGCACACAATCTGTGGGGCGCACCTAAGCCGAAACTTGGTCGAGAAACAACCCAAAGGCTATTCAGTTTCTCCCTAACAATCTCTGTAAATTTCTGTGATTTCTTTGTTTTTCTTTGTATCTATATCTTTGTGACTACAATGATCACCTAATGCCTCTATTTATAAGCTAAACTATCCCTGAATCCTACCATTAATCTGATTCAGAACTATTTCCTAAAACAACTAAGTTTCCCAAAACAAACACTAAACCAAATATGAAATAGACAAATAACAAATCCTACTACAATTATAATTACCTAATAAGTAAATACAAGTTTGATTTAATTAATTATTTTCCAACATAGCCTCCCTTAAACCAAACTTGGATCAAAGCATCTCCATCGCCATCACGAGCTTGAATCTCCATCGTCATTTCTTTCGCAGTGTAGACAACATGCGAAACCAACTTGTAGTAGTTTTTCATCTCTACTTTCAAACTCATCGTAGAGACACATTTGTATGTTTCATGGATCTTCTGTGGAAACCCCTCTTTAGCGAAGAATTTATTCATATCTACCCATTCTTCTTCATCCGAGTTCATCTGCTCAACCTTGTAGTCAACCTTGCAAATGCCAAAAACATTCTTGCAAACTCGAGACATCACCTTTAAATAAGATGTGGACACAAACTTGTATTCTGGAAAAGCCTTATCAAATTTCTCAGTCTGGTCAAAGAACTCATTGATATCTACCCATTCATATTCAGAACAAAGCTTTCCATCGATATTGCTAATCTCATCAATGCTTTTAGATATAACAATGTCCTTGCAAACCCAAGGCTCCACTGTCACATTTTTAACCTGATCGGACTCTCCACCAAATAAGGAGTCGACTGCACTACAGTTGATCTGCTCCAGTTCAACAAATTTTACAACACTCCCATGATCACTTTTATCTATGTGATCATCAATTTCAATATCCCCCTCTTGTTCTGAGACACATACAATTTCTTCTTCTTCTTTGACCAAATCAACACTTTTAATGTCTTCATCCTCCTCGACACATTCCTGCTTAATGATATTTTGGCTCCCTGTATTGTCGCTGGAAGATCCATTCTTCAAGCTTTCACCATCAACTTCAAGCACTGCGTCATCAGACTTCATCTCTATTAACTCGAATTGTCTCCTTAACTCTTGAGTATCATTCTTTGAATGTTTTCATTTTCTCGATTGGCAACTTTTAACTTTTCCCAAAACTCCTTAGCTGTCTTTACATCAAATAAATTTATGCATACGTCTAATTCAACATTCGTTCTTAAATAATACAGAGCCGATTGTTCCTGATATTGATTTATCTTGAATTCTTTGCTTTCTGCAAATTCTGACTCAAAGTCTGTCTCAATCACGTGCCAGATTCCAATAACTCTAAAGAAATCTTCCATCTGTTGACTCCGGAGTTCATAATTATTTTTGCCATCAAAGACAAAAGCAGGACACTTATGAATGATAGGGAAATAAGACATTTTTAACTACTCCAAGAACTCAAAAATCTCAACACATACCATCAAAGATGTAGGACCCAAATTCCTAACAATTTTTTTAGCGCCAGCCTCCTGATCAGCCCGAGACCAAACCAAGAAAAAAAAACCTTCTGACTTTTCTTCCTAGCAAATTTTGACAATCTCCAAATCCAAACCAATTGATGTGTAGCGGTTGCCGAAGCCAAAAAAGTCTCTTCAATTGAGTTAATGCACTTTCTAATTGCACACTAATTAAGACAAACAACAAAGGCTTTGTGCCTTGTAAAGTAACCTGATGTCAAACCGAAGCAAAAACAAAGAGCTTCGACGTCGGCGAAGACGGAACAGCCGCAAGGCTTTCTGTAAAGAGCCCAAAGGCTTATTTCTTAACTTGATCAAAATTGCATGTAAACTGCAATGCCTGAGAATTTATTCTCATAACAAAACCGCCAAGAATGCTTCTCTGTTCTTTCTCTTCGACGCCGAACGCAAGACACGGCTGTCAACTAAACAGATTTTTTTCTCTAGCTCTGATACCACTTGTAGGATATAAAACAATATATATCCAAAATAATATAAAGATATTAACGCACAGTGAAATAAAACTTCTTTGTAATAACGAACAAAAACCCGCACGCACACAATCTGTGCGGCGCACCTAAGCTGAAGCTTGGTGGAGAAACAACCTGAAGGCTATTCAGTTTCTCCCTAACAATCTCTGTAAATCTCTGTGATCTCTTTGTTTTTCTTTGTATCTATATCTTTGTGACTACAATGATCACCTAATGCCTCTATTTATAGGCTAAACTATCCCTGAATCCTACCATTAATCTGATTCAGAACTATTTCCTAAAACAACTAGGTTTCCCAAAACAAACACTAAACCAAATAGGAAATAGACAAATAACAAATCCTACTACAATTATAATTACCTAATAAGTAAATACAAGTTTGGTTTAATTAATTATTTTCCAACATTTCATATATCACCCATTTGGTATATATTTTATAAATATACACACGCAGTGCTGATCAAGAATCAGCTCATACGCTCGCCAGATATGGCTCGGCGTTTCTACCTGAGGAAACCAGGTGGTAATGGTATGCGCGAAGACCTTTTGTCTCTCAATAGTAGTTGGGCGTTACCAGCGCAATTTAATATAAGTTTCCCCGTTTGTTTTTGTCCTTTCGTGGTAGAAAATACCTAAATTACAATTAATCTACTTCTAACTGCCCTCCCTTCCCCCCGCTATACCCTTCGGTTTTTTTATTTATTTATTATCACTCATCATGACAACAGTTTCAAACTATGCATATGTCATGAACAAAAATCTGCGAAAAATTGTATAACTTTATTTCTGATATATCGAACCCATATCTCTCTTCTATGGTGCAATGATTTATTTTCTATCTAACACTTTTTCTCTTTTTTTTTAATTACTAGAATAAATCACCATCAAAGGAGAGAGAAAATCTTGTTTCATCACTTTCATGGAATGATGAGAGTAATTTAACAAGAAATTCTTAACAAGTGTGTGTTTAGTAGTTTTTATATTAGATTTAATATATAATCAAGCAATACTGTTTCATACAAACGTTTGTATTTTGTGAAGTTACAAAGACGAGTGATCGATGTAGCATTCATAAAAAGATTGGGCTCAGATATTCTAATTTACTTTTAACTGCTCGTTTGTGTATCACAATCATAAATGAGTTTAGTATACCGTCAAAACAAAAACTAAGCACTAAGAAACATGTGTACATTCATGTGGTGAACTACAAATGAGATATCGAAAGTGAAACATAATATTCAAGCTTGAGTTATATTGTAAGAATATTAAGGGCATTTTTTTTTTTCGTTTTGGTTTTGGTTTAACAGTAAATTTAATATATTATAACCATTTTTTAGAATTTACAATCCAAATTTTCACATTATAAAAATATATTTTCAAAACTGTTTTTAAAACATCATAAAGAATACCGCATGCGAAGATGATAAAATTGCAGAAACTGTCAAAAACCTCAAAGCCTCTTACTCCATCTAAGCCAAATAAGCAGCTAAGCTCAGTAGCCAACAAGGAAGAGAAGCTGCTGATCACCAGAAGCAATCAAGATCTCATCTCAGCAGATCACAGTCCACTTGACAGGAGGAGATGAGCTGGAAGATTAGTTAGCTGAACTCTAGTGGTTAGCATTTTGGCGGGAAAATCAATTAGTTAGTTTAGTTCTTCTATGATTAAGATACACTGTATAGTCCATGTTCCTTAGATCTATAAATCGGAGTAGATACATTATTGTAATCTAATTTTTAGTTTTTCTAAAGCAATACACAGAAATTCTCTCAAGTTCTTCTGCTTTCCTCTCTGTTTCTTTCCTTTACTCTGCATTTCCAGCTTGATTGCTGGTTCTTTGATCAATTTACTGTTGTTTTCACATGGTATCAGAGATACGGTTGTAAGATCAATCAAAGTTTGCTTGAAGAAATCAGGAAATGGAGAACAGCTCAGAAAGTCATGGAGATGAGGTCTTTCAATTGGAGAACTCTATGCTTGTGAAAGGAAATGAGAACACCAATGTCTCTTTGGTTTCTAGTGTTCTCATTCAAGGAAATTACCTGTGATCACGAAGATCAATGCTAATTGCTTTAGGAGCAAAGGAGAAGTTGAGCTTCATACTTCCTGGTGGAAAATCACCTCTGGAAACTTCGCCTACTTCATGAAATGGAAGAAGGCAGACTGTATGATGATCTCTTGGATTCTACGTTCAATGTCCAAAGATCTAGGTGATGCTTTCATCTATGCTCCTATAGCTAAAGATCTGTGGCGGAAAAATTGCTGAAAGGTATGGAGATGGCCATGGAACTATGGATTATGATATTCGAAAGGAGATGAGCTCTACTATTCAAGGTAATCTCAATCTGGCTCAGTATTACAACAAACTGAAGAAATTTTGGGATGAATTGATTCAAATAAGGCCATTACCTGTCTGAATTGTGGTGTTTCTAGAGAGATGGTCGAAAGGGAATCTGAGGCTATGTTAATGCAATTCCTTATGGGACTTGACGATAGCTATGACATGGCTAGAAGCCAAATCATGATCATGGATCCTTTGCCAATAGCAACCAAGGCAAACCCAATTGTATAGAAGGTTGAACCTAACAAGCAACCTGTGTTTGCAAACTCTGGTGAAAATAGTGCTTGCATGGTCCGCACTCAGACTGAAAAAGTGGAAAGCTTGTATAAAAGAACAAATGGGAACAAGAGGCCTGAATCAAAGAAAGGTAGCCTGAAGTGCACTTTTTGCAACAGAGAGGGACATGCTAGGGAATCATGCTTCAAATTGCATGGTTATCCTGACTGGTGGAAAGGACAAAAACCAAAGGATAATGTAAAGCTATGGCCAATGCATTCGAAACTCTACTTGATTTAGAAGATTGTTCCTCTGGTTCTAGCCAAGCTGCAACTCAGAACATGCAGTTACAAGGGCTAATCAATGGATTTCTTCAAGAATTCAGCAAAGTTACAAAAGGCAGTAACAATGATCCTAATATGGTGAATCTGGCTCACCTGAACGACTTCTCAGGTATGCATACTCCTCTGAATTTTGGTTTTATGGCTTTGTTAAGTAAAGATTCTTGGATAGTTGATTCAGGTGCCAGTAATCACATGTGTCTTGGTGCATCTTTGTTTCATACTTTCAATTCCAATGCTGCATACACTCCTGTTTATTTACCTGATGGTTCCATGAAGTTTGTTGAGAAAATAGGGAACATTAGACTTAGAAATGACCTCAGTCTCATAAATTGTTTTCATATTCCTTCTTTTCGCTTTAACTTGCTCTCTGTAAGCAAGCTAGCTAAAACATCTTCTGTTTCTGTGTCTTTCTTTGCAACATTCTGTGTGTTGCAGGACTCTAAGACACAAAGAATCCTTGGTATAGGCAAGGAAGTGAAGGGCCTATACATTCTTGATTCCGCTTCATTTGATCTCAAAAAAGCACATAGACACATCATCCAAAATTCTCAACAGCTACCAAAGGAAGTTGGCTTGTCAGTAGAAATTTCATCACTGTCAAATAGTCACTTATGGCATGCTAGACTAGGTCACCCTTCTCATATTGTTGCTAATCATCTATTTCCTGATGTAATTTCCATAGATCATTGTAAAATCTACCCTTAGGCAAAACAACAAAGGCTGAGTTTTCACTCAGTAATAATAAAAGTTCTAGTACCTTTGATCTATTGCACTTGGATGTATGGGGACCATTTAATCAATCTACTGTATCTGGAGCACAATATTTCCTCACAGTCGTGGAAGATCACTCTAGATACACCTGGACCTTTCTTATTAAACATAAGTCTCAAGTTCCACAAATACTTGCCTCTCTTTTCATTTTGATTAAAACTGAGTTTCAGAAATCAATTAAAATTATTAGATCTGATAATGGAACTGAGTTTACTAATCATACTCTACAAACCACCCTGTCCTAACTTGGGATTATCCATCAAACTTCTACACCATATACCCCTTAGCAAAATGGTATTACTGAAAGAAAGCACAAATACCTTCTTCAAGTTGCTAGAGCTCTTATGTTCCAATCCTTTCTTCCTAAGAAGTTCTAGGGTGATTCCATACCCACTGCCACATACCTCATAAATAGATTGCCATCTACTATCTTGCAATGGAGTTCCCCTTACTAGCTACTTTATAACAAAGCCCCTAAATTGACTCATCTTAGGGCTTTTGGTTGTTTGTGTTATGCTACTAATCTTGATCCTACTAGGAACAAAGTCTCACCCAGAGCTCACAAATCTATACTTCTAGGATACCCTTCATTTTAGAAAACTTATAAGCTTTACAATTTTACAACTCACAAGGTTTACACCTCTAGAGGTGTTGTTTTTTATGAAGATGTTTTTCCATTACAACACACTTAACAGATGCCTCATGGAAATTCTCTTCTTATACCAGTACAAGAGCCTGATCCTAAACCTATCATCCTAATCCCTGAGGCTATATCTAGTCCTTCTACTTCATTTGCATCACCTCATTCTCCTCTATCCAATCAATCTCCTGATTTATTTACTGCTTCTGCCTCACCTATACCATTAATTCCTACTCCAATACCACAGAGGAGGAGTACTAGACAGAAACAACAACTGATAGGGCTGTTGTAGGACTATCAAATAATATTAAAAGTACTGTTTAAAACTTGCAAATAAGATGCTAAGAAAATATAGTACAGTAGAAGACATGGTTGATCCACAGGGACAGTGAATTATATTCAATTTTCAAATTAATGTAAGTAACCGAATTGTTGACTAGTAGTCACCTTTGTGTCTCTTAAGAGACCTTAAGATTGTCAAGTAATTCCCGGAAATAGCAATTAAAACAGTAATTAAATTAAAGTATTAGGAAAATATCAATTAATGAGAAAAATTTTGGTATTATGTAATCCAGCTTAATCTCATGCATGCAATAATAAACCTCTTTAACTTGTCTAATTACTTTCGCCAGTTCAGTTATAAATTATCGTGAGTCTTCGCAAATAACCCAATTGTCCCGTAGATACTTGATAACCCCCCGCGAGTCCCCGCAACGGGATTATTTCTCTAACTGCGTTAACTAACAGACCACGAGTCCCCGCAAACCTTATTAATTAACAATAGAAACATTAAGAACTGGAAGAATCTGAAACTAATAACTCCTACTGATGATGCATTAGAAATTATCACCCAATTAATCCTATACTACTCGACCGATAGTTGTTCCACTCACTGACTCTACTAGATTAGACTAAGTGGATCAGGCTTAATAAAATTTTAGTAAGTAGACATATAAACACAGGCAATTTAGAAACATAGTTAATTAGACTTTAGATCACGCTTAGGTTTTATACATGCATGGAATATTACTTCTTTATATAATACCAAAACTAGAAAATTAGCTACTCATTCGTAGAACAAATAAATATAAAAGACTTCATTAAAATAGAAAAGAGAAAATCATACTGCATAGTAATAAATCGCAATCTGGCAACCGATGCCCTGGCCAAATATTGGGAGCCTGAACTATCGGGAAGTCCAAAACAGTGATCCAAACAGAATTAAAACTAAAACTGTGTTTTCTAACTATGAAAATCAAAAGCTAAATAATAATTAATGGAAAATAGATCTGTATCCAAAGATGGGTATGCGTGCCTTTCTTGCACGAAAATCCCCCATATATATATAGGCAGAGAAATCTACTCACAAAAGGAATAAAATCAATCCTTATCGATTGAGGAAACATCTTCTAATTGGGAACATCCATTATGGAATTAGATTGGGATTCTCCTTGCTTGCAGTTGAAGTCTTCTCACATTAGATAACTTCTTGAGATTTCCTTTTCTTCTTCAACTTCTGATACTTTTCCCTTAATCGAATTAATTTCTATTTCTTGCATCCCACACTGGATCGACAAGGTCTCCAATCGGGTTTCCTTCGTGCCAAGCCCACAATTTGTGTGGGTTTTTGGATGCTGACTTCTTTGGCTCAATTCTTCTTTTTTTTTTGCGCATTTCCTTCTTTCTTGGCATGTTCTCCAAATCTACAATTAAACACTAAAAACTTGGGCAAAAGCCCGTGAGAACTGTCACAACAAGTGATAAAATAAACACCTAAAAGGTGCAGATCAACAACCATCCTGGCTTTCAGATTTTGTCGTGTCAAAGGCTCATTGTGTTATTCCCTGTACATCCTCTATTGATCAATGTACTACATATCCCATTCATACATTTCCATTTTTCTCCAATTCATGTTTCTCTGCATCATACATGTCATTTCTGACTAATGTGTCAAATATCCAAGAACCTCAGCCATATAACCAGGCCAAAGATCATCCTCAATGGATTCAAGCCATGAATGTGGAGTTACAAGCTTTGGATCTCAATGACACTTGGGAAATGACTCAGTTACCTACTGGAAAGAAATCTATTGGCTCCAGATGGGTAAACAAGGTTAAAATGAAACCAGATGGCACTATTGATAAGTATAAAGCCAGATTAGTGGCAAAAGGCTTTCATTAGATTGAGCGCATTGATTACACTGACAGTTTTTTTCCATTAGCTGAGGCTGTTACTGTCTGTATTATCTTAGCCATTGCTGCTTTTAAGTCTTGGCCACTATACCAGCTTGATGTCAATAATGCCTTTTTACATAGCATACTTGAGGAGGATGTCTATATGCAACCTCCACCTAGCTATACAAAGGCACTTCCTGGCCAAGTTTGCAAGCTCAAAAAGTCCCTCTATGGTCTGAAGCAGGCTTCTAGGCGCTAGAACCATGAGTTTACCACACAACTCACACAGTTTAGATTTCTGCAGTCTCCACATGATCATTGTCTGTTTCTTAAGCAGTCTCAGGATTCTTTTTTGGCTCTTATTGTCTATATAGATGATATTTTGATCACTATTTTGATCACTGGCTTCAGAGGATAACATTATTAAGGTCAAGCAATTTCTGGATCAGCAGTTCACTATTCAAGATCTAGGTCATGCTAAGTATTTTCTTGGCATTGAAATTGCTCGCAGCTCTGCTGGCACTTATCTGAATCAGAGGAAATATATCTTAGACATCCTTGAAGATGCTGGTTTGCTTGATGCCAAACCTACTTCCACCCCTGTCATCACACAGGTGCAGACTTTGCAGATAATACATTTCCTCTCCTTTCTGATCCACACCAGTATAGAAGGTTAATTGGCAGACTCTTGTACTTGCATTTCACCCAGGCAGATATTATGCATACTGTGCAGCAGCTTAGCCAGCATCTGCAGACTCCTAGATAGAATCATTGGAATGTTGCATTCTATCTTCTTAAGTACCTTGAGGGAACTCTTTCTTAAGATCTATTCTATCTTGCTAAGTCCTCTTTAGCACTTCAAGGTTTCTGTAATGCTGATTGGGGAGCCTACATAGTTACTCATCAATCTATATCTGGCTATTGCATTTTTCTTGGCAGAGCTCTTATTTTTTGGAAATCTAAGAAGCAATCCACTATTTCTCGTTCCACTGCAGAAACTGAATATAGAGCTCTGGCTATTAGTACTTGTGAACTTCAATGGATTGCTTACATTCTCAAAGATCTTCAAGTACCTCTTTCCTTACCTATTCCTTTTTAGTGTGACAGTAAGATTCCATTCATATCACAGCCAATCCAGTCTTCCATGAAAGGACTAAACACTTGGATATTGATTGCCATGTAGTGTGCAACAAGTTCAAGGAAGGCTTTCTTACTCCTCAGCATGTTTCATCTTTTGATCAACTTGCAGATGCCTTCACTAAGCCTCTGTCTGCAGCCCCGTGCCCCGTTTCATCATCTTATTTCCAAGTTAGGCTTGGTTGACTCTCACCAAGTCCAACTTGAGGGGGGATGCAGAAATTGTCAAAAGCCTCAAAGCCGTTTAAGCCATCTAAGCTAGATCAGCAGCTAAGCTCAGTAGCCAACAAGGAAGAGAAGCTGCTGATCACGAGAAGCAATTAAGATCTCATCTCAGCAAATCACAGTCCACCTAACAGGAGGAGATGAGCTAGCATTGCTTGCTAAACCAGAGTTTAAGTTAATCAGAGAACAACTGGAAGATTAGTTAGCTGAACTCTAGTAGTTAGCATTGTGGCGGGAAAATCAATTAGTTAGTTTAGTTCCCCTGTGATTAAGATGCACTATATAGTACATGTTTCTTAGAACTGTAAATCTTATAAATAGGAGTAGATACATTATTGTAATCAGATTTTTAGTTTTTCTAAAGCAATACATAGAAATTCTCTCAAGTTCTTCTGCTTTCCTCTCTGTTTCTTTCCTTTGCTCTGCATTTTCCAGCTTGATTGCTGGTTCTTTGATCAATTTACTGCTGTTTTCACAAAAATAAATTAATAAAAACAAGCTGTGAAAATTAATGGAAAAGAAAAGAAATATCGATAGATAATCTCATAGGCTTCTAAAGACATTCTTCCTATGCCTTGGTTTGACATGAAAATATTGTTTGATTGACAAGTAGTATTTGCTGTCCGAGTAAAGTAAACTTGGTAGAACAACACAAGATACTTCTTAACATTTCTAAAATTTGTTTTGTACAGTGCCAAATCTAATGTAATAAGTTTGTGCCTATTTTTAGTCAATCTATCATTTTTTTCCTCTAATATCTTAAAAGAAATTAAAATTTCCACATCGTAAATTTTTATCTAAATATTAAATATAATATGATTTTCTCTCTTTTCTTAAACTAATACATAAAGTGAATGTTTCCGTTAAAGGGAAAAAAAAAAAAACCCATAAAGTGGAAGTCTCATGTGAGAGGAATGTACAGTCTGATAGAAGACTCGACCACACAGGTGCAACACTTTCTTTTTATTTTTATTTACAAACAAGCAATACTTTTTATTTTATTTTATAGGCACTACTTTCTATTCTTAAAATTAAAGCTTTTTATTTTTATTTTTAATATAAATAGGGTACTTTTTAAATTACTAAGCCCTACCTTTTTAAACATGTACTACTTATACCCATAAAATTGACATATTTTATTTTATTTTTTTTATAAATATGCACGATTTTATATTTAACAGGCACTACTTTTACCCCTTATAAAGTAATTACTATCGATACTTTTTATTTTATTGACACTAATTATACCCTTAAAATCAACACACATGTATCAGAGATTATACGCGATACATTATTAGGTAACGAGTGAATAGCTGAACGATTGATCTTCTGATCACTTCCACAGAAAGGTCCGGGAAATCTGAAAGAATTCTCTTATCAATTATGTATTATTACTTCGAAATATCTTTTTATTTTCAACTTGGTATATAATTAAGTGATACTCGTCCTATATATAATGAGTCATGTTTTCTTTAGAATATATAACTTTTTATGTGGGGTAAAATAAAACACCTGAAATAATTAAATAATTTGACACTATTTTTTGACTCGTTACTTTCTATGTACCGTTTAATTGTGGGTCATCCATTATCATACTAATAACTGTATTCCAAGTAAAAAATTAAAAAAAAATTGACTCTTTTATTAGAAATATGATTGTTTTAATGGAATAGATGGAGTATTTATTTTTTCCTTATACACTTGCCACGAAAATTTTAAACGATGATTCTCCAAACTCATTATTAAGTATAGCTGTTACATAATGAGCTTCATTTTTTATTAATAAAATGTCTCCATATATACGCCCAATCATTTATTCGGCTTTATCGGGAGAAAAAAAAAATTTGCTATATGCGTATATGTTATACTACGACCCATTAAGTATAACCAGGTGGATCCACACGGCGCTAACGGATCCGCACGGTGCTCATGTGATTATTAATTTTTGTAATTAATTTGGATTGATATGGTTGGTATCATTTTTTTGTAATTACTTTTTGTACCGTGTTGATTTTAATTATTACTGATTTTTTTAATTATAATGTTTTTTACACATGTGATTATGTGATTCTAAATCTGCTCACGCATAGTATTTTTCTCTGAATTAAGGCTTCTCGTTCATCCTTAAACTTGTAAATGGCCAGCCTCTCTTCAGCAACAGATTCTTTTTCTTTTCTCAACTCTTCTATTTTCTCATCAATCAAATTATACTTATTCTCAAAATTTAGCTTCTCAATATTAAGCTTATCTGCTTCAGCCTCTAGCTCCAGTTTCTGTGCTCTGACCATGTCAATCTCCTCTTTCAGTTTTGTTTCCAGAAAGATTAATTTATTTGTTTCACTTTCCCTTCCCTCCACCGTCTCTTCAACATAATGGATTTGTTTCTTTTTCTCCTCCAAAGAATCCAGATACTTTTGGACGTCAAGCTTCATGACACTGATCTCTTCTTTTTCTTGCTATAAAAGGGAGAGGTCCAACTCAAACTTTTCTTCATCAGCAATGAGCATTTTTTGTTTTTCTTCAATTGATTGAAACCTTTCTTCCAAATCTTTTTCCTTTTCTGAAACCGCTCTTGATTTAATCTCTAACTCATACTCTTTCTCCGAAACCAGATCCTCTCATTTTGCTTCATATCAATTTCCCTCAACTCCCAAGCCCGCCTCTTGGCTTCAATTTCTTCTTATACCAATTTGCGTTTCATCTCCAACTCTGCCTCAAAAGTAGACTTCTTCAATTCCAGTTATGCTTCACTATTAGCCATTGCTTCTTGAATACTATCCTGCAAGATACACCAACAAAACATTATCTCAGAACATTTTTCCATATTTACAAAATAAGTGGATATGTTTCTTTAGTAATCACAGCTTACAAATTCTCTGCTTTCAAGTTTCCCACGAAGAATAAGCAAATCCTCCTCTTTCTTTTAGAGTTCAGACTCCCTGTTGACAACAACCTGCAGATGCATACAATAATCGAAAAAGGCATTGAGAAGAATTATACAGGAAGCCAGCAACACTCACAAATTAGAAACATTATGATACAAAGTAGAAACCTCCTCTCTTGCTGACAAGGATGTTGCCAGAAGCTCCAATTCTAACTGTTCATTATCCAGGTCCAACTTAGAGGCTTTCAAATTTCTTTTCCAAAGCATCTAATTCTTGAGATCTATTAAGAGTGTATTCCTCCCTTTGATTAAGAAAAGATTGCTCTTGGACTAATTCTTGGCTCAATTACAATATTAAAAAGAATTTGCACTTGGACTTGTATTTAAATTTTCCTACAAAGATATATGCGACTTGGAGTCAAAAACAGAGCTATCAAAAACGGCTGAGTGAAAATGCTTAGCTAGTTCAATGTCAGAGTAAGATGAAATCTTTGGAGCTTGAACAAAAACAATATAAATGTGGTTGAAATGCAATAAGGTAAATGTCCCATATGCACGTCAAGAAAGTAATAGAAAACAAGCGCGGCCTGGTATGGTGATAACATAGGGCATATATCTGCAGCCCTGAAAGGAAGACTAATTAACAAAATTTGGGTGCTATTCATTCTACTTTCTAGCATAAAGAGTCTGAAATAAAGCTAGCTCAGTGAAAAGAAGGGCATGTGAGAGAGGTGGAGAAAGTAGGCACAAGTGTTGAATCATGATTTTCCCTTTTCAATTTTTATTTCTAAAAATATGGCAAACACAGAAACAAGATTAGCCAAAACATCTTTACCTTGGCTGCAATCGTTGTAGCAATTTGAGGGAATGTAGCATCCACGCTATCCAACTGCAGAAAAAAAAATTTATGTTTCAGCCATAATCAGATGTTATGAAGCTAATGACCACTGGACACTCAACTTACAAGGCGAAACACTCCACATAAATTCCCTCAACTCGACAGTAAATAACTTCACATTCTCACAGTGGAAAACCACTTTGAATCCAAGGAAAGATGTGGAGTATCTGTATGGTTATTTTATCAAATGACATCTTTGATTTCCTTGGTTTTTTTTTCATTCTTCAGTAGTTAGAATGGATAAAATCTGAAAGCAAAAGCTCTGAAAGAGAATACGAAAATAAATATATGACCCATGAAGTACATTTTGAAGACAAACATATGAAAGAGCAAGCGTTAAGGACCTCCAAGATTTGGAAGTTTTCACTCTCTCCGAAGAAAAACATGGACAACATAAATAAGGAAAAAAAAAAAACCTTACCGGAGACACGAACAATAGTGAGAAGCACTAGCAGCACAAATTAGGCCAACAACATAACACCTAACATTTGTAAACAAACCATGGATGGTTAGAAAAAGCTTAAATAAAATAAATGATGATCTGAGTAGACAACAACTGAAGAACAGAAGGCCCTTGACAAACCAGAGCACAAGAAAAAATTGCAAAACTAAGGTACATCTAAAGTTTGTATGATAATCCTTTCAACTAAGCACATCATACAACAAAGGGCACCATTTCAACAGACCATTTAGACAGGCACACGAGGAAAATGTCAGATGCAGAGTTGGTAATCTTTCTCAGTCTTTTGTTATCAATATATCATCACCAAGAAACAGGACAATCCCTAAAGAAAAATACAAGATAACATAGTCATAATCCAAATAAGTGTCTGTTTGCTTGAAGTCAGATGGCAATTTTAGCAGTCTAAATGCAAGAATATGAAGAATACTTAAAGCACCACAATGGTTTCTGAAAACATTCAGAAGACAGACAGTGACACATAATCCAGCAAATGAGTAGAATATTGCATATACAACATTGTACCAAGCATAAAACATTTTCACACTAGACAAAACAGACAGAAAGTAGATTTCACCAACCTCAAGAAAGTTTAGAGTAATCATAGCAAAGTAATTAAACGTCCAAAGAAAATCAAATTGAATGAACATGAAGAAGAATTTTGCTGCATGTCCAAAGTTTGATTGATAAAGAACTTCCTCAAGTAGTTCAATACCATCCTCGGTCTCAACATGTTTTCTTTAGTTCCATTTAACAAAAAATGAAAAAAGGTGGAAACATTTCTAATTTGAATAAAATTATCACTGGATACCATGGAAAGCTCAAACCATAATCAACTTACTACACAATAACTCATACTTCCAATGAGAACACATAATTGTAGCAAGTGATAAAAGTACTCCAAGAGACTGAGAGGCAAAAAATCTTTTAGGAAAAAAACAAAAAAAAGGAAAGAAAAGGAACTTACTTTAAGGTCGGAACATTACAATTCTCTTTGCCAGAAGAGGAACAATTCTTATTCTCCTCAATAGGCTTTACAGAAACAGGACCACCAGGGAGCTCCTTCAAGGCAATACTGGGCAAGCATGACTGCAGGGAATTAAAGTTTTTAACGCCATTCTCACATTTCCCACCTGAAGGAGCAAACTAAATATCATATTTCCTTAACTAGGAAGAATCCTAAACCAAAATAATTTTAAGCCAGAACGGAACCCCTACGCAAAATAATTTCAAGTCATAACAAAATCTATGGTTTTATCCCCATATTACTTTAAAGAAGCACAATCAACATCACTGCGTTTGGTTTAATCTAAACAGTCTGATTACTCAATTGCAACTTCTTCTCCAGTTCTCAAATAGCTAGACAATACAAGTTGCAACCTCAAGACATTATTAAGCACGAAAGTACAGAGTGAATGTAACATCGCTAGTTCTTAAGGTTATGATCAAATAAACGAACATTTTCATTCTTTCAATCCAAGTAAAAGTTTCCATAGTAACCTACATTCTTGTTCCTGATCTTTAGGAATTTTTTTTTTTTTTTTACAAATCTGACATGAATAAGAAAGCATATGCTAGGCTAAACTGGTGATGTCCATAGTAATTTTCCAGAATACACTCCTCAAATATTATATATGATCGTGAAATGACGATAGTAGATCCTTAATAAACTATTACTAATAACATTAGGTTTCTGCAACACACTTAAAAAAGGAGAAATGTCCATACCTCATTAGCCCGAGTCCTCAATTCCTCAACTTGTATTGACAAACATCTACATGAGTCTCCACTTGTGCCATAAAGTTCTTCATCTCATCTTTGAGATTCATAACAATTTTCATGCTCTTCTCTACCTTCTTCAGCTCTTTCTCCTCAACCTTCAGAGATCTAACAGAAACATTAGAAAACTTTTGACAAAAGAAATCATAAAAGTTTGAAAAAAGGATAAACAATGGACACTGACATAGTGTTACAAATCCATGTCCCTAGAAATGTATATGCTTACAGAAATTCATCATGCAACGGGGAACACATACAAACTAAGATAATTGTGTTGTGATTCAAGGATTCCATCTAAAAATAGAAGCCAAAAAAATAAATAACAAATGTAATTTTTGACAAATGAACACTAAAAAACTGAAGAAAAATCAAGTTGGGAAAAAAAAATTCACAGAAGGCACTTGTATTGAAAAAATAACAAACACAAACGTCAAATTTCTTGAAAATGGGAAAAAGACCTTTGGAAATCCCTGATTTCATCCCCTTCTATACTTTCTCATCCTTCAGAAAAGCATTAAAAAAAAAAAAAAGTGCATGAACTAATGAAAACTAAAAACAACCACCAATAAATAAATAAATAAATGGATTATACTTTTGGAAACCCCTCATTTCTATCATTTTCTCGATTTCTAATCATTCAGAAAGAAAAAAAAAATCAGTAACAACATCAACCAATGAACACTGAAACAACATCAGGCAAAAAAAATCGAAACGGAAGGAAAAAGTTATTACCTTTCTCTTCCTCTTTTGAATGCAGGCGAATGCAGATGAAGCAAGATCGTAGAGAAGATGAAAATGGAAGAGAAGAAAAAAGTATCCTCCAACAGAGGAACATCAACCTGCAGCAAATCCAGAAATTAGTTTCCAAATCAAAAAATAAATAAAAAAGAGAGAGAAAACTCACTTGAATCATGGTTCTATGCTTTGTCTTCTCCTTCTTAGGATCTCTGCTGTTAGCTGCCAAGGAGACAGAGAAGGGTAACCACCCTCATAGTAGTGGCAGGGAAGACAAATTTTGACATTCTTAGCAAACTCGAACTGGAACTATATTATCGCCTCACCAACAAAATAGCTAAATAAGGATGGGCATGACATCCTTAGTAGCCACCTCAGCCGTAAGGCCAGAGTTTGATTTATAAGAAGATCGAACCGGAGGGAAAAAGTGATCAAAAATCGAATAATAGGAAGAAGAGAAGGGAAAGAGGGAAAAGGGAGGCGTCTAAAATTGAGAAATGAACAGACAAATCCAAACTCCATGAAATTCAAGATTTGAGATCTGTTTAGCCACCCACTCCCTCAATCACCGCAAATCGGTCATCACACATCAATGAAAATCCTTTCCGGGATTTCCATTCTCGCATACTGACAGATGAGCAAGAGAGTTCTTTTACGAAAATATCTACTAAGCAGGGAAGAAAAGTGACCAACAAAAGGGCAAAAACGGGACTGTCTCATAAAACACCAAAATTACTAAAATGTTCGTTCACCATTGCCTCCAAAACGACGTCGTTTTGGAGGAACTGAAGTCTATAGTATAAAGAAACTAATTTGTAAATGGATAGGAATTTTTTTCCCTCCCCAGCGTGGTTGACACGCGCATAAAGGATTTTTGTTTTACTTTTTCTTTTGGGCTTCTCTCTCTCCCACGTGAAACCCTCTCCTCTCTCCCCAATTTCAACAGATTCCAAAATCATCCATTGTCAGCCATTCTTATTACAAAAATATTCACTAAATGGGCAAAAAAACGCACCAACAAAAGGGCAAAATTGGGACACTCTCTCAAAACACAAAATGGACAAAAATGTTCGTCCACCATTCCTTTTTCTTTTCCCCTCCCCAGCGTGGACAACAACACGCGCATAAAGGATTTTTGTTTTACTTTTTTATTTTTTTTGGGCTTCTCTCTCTCCCACGTGAAACCCTCTCCTTTCTCCCCAATTTCAACAGATTCCAAAATCATCCCTAGTCAGCCATTCTTACTACAAAAATATTCACTAAATGGGCAAAAAACAGACCAACAAAAGGGCAAAATTGGGACACTCTCACAAAACACAAAATGGACGAAAATGTTCGTCCACCATTCCTCTTTTATATATAGTCCCTTTGACTATTAGACTACAAGTCATTGCCTCCTATTTTGTTGAAAGCATTTTAAACTTTTTTACGGGGTTTCAATGAATAATGCATATAGATTACACAAATTAATAATGGATTATACAGTAGATGTAATGAAGGATGATAATTAATAAATCATATCACGTACACAAATTTTTCTATATCGCATTAATCGCCCGTTATAATTCGATTCTCAAGTTAGAATGTTCTGATTTGGTCATCAACCACGTGATGAAATTTATTGAGTGATATTTTGATAAGTTTTGTCGATCTTATGTTGGATATGAAAAATTATTCAGTTTATCCGTTTCATCCTTGAAAAAAAATCTAGTGCAGCTAACCAATCGTAAAATAGAAACTATGATTAGTTTTTATTAATAGCCCCTTATAAGTTCAGCACCTTTTCAAGAGAATAAAATTTATTCTCCAATAAGTGTATCTAGCAGCACTAACCTCCGTGGTGCAACATATATACTGAACAATCAATCTCTCGTTCGATATAGTTGTTTGTTTGAATTGGTTTTGAGCTGTCGTACGTTGATATCTGATATAGATTAATTTACTATCGAATTATTAGATTATACAAAAATATTGAATCAAGAACCAACACTAAAAAATTAAATTAAATTACCAAATTGGATTTATGTTAAAAATAAGTTATTACCATTGGAATACTCGTCATTTACTATTTTAGGGTATAAATAAGAAAAGAAGTTATTAAGGCCCGTTTAGTATTAAGACTTGATCCAAACCTTGATTTGAATTGTAATTTTAAAATATTAAAATTACATTAAAAATGTAAAAAGGTGAATTGAAAATGTAAAAAATCTTATTGAGATTGTTGAAAAATTATTATAAAATAAAAATGTTATCCAAACATTAGTTTGGATCTTGATACCAAACAGGGCCTCAAATGTACGAATGTTGAAAGTAGAATTATTCCGAGCATTGAGTGTACGTACCATAAGATTAAACAACCAAAAACTGTAAAAGTATATATAATATTTTTGGTCTTAAAATATACAGAAAATAAGGGGTCATAATTATAATTTTGAGTTTTAGAAATATCATCTACTAATCATTGGCAGTTTGGCAAGAAAATTCTTTGAGTAAAATTTTTGAGTGCTGGGACTTCTTGTTGAGTAAGAAAATGAGTTTGGAGTAGGTATTTGGTTTTAGCTTTAGTAATGTAAGGAGTAGATTGATTGTTTCGCAAAGGAGTATTATGGAGTTTTGCTGAAGGAGTCTCAACTGCATTAACGTAGGTTAATTGTGGAAAGTCTGGAATTTGAGTAGTAGGAGTGAGGGGTTTTGGAATAATTGCTTTCTTCATTTCATAATCTTTTGAAGATTTTGGAGTTTGAGGAATAGAAGAAGAAACTGCTAGGGATTTTCCCAGATCTTTATTCATCTTTTCTTCTTGTAAGAAGTTTGATGAACCTTTAATGAATTCAATATCAAAATCCAAAACTGATAAAATGGCTTGCCATCTTGCAAAATTTTTTTTTTGAAACCAAAATTTTAACATCATTTTGAAGTATTTCTATTGCTGACTTACAGTCAACTCGAAGTAAAAATTTTTTATTATACAAATCATCTTGAAATTTTGAAATACATAAAACAATTGAAAAAGTTTATTTCTTAACTATTGAGTAATTCTTTTGTGGTCCTAATTAACCAGACACCAAAATGATATCTAACTAACTGCTCATGAGTATTATGCATTTTTTTGGCTTAGTATACCCCCATAACCAATGTCTTATGCATCAGTTTCAACAATCATGAATGCATTAGGATGAGGAATGCCTAAACATGGTAGAGTTTTAACTTATTCCTTAATTTCTCTAACTATCTTAACATGAGATTCGGACAATGCAGGAGGATTCTTTTGTAGCCTTTGAAATAATGGTGCACAGATAGTTCTTAGTTTAGGAAAGAAATTAGATATATAATTTAAACAACCATGAAATCGTTGCAATTGAGTTTTATCCCGGATTTCTTCAGGAAATTTTTCAAAAAAAGAGTTTCTTGACCAAATTGTTGTTCTACAAGATGAATTTGATTTTCTAAATCACTGTTCGAGGCTGAAGTAGACGAAGAATCAGAATCGTAGTTTTCTAATTGTGGAGTTGTTTGACTAAGTCACTACAAGAAAACATGGTATTTGAGACAAAATTTTGAGACAGTTTTAAAATTTTGTCTCAAATACCATCAAATTAAGACAATAATATGGACTGTCCCAAATGATTGAATTGAGACAGTTTACTTGGGACAGTTGTTGGATTGTCGTCTCATATACTACTAATTAAGACACTTATTCAGGACGGTTCAAATATTTGTCTTAAATAAATATAATTAACACAACTACTTAAAACAGTAGGAAGAAATATTCCTCAAACACAATAATTAACATACTCATTTAAAATCGTACCCAAAAAATATTCTTAAATACAAATAATTAAAATACTTAGATAAGACCATATAAAAAATGAACGAAAATATCATATTATATAAAGAAATTTTATTTTTAAAAATTTTTTATGAGAATAAATTTTTTTATAAAGAGAAATTCGTAATTATTGTATAGAAAATTGTGCAGAAAAGAGAATAAAAAAATGTGAGTTAAATTTTGAAGATTTTTTAGATTAAAAAAAAAATAAAGTACCATCTAGATTTTGTTCTTTTTAAAAGAAAAAGTAAAAACCCTTCCCCAATCCACCTTGTCCAAAAAAAAGTTTCCCATTTTGATTTTATTTATTTAGATAAGTGAAAGAAAAAAGAAAAAGGAAAAAGGAAAAAAGAAAACTAAAATGTAAAACAAGAAAAATACTTTCATTATTGTTTTTTTTAGTCTATTAAACTTTTGGGCTTAAAAAGAAAAGTAGACCCATAAAAACAAAACAAAAGGGGAATAAACAAAAAAGCAACGGCATTAGCCTGTTTTGCCAAAACATTGCTTGCTACGGCGCTACCTCTCTAACGCACAGAAACCGCCTCCTCTCCTTCTCATTCTTCCCTGCAGCCAAACCCTCTTCAATCTTGCCCGCCGCCAGCCAAAACAGCAGGGGTTGAACTCTCGCACATTGTATGTGTTTTTTTGGGGTTTTTTTGGTTTTTGATACACGAGTCAAATTGGAGCGTGTTTTTTTTTTTTTTTTCTTTCTTTCTAGGATGCAGGGGTGAACTGTTGCACCAAAGGTATTGGCTGTTCTTTCCTGCAGCCCCATCCCTCTGTGAACCGCAGGTAACTGCTATATTTTGTGGTGTTTTGTAATTGTATTTCAACTGAACTTTGGAATGGGATTGAAGGATGAGGGCATTCTGTGTTTAGCAATATTTCTTTTTCCTCGTTTATCTTTTCTTACTTATTTAGCATTTAGCACCTTTACCAGGATGCACAAGTATTGAATCTTCTATTTTATGTAAATCTTGTTGATTTTCATTTGTTATAACTTCTTCCAGTCATTTAATTTCACTTTGTTATGGTCTTTTATTTCTGTTTTGCCTTATGCCCATCCATTTTATTGGAATACTATATTTTGTCTTTCTTTCAGGTCCTACTTCTTGGAAAGTGGCCTGTATATTATTATTTCATCTTTTATTTATTTTGGGTTTTTAATGGTTTAGTTAGAGTTCTAGTTTATTGATTGTATAGAATAAGTATGATATTGGTTCAGTACTAGAAACTTTGGTTTTGCCAATGTGGTTAAAGGCAGAGTATTGAGCCATGAGTGAAAGCTAGAAGAATGTGATTAATACTTCAGTAATGAATTACATACCTGCATAAGGTTTTAGAGTCATTTGAGAGTTTATCCTGGAAAACTTGGCATATTCTGTATGTGTGAGGTTTACGAGCTAAATTACCTACTTGACATCTAGAGATAGTATTTTATGCCTATTGTGATGGCCCATGGGACTGGGAGCTGCTTTCCTCCATAAATAGTTGAAATGTTTTTCCATTGAAACAATCCATTTCAAATAGAAAGCAGTTTATTTTTCTAGTACTTTGTTTCTAAATTCCTATAAATTATTTGACCCCAAAGCATTGTCTACACTGGCTCATCATTACCTAATGTCTACACTTATAGCATATGCTTTTCCATGTAGTCTAATTTCCATGTGTGAATAATTATTTTGTTTTAAGATTGTTATGAATGCTATTCCTTATGTAAATTTATGAGTGCCTTCTTCTGAGTAGAAAGACCCACTGGAGAAAGGCACACTATCTGTGGGGTGAGGTAAGATTTTTCTAGTGCAATTTCCTGCATCTATTCCTTTTTGTTATTTCAGCCATGTTTCCAAGTGTAATAAATGGGAATGAGATTTCATGATAAGAAATAAGATGTTGATTGGAAGTGATTGCAACAGCAACGAAGTTTTGGTATGACTTGCTATAAAAATTTCTTGGTGGCCTTTGGATGCATACAAATTTTATGAAACAGTAAATACTTGTAAGTGGCATATTCCTTATCCTATTGTGGGAAAAATTGAAAAACAAATCAGCCCCTTGTAAGAATAGGCCCAAAAATCATAGAAGGTTTGATGAAATTTTTTAATGGAGTATGAGAACAATAGAGATAAGGTAATTGTTTGTCAATTATGTTCTTTCAAAACTACATTTTGTTCTATTTCACTTATATACAAGTACATGATAAACAAGTTCTGTTAGAAAGGAAAATGTTATTCCGATGTTGGTCCTTCAAGCAATGATTCAAATGGGTGTTCCCGTGCCTATTGGAGATATGAGCTCTATCAAGTGAATTACTCCAATATTTCTGCATAGGTTCTTTCATAATTGCTTGGTTAGGCGTTTCTTTATAGTATCTTTGAGGGATTCAATATAGCTAAACTATGTTGAGATATTTGTAAATGTAATTATAGAAGTTTGTAGACGATCTTATTGAAAACTCTTTATTATTTTTCTCAGGACTTTGAAGATGAATTGATGGATGGAAGTTAGCTCCAGACTCGTGGAACTTTTGCATACGTTATTTTATTACTTGACACTTTTTAGCTTTTTCCAAGATAGCAGCCAATGTTTTCTTTATGAAACAATTAAACTATTTAGATATCATATTGATCAACAGTCTTTTCTTTAGCTTTTATCAAAGTAATGTCTCGCGCTTATAAAATACACATGGAATTTATATGTATAGTGATTGTATCAAGTACAGTGTGTAGTTGTAAATGGTTATTTACATGTTGGAGACTATTTTTGTTTATATAATAGAGCGTTTATTAGTTCTTAAATTAGCAAACTTGCGATATTTATTTTTTATTTGAGATGAATTATTGCCGTCTCGATTTAGTGTCTCCAGCCATTAACAAAATAAGACATGATATTTGGGACAAAATGACTATTGTCTTTATTCTATTTGAGACGGCATAGAATTGTCTCAATTCAGTGTCTCTAACATATAAATATTCAAGACGCAATATTAAAGACAGAAAACTATTGTCTCTAATTCTATTTGAGACAGGATATTATTGTCTTAATTACGTATCTCAATTTTTAACAACTTGAGACACAATATTTGAGACAGAAAAATGATTGTCTCAAATACTTTTGAGACAGATGAAAATCTGTCTCAAAAACTATTTGAGACAGATTTACTGTCTCAAATTTCTTTTGCGACGGCCGCAAAGGAGACGCCGCATTATCTGTCTCAAGACTGTCTCAAAAACTATTTTGAGACAGTAAATGCACTATTTGAGACAATTTTGGCGGTGTCTCTAAAGAGGACTTTTCTTGTAGTGAGTGTACATATTTTAGATGTACTTGGATCTGAAGAGGAATTCTTAGGAGCTAAAGAAAGAGTTTTCTCCAATTCTCGTGATAATGAAGAAACTTGAAAAAATAGTTTGCAGTTTCATTTGGAAAATTTTCTATTTTCTTTATCGAATCAACTTTAGTAGCTACCAAATCAATTTGTTGAGCAGTAGTATGTAAAATCTGATTTGAATAATTATTTTGTTGATAAATTTTTTAATATCATCTGAATTAATTGCTTCAGTAGTATCTTTACCCTTTTAAAAGGAGTAGCCAAAACATCACCATTTGGAGTAGGAATTTAAAAACTGTGAAGTGGTGGATGAACAGAAGAAATAACTGTAAGTATACAAAGGGAATTGGATGGATGATTACAAGGAAAGGCTATCAAGATTCAAAGATAATTGCTAAATTTCGGATGCCTAGTAGCTTCTTAGTCTTCTCTTTAAATAGAATCTTGGATTAAAATGAATTGAATTCTTCTTTGGAGTCCGCCTTGTTTGAAGTCCGTGTTTTGAGTCCGAATGCTTTGATGAGTCATGATGGGGTCCATGAGTGTTTTGGCCTCATTGCTTATGTTTTTTTACTGCAAAAGAGAATATTAGTCAAATGCCCCTTAATTATTTTTGCGGGTCTTGTCTTTATACTTTTTTTAAAATTTTTTTTTTACATTTCAAATGGGTCTTGGGCCAATGGCCCTCCAAATGGATCTTCAGATGAGTCTGATAAGCTTGTAGTTGGTTGTGCAGTAGTTTTCTCTTCTTCCTTTATTTGTTTATACATCTTATAAAATTTCAAAAATTCTTCATCAGTGTCAGGAGTTATCTTTGTTTCTGACTGCTTGATGAGTTTCTTTGGTAGTGGAACTTCTGTCTTCTCGGGAGTGTTTTGAGTAATTGGTGGTGATTGAAGAGATCGAGAAACTTCTTGAATTGTCTTTTTGAGTGATTTGCCTGCCTACAAAATTCGTAAAACTGTATCTGGACTGCAGTAATCAAAATTGAAGTTAGGCCACCATTTTATCCTAAAATATCAGATTAATGAACATGGCCTATTTCAGTGTACTGGCTTAATTTGAAAACTCCACACAAAAATCCATAGCACCCGGAATTCTGTATGAAACATCACTGGAGTTCAAAACCTATACTTTGTGTTTCTTGTGTAAATCTCAAATCCCTTTTCTGCTACAGGAGGATAAATCTGAGGAGTAGAACCAAAATAATCCCACCATTCAAAGAACCAATCTGGAAAATCAGTTTCACAAGTAGAACTAATATTGATGAACCATGAGTGATCAAATCCTCTGAAGTATAATGCCCGAGTCCAGGCCTGGATGTAGTCTACATAATTAAAACCATCTGGAATGTAGTTAACTGAAAAGGAGTTTCTTGTATGGACTGAAAAAAATTCCCAGGGTTGACAAACTTTCTTTATGATCATCTTGGAGTAGGAAATTCTATTAGGATTATTTTTATGAGGAACATCAGTAATATCTGTTGATTTTGTATCTACCAAAATGAGTTCATAATAATTTTGAGTTTTAGAACTATCATCTGCCAACCATTGGCAGTTTGGCAAGAAAATTCTTTGAGTAAAATTTCTGAGTTTTGGGACTTCTGGTTGAGTAAGAAAATTAGTTTGGAGTAGGTATTCGGTTTTAGCTTTAGTAATGTAAGGAGTAGACTGATTGTTTCTCAAAGGAGTATTCTGGAGTTTTGCTGAAGTAGTCTCAACTGCATTAATGTAAGTTAATGGTGGAAAGTCTAGAATTTGAGTAGTAGGAGTGAGGGGTTTTGGAATAATTTCTTTCTTCATTTCATAATCTTTTGAAGATTCTGGAGTTTGAGGAGTAGAAGAAGAACTGCTGGGGATTTTCCCTGATCTTTATTCATCTTTTCTTCCTGTAAGAAATTCGCGAGGAAGAAAATCAGGTAAAGAGTTTGATGAACCTTTAATGAATTCAATATCAAAATCAAAAACTGATAAAATGGCTTGCCATCTTGCAAAAATTTGTTTTGAAACCAAATTTTTAACATCCTTTTGAAGTATTTCTTTTGCTGACTTACAATCAACTCGAAGTAAAAAAATTTTATTATACAAATCATCTTGAAATTTTGAAATACATAAAACAATTGACAAAATTTCTTTCTTAACTGTTGAGTAATTCTTTTGTGGTCCTAACCGGACACCAGAATGATATCTAACTAACTGCTCATGAGTATTATGCATTTTTGGCTTTATTATACCCCTATAACCAATGTCTGATGCATCAGTTTCCACTCTCATGAATGCATTAGGATGATGAATGCCTAAACATAGTAGAGTTTTAACTTTTTCCTTAATTTCTCTAACAATCTTAGTATGAGATTCGGACCATGTAGGAGGAATATTCTTTTGTAGTCTTTGAAATAATGGTGCACAGATAGTTCTTCGTTTAGGAAAGAAATCATATATATAATTTAAACAACCAAGAAATTGTTGCAATTGAGTTTTATCCCAGATTTCATCAGGAAAATTTTCAAAAAATTCTAAGGGTCTATGAATAGGTTTTATTAGTCCTAAATGAATGTCATGACCAAGAAATCTTACCTTAGATTGAAATAATTTCATCTTAGTGGCAGATAACACTAGTCCATTTTTCTTGATAACATAGAAAATTATATTTAAATGCTTAAAATGCTGATCTAATGAGTTTGAAAATACCAATATATCATCAATGTAAACAATAGTGAATGATGAGTATTCAGTAAATATATCATTCACAATTGTTTGGAATTCTGAAGGCGCATTTTTGAGTCCAAATGGCATAACGTTCCATTCGAAATGTCCAAATGGTACTGTAAATGCTGTTTTATACCTTTCTTCTTCTGCAATTTAAATTTGCCAATAACCTAACTCTAAATCAAAATTTGAAAATATTTTTGCATTGAATAAACGATTGAGTAAATCTCTTTTATTTGGAATTGGGTATCTAATCCATTTTAACACTTTATTGAGTGGTTTATAATTAATTACTAGTTTTGGAATGCCTCTTTCTTTTTCATTTTGATTGTTAAGATAAAAAGCTGGACAACTCCAACAAGACTGTGATTTTCTAATTAGTTTTTTATCCAAAAGATTTTGAATTTCCTTTTTACAAAATTCTAATAACTCAGTATTCATTTGAATTGGTCTTGCCTTAGTTGAAACTTCTGTTTCGTTAAAATCCTTTTCATATGGTAAAAATAACACATGTTTCTTCCTATTCCAAAAATCATTCGGGTGTTCCGAATAGATATTAGTTTTTAATTTTTCTTCGATTAGTCTAATCTTTTCTTGAATTTGTTTTTCTTTAAGTTGTTCTTCAATTTTTTAAAAACTTAATTATTCTTTTAGAAACATTATATTTTTCTTTTTACTTTCCAAAATATATATTTGCTTATAGATTGAGTTTGATTGAAAAAAATATTGAATCAAGAACCAACGCTAAAAAATTAAATTAAATTACCAAATTGGATTTATGTTAAAAATAAGCTATTACCATTGGAATACGGGTCATTTACTATTTTAGGGTATAAATAAGAAAAGAAGTTATTAAGGCCCTGTTTGGTATCAAGACTTGATCCAAACTTTGATTTGAATTGTGATTTTAAAATACTAAAATTACATTGAAAATGTAAAATGGTGTATTGAAAATGTAAAATATCTTATCCAGGGCCTGTTTTTCCACATTTTGAAAACAAGTTTGGGAAAAAATTTTGAAAACATTTTGGTTTCAAACCAATTGAAAGAAACAAGGTTTCAAAACAAGTTTTTTTTAAAAAAAAGTATTGGGCAAATATATATATATATTTTTTTACTTCATCTCCTCCCCCCTTTCACTCTTTCTCCAATTTCACAAATTCCACCACCATCCGCCCCACCGCCACCGCTAATGAACCACCTCCGGCGAAGAAGAAGAAGAGAAAGAAGAAGAAGAGAAGAAGAAGGAAGAAGAAGAAAAAGAAGAAGAAGGAAGAAGGAAGAAGATGAGAGTGATGAAGATGAAGAAGAAGAAGAAGGAGGAGGAGAAGAAGGAAGGAGAAGAAGAAGGAAGAAGAAGAAGAATGAGAAGAAGAAGATGAGAGTTTGGCGACGGCGGCGGTGGGCGGCGGTGGTCGGCGGTGGGAGAGAAGAAGAAGGAGAAGAAGGAAGAGGAAGAAGAAGAGGAAGAGAAGAGGATGAGGATGAGGAAGAGGAAGAGGAAGAGGAAGAGGAAGAAGAAGAAGGAAGGAGAAGAAGAAGGAATAAGAAGAAGAAGGAAGGAGAAGAAGAAGGAATAAGAAGAAGAAGGAGGAGAAAAAGAAGATGGCAGTTTGGCGACGGCGGCGGTGGGCAGCGGTGGTCGGCGGTGGGAGAGAAGAAGAAGAAGAAGAAGAGAAAGAAGAAGAAGAGGAAGAAGGAAGAAGAAGAAGATGAGAATGATGAAGATGAAGAAGAAGAAGGAGGAGGAGAAGAAGGAAGGAGAAGAAGAAGGAGAAGAAGGAAGAGGAAGAAGAAGATGAGAGTTTGGCGGCGGTGGTCGGCTGTGGGAGAGAAGAAGAAGGAGAAGAAGGAAGAGGAAGAAGAAGAAAAAGAAGAAGGAAGGAGAAGAAAGAAAAAAATCTTGGAAACTAGTTTGTAACTTTTGGAAAAGAACAAACTTCTCAAAATGTTGTGGGTTTATTCACAAAACCAAATTTCAAACTAAGTTTGAATATGTAGAAAAGAACAGGCCCTAAGATTGATGAAAAATTATTATAAAATAAAAATGATATCCAAACCTTAGTTTGGATTTTGATACAAAATAGGGCCTTAAATGTACGAATGTTGAAAGTAGAATTATTCCGAGCATTGAGTGTACGTACCAAGATTAAACGACCTAAAACTGTAAAAGTATATATAATCTTTTTGGTCTTAAAATATACACAAAATAAGGCGTCATAATTATATTCTTTACCAACGTTGGTGGTAATAAACCAACAAGGTGGGAACAACAATTATTGTAGGAAGTACATATATTTTCCTTAAAACCAGTTCCGTGTTGTGTAATATTGGTATTAAATAAATTCCGATTAGACTTATTTAATTGAGATATTGTTGAACACTATCGATCAATTTAAAATATTTTGAGTTTTGAGGATCAAACTAAAACTGATCATCAACTATGAAAATTAATTTTTTAAATGTAAAAATCGTATTCAAAATGTAATTACAAAATAAAAATTATATGAAAACAGCGAAAAAGTATTATAATATATTTTTATTATAAAAATAAAAATCTAAACTAAAATTAAAAAATTATTTTTGAAAACGAACGTGAACTAATTTAGCATAACTTCCCACAAGTACTCCGACAATTTCTAGGTTTTACCACACAGGCCGGCCATTCTATTGCCGGTCATTATCACAATTCCAATCCTAGTAATTTCTTCGATGAGTTTAATACTAATATAAATATACATAGTCAACAGAAACTTTCTTAATTCGTTATTATAGGTTTCGTTCTCATTTCCACGCGTTCATGCATGGCCCACGTAACTTGCAAGACAAGCTTTTTCACACAATAGTAGTACGTAAACATGCACACACACAATAGTGTGGCAATTAATTCCACATTATAAGTTCATCCTTTTTACAATCTACACATAATTCAACACACAAAAATCGTAGTAAGACACACAATAACACACATAAACTACACACAAAAAAGAAGGAAAAAAAAATTAAAAAAGAAATTATGAAATGCAAAATGAATTAGCAAGAAGAATCGGTGAAACTTCCGGAAATTTGTGTATAAATACCCTATTATCCTTTTGAAGTTGAGACATCCAAATTAACTACCTAGAGAGAGCTTACAAAACTTAAAAGTGTAAAAATTTTTCATCAAATCTAAATCGATCGATCGATCAGAGAATATGGGTGATAATTATGGAAATGAAGGCGGCGGAGAGAAGAGGAGCAATAAGGGGAAAGGGACTGCAACAGTGATTCCGGCGAAGAAGAAATCGGTGGCTAAAGAGGCGGCCAAGAAAATAGTTGAATCGGCTTCTAAAGTTTTCGAGAAGAAGAAGATTAAGCCCACAAATTCCAATGAAGAAGACGATGCTGAAGATGATTAATCTACTCAAAAGTAAATGATGGCACAGGCCCTTCACCATGCATGTCAATCAGTGTGTAAACGTTACTTTCTATCTTCAAAATGAATATATATATATACTTTTTCTGTCTCATAAAAATATTCATGTTTTTAATACTAAAATTAGTATTATAAATATGAAATTTTTTTGGTCAGATGGAGGATATATACATATATATTTATATGCGTGTGTATATATATATATATTTATACGTGTATGTATTTGCAACTTTTGCATGTATTAATTCTTATAAATTATAGGCGATTTCATCTGTACTATGAGCAATATTCTGTAAACAAAACATGTATGGTGTTGTATTAATAGCAATATTTGTAATTTTCTAATGGTTGGTTCTATTTAATATTCATATTGTCCCGCTTTTCTTTCGAGATTGCTATTTTCTTTATCCATTAAAAACAGCTTTGTTTTTTACTTTTTTTTTAAAATTTTTTTATCATCAATCAAATAGTCATGTTTATATGTTTTTAAAATTTTTTTTTTATGTACTTTTTATACCATTATTATTTATTTATTAGGTAAGAGCCAATTAAGTAGCTGGTGGGCATGGAAATCCTTTATTAGAATTAAGGCTTTGTTCTTTTCCATTACATTTCAGGAAAATGATCACTTTTTTTCTCTGCAATTTTATACAAAGAAACAACATCATTTTTATCTAAATTCAAAATTTAAAATTAAAAATTTCCTCTCAATCTTCACTCACATAATTTAAAAAATAACATAATTATTATATTTTTTATTCTCTTTTCTTACACAAATTCCCAAAAGAAATTCCCTTCAACAAAATATTCATTTTCTAAAATAGAAATTTCCCATTTGAGTTTGGAAAAGAACGGAGCCTAAGAGGCGGGAAAATAGATAGTGGCAAGTTTAAATATGAAAATTACAATCTATTACAATGAAAGTATGCTATGTCCTCAAATAGGATCGAGAAGCTGCTGTGAGCATCTAAAGTGACTGGAAGCGAGGGATGGTGAAATACTATATACTAGAAGGAAAGGCTGATCATACCTGTCATTGCATCCACAACAACATTTGCTTCCCTATATATGTGAGAAATGGAGAAATTTTGGAAACATTACCTCATAGTCACTACTACAAAAATGTGAAACAAAATCCATTTTTTGATTTTTTGAACAGGTATGATAACAAAGGGTGTTAAAAGTATGGAAAAGCAACGCCTATTTTAGAGCCCATGAAAGAACTGCGCTATTTTTTAAACCTGGTTTCAAAAAAAAAAAACAACACATAACACAAACCAAACCTGAAACAGGTTCACCTTTAAATATTAACCATCGATATATCATCTTAAAATAGCTACAGAAATACCAAAAAATTTGCCAATACTTACATAAAAAAATTCTATATATATACCAATTAGGGGTGAGCAATCACTGTTACCCGACCCGACCCGGACCGACCCGGTCGGGTCCGGGTCATATTCAGACCCGACCCGGTTGGTAGGGTCGGGTCGGGTTTCTGGGCCGGGTCGGACTTTTTTTTTTTTTTTTGGGTTCCTTCCCCTCCAAATTGTACTTCCTAAATGTATGAATAGAACACATTTTATTTGATTTATTAAATTTCTCTTATTTTTATAACAAAATCACATTACACAACAAGTTTTATTACTCATATTTTATATTTATAATATTAACTATTATAACCCACTCTCGTGATCCATAAACTTAGTAATGAATTTTCACATTAACATTAGTAAGTCGCTTCATTTGCTCTGTATTCAATTTGTATTGTCCTTGTAATCAAAATATACTACTGTTATGTTTGTACTTGTAACCAAAATTAGCATTACAGCCTACAAGGTTAAATTGACATGTAAATCAAAATTTACATTTCTCAATCATAAAATGCAATCTGTCTTGAACTTGTACTTCCTTCAGCCCTATAATGCAAAATTTCAAAAATTAAGAAATATAGATTCACAATGTGGAATAAAAATATATTGTTATAACCAGTACCTGAGACAAGACACGGAGTAAAGAAAATCATTCTCACATTATCTCCACATCAATGATTTTATGCTCCTCATCTATCTCAGTTATATCTGAATGTTCAAAAAATAATTAAATAGGAAAAATATTATTATGCAAATCAAAATATAACAAACTTGATCATTAACAAATTTTATACCTGATTCAATCTGTTCAAGTTCTTCTAAACTCTCCTCCAAATTAATAGTTGTACGATCTTTCTGTATCCAATCTCGAGCACAAATAATAGCTTCCACCGTTTCCGGATTTAAAGAACTGCTGAAAGAATCAAGAATCCTACCACCCAAGCTAAATGCTGATTCTGAAGCTACAGTAGTCACTGGGGTAGCCAACAAGTCTCGAGCCATTAAAGCAAGGGTAGGAAATCTAGCGCATGCAATTCAATCTCCACCAATTTAGAATGTCAAAATTACTATCCTTCTTGTCACACCTTATCTCATTCAGATAAATATCCAATTCACTCTTGCTGGCAACTGCATCATCATCATCAAAAAAAGCATCCACCAATGAGGTAGCATCTACATAATCAACCCTCATCTCATCCACCTCTTCATCTCTTATCACTGTTTCCTTACGCAATATTGTTGGACTATAAGCTTTAAACATGAGATGCAAGACCGTAAGCACTTTCTTTTTCAACTTAACAGTAGCACTCCCAAAAGTCTTATCAATAATCACATCAACATCCCTTAACTTGAATCTAGGGTCTAAAACCAAAGCTATGAAAATAAAGATGTTTAATTGCTTAATATTGGACCAATACTTGTCATACTTTTCTTTCATCTTAATAGCCATAGCTTTGATACCGTCATTATCACTATCTTTCATCTTCGTAATGAAAGCATTCATTCCAGCAATATGCCGCAGAGATTCATTCCCAGTAACATAGAAAGATCCAGATAATGCAACAGTTGTATCATAAAAAATCTTCAAGAAAGGCAATAAACTAGAAACAAATATCCAATCCTCATCAATAGGCATCTTGGATGGAGTCGGTGGGTCCGTAATCGGATTCATATCAAGCACAAAGATGGAATCCATATTCTTCATTAATTCAAAAGCATGTTGAAATTTAATAGCTGCCAATAACATTAGATATGTTGAATTCCACCTAGTTTCAACATCTAAGCAAAGCACATTCTTGCTTTCTATCTTTGCTAAACCAACAAATGTTTTAAACCTTTCAAATCTGGATGGTGAGGACCTCATATATCTCACAGCAGCCCTAATTCTAACTATGTGTGCATTGTAATCATTCAAACCCTCTTTCACAATTAAGTTCACAATGTGCGCAACACATCTCATATGTAGATACTTCTCATCCAAAACAGCTCAATTTCGGCTATTAAGTATTTTAACAAAGGCTGTCATCCCAGTATCATTAGAGCTAGCATTATCTACGGTAACAGGAAGAACCTTATGAATACCCCAATTAATCAAGCACTGCTCTAGTGTTAATCCAATGACACTGCCTTTGTGGCTGACTATTGGAGAAAAATTAATGATTTTTTTATGCAGTCTCCAATCATCAGAAATAAAATGAGCCGTCACACACAAATAGTTCAAATTTTGAATTGAAGTCCAAGTGTCAGTAGTAAGGCAAACAGACGAAGATAAATGTTCAAAAACTTGCTTCAATTTACTTTTTTCTTCCACAAACACCTTGTAACAATCTCTAGCTACTGTAGAGCGTGAGGGCATCTTAAACTTAGGTTGAAGCTCATAAGCAAACTCAATAAACCCTTCTTTCTCAACAAATCTAAAAGCCAATTCGTCTTTCAAAATCATTTTTGCAAGTGCCTTTCTACATCTATCTTGATCAAAACTAAAATTAGGGGTTGGTGGCGTTTTGGTCAATTTTCCTCCTTTAGAACCATTCTCTTTCATCTTTTCCCTTTTCTCAATATTGTGAGGATGTTTCTTGCACCTATAAATGTGTTTTTCCAATGCAGTAGTACCATTCTTAGAAGGACACTTTATGATTTTATCACAGTAAATGCAAGCAGCCCGTCTATCCTCTTTAGGGTACTGATCTAGAACCTTGTAATGATCCCACACCCATGATGTCCCCGCACTAGTATTTACCTCAGCTCTTCGACGCTTGCCCTTTTGCCCTTTTGTGTACTAGCCGTGGATTGTGGATTGTTTGAGGAAGGAGGATCCACTGTAAAAGCATGTGGCTCCACTTCAATCTCATCATACAATTCGGTGTAATTATCTCCAATGTCAGACATCTAAAAAAAGTTTTAAAAATTGATAAGTCAAAACTATAACAGAAAATTGATAAGTGCTCAACTAAAAGATCATGTCTTCTATTAAATATATTAACCTCAATTGTTGTCTCATGAGTCATAATTGCTACTCTTATACATGAAGGATTCTATTTCCATATTTTAGTGGAGCAAATATGAGGATATTATAGATAAAAAAAAAAGAAAAAAACCAGAAAAAGAATACTAACATGAGCTATCTCATTTATAGTGAGAAGATTATGATAAGAAAATTGATTACTGTCTAAGCTATGTTTCCAAATTTTTTGAACCTGAAAACCTATTAAAGTTGGATCTACTGATTCCCAAGGCTTTACATTGCAAGTCTGATACAAAAACAAGGTCAAGAATATTAAACTGGGATGTAATTCATGTTGAACATCTCAGTATTCCAAAAGGATATTTAAAATAAAATAAGAATACCAAGAAGTAAGCAGGAAGAATGAGGGAATCTTGAAAAACTTGTTCACTATGACTATAGCTGTAAAAATCAATTCAAAGAATCAGGTGAAGAACCTAAACGTAAAGCCACATTTTAAAATTTTACAGCATTAATCACTATATTTTCTTCTCCTTGTTCGATGAGTACACTGTCTATTCCTTTTTATAATGCTAATTTTCACTCACATTCTTTAGTTGTGCACAGTGACCATGAGGGGAGAGGGAAGGTGGTGCATCACCTAAATTTTGCATGTCTCTATAAATACAAGAAGATTAAGGGAATATAGTACTCACTTACTGTTCAGTTGCCGAGCCTTTGCGTTGCAACCTGAACAACTCCTACACAAAGATGAGGAAAAAATCCTTAGTCATCAGATTTAATTCAGCAGTCAAACAATTTGGTAAATCCATAAAATTTTTGCAAATTCAAAACACTAAAAAGAAGTCTCATAAGAAAAAGATTTATGTCAGACAGGAAAAATAAAAATTATGCAAGCCAGACAGCAAACATTGAAAAGAACTTTTTTTTGAAAAAAAGAAAGAAACAAAAGAAAATGAGATATGCACATGAACTTATTGTAAGAGTGCTCTTTCCGATTCTTTTTCATAATGCAAAAGCCAAACACATGTATAACATAGTTGTCAATACAGGCTGCAACTAAATAATTAGGATTGAAAGAGCCAAAAATAGGACAGAAGGAGTATCAACTTGGATATCAGCTATAAGCACATGGGATAATATGTTTACTCACTGAAGATGTAATTAGTTTACAAGCGTAGAAAGGCAAAGGAGGAACAAACTCTCTGACACTATAAACTAAACTGAAAGTAGAACTGATAAGGAGGGAAAGCGTAAAAGTCAGTGCCAGCAATCAGTACTTGTGGTTCTGCATGTACATTGCACATTAACACAGTAGAAAAGACACAGATTTTTCAAGGCTCCTTTTCATAAATTAGAGTTCAGGCACCTCAATGAAAAAGGATACATTCTTTCTCATCAATTCAAAAGGAAAAAGGAAAGAAACTGCTTAAAGAGAACCTAAAAACAATTGCCTACCTAAAATACTCCTCCTGGGGACACCAAAAGAGAGAAGCCTCCAGCAACAACAAAGAATGCTGCTAATCAGGCATCATTTCTTAGGCATTTGTTCTTTTTTGCCTCATTTTTGGTGATGATATACTTTAGAGCATACAATAATATGCTAAACTCTTACTGTACATTACTAATAAGGCCCATACTTCAGATTGAATTCCCAATGCCAGTTCCCTCTGGTTGAAGATGCCAGGACGGCCTGCCAGGTTAAAGCCAAGCAAACAAAAAAATATTAAAACTATTGTAGGTTGAGAGCATAGTTAAAAATGAGCAGGTGAGGCACTAACTTGTGTTCATAGGTCCAACTGTGGCCTACTTGTAAAGTCCATACAAAATAAGCTTGTTTTTGTTGCTGATACTCTCAGGTAGGGTCTTAGCTTTCTCAGCATGTTCCTCAAATTCTTCCTGAATCAAGAAATTACAGAGGTTAACTTTTCTACTATTATTCGAGTTTCACTAAAAGTAATGAAACATTAGCTGAAAACATTAATAAGGAATTCAGATTATCAAGCAAAACAGGAAGCCAAAAGTCCCAGATTAAAGGCTTGTCATCCTTGTCTACCAAATATAATTTCCAATCAAGTTACTGAGCTTTTAACTGATGCTGGCCAAGTTACTGAGCTCTTAACAGATAGGAAAATAACAACTGACATAATATATAATCCTAATTGTCTTTAGCATGTACATACTCATAAATCAGCTCAGCTTTAGAAATAACAGTAGCTTTATCAGATATGGGATAAGCACAGCATAAAAAATGAGTTTGTCTCATATGTAAATCCACAGAACTTTTTTACAGAAACTTGTGAGAAGTAACCCATACAAGAAGATAAACATACGAAAAAAAGTTGATTCTGATTTTCATAGTTCACGTAGGACATAGGACTCCACTATCCTTGGTGAATCTGAATTTTAGACCAATAAAGCTCAGGGTAGTACTTAATAATTTTGTGTCTTGGTTAGCATATAAAAGACTCCTTGTTTTGGTCCCATCATCTGTTTCTTTTAGGCATTTCCAAGGCTTTTTAAATCCAGCATTGTTATAAATCCCACAATTTACCGCTTTCTCAGTTCTCAGTTCTCTCATAAGCAGAAAAAGAAAAAGTCCCCCAAGAAGTTGGGCTTAGAACAAACAAGCATAGCTCATTGAGAAAACTAACAATAAACGGGACAAAGAAAATGCCAATACTGACAGTATCCCTACTTTTTTCAACATACTATCCTAGCAAGAATCAAAAAACCATCTTCAAATTCAAAGAATCAAGAAAATTCACAGTAGTAGCACTGCATACCTCTGATTGCTGAGAAGGATCACTACAATTTTACCTTATAATAGCTGAGAAGGTAAACCTTACTGCGAATTTATTCTCTTATGCTCAAAAACCCATAGACGGATCTGCACAAGTGAAAAAAATGCAATTGAAGTTTACCAGCCATGTGCATTGAGTCTCCATTCACCTAGATGGAACTCATTACAAAAATACTGAAGTTCCACAAAACAAAAGCCCAAGAGCCTTCCAAAATTGTATTAAAAACATCACTCGGCCAAGAAACAGGAAAGAATTTCACACACACGGACCCACAAAAATAAACAAGAAGAGTGTTAGCATTTTACTGTCACAAATCATTAGGTCCTTGTATAAGAAAGCTTCAATCCATTTACTTCCAAAAACTCAAATTCCTGCACTCCAAATGATTGTTTGCAGGAAAAAATAGGTCCTGTCTGCGTATAAGAAAGCTGCAATCCATTTACTACCAAAAAATCAAAATTATGTCCTCCAAATGATAATTTGCAGGAAAAGTATCCTCTCTCATGCAATGAATGAGAGTAGTGTTATAACTATCTGATGATATACTTATTCTCCCTGTATGTGATTCAGCAATGAAGTTTCTTCTAATGAGATAAAGAGGAGTATAGTCAATGGTAAAATTCAAGAAAAAGTTTCTAGCACAGCCCATTCTACCTACTACTACTACTGCTATACGGCACTGGTTATGAAGTAATTATGATCCCAACATCATCCGACTACAACTGAAAATTCCAAATGACAATTTGCTTGAAGATGTCACTTCCAACATAAGCTAATCTTAACATTCAAAATTTCAGAAGTACATATATTTTTGTATATAAAAAAAAATAAAGGATCAAATGAATAGAGGTAACTAACCAACAAACAAAACAAATGAAAACCCACCGTCCAAAAACAAAAAGAAAAAGAAAAAAAAAAGGTACAGAAACAAACAAAAACGGAACAAAGTAGGCGGCAAAGTGCGTAAAGAAAACAACAAAATTGAAAAGAGCCCAGATGAAGAGAAGGGTTTAGTTACCGATAGGCGGGATTTAGGAGCTTCAGAGCAGATCCGAGAAAGGAGAGTGAGAGAGACGACAGAGACGGCGCCACTGACTAGACTGAGAGAGTTTCAAAAGAGCGAGCTTTGCATCCAAAGAGCAACACTAATTGCTCTAACCCGTGTTAAGGGCGGCTCCGGCGGAAGTCTTCGATGGTGACGAGGAAGACTGCCGGCGGCGGTTGATAAGGGTGGCTCTGGCGGAAGTCTCGACAGTGGCATGAACGAAGGAGAAGAAAAGGAAGGCTAGGTTATGACTCGCCGACGGGTAATTGTGTTTTGAACTTCTCCACCCAGTCCCGAAATTGTCCCGAAATTTTGGGGTGTGGAACCAAACCGACCCGAAAAATAGGGTTAATTTCGGTTCGGGTCCGGTTCTGACCCGAGGGTCGACCCGCCCTGCGGGTATTTGCTCACACCTAATACCAATGTCCAACGATGCCTCATCCTGTCCGGAATACTATTACATAAAATTAAGAAAATCAACAAGTAATTATTGCTTTCACCAAATTAAAGGAAGGTTGGCCAGAATATTGAGCATAGATGGAGGTGGCATCATTCCTAGCACCATTCTTGCTTTCTTCGAAACCCAGAGATCTTCTGTCCATTTTATTCTCATATTTCCTGTCCAACCTTTCACAATAGAGTAGTGGGTCTCATAATATGATAGGTGAGTCTCACTCTTCATTGTAAAAGGATGGAAAGGGACGACTGGAATAAAGTGGACAGAAGATTTAATCCCTCCTCGAAGCCCAACTTCACTGCCAACTCTTTCACCTGATACAGCGAAAAAAATTATGTTGTACGATACAAAGAATAATATTACTTAATGAAAACATATATATAGGGCCTTTAAAAAAGTTAAGAACACCTCTGGAAGTTAACCAAGTAAAGCTAGCTATAAACATGCCACCGAAGAATGAGAGAAGCAACACATTTTCTCACCATAAGGTCAAATATTAAAATCCTTAACAATGTAGAGGGCGACAAATTAGCATTTTTTTCAGAGCAACTAAAGAGTAATGAATGTAATTCCACTTACTGCCATGAAACACAACCATTCAATGCTCAAGATGTTCATATATTTTCCGTCGCTGGCAAGCAATTATATATCAAGAGATTAAGTTCCATGTGAATTTTGCTGATAAAAATACATTAAAATTGTTGTCAATGGCAAGTAGACGGAAATAATTTTTCATGTGATTAAATAGAAATCTCATAACACAATTTATAGGGAGTAAAAAATAGCCAAAATCCAATTGGCAAACACCAGCTTAAACATCATATGCTTTAGATCTCAATCTCAGTACTCATATCCCTCCATCCATAATACTTAGCAATCCAGCTGGTAAGCAAAAGTCTATCAACCAAGACCAAAACAGCAAGAAAAAGAAATCTTACAATTCGCAGAATATGCCATTCTTCAGTAATCAGCCTTAGTATCAGTACTCAACCAAAATCTAAACCTTGCAGACCCAACAAAAGTTTGCACCAGCTACCAAATCGAAAGATAATTTTCTTTACCCAAAAAAAAAAAAAAAAAAAAAACTTCCTGATGGGAAGAAAGAGTTTCTATAAGATAAATACACACATGATTGTTACTGTGCAGATTTGCAAGATGCAGTCAGGTTGTGCAAGATAAGTCACCGCTTGTTCGGTGAGTGTATGGCATTGTCAATGAGTCGTGTTCACATGTTGACGCGTTTAGGTTAGTAGGTTAGCATGTTGAGAACATTTAATCCTAATGAGACCTGGCCGTACTTAATGAGGAAAATCAACCTCAAATACCAATATCTCCCTAATCTCTTTCGATTTTGAATCCACTCAAGACACAAACACTTTTATTTTATCAACAAAACTCACCAATTAAAATTTCTGGCAATTGAAGTATTTAGAGGCTGACAAGTTCTTAGCAGTTGAAGAACCTCCATGGTTTACAGCTTCTTCTTCTGCACGAAGCTTTTGGGATTCAGTTTCTTCATAGTCTGCTCCATATTTTCTTCCTTCATCATGGATTCAAAAGCTTTAATCTGCTGAGCAATTATATGCACAAGAAAGCCATATAGTTCATTAGAATATTATATATGGGTCTCATATTCCATTTGTTGTGGTTGAAAATTCTTTCCTCATTGAATCCTCTAGAATATTTTGTGCATTAAAAGAATTTCCATTGTTTCTAATAAAGCGATTTCTATTAATAAGAATCCCTAAACTCAGAATATGAAGATAAAATTTGGCCCAAGTGGAGATAATCAACGCATCATTTACAGTTACAAAGTTCGAAGATGGAAAATACTGTTGGGGTATCTACTCAAATTCCTAATACAATTAGTATTGGGTCAGGCTTTCTAATCCTGAATAGATTAGGAAACTAAGCCCAGTAGGGTTTCCCTAGTTTTATTATAAATAGACGTTGTTTGTAATAGACTAGATGTAGTAGCAGAGCAGATATCAGTAGACAGATCTCATTCTAGATAAATAGGGTGCTAGAGAGAACTGTAGAGGGAAGGGTATAATAGAATTTAGGGCAAAGAAGTTAACTCTTCTATTCTGTAATTCTCTGTATATAAAAAAGTGGTGAGTAGTTTGTGGATGTAGATCTGTTGAGATCGAACCAGGTTAAATTGTGTTGTGTCTTTTCTGTTTTTCAATTCCTCTGTAGTTTTCTTGTTGGAATATTTCTTTAAACAAGTGGTTTAAAGATTTTGAGGGTATTTTTCCTAACAAGTGGTATCAGAACCAGTAACCAGAAAGAAGATTTTGAGGGTATTTGTCCTAACAAGTGGTATCAGAGTCAGTAACCAGAAAGAGGAAAATCAGGACAAATAGGGAAATCGGAAAATATAAAGGGAAAGAAATCGTCATCCGTTGTTGCTGCGCGCTCAAATATGAGCTCGAGAGAAGAAGAGTTGCCACTTCCAGAAGGAAAGTCGACGCAAATTTGTTGGTAGGGAATAGCCGTCAATTGATTGAAGAAACTTCTTGTTCGCTGTTTGCAAAAGAACTAGGTTAAAACTTAGTTTAGAACGGTTGTGGGCCTAGATGATATGAAGGTACAAAACCAAAGTATGAGATCTGGATTTGTTTAGGGGGTTGTTAAATGCAGTCCATGTTTTTACTAAATGCAGTCAAAAAAAAATAATAATAAATTAATAAGACAAAAAAACCCTTTAAAAAAAAAAACACTATCCGAGGGTCGGATCTGCTCAGGGCACAGTTCCCTGGGGTCTTTACTGGCCCTAGGGAGCCATTCCCTGGGTAATTATTTTAAAATTTTTTAATTATAAATACATTTTAAGTTTTATTTTTATTTTTTACATTTATTATTACTGTTTTATGGAGAGAAAGACAGAGACGGAAAATGGTTGCAGTATTGGGAGAGAAGAACCTAACACATAGGGGTGGTGATTTGTATCGTTTTAGGACTCAAAAATTTTGAGCTAGAGATCGTAAAGTGTTAAGGGTAAAATGGGCATATTACTTCCTCTTGAATTACGAAAAACCGAATAAATGAAGTGCTTGATTGATTGCCGGAGTGATTGTTTAATTTTTTCCATGATTAATTGCTTAAATTAATTGCTTGATTGATTTCTAGATTGATTGCCTAATTGATTGCTAGAATTAATGTTGATTGGTAGTTAATATAGAAGTGATAATTACGTAAAATGAAACAAGAAATGTAGGAGAGACGTAAAAGGAGCGAATCTGGAAAATCGTGTCGTATGAGTTTCCATCCAAGTCTGACAGAAAATTGAACAGCAGAAGAATTGGGAAAGGAAGGAATTCGCAGAATTAGCCTACGCAATTTACCGTCCGAGTCGGACGAGTACTCGGATAGACAAAAAAAAAATCAATCAAGCATTGGAGCATCAATTTTTCTTGTAGTATCGGTACATTCTGCATCTCCGCCACCCCGAGTTGGTGACCCCAGAAATTCCGGCCACCCCGAGTTTGATCACCAAAGGCCTTTTTTCTTGTACTGTCGGTACATTATGCATCTCGGCCTTGGAGTTCCTGCTCCAATGCCTAAACTCACTGAGCAGGAACTCCAAGGCCGAGATGCAGAATGTACCGACACTACAAGAGAAAAGGCCTTTGGTGACCAGACTCGGGGTGACCAGAATTTCTGGGGTCACCAAATATACCCTTTGGTGACCATATTTTGATTAGTCATCTGAAACTACATTCGGTGCAGCTTTTGATGGCCATCTAAAATAGTTAGTCACCAAATTGGTAGAATCCATGGCGGGATAAATTCCCACAAAATTGTGGCTATTTGGTGACCAATTTTAGTGACCGAAACAATTTCAGTCGCGAAGTTGCCGGCCGATAGTGTTTTGGTGTCCAACAAAGTGGTCAGTTTGTCAGTAAATAGGTGACCAAATTTAGTGGTCACGAAACTATGTGGGGCCACGTTTGGTGACAAATTTAGTGACCAAAAAATACGACGGCTATGGTAATAATATCCCGTTTATGGGTCCCACGAATTACTTTAGATTTAGGGTGTGTGATTGGTGACCAAATTTTGTATTGGTCACTAAAGTATTCGAGTTGTCCCACAAAGATTTCACGTGATGGTAACATTTAATAGTTACTGTTAGCTGATCCACTTAAACGGAGTGAAATTGGTGACCAGAGATGGTGGCCAATTTGTTAGATGGTCACTAAATGAGTAATATACCAAATTGAAATTACACTTGGCCATTAGGGCCCACAAACTGTGTTACCATTTTGTGACCACGATGATGACTGAACATAAAATGGTCACCTTATTTTTTGGTTTGCGAGTCCCACACATTTATTCAACTTTTGTGATTGTAATTGGTGACTAAATTTGTGCATAGTCACTAATGAGGTAGGATGAACCATTAAAATTGATGATGTGACATTTTTTAAAAGGGCCCCACTATGTAAGTATCACTTTGGAGACCACATATAGTGACCATTATATTAAACAGTCACTAATTATATGTGGATTAGACTAAGTGACACGTGTCTAGTGAAATAATAATTTTAGTGACCGATATTGGTCACCAAAATAATTGCCCAACATGTAGTATAACTTATGGTGTTTTTTGGTGACCGAATAATGCGGTCACAAAAAATGAATATAATTATTATCACTAACTTCTCTTCCCTCTATGGTTATCACTCACTTAGACAAGATTTTAATAACAATTCCTAGCATCCAACTGGTCTATGCACATAATTAATGAAAATAATAATTAGTACATTAATCCATTAATTAAAAGCATGGATATCCATAACCTATTTAATAATGTATTCCAAAATACAAAGGTTGGAAAAAATTTCAATCGAAAATTAGTAATTCACTTCAACCATATGGTAATACAAATAATAACAACCAATACGGTTAAAGCTATAACACAGAAAGTCAACTGTCGAATGGAATTATCTATGCTATGATTATGGCTTTGCGAATGGCCTAAATGAAGGTGGTTGTCTGAAACCTCTTCATGTCCAAATGGTGTTCTTGTAGAGCTGAGTGATGGACTATAGTTGTGCTCTTTTTCGTAGTTGTTGTCCCCTTCATGGCTCAAAGGAAAAAACCAAGACCAAAAGCCACATTGTTTCCCCTCAGAAGTGAAATACAATCGGCCTTTACTAGACTTGTCGGAGTCAACAATCTTCAAAGCAGCTTTACAATTGCAACAGTGCTTCTATCGATACCTAATGTGTCTATCATTCGACTCAGCACTTGTATGCATCTACAAAGGCAATAGTGTTTCGATGACAGAAAAGTTATAGAAAAGCCATAAGAAAGATATAATTATAAATCTAAACCTCACCAAAACAGTTTAACAATTATGTGCAAAGTATATATCAACTCATGACGACATAATAACAAAACATTTGATCATATTCACATATTGTTAATAAGATAACCAAGCAGTGAACATGGTATGTCAACTCTGTCTAAAACAACCAAACTATAACAAATGTACCCAAACTACTATTACTATACTAAGTGTTAACATAAATATGTTGATTGCATCAAAGTTTAGTACTTGAAAAGAAATACCTACTGAAATTGTTGATGACTTAAGGTTGGAACTCAGATTTTAAGATACAAAAAATGCATTCTATTGTCATTCATATACGGTTGGAATTAATCATCCAATCAAATCTTACAAGAAAGAATGAACTGAAACAAAAATCACATTCCCATGCAACCTTTGTTTTGAACTGAAAGCTAGGACTGCTAACATAGCGATTGATTTATGAAAAAATTTAATCATTCGTAGAAACAAACAATACGGAAACCTAATTACCTATGGAAACTTCATATTTGACCAACATTATGCCTATACATCCCATTCAAATGCATGGAATATCACTAAAAAATAGTATAACCATTCAATTCCATTATATCTACACAGTGAAACAGGGAAAATCACCAAAATCTATATTACACACCCAAATTTTGGTCAAATGTCACCCAACTAAAATGCTCTCAATAAACACAACATTTGAATAGAAATTTTGCATATATATACATCTCATTAAAATAACAATACAGTGAAATTGACTATTCTTAAATTCAAAACATCTAATTTTTTTAGCCAAGAATAAGAGAAAACTAGATGAGCCTTCGGGGACACTAGGATCTCAGCATTCCATCAATTTGCCCCCAAAAGTTATAGTTTTTTGAAAAACTGTTGTCCCCATTCCCTCCTAATCAACATTGAACATGAACAAAATGATAGAATGGGAGAAATAAAAAAAAATTTCTTTACATGAACAATCATACACACACAACAAAAACAACAACATAGAACAATGATCAATGATTAAAAAATGACAATCATGAGATAATGATGTGTTTACCCAAGAAAATTGAAGATAAAGAGAAAGAAGTACAGTAAAAATTAAAAAAACTCAACAATTAGGATTTTCATTCTCAACCCTCTAAAACCAAATTTGCTTAATTTCCCCTTCCAAAGTCTATACGAAATCATTTCAAGAGTGTCAAAAAGCTTCCAAATGATAGGAAACACAATTACTCTACAGAACCAAAAAAAAAAAAAAATGATAAATGCAGACTTATTAGCCTTCGGCAATCAACATCCCATATATAAAAGAAAACGATTTGTGTCTGGTTAAAAATTAAGAAAATTACATCCAGCAAAGCATGTTATTTAACGTTACATTAAAAATCTTAACATAAACTACGCATTATATTTACCATAGTTGAAGGGGCAAATGAGGTTTTTTTTCCAACGCCTACTAGCAAATATCTCCTATCCTGCACCTAATCGACCAATCTATCCACCGGGTTTTGAAATGGTTGCCATGATCATGGATCGCCAGAGATGAATTGCGTCGATGTTCTTCACGGCCGATCGGAGGTTCAAGGGATAATGACGGGGTGGGTTAGGGTATTGAATTAATTTGGGGGAGAAACTATGGGCTGGGTTGGGTCAATCTTGCGACTGGGTTAAATTATTGGGTCAATAATATGGGATGGGAAAATTGTTTGTGATTCTTGGGCTGACTACATAAAATTGAGATGCATTACGAGGCCCATAAAAAGTTTTTGGGCTGTTTTGGAATTAAATTTTGTTGAGACAGATTTTCAAAATTAGACTATGACACCCTTTTAATACCGAATCAGTCCATACAATTTAAAATTTTCCAAAACATGACACCCTAATGTTTTTGAATTGCACAAATTTTATCCATAATTATAGAATTTTTTTTGAAATAGTTATAACTAATAAATTTGGGGATAAACATGATATAATGTTCTACAATTTAGGATATTATTAATTTTTCCCCGAACTACTAGCTAGTAACATCCACATAGTGTACGAACAATTGGACAGCTACCTCCTACTAGTATAAGTATTTAAATTAGTTAGTTATACGTTCCTAATTATCTGATCGATTCGATGAATAACTTCATTGAATTGCTTTGGTATGTTTAACCTATACATACATTCATTCATGTATGTTTGATTGTATCACTAGATGACTTAGCGTTGTATAGTAGATCGAAGGTCATTCTAACAGTAACAACTAGAGATTACTTTCAACTTGAGATTCAGTGGATATGTCATGCATTGATTGTAGACGATTATTATTATCGGTCTATGGTTTAACAAAGTATTACATAATATCTACGGACATTTGATTCTTAAAATTGTAATTTTTCTATTTTGATTTATTAATTCAAAATTTATGTACAATCCAAAAGTACATAATTTAAAAGAATCTTACATATGTTTCCTTAATAATTAAAGATCATAAGATAATACAAGCGAAAATTAATTAATTGTAATTAAAAATCTAAATTTGAGAAAAGAGAGTGAGTTTTAAAAATTTATTGTGACAGGGAGAAATTTTGGGAAAAAATTGGGCATATAAAGTTTGCGCCCAATTGAAAATTCTGGGCGTCCAATTTGGTCAATGCTAACCCATAGTCAAAACACAGGGAAAGAGAGGGAAGGGGAAAGTTTCCAACACTTAGAAAATTTTGAACAAAACTCTTCTTCAGGCCACCGATAAAGTTGAAAGGATTCAACTCGCCGGGGAAAACAAGACCAAGCGCCCACGGCATCGGTACCATCAACAGTACACGAAGGCAAAACATAGGGAAGCTGAGGGACAGGGAAAAGGGTTCAACACTTAGTAAATTTTCAACTCAACTCTCTATAAGCTAGCTCGCCGATAATAGTGAAAGGGTTCAACTCAAGGGAAAGACGATACGCAAAGACCACAGCTCCGATAACGTCAACGGTAAGTCAGTATTGAACAATGAACTACTTACCTTGGCTATCATTTATTCCCCAAATTTTAGGGTTCCGAATTCAATTTCATATAGATATGATGTGTTTAGTTTCGGGATGGGCTTTTAGGATTTCGATTATTACCTCAGCTATTACCAAAAATTGCCCTAATTTCACTAACGTATGACATTTCTTATGTCTTTATCTATCCTTCATAGAAGTCTCATCAATCTGAAACACTACTTGACTGAAGTTAGGTTAAAGTTTTTTTGGGTTTAGGCAATTTTTCGTAAGTTCAGGATTTTTATCGTGATCTAGGGGATTTTTCCTAGAATTTGATGGCTCTCTTAATTAATTTATGTGGGAAAACCTTGATTAGGGATTTCTCATGTATATGAACTACATATGTGTTGTGTTACTTGATGGTAATCCTATGAAAGTTTTTTCGCTTATCTGTCTATAGGGTCAGAGTGAATTTTTGCATCTATAGGGTTGAAAAGTTGTTTCCATCGCATGTCTTCCTATATTACACTTGTTCATCTAAGTAACTTTTTCGAACCCTGTCATGTGTTATATGTTTGGAACCATTTTTTGTTCTAGTAATGAATGTTATCTTATATTTTGAAAGTTTTTTTGTGGCTAATCCCACTAATAAAAGCTATTAATGTCTCTGCAAACTTTTTTTTTTGGGATTGAGTTGTGTTTGGCATATTGTTCGTAATTGTTAAAAAACAATCTTGATTTAAACTATGATTATAACTTAAATGACTGGTTTGTTTTAGCCTAAGCATGAAATTTAAATGTTTATATGGAGAATTGAAATGTGGATTAATTTTGCCCATGAGTTTAAGAGTAAAAGCAATCGTTTTATTTAAAATATAGATGGGATCTAAAAGTGGTTTCTTTTTATGACTTAGTTTCTATGAGTTTGAGTTGGATGTGTTACCTATATTGATTTATTTTTCTATGAAGTTCTTCATTTTGATCCTTGGGGATTCTTACTAATGTTAACCGTATTCTTCAGCAGTAAAAAACAGTTATTGCTGCGTTTAGGAATTTTAGGAAACCGTCCTCATTACTCATTCGAGGATCTAAAAGAGGTTGATATACTGTTTAAGGAACAAGCAATTATAAGGTGAGTAACATAACTTTGAACCCCTAATTGATGTGATATGATCAGTTGTTTTCTGTATGTAACTTGTTAAAGGGATTGAGTTCATCGAGGTTGTTAATTTTCTGTAAATAGTCAGTTGTGGCTGCCTTAAGGAGTATAAAGTCGTCGTCCACATTACTGCTTTAAGAATCCAAGTGGGGAAGCTATACTTTTGTGGGATATAATCTATTTCCAGGTAAGTACCATAACTTCGAAACGCTACTTAATCGATGTGATATGATCCTTTTGTTTTTTTCTGTACGGAAGTTAATAATGTGTTAGGTTTCATCTTGACCGTGAATTATCTGGGTTTAAGTTAGTTGTATATATATTTGTTAAATGTGCCAAAAGTATGGAAACACTAAGTTTGAAACCAGAATTCAATAAAAGCTATTATGCATGAAATTGATCAAAGTTTGAAACCAGAATTTAAAAGAGAAGTGTATTCCATGTTACTGTGTTATACATCTGATGTCGTTTTGTTTTTCTTTCGTTGAACCATGAACCATGAATTTTATGGGTTCATGTTGATTGTATATGTAGTAGTTTATAGTGGAAAGGTATGCCAAAACTGAATATGGACAGCATATTTGCTACTATTGTATAACATGTTATTCATGTTTCTCTTATCAATAAGTCCTTAGTTACTGAAAATACAATGAAGACATATCTTGTTTCGCTGAAATCATGTGTCGCTTGTTTATCTCATTGAAACTAGTAGGCCACCAATGTGTTTAGATAGTAATTCCTTTTACGTGTTGTACTACTAATTTATGGCTTATTTACAGTCCCCTACTAAAATACTATAACTACAAGAAAATGTAGTTTTAGAGACATCTCCAAAACTGTCTTAAAAAGTGCACTTTCTCAAAACAGTTTTTGAGACAGCATTGAGATAGTAACTGGGGCTTCTCCGTTACAGCCGTCGCAAAAGAAATTTGAGACAGTAAAGCTGTCTCAAATAGTTTTTGAGATGGGGTTGAGACAGTTCTTCAAATGTCTCAAAAGTAATAGTCATTTTTCTGTCTCAATCAAGCGTCTCAAATTTTTGAGACAACAATATGTTGTCTCAAATAGGATTAAAGACAGTAGTTTTAGTGTCTCCAATATTGCGTCTTGAATGTTTAGATGTTAGAGACAGTAAATTGAGACACCACTATTCCTTCCCAAATAGAATTAGGGACAATACTCATCTATCTCAAATATCATGTCCTATTTTTAGGACTTTAAATGGAGATCTATGGCAATATTCCATTTTAAATAGAAATAAATATTGTAGTATTTTTGTTTTATTTTATTTTATGATATTGTTATTCATAATTGCTCATTTAAGAACTAATAAGCATCAATTGTTGATAATTAAAAATAACCTCCAAGATGAAAATAAATATACACCACAATAAAATATCATAGTTATCCAATCAATATAACATCCAATTATTCATTCTGTATATTTCAAGCCCAAGAATTAAAGAAGAAATAATTCATCAATGTGATATCTAAACAGTTTGGTTGTTTCTGGCTACTATTTGGATAAAACTAAAAAAGTGCTTAGCGATATAACAATGTATGAATAGTTCCATGATTTTGAAATTAACTTCCATCCATTTATTCATCTTTAGATTCCTGAAAGAAAACAAAAAAATAAAGATTTTTTATTAGAGCATCTATAAATTTCTATAGTGACCTTTGCAAACATCTCAATATTGTTGTGATTGAATAAATAATAGCATTTGTTTTTCATGACAATGAGTCAGTTTTAAAACTAACCTCCTCATCTCACAGTGAGAAAAGAGGATGCATGTTTTTGTCATCTGTGCGTACCTCGTTTGGTTGCATCTGTGAAATAGACATTTAAAGTACATTGTTACAAATTAAATGATCATAAGATATTGTCGAAAACTATCTAGTTTAAGCATAAAGTAAAATTTCATCATTCAAATAGTGAAATAAAAATTAACTGCAAATTACTAGCTCCATTAGATGGCAAAGAGAGATGAGTTTCTGGTTATCCAATATTTCTCAAACATTCCTGGATCAAAACTTGTCAATCATAGTAAACTAAAGAATGTTCTTCTAGTAAGCTACAACTACTGGCATCTTAAATGCTGCAAAAGTGGCATTGGTTTCTAATTCATCTTCCCATACTAGCACCCACAATCTAGTTTAAGGACAAGGATATTGGTCAAACTACAACCCCAATTACATAATTATGTGTTAATGCAGTTTAATGCACAAGAGAACCCACAAAGAGAGGTACTTTCAGGACTTAGAAGCACTTGAGAAATTTAGCACGAGTTTTTATTATGACATGAATAGAGAGTATACTATATAGTATGCTTCTATATAAAACAGTCAAATATGTAAGAGAATAAATATCAATCTATTCTAGAACAATCCATTTGTTATAGAAGTTACAGAGAGAATAGCACATGTGTATAATATAAAGTAACATCTCAGGCTTCAAGAGAATTGTGTAGCTTAAGTAGTTATTTTGGCCACACCAACAGCTCAAACTGAACCATCTATCATGCAGTGTTTGTCACATTCTTATAGAATTATGCACGGTAATAAATTGGCAATTGTGCACACTATGAATAGCAGAAAGCGTGACCATCCTTTATACTTTCATAAACAGAAAAGATTACATATATTGAAACAAGTTGTCATTTGATGTGAAGAAGCAAGACAAAAAGACAAACAGAGACAGTTTGTTCACCTGAGAAACCATGAAGTAAAATGAACTGGAACACTTCCGTTCAGGGGATAGTTAGCCATCCCATCAAAGTGAATTCCACCATATGCAACAATAAGGTACAACTTGATAACTTAAACTGCTTCGAAGATTGAATTGACTAAATAAAATCAAGCAAAAGGAAAAGATTACCCAACAACAAAAAATTAAGGAGAAAAAAGTATCTCTACATTCTTGTATCAGCAACTTCTCCTTAATCTGACCAGCATCTTGAGCTGAATATGGCATTAATCATCAGTTAAATGCAGTCTTATATGGACACAAGTATAACTATTTTTCAAGGTATCGGCAAAAGTTATGAAGTGTAAGTGATTAGTTTGAAACTCTTTACAAGTCAAAAAATAGAATCCCACTACTGAGGTAATCAAAATCAAAAGACCTTCACTAACCTTTTAAGTAGATACTATAGGCACGGTTCTTTAGCTTATAGCATGCTTTTTTAAAGTGTGTTTCAAAGAAAACATTAACATTCTTTCTTTCTTTTCTAAAGAATCTATGGTCATAACTCATCAAAATCTAACCCAGGAAGAGGTTATTGTAAGGATATAGTTACCAAAACAAGGTCTATTGCATAAATGCAACAAGTTAAAGTATACCATATCCAACTCTGACTTCCTAAACAATCAAACTACCATTTTGACAACTCTAAAAGGGGGGCAACAGTTCTACTTCATATTGATACACTTGATTGACAGCAAAAATGAATTCACCTTAGCCAAAATAATAACAAATAATGCCCAATCCTATATTAGCAACAGAATAATACAACAGATTCAGGAAAAATAGAATTAAAAATCACCTATAGTACCATTGCATTTTAGATGCACACAAGATGCAAATTTATATAGTAATAATTTCCAAAAAAATAAAAATTAGAGATAGTAGAATGAACTATTTGTGGTTTGTGGTTTTCTCGAATTGATTTCCTCGGTTCAAAATTTCTTTACCCCAATTCGAATTCAAATTCAAATTCGAATTTGAGAAAATTGAAGCAAATTCGAATTCCAACAAATTTGAGGAAACCAAATTGAACATTTGGTCATAATTGTTTTTCAGAGAGATAAGAACGAAAAAAGATGCTCTCAGTGCATCCTTACACACCATCCTTCTTCATAGATACCTCATTTACTAATCAATCATCGACCATTGTACCATGTGTAGATATTATCATAATCATAAAATAAAACTCATGTTTCAACTTTTCACTATATAGCACACAGTAAAAGGTGCCCAATGTGCAATTTTACATAAGGAGCTACTGACTGACCAGAACGGCACAGTTAGCTTGGACCTCAGTGGAACAGTCATCGGGGGCGACCTAAAGGACGTCGAGGAAAGGAGGAGGAGACATGGGTTACCCTAACAAAATCAGAGGAAAGTCATCTTCTTCTTCACTCTCGTCGACATTGTCGCCGCTCCGGTCGTAGTCCAGCAGTGCTTCTGCGTATCTGTCGTCTGGACTTTGGGAGGAATCCAGTAAGCAGTGGTGTTGTTAGGTAAGATTAGAAGAATTAATAGGGGTGGCCATCGGGTGCGGAGAGAATCAATTAGGTAGAAAAAAAAAATTAATAATAGGTTTTACCTGCCCCAAATTAAAACTGAACTAAAGGAGGAATCAATTAAGTAGAATAAAAAAAAAAAATTTTTTGACGGGAGGTAGAATCAAATTAATAATATACTGTAAATAATAATATTTTGTTTAGTTTTAATTTAGTTCGGTTCGATTTTTGAGTTGGGACACTTAATTTAAAAACTGAATTCAGAATAAAAATTCGGTTTCAACCCGAACCGAATTTGAATTAGAATTAATAATTCAAATTCAGCTTATTGAAATTCAGTATATTTGAATTTGATTTGATTTTTGAATCACACCAAATATTTCCCACTCCCACATTGAAGTCATTTCATTGCCAATTTCTTCCTCTTCTTCATCTTCATCATCAATCGCAATCCGACTTCCATAGCTACTCACCGTTCCAATTGCTCACCTCAATGCTAAACTTTTTCCTCTGAGTTTGACGTTGAGATTTCAACCACACTAAATCAGAAGAATTAGACAGCTGAGGCTGCGACATCGTGATTTTGCCCTCATTAATAATACAGACGATGACACTAATGGAGTGCTCAGAGCTCAACTCTAAATTGTCAATACTTTTTTTCATAGTGTTTTTAGTTATCTCAGTTATTTATATTTAAGACAAATTATTTTTGGTAAAATTAAATCAAAATTATAACTTCATCACCTGGCACTCTAACAAACCAGGGCAAAAAAGAAGAAGAAGGACGAATAATGCATGATACATAATTGTAAATTAAGAAAATAAGAATTCAATTTAGCATATAAGATTCATGCTAACAATATAAGAACACAGTTGTTGCATTTCACTCTTCAATGTTTTGTAACTGAGCGGCAATTGAGACGATGACAAAAAAATAACTACGGAAGACATGACCTATTTATGTTTCCCAACTTTTTTTGGTCTTTACTATTTTACGCAAGTTTCCCACCTTTTTGGGTCATTACTATTTTATGCAATCAAATTTGTAGGGACTTATTTACTGTGTTTTTTAATTGTCTCAATTATTTCTATTTAAGACAACTTTATTTTTATGTCTCAATTTAAGTGTCTTAACTAATGTAGTTGAGACATTTGTTTTTACTGTCTTAAATAAATGTCTCAATTAATTTCATTTGAGACAAATATTTTACCGTCCTTAATAAACGTCTCAATTAGTTTTATATGAGACAATCCTCCAACAACCGTCTCAATTTTGATATCTCCATTTAATTATTGAGACAATCTCAAATTTATGGTATTTGAGACAAATTCTGAATGTTGTCTAAAAAATTTGTGTCAATTACCATGTTTTATTATAGTGTATGGACAAGTCTTGGACGACAATATTGAACCTAACACAACATAGGAGATATCGAGAGGGTTTAAATAGTTACTAGAATATTCTTATCAAGATAAGGAGGATAGTTTCTCAATTCCTTGCCCTTGTAAATCTTGCAATAACCTCCGCCGTTACGATCGACATTCTGTGTTCGCCCATATGATGAAAAAGGGAGTAATTCGGGACTATAATCCTTGGATATACCATGGTGAGGTGTGCAACTTTGAAATGAAAGGTGATGATATTGGGGGTGGGTCTGATAATAGGGGAGATAACTTTAATGACAGGTTAGAGGACTTGATAAATGACATAGGTGGTAGCAACTTGGGTGAAAAATGGGACCATACCCAGAATTCTTTAGTAGGTCGTCTAGTAACTTTGATGGGATGCGTAAATTACTAGATCAATTGAAATAGCCCCTTTATGACGGTTGTGAATCATTCTCAACTTTGTCATTCATTGTTACCCTTTTACACTATAAAACAACAGGAGGTTCGACAATTAAGTCATTTGATAATTTGCTAGAAACCCTTAATCTTGCATTTCCAAAAACAGCCAAAATCCCTAAAAAATTGTATGCAGCCAAAAAGTTGATTAGGGAGTTGGGCTTTATTGGAGAGAAAATACATGCTTGCGTAAATAACTGTGTTCTTTATCAAAAAGAAAATGTTACCATTACATAATGTCCAAATAAAATATGCAATGAACCCTGATATACCAGTAAAGATTTCAATATCCCTAGAAAGGTTCTCCGTTATTTTCCTATTACCCCAAGGTTGAGAAGGTTGTACATTAATGATGAGATAGTGCATGACATGAGATCTCATAAAGAAGTAAGAGTTGATGATGAGAGTTCACTAAGGCACCCTGCGGATAATGAGGCTTGGAAAATTTTCGATAGGGTGCATCCCAGTTTCGGGGCTGACCCGCGAAATGTCCGATTAGGACTTTCCATAGTTGGTTTCAACCCCTTTGGATACCTGAGCAATTCTTATAGTATTTGGCCGGTTTATGTTGTACCTTATAACTTGCCTTCGTGGAAATGCATGAAGGATCCATTAATGTTTATGTCTTTGATAATTTCTAGGCCCAAGTCTAGCTGTAAAAACATAGATGTGTACCGAGAGCCATTAATAGAAGAATTGAATGAGTTGTGGGCTAGTGTGAAAGCATATTAATATCATGTAAAGGCTTGTTTCTTGTTGCATACATGTCTTATGTGGACTATAAATGATTTTCCTGCATATGGCATGCTTTTGCGTGAAGTGTGAGGGGCTGCACTAGCTGTCCAATCTGTATGGAGGATACTGCTTCACGATACCTTTACAATAGCTTCAAGGTGTGTTACATGGGGCACCAGAGATTTTTACCCAAAGACCATCCGTGGTGGCGAGACAAAAACAACTTCGATGGGACAGTAGAAAAAAGGGAGCCCATAATTCCCAAATCCGGGGAAGAAATAGCACAATAGCTGCCTGCATTATAGTTTGAGCCACATGGACTGGAATGTAATGATTGAAATAAACGAAAAAAAGATATGGAGATTGAGCAGTCTGGATGTTGTAAGAGGTCCATGTTTTTTAACCTACCATACTAGGCTGATCATAAAGTAAGGCATCAGATTGACATAATGCATGTTGTGAAAAATGTGACGGATAGTTTGATTGGAACTATGTTCGACATTCTCGGTAAGAGTAAGGATACTTGGAAATCTAGTAAGGATTTGGAGGACCTTGGTTAGAAAAAGGAATTACATTTACAACTGAGTGAGAGTGCCTTCAAAATGCCAATGGGAGCATATCATCTGAACCAAGATGAGAAGAAAAAGATTTCAGCCTTCATAAAAAATGTAAAATTCCCAGATAGTTTTGCATTGAATATTTCCCGGTGCATAAAACCAAATGGATTGCATATGTCTAGACTGAAAAGCCACGATCTTTATGTACTTGTTCAACATGTGCTTCTATCGGCAATCTAGGGTTCTTTGACAAAGCATGTGACAGAGATGGTGTATGAATTGAGTGAATATTTCAAGAAGTTGTGTGCTCAAGTAATAGACGTTGAAGTAATGAAGACTGAACAAGATAGAATAGCCGTACTTCTTTGCAAAATGGAGAGAATATTGCCTCATTCATTCTTTGATTTTATGGTTCATCTACTTCTCCATCTTCAGAATGAGGCATTATTATGTGGACCAGCACAATATTGGTGGATATTTCCCTTCGAAAGGTGAGTAGATATTCTTATTCCTTTTTTATATTTTCATGTTATTTTACTGTTGATAAATGACTCACTCTTGAAAATTTAATTGATTTTCCAGAAAAAAGGGAACCTTGAAAGGATATGTCCACAACAAAGCTAGGCCTGAAGGATGTATTGCTGAGAGATACCCAAATCAGGAATGTTTAACATTCTGCTCGATGTAATTGAAGAGTGCTAAAACTGTCTTAAATCAGGCGGAGCGACAATGAATTGGCTAAGGAGTGTTTAGATGTCTCCATTTTCTGATGCAAGGCACGACCTATTGGTGCTGAAAAAGTGTTGTGAAGTTGGAAAGGAAGAACTATAGAAAATGCATAATGTAGTTCTGAACAACTGTAATGAGCTGGATATATTAATCGGGTAAGTTTTTGCATTTTAGGTTAAGTTAGGTGTATATAATGGTTAGCTGATTAATTATTTACCGTTAGCATGTCATTAAATGTAGGGAACACAAACTCTTTCTCAAAAATGAAAGTTATGTTGACATTGATGCCTATCATGAGAAACAGTTTTCCTTGTGGTTGCAACAACATGTAAGTATAATCCTCCGTTGAATTTTTTCTGAGTACAATTATCTAATAATTACAATGATTTAACATGAAAAAAGTACTAACATAATTGGAATAATGTGTGTAGGTTCTTGATCATAGAGATTTGTATTTGTGTGATACACGAATTCTATCTCGAGGGTCGTTTACAAGGGTTGTTCGGTATAGGGGCTGTATGGTATATGGGTATAGATTCCATACACACACACGTGAGACATATAGAGAAACCCAAAATAGTGGAGTCATAGTCCAAGGTCAGCAAGGAAACAATGTCGTAGACTTCTATAGGGTGCTTCAAGATGTTCTAGAGATTGAGTATTCCGGGACTAATAAGAGAGTGATTGTGTTCAAGTGTGATTGGTTCAAGGTCGATAGGGTTGGAATTCAGGATGATCAAGAATCTGGGCTAATAAGTGTTAACTTGGCAAGAAAGTGGTATAAAAACCATCCTTATGTACTTGCATCGCAAGTTAAGCAAGTCTATTATGTTCTTGACCTGAAGTTGGGTAGTAATTGGCATGTAATGCAAGGGTGTAGCCCCAGAAGGTTGTATGATGTGCCAGAAATGTCGGATTACAAAATACCGGATGATGTGTATCAAGAGGAACATCCTACTTCTACCTTGGTTGCTGAGGGCTCATTAGATATGACCACTTTGTCCCGAGATGCAACTCCTTTACACTCCATCGATGCTTCTACCTTGGTTGTTGATGGCTCATTAGGAATAGAAGCGCGCGCGGGAATTCTCTCAATTTTTTCCAACACTTTCCAAGGAGGTTTAAGATAAACCGCCGTAGAAAACCCAATATTTTATGGGCTTTCTACGGCGGTTTATATTAAAACCGCAGTAGAAAGTTACTTCTAAGAAACCGCCATAGATTTTATGGCTGTTATTAAGAAACCGCCCTAGAAAGTAACTTTCTACTGCGGTTTTAATTACAGCAGTTTTAAACCGTAGAAAGTTCATTTCTAAAAACCGCCATAGAAACTTGATTTCAAAGATGGCGTTTGAATTTTAAAGGAGAAATTGTGAGCTTCCTCTGTTTCCATCTCTAGCCAACCACCGCTTCCCCTTCATCTTCTGCGAGGAACGTCTCCAGCACCTATCCTCTCGCCTCAGGTTCTTTCTTTTGTCTTCCCCCGAAGCCGTTCTTCCGGCGGCGTTGATAACCAGACCCGCCGTCACCCAACTCCGGAGATGGTTTCTTAATCGGCCATCACCCACTACTTTGAGTTCATCCCCCACCAGAATTTCACCACAATCGGTCCTTGTTGTGGGCTTCAAATCATAAAAAAGGTTACATCGAATAGTTTCAACTTTATTTAAGCTTTAGAAATTTTATTTTTACTTGATTCTTGTGATTGGCCTTGGGTTATTGTTTGTTTTAGCTTCGGGTTCTAGTGTTAGAATTGACTGTATTAGTATGTTCCAATTACCTATCCTGCATCTCTCTTTACTCTATTGATATTTTTTGTCATGCAAATCTTCTTTCAGTTGATTATGAGGGTACTTGCTTGACATTTTGACTAGATGTGGAGTGTAGTATCTGGGAAGTTGTTTGAAAAATATCTTATGAAACTGGCATATAGTTTGAGATGTTGCAAATGGTAAAATATTGGTCAGTGTAATCGTAGTTCTAAATGCTAACGAGTCTACTGAAATTGGTGGAGACACTACCTTGTAATATTTTTATAAAAAGACCCACTAATTAAAAATTCTCACTTAAACTATTTAGTATATAGATGTTTACTGATTATGTGATCGTGAAATTTGGTTTAATTTTGATTTTTTGGAAAGAGGAGAAGGTTGTATTTCTGATTTATGTTGGGCTTCTTTTCCTTAATGGTAATGCGCATTATCTATGCCTAGTTCATCATTATATTATACAATTTCTTGATTTGCATTGGTAATGGCTCTTTTCATGAAAAATAGGCTTATTTTTATACAAGGAGAGTGTAAAATGTCACTTTTTCTTTAACCTTTCTTAGACTCTTTTATGTGTCACCTTCCGTTTAGAGTGTAGTGAGTGACTTGTTTTTTGAAGTTACACCTTTCTTAGTCTCATTTTCGGGTATCTTTTTAAGAAAATTTGTTAGAATCTTTTACGTGGCTCTTTTCATGAAAAGGAGGATTATTTTTATACAAGGAGAGTGTAAAATGTCACTTTTTCTTAAAAGTTTAACCTTTCTTAAACTCTTTTGTGTGTCTCCTTCCGTTTAGAGTGTAATGAGTGACTTGTTTTTTGAAGTTACACCTTTTTTAGTCTCATTTTTGGGTATCTTTTTAAGAAAATTTGTTAGAATCTTTTGTGTGGCTCTTGTCATGAAAGGATGATTATTTTTATACATGGACAGTTGAAAATGCCACTTTTTCTTAGAAGTTGAACCTTTCTTAGACTCTTGTGTGTCTCCTTTCGTTTAGAGTGTATAATGTCACTTGTTTTTTGAAGTTACCCTTTCTTAGTCTCATTTTCGGGTATCTTTTTAAGAAGAGTTGTTAGTATCTATTGTGTGGCTCTTTTCATGAAAAGGATGATTATTTTTGTACATGGAGAGTTTAAAATGTCATTTTTTCTTAAAAGTTTAACTTTTCTTTGACTCTTTTGTGTGTCTCCTTTCATTTAGAGTGTATAATGTCACTTGTTTTTTGAAGTTACACCTTTCTTTGCCTCTCTTCCGGGTCTCGTTTGTTTATTTGAAATTGTTAGCTTGTTTTCTCTCAATGTTTCCCTTATGTTTAAGCTAATGGGTCGAAAGAGAAAACGCAATGAGAAGCATAGTGATGAGGGAAATGACGATGAAGATGCATGGTTCTTCTACTAGAGCTAGAAAAGGTATTTGATTTTGATTTTGCATAACCTATTTGATTTTATTTCATTTTGCCACTCAATTAAATTTGTTTTTATACTTTGTGGCAGTACTTCAAGGTCGACTGCACTCCATTAACCACTGAGGATATAGATGCTATAAGAAAATTATGCGCTAGTTATATTGTGGAGCATTAGCCAAGTAGTATTTGATGGTTGTTTTGATAGTAATGTAACTTGTTGGATATTATGGTTGTATGAATTTTTGTGGATATGACACTGTAATGTAATAGTGATTTCTACTTCTATCTTGGCAATATTTTGTATATTTATTTTAAACTTTTAGAAGCAAGTGTTGCTCTAAGCCAGAGAAAGCTCAGAACTTTCTATGGTGGGTATGGAAAACGCCTGGTTTAGATACAACAATAGAAACTGAGCACTTTCGATGGCGGTTGGATTAGGAACCGCCGAAAAAAATCACGGACTTTCTACGGCGGTTCCCAACCAAACTGCCGTAGAAAGTCCTGAACTTTCTAGGGCGGTTGGGTTGGGAACCGCCGCAGAAAGTGCGTGACTTTCTACTGCGGTTGGGCTGGGAACCGCCGTAGAAAGTCCTTAACTTTCTATGGCGGTTTAAAACCACTGTGAAAGTCCATGTCCTTTCTACGGCTGCCAGATATATGGCGGTTCAAATGATCAAATAACCGCCATTGAAAGTAGGAAAAAACCACCATTAAAGCCCCTTTTTGTAGTACTGAATGTTGAAAGTCAAATTATTCCAAGCAATGAGTGTACGGTTTTTTCCCTTAAAACTCGTGTAATTTTGGTATTAAATAAATTTCGATTTGACTTATTTAATTGAGATATTGTTGAATACTATCGATCAATTTAAAATATCGATCAATTTAAAATATTTTGAGTTTTGAGGATCAAACTAAAACGGATCATCAACTTTTGAAAATTAATTTTTTTAAGATAACATCGTACTAAAAGTGTAGTTAAAAACTAAAAAATTATATGAAAACAAAGAAAAAGTATTATAATAGTTTAAATTTCTTATAAAAAAAAAATCTAAACTAAAATTGAAAAACAAAAAACATTGAAAGCGAGCGTGAACTAGTTTAACATACACAATTTCCCACTAGTACTCCGACAATTTCTAGGTTTTACCACACAGGCCGGCAATTCTGTTGCCGGTCATTGTCACAATTCCATTCCTAGTAATTTCTTCGATGAGTTTAATACTAATATAAATACATAGTCAACAGAAAATTTTCTTAATTCGTTATTATGTTTCGATTTCATTTCCACACGTCCATGCATGGTCCTAGTAATTAACTTGCAAGACAAGCTTTTCTACACGTACGTAAACATGCACACACAATCTTGTGGCAATTTATTCCACATTATAAGTTCACCCTTTCTACAATCAACACATTCTTCAACACACAAAAATCGTAGTAAGACACACAATAACACACATAAACTGCACACAAAAAAGAAGAAGAAAAAAAAACCAAATTAAAAAAAGAAATTATGAAATGCAAAATGATCGAATTAGCAAGAAGAAACGATGAAACTTCCGGAAATTTGTGTATAAATACCCTATTATCCTTTTGAAGTTGAGACATCCAAACTAATTAGCCAGAGAGAGCTTACAAAAATTAAGCTGTTAAATATTTCCTTCAAATCTAAATCGATTGATCCATCGGAGAAATGGGTGATAATTATGGGAATGGAGGCGGCGGAGAGAAGAGGAACTACAAGGGAAAAGGGACCGCCACAGTGATTCCAGTGAAGAAGAAATCGGTGGCGAAAGAAGCGATGAAGAAAATAGCTGAATCGGCTTCTAAAGTTTTCGAGAAGAAGAAGATTAAGCCCACAAATTCCAATCAAGAAGACGATGCTGAAGATGGTTAATCTACTCCAAAGCAAATGATGGCATAGGCCCTTCACCATGCACGTCAATCACTGTGTAATCGTTATTTTCCATCTTCGAAATGAATATATAAATATATATAATAAAGTGAACTGCAAAACACATCACTTAAGTATGAGTGTTTTGCAAAAAAATGATACTTTACTAAAAATGCTATTTTTATGACATTCAACTTTCATTTTTGCTCGAAAAGTACCACTCTGTCAAACTAGTCCGTTAGCTCACTAACAGTTAGATTTAGTTAGGGGTAAAATGCTCATTCTTCTTTAAAAAAAAAAAAAAGGTAAAAAAAATTTTTTTTTTCTGCCAATTTTTTTAAAATGGTAGACATCGAATTTTTTTTTTTAAATGGCCAATTTTTTAAAATTGGCAGAAATTATTTTTTATTTTTTTATTTTTTAAAGAAAAATAACCATTTTACCCCTAACTAAATCTAACTATTAGTGAGTTAATGGACTAGTTTGACAAAGTGGTACTTTTTGAGCAAAAATAAAAATTGAGTGTTAAAAAAACAGCATTTTTAGTAAAGTGTTATTTTTTGCAAAACACCCATACTTAAGGGATGTGTTTTGCAGTTCACTCTATATAATATAAATACTTAAGTTCTTATTTGCATCCGCCACTACTACAAATTGGAGCTGTACTAACACCCCAAAAGTGATGCTTTAGGCCCTAAAAGTGTTATCTTAGGCCTAAGGCATCACTTTAAAAAGTATCTCTTAAAGTGACGTTACCTTAGGCTTAAGGTAACACTTTTTACCTTTTATGCAACATGTTTTCAAAGTGTAGCAATAGGTAGCTTATGTAACGTTTTTTTCCTCCCTAATGCAACCCTTTTTCACCCTTGATGCAACGCTTTTTGGACCTGATGCCACGCCTTTTTGGGGCTGATGCAACGCTTTTTTGGGGCTGATGCAACGCTTTTTTGGGCCGTTGCAACGCTTTTTGGGACTGTTGCAACGCTTTTCGCCCCAATGCAACGCTTTTTCACCCATATCCAACACTTTTATGCATCTGTAACATTTTAATACAAATATAATATTATTGCCCATATGGTATCATTTATTCAAATCCACTATAAAATTGATAATCCAAATGCTCGTATTACAAAAGTATTCACAGGGTTCTATATACTATGATTACAAAAGTATTCATAGAGCACAAGACTCAAAAAGTCAATTAAAGAATTTAAAGCGCTTCAAATCTTGAGCTTCACTTAAGAAAGCCTCACTATTATTTGAACTCCTAACTTTCTCAAGTGTACATTTGGTGCAGTTTCCAACCCTAAACAGCAATTTTTATAATAACTTCACTGGAAGGCCTTGAAACTATTCCAGTTCCATTCAATAGCAAATGTTTGAGTTGTTTCGAAGCTTATAACGTGGGGTGAGGCTGAGAATTGATTTTGTTGCCCACAGGAACTAGAGTAGTGCTGAGGATTAGGATTGGCAACCTACAATTTTGTTTAATATTTTGATTAATATCAGACGCAGAGAGAGGGAAAAAAAAAAAAAAAAAACTCAAACACCTACATATCAGCTTGAATCTGGGATTCAGCATTCTCCAATTGCAACTGTATCCCTTCAGCAACAGACGTCAGAATTTCAGCAGATCTTTTCCTGACCATTGACTTCATCTTGCCCTTTACTCTCTCCAAAGCCAAAGAAAATAGTGAAATAGCACTGAAATTTTTATAGGATAGAAGTTAGTAAATTTTACCAAGAGTAGTCAAATTATTGTAACTGCACTGTACTACCCAGCAAGCCCATCCCCTTCATCCGAGTCTAACTGTGGCTGAAGATTGTTACCAGTTTCAAGCACTGTTTACAAAAGCACAGACAAAATATGGGATTACACAATTATGAACAAAATGAGATACTTTACTCATATAGTAGAGCAGATTAACCCAGCTGAATATAGAACTGCCTTTTTCAAATAAGTTGGGCGAAATTGATGAAGCATTGACTGTTTCCTCATAATGAAGCTTCTTATTCAGATGCAGCACAAAACCAGATTTTGCAACAGTAGGAATCTCTGGGAAAATTAGTTCTGATTTTCCAAAACCTGCAAATCCATAAAAAAATGTTCAGTCAATGATAAATTTTCCAACACATACACAGTGGTTGTTTAGGCACACGACCAAAATTTCCAGGGAGTAAATCAATTATCAAGCTCACAACCCAACTTCCAGTGAAACTAGCCTAAGTTTATATGTACTTGGTGCATGAAATTCTCAAAATTGAAACTTGTTCCAGAAGACACATTTCAAAACACTAAACCATCTCCAATGGGGTTCAACAATGAACGAACCCATCTAAGAAGCCGTAAACTGGCATACTGGCAAACTTTAAACAAATTAGAAAATTACTACTGAGATATAAAGTAAAAACACAATAAAGATTTATTTCAAACGAAAAACCAGTTACAGACAATCACAGAACTGATCTTTCAATAAACAGTCAAATTCATGTATGCTAGTGTGGTTGCTATGGATATATATCCTTTTAACCTTTAACCAGTGAACCCTCTTCGGAGGCATCCAAATCACTGTCCTCAGATGAAGACAAAGACAGCCTACACTCTGGTTCTTCTTCCACCAAAGGCTTGGCTTTCGTAGGGGGAGAGTTTTCAAATCTACCTGCAAAACCCTTTGGACATTTAAGGAATCACAGACACAAGAATCTCATACAAAAAACATGCTAAACCATGGTAAGGATAATGAAGGCTATCTATGATCGTGGATACAGAAGAGTTTTGCTCAGAATCTGACTCGAAATAACTTGATCTTGAAGACAAAAAGCTTTTAAAGCTTTTAATTCCATTTTCATTAGATAATATTTTTGCAGGGCTGTCATCATCTTCTCCCCCCGATCTGGTTTTTAAGGGGGAGTTAGGAGAATAATCCTCAACTGGTGTTCTACTGATGTACACTTGACATCAGTAGAACTTCCTTCTTTGCCTTGTCCACCACCACAATCCAAATTCTGCGCATCCTCTGCACTTTTATCAGTCGTACGCAACAGCTTTTTTTTCTTTTTGTTCACACTCTGACCATCCGCCAAGCTAGTCACAGAATCAACAATACGGTTCAGTCCAATCTCTTGCAATCTTGCTTGGTTCTCTTTAATCCTAAGCATTCTAAGTCTCTCATATTCATTAATATTGCTGCCTTTCTCAACACCATCCCTCTTGCTTTTCTTTCCCATTGGAGTCTACTTTGCTGGAACTGCAATCATTAACTTTTGTACCAATCAAGTTAGAGCATTTATAGCAGAAGCAAAGCTTTATAAATAAAAATTGAAAAACATTGTTGAAAATGATTAGAGGCCAAAATCAGCGATTATGGTTCTTGACATAAGAGAAGTGAAGAAAGAGTTACTGCAGGAAAATACATCATGTGAGCCTTCTCATGGAGCCTCATTTAAACTTAAGGTGCCAACTATCAAGATGTTTAACTGGTGTCTGTTGCTAAACAAGGGACCAGAAACAATCTGTTTCCCAATACTATTGCCATCTGTATCCAAAGATCACAGTGGTATTTCTTTCTAATGCAGATGTTATGACCATAATTCACGATCCCTCTCTCTTCCTAAGGCTGTAACTCTCAACAGAAAAAGCTTTTCTAACCCAAGAGTAATAGAACCAACAATTCATATACCATTAAGAAAACTCCATGCTTTCTTTTTCATATTTTTCCTCTCCTTGAAAAGCATTACTTTAAGTCAATATTGGAAATTAGACATACCGTTCATCAACAAATTACATCTTAAATATGCAGTGAATTTCACAAACAAGGCCTTTATTAAGGTATCTACTGTCTCTGATGCAGAAGAATTTACTTACAGGTATTGCAAATTTTGGAGCAGACCAAGCTGCGCAACTAGTTGACCAGACAAATTTGCATTTCCCAGATCACTGGGGAAAAGAAACAATACAAACATGTTTTCCATCAGTTAGCCAGAGGGAGATATAATCTCCAGTTCGAAACAGTAAACTATACAGCCTATTACTGAACAAGGCAAATGAAACTTACACTAGTAACACTATTTTCGCTGTTGCATGTGACATGAAACCAAGTGCAGGGATTCACTAGCGTTGGATCCCAACTCTGCAGAACATTGTTAGGATCAGCTAAATTGGTCCTCAGTGCATTCAAGGCATCACCTGTATTGCACAAATGAGTCAGACATCAAGTACTAACAAATGCAAATCTTCCGCAGTTTGGATGGAAATAAAGTCGCCAGCATCACTCACAAGAAAATGACCTCTCTATGGGACAAAATTACTAAAATAAGCACTCAAAAGCCAATACTGAACAACAAGGCATCATGTTAATTTGCTATATATATGTACAAAACAAGAACAAAGCGTTTCTATCCCAATTCGATGATCTTCGTTTTCACCAAATACTAGTACAACAAAGCTACCTAAATCTAAACAATTCTATCGACTGAATAACAAATTTTCCCATACTTATGCTACCAATAAACAGAGTACACCAGCGTCAAAACACAAGCAAACGAATGAAATTGCAAACAAAGAAAAGAGCAACAGAACAGAGAAACATGGAAAACAGACCTTCAGCGTTAGGAGAAACTCGTGAAAATCGGGAAAAGATCAAAATTAAGCAGAGAAAAGCCCAAGCTGAGATCGCGGGAACCAGAGAGCGATCCATTGAAATTCAGAGCTCCACCTGGGCTAACTCCCTAGATTCAACATAAATAACTAAGGAATCGCTGAAATTTGAACGAACATAAATAACATCTAGATGAAGAACAACAAACAGTGAATTTCTAATTTCCAATTCACGTTGAAAGTTTGTAGACGAATGTGGAGAAAAAATTACCTTCACAGAGACAAATCTGAGTTTAACCTTAGAAAATTTGAGCGAAGTTAAGTTCACAAAGCAATTCCGTTCGATGGAGACTAAATGGAGCAAAGGATGATGGCTGAAATTCAATTCATCACATTACCGATTGAAATCGAAAATGACCTTCGAGACTGAGAGAGTTTGCATCGCATCACATTACCGATTGAATCGAAGATTATGCCGTTGGTTACAGAAAGAAAGCCCTAGGTTTCTGCAAACTTGATTGGGGAGAAATGAGATAGAGACGGTGCAAATTTGATTGAGGAGAAATGAGATAGAATCCTTCCGATCAGGACTTCAGCTTTGTTTTAGGGATTGAACTGGAATGCTGGACAGGAAATCCTTCCGGAGTGACAGCAAAATCGAAGGAAATGGAAGGTGAAAAAGTTTATAGTGCAAAAAGGAGCTCATTGAGTGATTGGCCGGCCTGATAGAGTTTACAGTAAGGTGTGATGGAGTGGTGTGATGAATTATAATTATCAAGTTCACCAAAAGTTTAGAAGTAATAAACTGAAGCTTAAAAAAATTATCCAGTGTAGAATTACAAAATAATACTATTTAGGACAAATTACAATTAATCCAAACCAAAACAAAATTACAAATTTAGGACAAATTTATTCTTATATTTTATTGTTCGAATTTGGCAAAAAATATTTACTTTTTTTTCTGGTAAAAATTTCTTAAGGCTATGTTTGAATTGTAACTCAAATACAAGATTATTATTTTTGCGGAAAAAAAATTTGGAGGGAATTTCTTTATGAAAAATTGTATAAGAAACAAAATAAAAGTGTATGATTGATTTAATTGTTTTTCATAATAATGGTAGTGTTATTTTTTAGGGAGTTTTAAATTTTAAAATTAGAATTTAAAGGTGCAATTTTAATAAAAAGAGTGTAATTTTTCCTTTAAAAAACTAGATCAAAAAGAGAAGGAAAAAAAAAAGTGTTTATAAATTAAAAAAATAAAACAAAAATCATATTGATAGCAAGAGAGGAGAATTAGCCACACAAAAAAAAGCTAAATAAGTGTTGCACTAGATTAAGAAAGCGTTACACTAGCCTTATAAAAGAGATGAAATAGTTTAAAAAGTGTTGCATTTGATTGATAAAAGCGTTGCCCTAACCTATAAAAGTGCTGCAATAGCTGGAAAAAAACGTCGCAAAAGCTTTTTAAAAAAGTGTTGCATTAGGCTCAAAAAATGTTGCTCTAGCTTTCCAACAAAGACAACATTTTGCAATGGTGTAGCATATTGTAAAAAGATGTTGCATTAGACTTCTATAGCTACACTTAATTATGGTGATGCATTTTCATTCAAAATTTTTCTCTATTGTAACATTTTTAAAAGTGTAACCTAGAAAGTGATACTATAGGCTCATTTTGTAGTAGTGCGCCAACATAAGTTCGATGTCTTGAATCATATTTTCCCTGGAATATGGATTAGAAGCAACATAAAGATTAGATAGGGAAACACTTATCCCTTTCATTGATAGATTCACGCACTTCCTAAAATGGAGAATTGGCCAAAAGATGACAATGGTGATGGATCTCAAAGATATCATTACCTCCTGGGAACTGGGCTGAAGCCAGAAAAAGAGCTAGTTCAAAAAAACAGTAAATAATTCAAAAAAACAGAAAGGCTGCACAATTATGGCACACGGATGCCTCTGATCACTACTCTCCATTGACCAACTAGTATCAATTTAGTGAACATTCCTCCTTTCCAAAATTTGCTCAAACAAATAGATATTACAAACATAAAAACACTAAAAACTTGTAACATAAGAAGAAAAGAAAAACAAGAAAAGGCTGACACAATCATAGCACGCAGATGGCTCTGATCAATTCCTAGGATGTATCATATCTATTTCTACTTCAAGAAACCTCCACCCTGAACCTTAACTAAATCTTACAAGTCCACTTTAATTAATTAATTTTCATTGGACAATATTGCCAAATTGTGTGATTTTCCTTCAGTTCATCTATGCTCAGTTCGTTTTTCGTTTTATATTTATTTTTGGTGCATAATTTGTACATAGCTAACATGAAGCCAAAACAGTAACAAACGATCGACATCTTTAGAATGGATTCAAACATAGCCATATCAAGAAAACAAAATTCATCAAGAACATGAGATTCTACAAACTGGAATACTGTGGACAATATTGATATATACCTCATTGAGGATACGAAACTTTGTCTTCAAGGCATGCCCTGAAATATTCTTCCTCTGGGATGCATGCTTTCTTAGGGCTGGTCCGAGACAACGCATTGGCAATGCACCTGTCCGTAGAGAGGAAAGACTCCGTTTGATCTGTTTCAAATCCGCCGCCTAATTTGACAGCTTTAATTTCTGTGTAAGAACTAAGAATTGGGTGTTTGATCAGAGAATTGGTCGAGGGAAGAAATTGTATAAATTAGAATCTAAGAACAACACTGCCTGGCCCGCTATCCTTAGTGAGGCTGTTTTCAGTAGAAGTAACGTATACTACCAGAACTTTCAATATAATTTATTGTACTATTTTGTTGCCACTTGTAATTCTCTGAGTTTATCTTTTCGGATTGTTACTGTGCAGATTTGCAAGATGCCGTCAGGTGGTGTTATAGTGTTGTGAACTTAAGTCACCGCTAATCTATGTGGCATTATAGGCTAGGTCATCAAGGACTAATCTATGTGGCATTATAGGCTAGGTCATACATCATTTGATGTAATAAAACGCATGAATCTAGTACATTCTTCTACTGTTGGTAAGGAAATATCTTTTACAGTTTGCCCTTTAACTAAGCAGCAAATTAAGAATACCATTTCCAGTACACATGAAAAGCTCTACCTGTTGTTTTCAACTCATTCATATGGATGTATAGGGACCATATTCCAAACCATCTTTGACTGATTGTCATTCTTTTGTAATTATTGTAGATGACTTTAGCAAGATAACATGGACTTATTTCATTAAGAATAAGTGCATGGTGTATACAGTCATTAACGATTTCCTGAAATTAGTCAAAAACCAATTCAGTTGCACAGTTAAAGTCATTTGGACTGATAATGATACTGAATTTTCAAACCATCAATGCCAATCACTATTTAATGATCTTGGCATTACCGATCAAAAAAGCTGTGTTTATACTCCTCAACAGAATGGGGTAGTTGAAGAAAGCATAAAGACCTATTGCAAATTGTTAAAGCCTTAATGTTTAAATCTCATTTACCTAAATCTTTTTGGGCAGATTCTATGCTTACTGCCACATATGTCATCAATAGATTGCTTTCTGCTACTTTAAATTGGAAATCTCCATTTGAGGTTTTCTATAATGCTTCCTCTGATCTAGGTCATCTTAGGACTTTTGGCTGCTTATTTTATGCAACCAATAATCTGCCTCATAAAGACAAGTTCTGCCCTAGAGCCATCAAATCCATCTTCTTAGGATATCCTCCTGATGAAAAGGGATATAAACGCTATTGTTTAGTCCATCACAAAGTGTTCATCTCCAAAGATGTAGCGTTTCATGAACATGTTTTTCCATACACAACTTCATCTTCTGTATCCTCATCTACTTTTTCTGAAAGTGTTCCTTTACCTCTGGTGCATCACTTGTTATCTGATTCCTCCTTTTCCAATGTTCACTTACAGAACTCTGTTTTCCCATATGTTCATCCCATCATATCTGAACCTACTCCTCCTTCTTAAGTTAACTCTGACCCTCCATCTCCTCCTCTTCAGAGGCATAGCACTAGGCAAAAACACCCACCTACCTAGCTGCAAGATTTTGTTACCCCTAAGTGCAATTTGTCACCAGCATATATGACTTTCTTAGCTAATGTTTCTACTTTCCATGAGCCTTATTCTTATAATCGGCAAAAGGACACACTAAGTGGGATCGAGGAAGCCATGTCTCAAGAGATATCAGCTCTGGAGGCTAATTATACTTTGCAGCTGACTCTACTTCCTATTGATAAGAAAGCAGTTGGTTGCAAGTGGGTCTGTAAGATAAAAAGGAAACCTGATGACTTTGTGGATAGATTCAAGGCAAGGCTGGTGACAAAAGGATACACTCAGGTAGTGGGTGGGGGGGGGGGGGGGGGGGGGGGGCGGGGGATTACTTTGAAGTATTTTCTCCAGTGGTCAAAATAGTCACTGTGAGAATTTTTCTGCCTTTGACTAAAAGTTGGTCTCTTCATCAATTGGATGTAAACAATGCATTTCTCCATGGCTTAGATGAGGAAGTGTGCATGTTACCTCTCCCTGGTTATTCTAAAGCCACCTCTGAATTGGTTTACAAATTAGAAAAGTCCTTGTATGGTCTCTTGTATGGTCTCAAGCAAGCTTCAAGGCTTCAAGGCAATGGAACCCATTAGTCCTCGACTTATGGATTGATAACTATTAAATGTTAAAATTACTCTATTTTTTCAAGTTATATGTACACGGTGAAAGTTTTTAATTGTGCTTGAGTAATTCATAAATGGAATCAAATCCCCTTGGAAGTCCCCCCAATTAGTGATTTTAATTTATTAAATATAAATTGAAAAAGAAAAATTGATAAAGTTGCACTATGCGCATAATAAGAACCTTCCTACCGATGTGAGTTCACATGAGCTAGATTACCAGCGTAAACGGAAAATTGAAAGAAATTACTAGTGGTTCTATTCCTTTTTTTTATTTTTTAAAATTATTATTACTATTATTATTTTGACGGAGCTAGCGATTCTATTTCTAGATTTTAGGTCTCCTACGTAGCGGCGGACTCAGAGAAAGGAAAATTTTAGTAGATTGGCTCAATTCTTAAAAATAGTGAAATAAGTCAATAATAAAATGGAAAATGCTATTTTTCTTTATATTCTAGACTCTTTACATGTTCATCATCTTAATTCTAGGAAGAAAATAGCATTGATCCTCTAAGTTTATCTGATTATACTATTCTACGAGATGCAACGCGATGCACTAAATAGTCTCTCGCAATATAGGTTCGGTGGTGCTACTTTTTGTTTGCTTTCCCACACTAATTAAAGTAAACCCTCTATAGTCAAATAACTTAAACTTGAAAAATGTTTGGTTTTAATCTCTTACCTTCAAAACTGATTTACAATTATTCTAGTTTCAATAATATTTAAGTTAATTTTTTCTAACGCTTGAGATTCACATACATTACAATAGGGGCAACAAATGAAAAAATAAAGGTTAAGTTACTCTATTTCTCTCTTAATTTATCTTGAAACAATTCACGTGATAACTGAAAAAAAAAAAAAAAACTCAAATACTATAAGAATTTGGATTTGGGATCACTTTAGAACAACTTTTGAAAGTTAGACAACAACAATAAAACGTTTTCAAGTTAAAAAATTAAAAAGAGATAACAACTCAAACTAAGTTTTAACCATATTGTATCTGATACTTTTCCCTCAAAATTCCCTCATGCTTCGCAGAAATTAATGAAGCAATGCAGCATCAAAGCGTACGTGTTATTTCTCAGACTATTCCACGTTATAATCGATGAAAACTAAGAACATGCATGTAAAAATTAATACATAATTTTATTATATAGATATCTATATAATAATGAGTGAAACATCATCGTTATATATAGATATCTATAAATTACCCCTCATCATCTCTGACGTACTCCAAGTCAAGAAGCAAGCCATCAAGATAAAAAAATTAAAAAAAAAAAAACAGGGAGAAATTATAAACATCGATCGGAGGTGAGAATATATCGGATGAGGAGGTGGAGAAAAAGGAAGGGTACAAATTATAAAGAGGGAAATCCAGATAATGAAGAAACGTCTAAGGTAATTACCGGCAATAAGGTTAAGAGAGATGAAGACGACGACCACCGCAACAGTAATCTTCCACCCAAAAAGAGATGGGCTAAGGAGACGGACACGGCGGACAAAGGTGGCGATTCCAAGAATTCCGGCAAAGCATAATCAATATCATGCATTCATAATTAATTAAGAATCTTATGTTTTTTTTTTTTGCTCATTTGCAGTACGTGCATGTTTAGTTACTATTCAAGATGTCGATGGAGTTATATATGATATGTGTTTTCTTCTTTTCCTGACTTCCGTTTGTATTTCAAAAAATATACATATATACACAGTGGAGAAACTTGACTAATATAATTTAAGGGGTCAAATAGTTATATACATATTTTTAATTATTAAAATATACTAATATAATAATTTTTTTTTTAAAGTTTCACCTCTGTATACATACATATATATATATATATATATACACATACACACATAGTGCGGGAGCTAGAAAATGCATTTTCAAAATATTTGGGGGATTCAACATATGAATAAATATTTTTTTAACAAATATATACGTTACAAAAAAATTTAATAGTTAAATATACACAAGTAATAAGGGTGGAAGAGAGTGTTGAAGGTTCTAAAAATCACCCCATCACCCTTGGATCCGGCCATGTAAATATATATGTGGAAAAAAATAAAAAAAATATATTTTCTTGATGTTGATGAAAACGCATGCAGCTTCTATGTTGTTTGCCACAATATTAATTGCGAAATTTAATCCTACAACAAGTAGTTAGCTAATTAAATTAGTTGTATTTTTGCCAATTAATTGAGGTAATTCATAGGCGACTTCATAGATAAAATTAACAATTCTGTGACTTACGAGTTCTGAATTTGATCATTCGTCTGAGATCATCACTACAACAAAAAAAGGTTATCCATACACAATTTTTAGTGTATTTAAAGATAAATGCCTTAATAGAACTCTATTATGACATTAAATATTTTTAATATATTGTTATTGAGGCACTTTAATATAAGTGTCTCTATATGTGGTTTTTAAGGCATTTGAATAAATTCTATCCTGACAATATATAAAAATGTAGTAATATAGACCAATCAGGACATTATTTAGTGTAGTAATTTTATGAAAGACCTAAAAGCCCAAAACGTCATTGTTATTTTTTTTTATTTATATTTTTTCCCAATTTATTTCCGCTGAAGGCTTTTATTGACGGACAGAAATAGGGGAAAAAGACAACGATTGAACGCAGAGCCACAAGCCTTAATTGCACCTCTCCCTCCCACCTCACAATTCAAAACTCTCGCCATTGTACCGACATGGCCACCTTGATTTCCACCGCCATCGATCCCGAAATTGGGTACCTTGATTTCCACCGTCGATGCCGAAATTAGGGAGAAATTGGGGAGTTGTTAGCGCTTGTGAGGCGCAAAACCAGCGCCAAAAGCTCAGTATCAGTTGTATCCTTCACAGTTCTGGTAGACGACGGGAGGTATTCAACCTAAATCAAAATTAGATCTTCAGATTTCAGGTATATTTCGATTGATTGTTTAATGGATTGGTAGGTTTTGTGTCTCAACTGAGACTTTCTGAATTCAACATCTTGCCTTTTCATTGATTCCTTTCTAGCCATTCAATTACAAACGGAAAAGAGAATGCAGCAAGAACCTCGAACCACTCTAGTGCCTTTTGTTCAAGCGATTTCGATTTTGGAAGATGGTGTGGTAATCTTAGTGGAAGATTGAACCTTTGAAAAGAAGAGAAGGATGGCTGCGGCTTTGTTTTGAAAGCTGAATGGTTTCTAATGGGTAAATTTTTCTTTCCCTTAAAGCATATTCTTGGATGGGAAAGGTATGTTGTGGGGGTGATTTTGAAATAAACAATCTAAATTTTGAAACAGGGCACTTCTGCTGTGATGCCTTTACTGATAAACATGAGTAGAATTCCAACTGCTCTAAATCAGGATTAAGGAAACTATTTCTTTTCATTATATAGAACTGACAGGGTAAGGAATAAAAAAAAATAAAAAAAAGGAGCTGCTGTGTTGTGAAAGCTTTTGGAGATGTGTTTAGGCTTCCTAGTTTTCTTTATTCAGAATTAGAGCTTGCTTAGTAAGCAAAATTTAGAGCCTTTTCGGGAATAGTTGTTAACTTGTTAGTACTACAGCCCTGGTTTTGTTCAAAAGATAGAGCCTAAGATACTGCAAAACCTAAGATGAATAAGAATTGAAGTCAAGAGTGTAGTTCTTTATTTTTAGTTCGGAAGCTGGGATGGAGATGTGGGAAGGATTTAGTTCATTTTGTGAGGATAACTACAACTTTATGCGTTATAGGGGAGCATGCTTTCATCAGGGCAATGCCATATCCCCCTAAAGCTATTACGTTACCACTATAATCTATGAGAAAAGCCTAACACACACTAGTCGCAAAATGACTTCCACAACTCATTCGCATCTTTGCATATCAGAAATCCAGCTTGAAATTGATGGTAACATGATTGAATTTGCAGTTCTTTCCATCTTCTTATAATGACTTTATTTTAGTTTTAACTAAAGCAATTGTTGTCCTGTTCTCCACAAAAAATTTGGAATCTCAGTTATTCTAGAGTTTGAAAGCCTGAAGAGGATGCCCTGCTGCAGAAAATGGTTCAGCAAAAATAAAACCTTAAACGAAGGAGGGACAATCATGCTATGCTTCCTTTTCCCTCTTTGAAGCAACAACTATTATGGCCAAAACAAAACAGAGGCCAGGGATGAATAAGAAACTGACTGCATCACTTTTTTAATTTTTTCCAAGGAAAGCTTAACATACCGATAGCCCGAATATGTTTTAAAATCTATGACAAGCTGGGACACCACTTTGGGTTTAATTGAACCACCATCCTCCATCTCTAAGGTTTGTTATTTGCTTTTTTCATAGTGCATGTCCATCAAAATATAAATTCTATAAAAAACTTTGCTTGATCTGAATTGTAATTTTTGAGTCTGTATTCGGTTCACTAATGATTGCATTCGTTTGGATTTTGTTCTCTGATTTGGGGCATTTGTCATAAGTGTCTATACATGGTGATCTTGTTAATCTTGTTTATTAAGATAGCCTCAGAATTAATTTTGGATCTTGACTTTACTCTAGAATGGGATCCGAAGGACTGAAAGACTGCTCTATAAGAGCTATTCTGACCCTCCCTCTTTTATTTTTGGCTTACCTTTTCAAGGGATTGAATGAGAAGTTGATTGTGGCCACAGAAGAATTGTTGTTGTAGTTTATGGGTAGTATTTTGTTTCTATCAATGTTTATGAGTACATAATTTGGAAAAACTTATTCTAGCATTGTTGTTAGAAAGAAAAATTATTCACTATACCTGTTCATGTTTCAAGAACAAATTTTAATTTAATAGTAACTTTGTAGTTAGTTGCTTATTTATCAAAACTAATTTAGTGCCTTGACATTTCAGGTTTTTGCTGGAGCGGGCAACATTATTCAAGCAGTGTGTTAGAGCTTGGAGTTGAAACCAACCCTTAGCAGTTCGCCAAAACTGCAGATCTGATGGATTCAGTCTCAAGATGTGTAGTTTGATATCATTATTGTTTTTTTTAAGATTTGTATTATGTGTTCCTAAAACTTCCTCTTCATTTTTATTTGTAAGGGATCGGCGATTTGGTTTTATATAATCATAATATTTTATTGTGCTATTAGTACATTCAAATGGATTAGAATTACATGTGGTAATTTTTTTTTATTGAAAATGTTGTCTATTAATACATTTTATTATGTCTCAACAAATCTTTCCTGACATTTAATAAAGCCTCATTATCAATTATTCATAATAGTTTGAGAACTTATTTAGACATTTTAAAGTGTCTCGATAACTTATATACTCTATTGGGACACGACTTTAGCCCACGCTTAAAATTAATGTGGGAATAAATTAAATGCCTTAATAGGTAGGATAATAATACATTTGTCAATGTCTTAAAATCTATTTTTTGTTGTAGTGCATCAATGGAATTCAAATCCCATAATATATTTCTTTGTTTCATTAAAAAAGTATATCTAATAATATAATTATTTTTCAATTACAAAGTATAACTCAAAATCAGTTTTTATATGAGACAGAAAAAGTATAAAAAAAACTTGGTTAATTAACTAATTAATGTTTTCATCTTCTCATGGCCCGTTCGTCGTCCCGTGGAAAAGTGGGAGAAATCTAACAGAAGTTTCTTATCAAGTGCTGTATCCAATTAAAGGTGCACACGTACATATATAAAATTATGTATTATTACAACTAATAATTTATGTACTAAGTATTACTCTATCCCTTCCATTAGATGAGTCAATTTTAAAAAATATTATTTGTTTCGATAGAAGTGTCCATTTTTTATTTTTTTACTTCTCTTACCCTACTAATATAATCACGTGTATTTTACAATTAGTGTATACTTAATAAGTAAGGATATAAATAGAATAAAGTGTATCAAATTAACTAATTTTGGTTTTGTATATTCATAATAAGTTGTACATAATCAAAGTGGATCCTTCTAATGGAATAGATGAAGTATTTCCTTTCTTTTAGAAAAAAGTTTTAAGTATTATTGTTTCATGTACCACCCATTTGATATATATTTTATAAATATACACACGCAGTGCTGATCAAGAATGAGCTCATACGCTCGCCAGATATGGCTCGGCGTTTCTACCTGAGGAAACCAGGTGGTAATGGTATGCGCGAAGACCTTTTGTCTCTCAATAGTTGTTGGGCGTTACCAACGCAATTTAATATAAGTTTCCACGTTTGTTTTTGTCCTTTCGTGGTAGAAAATACCTAAATTACAATTAATCTACTTCTAAATGCCCTCCCTTCCCCTCCGCTATACCCTTCGGTTTTTTTATTTATTTATTATCAGTCATCATGACAACAGTTTCAAACTATGCATATGTCATAAACAAAAATCTGCGAAAAATTGTATAACTTTATTTCTGATATATCGAACCCATATCTCTCTTCTATGGTGCAATGATTTATTTTTCTATCTAACACTTTTTCTCTCTTTTTTTAATTACTTGAATAAATCACCATCAAAAGAGAGAGAAAATCTTGTTTCATCACTTCCATGGAATGATGAGAGTAATTTAACAAGAAATTCTTAACAAGTGTGTGTTTAGTAGTTTTTATATTAGATTTAATATATAATCAAGCAATACTGTTTCATACAAACGTTTGTATTTTGTGAAGTTACAAATTAAGAAGAGTGATCGATCATTCGAATATAATGGGCTCCGATCTTCAAATTTACTTTTAACTGCTCGTTTGTGTATCACAATCATAAATGAGTTTAGTATACCGTCAAAACAAAAACTAAGCACTAAGAAACATGTGTACATTCATGTGGTGAACTACAAATGAGATATCGAAAGTGAAACATAATATTCAAGCTTGAGTTATATTGTAAGAATATTAAGGACCTTTTTTTTCGTTTTGGTTCTGGTTCAACAGTAAATTTAATATATTATAACCAGTTTTTATAATTTACAATCCAACTTTTCACATTATAAAAATATATTTTCAAAACTGTTTTTTAAAACATCATAAAGAATACCGCATTCGAAGATGATAAAATTGCAGAAACTGTCAAAAGCCTCAAAGCTGCTTAAGCCATCTAAGCCAAATAAGCAGCTAAGCTCAGTAGCCAACAAGGAAGAGAAGCTGCTGATCACTAGAAGCAATCAAGATCTCATCTCAGCAGATCACAGTCCACTTGACAGGAGGAGATGAGCTGGAAGATTAGTTAGCTGAACTCTAGTGGTTAGCATTTTGGCGGGAAAATCAATTAGTTAGTTTAGTTCTTCTATGATTAAGATACACTGTATGGTCCATGTTCCTTAGATCTATAAATCGGAGTAGATACATTATTGTAATCTAATTTTTAGTTTTTCTAAAGCAATACACAGAAATTCTCTCAAGTTCTTCTGCTTTCCTCTTTGTTTCTTTCCTTTACTCTGCATTTCCAGCTTGATTGCTGGTTCTTTGATCAATTTACTGTTGTTTTCACATGGTATCAGAGACACGGTTGTAAGATCAATCAAAGTTTGCTTGAAGAAATCAGGAAATGGAGAACAGCTCAGAAAGTCATGGAGATGAGGTCTTTCAATTGAAGGACTCTATGCTTGTGAAAGGAAATGAGAACACCAATGTCTCTTTGGTTTCTAGTGTTCTCATTCCAGGAAATTACCTGTGATCATGGAGATCAATGCTAATTGCTTTAGGAGTAAAGGAGAAGTTGAGCTTCATACTTCCTGGTGGAAAATCACCTCTGGAAACTTCGCCTACTTCATGAAATGGAATAAGGCAGAATGTATGATGATCTCTTGGATTCTGCGTTCAATGTCCAAAGATCTAGCTGATGCTTTCATCTATGCTCCTATAGCTAAAGATCTGTCGCGGAAAAATTGCTGAAAGGTATGAAGATGGCCATGGAACTATGGATTATGATATCCGAAAGGAGATGAGCTCTACTATTCAAGGTAATCTCAGTCTGGCTCAGTATTACAACAAACTGAAGAAATTTTGGGATGAATTGATCTAAATAAGGCCATTACCTGTCTGCAATTGTGGTGCTTCTAGAGAGATGGTCGAAAGGGAATCTGAGGCTATGTTGATGCAATTCCTTATGGGACTTGATGATAGCTATGACATGGCTAGAAGCCAAATCCTGATCATGGATCCTTTGCCAACAGCAAACAAGGCAAACTCAATTGTATAGAAGGTTGAACCTAACAAGCAACCTGTGTTTGCAAACTCTGGTGAAAAAAGTGCTTGCATGGTCCGCACTCAGACTGAAAAAGTGGAAAGCTTGTATAAAATAACAAATGGGAACAAGAGGCCTGAATCAAAGAAAGGTAGCCTGAAGTGCACTTTTTGCAACAGAGAGGGACATGCTAGGGAATCATGCTTCAAATTGCATGGTTATCCTGACTGGTGGAAAGGACAAAAACCAAAGGATAATGTAAAGCTATGGCCAATGCATTCGAAAATCTACTTGATTTAGAAGATTGTTCCTCCCGTTCTAGTCAAGCTGCAACTCAGAACATGCAGTTACAAGGGCTAATCAATGGATTTCTTCAAGAATTCAGCAAAGTTACAAAAGGTAGTAACAATGATCCTAATATGGTGAATCTGGCTCAGCTGAACAACTTCTGAGGTATGCATACTCCTCTGAATTTTGGTTTTATGGCTTTGTTAAGTAAAGATTCTTGGATAGTTGATTCAGGTGCCAGTGATCACATGTTTCTTGGTGCATCTTTGTTTCATACTTTCAATTCCAATGCTGCATACACTCCTGTTTATTTACTTGATGGTTCCATGAAGTTTGTTGAGAAAATAGGGAACATTAGACTCACAAATGACCTCAGTCTCATAAATTGTTTTCATATTCCTTCTTTTCGCTTTAACTTGCTCTCAGTAAGCAAGCTAGCTAAAACATCTTCTGTTTTTGTGTCTTTCTTTGCAACATTCTGTGTGTTGCAGGACTCTAAGACACAAAGAATCCTTGGTATAGGCAAGGAAGTGAAGGGCCTATACATTCTTGATTCCGCTTCATTTGATCTCAAAAAAGCACATAGACACCTCATCCAAAATTCTCAACAGCTACCAAAGGAAGTTGGCTTGTCAGTAGAAATTTCATAACTGTCAAATAGTCACTTATGGCATGCTAGACTAGGTCTCACCCTTCTCATATTGTTGCTAATCATCTATTTCCTTATGTAATTTCCATAGATCATTGTAAAATCTACCCTTAGGCAAAACAGCAAAGGCTGAGTTTTCACTCAGTAATAATAAAGGTTCTAGTACGTTTGATCTATTGCACTTGGATGTATGGGGACCATTTAATCAATCTACTGTATCTGGAGCACAATATTTCCTCACAGTCGTGGATGATCACTCTAGATACACCTGGACCTTTCTTATTAAACATAAGTCTCAAGTTCCACAAATACTTGCCTCTCTTTTCATTTTGATTAAAACTGATTTTCAGAAATCAATTAAAATTATTAGATCTGATAATGGAACTGAGTTTACTAATCATACTCTACAAACCACTGTGTCCTAACTTGGGATTATCCATCAAACTTCTACACCTTCTACCCCTTAGCAAAATGGCATTACTGAAAGAAAGCACAAATACCTTCTTCAAGTTGCTAGAGCTCTTATGTTCCAATCCTTTCTTCATAAGAAGTTCTAGGGTGATTCCATAGCCCACTAGTACAGAAATGGTTAAAGGAGGCGCCCCTTTGGAGGTGGATGTACAAACACCCGCCTCCAAAGGGGCCGGAAAAGCCTTTGGAGGCGGATGCAGCATCCACCTGCGTCCAATAATTAATTATTGGAGGCGGGTGGATGTTACACCCGCCTCGAAAGACAATTGGAGGCGGGTGCAACATCCACCCGCCTCCAATAATTAATTATTGGACGCGGGTGCATGTTACACCTGCCTCCAATTCTCTTTTGAGGTGAGAAACGGCTTTGCACCCGCCTCCAATATCGTGTTTATTGGAGGCGGGTGCATTTTCCCAAATTTTAATCAATATTGTTTCGAAAATTCTCTTTGTTTTGGGTTGTTGAAAGTTGAAAATAATTTATTAGGATAATTTTGAGAATTGAAAATAATTTTGAAAAAAGGAGATAAATTTTTAGATAATAAAAATTGCAAGTTTTAGAAGAAAATACATAAATATATATTTTCGATTTTAACTTCATATACATAAGTATATGTAGCATAGTGGTAAATTTAATGTGCAAGAGTCTAGTGACTCCGTCGGTGCGAGTTCGATTCCTATCGAAACCATAAATTAAAGAATGGAAAATTAAATTTTTTATTGGGAGAATATTGGAGGCGGGTGTAACGGACACCCGCCTCCAATAACCATTAATGGAGGCGGGTGCAACATGCACCCGCCTCCAGTGACCATTAATCATAATGGTCACTGGAGGCGGGTGCTTGTTCCACCCGCCTCCATTAATGGTTATTGGAGGCGGGTGCAACATGCACCCGCCTCCAATGACCCCTCACTGGGGAGGCGGGTGCGGGCACCTCCTTTTGGAGGCGCCCGCACTGGAGGCGGGTGCACGCTGTGTGCACCCGCCTCCTAATGCCCTTAGGACCCGCCTCCCCTAAGGCATTTTGGTGTAGTACCCACTGCTACATACCTCATAAATAGATTGCCATCTACTATCCTGCAATGGAGTTCCCCTTACTAGTTACTTTATAACAAAGCCCCTAAATTGACTCATCTTAGGGCTTTTGGTTGTTTGTGTTATGCTACTAATCTTGATCCTACTAGGAACAAAGACTCAGCCAGAGCTCACAAATCTATACTCCTAGGATACCCTTCATTTTAGAAAGCTTATAAGCTTTACAATTTGACAACTCACAAGGTTTACACCTCTAGAGGTGTTGTTTTTCATGAAGATGTTTTTCCATTACAGCACACTTAACATATGCCTCATGGAAATTCTCTTCTTATACCAGTACAAGAGCCTGATCCTAAACCTATCATCCTAATCCCTGAGCCTACATCTAGTTCTTCTACTTCATCTGCATCACCTCATTCTCCTCCATCCAATCAATCTCCTAATTTATTTACTGCTTCTGCCTCACCTGTACCATTAATTCCTACTCCAATACCACCGAGGAGGAGTACTAGACAGAAACAGCAACTGATAGGGCTGTTGTAGGACTATCAAATAATAGTAAAAGTACTGTTTAAAACTTGCAAATAAGATGCTAAGAAAATATAGCACAGTAGAAGACATGGTTGATCCACAGGGATAGTGAATTATATTCAATTTTCAAATTAATGTAAGTAACCGAATTGTTGACTAGTAGTCACCTTGTGTCTCTTAAGAGACCTTAAGATTGTCACGTAATTCTCGAAAATAACAATATAATAGTAATTAAATTAAAGAATTAGGAAAATATCAATTAATGAGAGAAATTTTGGTATTATGTAATCTAGCTTAATCTCATGCATGCAATAATAAACCTCTTTAACTTGTCTAATTACTTTAGCCAGTTCAGTCATAGATTATCGTGAGTCTCCGCAAATAACCCAATTCTCCCGTAGATACTTGATAACCCCCCGCGAGTCCCCACAAACCTTATTAATTAACAATAGAAGCATTAAGAACTGGAAGAATCTGAAACTAATAACTCCTACTGATGATGTATTAGAAATTATCCCCCAATTAATCCTGTACTACTCGACCGATAGTTGTGCCACTCACTGACTCTACCAGATTAGATTAAGTGGATCAGGCTTAATAAAATCTTAGTAATTAGACATATAGACATATAAACACAGGCAATTTAGAAACATAATTAATTAGACTTTAGATCATGCTTAGGTTTTATACATGCATGGAATATTACTTCTTTACATAATACCAAAACTAGAAAATTAGCTACTCATTCGTAGAACAAATAAATATAAAAGACTTCATTAAAATAGAAAAGAGAAAATCGTACTGCATAGTAATAAATCGCAATTTGGCAACAGATGCCCTGGCCAAATGGGAGCCTGGACTGTTGAGAAGTCCAAAACAGCGATCCAAACAGAATTAAAACTAAAACTATGTTTTCTAACTACGAAAATCAAAAGCTAAATAATAATTATGGAAAATAGATCTGTATCCAAAGATGGGTATGCGTTCCTTTCTTGCACGAAAATCCCCCATATATATATAGGCAGAGAAATCTACTCACAAAAGGAATAAAATCAATCCTTATCGATTGAGGAAACATCTTATAATTGGGAACATCCATTGTGGAATCAGATTGGGATTCTCCTTGCTTGCAGTTGAAGTCTTCTCACATTAGATAACTTCTTGAGATTTCCTTTTCTTCTTCAACTTTTGATTCTTTTCCCTTAATCGAATTAATTTCTATTTCTTGCATCCCACACTGGATCGACAAGGTCTCCAATCAGGTTTCCTTCGTGCCCAGCCCACAATTTGTGTGGGTTTTTGGATGCTGACTTCTTTGGCTCAATTCTTCTTATTGTTTTTGCGCATTTCCTTCTTTCTTGGCATGTTCTCCAAATCGACAATTAAACACTAAAAACTTGGGCAAAAGCCTGTGAGAACTGTCACAACAAGTGATAAAATAAACCACCTAAAAGGTGCAGATCAACAATCATCCTGGCTTTCAAATTTTGTCGTGTCAAAGGCTCATTGTGTTATTCCCTGATCAATGTACTACATATCCCATTCATACATTTCCATTTTTCTCCAATTCATGTTTCTCTGCATCATACATGTCATTTCTGACTAATGTGTCAAATATCCAAGAACCTCACCCATATAACCAGGCCAAAGATCATCCTCAATGGATTCAAGCCATGAATGTGGAGTTACAGGCTTTGGATCTCAATGACACTTGGGAAATGACTCACTTACCTACTGGAAAGAAATCTATTGGCTCCAGATAGGTATACAAGGTTAAAATGAAACCAGATGGGTATAAAGCCAGATTACTGGCAAAAGGCTTTCATTAGATTGAGCGCATTGATTACACTGATAGTTTTTCTTCCATTAGCTAAGGCTGTTACTATCCGTATTATCTTAGCCATTGCTGCTTTTAAGTCTTGACCACTATACCAGCTTGATGTTAACAATGCCTTTTTACATAGCATATTTGAGGAGGATGTCTATAAGTAACCTCCACCTGGCTATACAAAGGCATTTCCTGGCCAAGTTTGCAAGCTCAAAAAGTCCCTTTATGGTCTGAAGCAGGCTTCTAGGCGCTGGAACCATGAGTTTACCACACAACTCACACAGTTTAGATTTTTGCAGTCTCCACATGATCATTGTCTATTTCTTAAGCAGTCTCAGGATTCTTTTTTGGCTCTTATTGTCTATGTAGATGATATTTTGATCACTGGCTTCAGAGGATAACATTATTAAGGTCAAGCAATTTCTGGATCAGCAGTTCACTATTCAAGATCTAGGTCATGCTAAGTATTTTCTTGGCATTGAAATTGCTCGCAGCTCTGCTGGCACTTATCTGAATCAGAGGAAATATATCTTAGACATCCTTGAAGATGTTGGTTTGCTTGATGCTAAACCTGCTTCCACCCCTGTCATCACACAGGTGCAGACTTTGCAGATAATACATTTCCTTTCCTATCTGATCCACACCAGTACAGAAGGTTAATTGGCAGACTTTTGTACTTGCATTTCACCTAGGCAGATATTACGCATACTGTGCAGCAGCTTAGCCAGTATCTGTAGATTCCTAGATAGAATCATTGGAATGTTGCACTCTATCTTCTCAAGTACCTTGAGGGAACTCCTTCTTAAGATCTATTCTATCCTGCTAAGTCCTCTTTAGCACTTCAAGGTTTTTGTAATGCTGATTGGGGAGCCTGGAAAGTTACTCATCAATCTATATCTGGCTATTGCATTTTTCTTGGCGGAGCTCTTATTTTTTGAAAATCTAAGAAGCAATCCACTATTTCTCGTTCCACTGCAAAAGCTGAATAAAGAGCTCTGGCTATTTGTACTTGTGAACTACAATGGATTGCTTACATTCTCAAAGATCTTCAAGTACCTGTTTCCTTACTTATTCCTTTTTAGTGTGACAGTAAGATTCCATTCATATCACAACCAATCCAGTCTTCCATGAAAGGACTAAACACTTGGATATTGATTGTCATGTAGTGTGCAACAAGTTCAAGGAAGGCTTTCTTACTCCTCAGCATGTTTCATCTTTTGATCAACTTGCAGATGCCTTCACTAAGCCTCTGTCTGCAGCCCCGTGCCCCGTTTCATCATCTTATTTCCAAGTTAGGCTTGGTTGACTCTCACCAAGTCCAACTTGAGGGGGGATGCAGAAATTGTCAAAAGCTTCAAAGCCGTTTAAACCATCTAAGCCAGATCAGCAGCTAAGCTCAGTAGCCAACAAGGAAGAGAAGCTGCTGATCACCACAAGCAATTAAGATCTCATCTCAGCAGATCACAGTCCACCTGACAGGAGGAGATAAGCTAGCATTGCTTGCTAAACCAGAATTTAAGTTAATCAGAGGACAACTGGAAGATTAGTTAGCTGAACTCTAGTGGTTAGCATTGTGGCGGGAAAATCAATTAGTTAGTTTAGTTCCCCTGTGATTAAGATGCACTATATAGTACATGTTTCTTAGAACTGTAAATCTTATAAATAGGAGCAGATACATTATTGTAATCAGATTTTTAGTTTTTCTAATGCAATACACATAAATTCTCTCAAGTTCTTCTGCTTTCCTCTCTGTTTCTTTCCTTTGCTCTGCATTTTCCTTCTTGATTGCTGGTTCTTTGATCAATTTACTGCTGTTTTCACAAAAATAAATTAAAAAAAACAAGCTGTGAAAATTAATGGAAAAGAAAAGAAATATCGATAGATAATCTCATAGGCTTCTAAAGACATTCCTCCTATATGCCTTGGATTGACATGAAAATATTGTTTGATTGACAAGTAGTATTTGCTGTCCAAGTAAAGTAAACTTGGTAGAACAACACAAGATACTTCTTAACATTTCTAAAATTTGTTTTGTACGGTGCCAAATCTAACGTAATAAGTTTGTGCCTATTTTCATTCAATCTATCATTTTTTTCCTCTTACATCTTAAAAGAAATTAAAATTTCCACATCGTAAATTTTTGTCTAAATATTAAATATAATATGATTTTCTCTCTTTTCTTAAACTAATACATAAAGTGAAAGTTTCCGTGAAAGGGAAAAAGAAAAAAAAAAAACCATAAAGTGGAAGTCTCATGTGAGACGAATGTACAGTCTGATAGAGGACTCGATCACACAGGCGCAACACTTTCTTTTTATTTTTATTTACAAACAAGCAATACTTTTTATTTTATTTTACAGGCACTACTTTCTATTCTTAAAATTAAAGCTTTTTATTTTTATTTTTAATATAAATAGGGTACTTTTTAAATTACTAAGCGCTACAATTTTAAACATGTACTACTTGTACCCATAAAATCGACATATTTTATTTTATTTTTTTTATAAATATGCACAATTTTATATTTAACAGGCACCACTTTTACCCCTTAAAAGTAATTACTATCGATACTTTTTATTTTATTGACACTAATTCTACCCTTAAAATCAACACACATATATCAGAGATTATACACGATATATTTTTTTTTCTGTCTCCTTTATTGTTTATAAACAAGCAATACATTATTAGGTAATGAGTGAATTGCTGGCCGATTGATCTTCTAATCACTTCCACAGAAAGGTCTGGGAAATCTGAAAGAATTCTCTTATCAATTATGTATTATTACTTCCAAATATCTTTTTATTTTCGACTTGGTATATAATTAAGTGATACTCGTCCTCTATATATAATGAGTCATGTTTTCTTTAAAATATATAACTTTTTATGAGGGGTAAAATAAAACACCTGAAATAATTAAATAATTTGACACTATTTTTTCACTCGTTACTTTCTATGTACAGTTTAATTGTAGGTCATCCATTATCATACTAATAACTGTATTCCAAGTAAAAAATAAAAAAAAAAATTGACTCTTTTATTAGAAATATGATTGTTTTAATAGAATAGATGGAGTATTTATTTTTTCCGTATACACTTGCCACGAAAATTTTAAACGATGATTCTCCAAACTTATTATTAAGTATAGTTGTTACATAATGAGCTTCATTTTTTACTAATAAAATGTGTCCATATATACGTCCAATCACCTATTCGGCTTTATCGGGAGAAAAAAAAAATTTGCTATATGCGTATATGTTATACTACGACCCATTAAGTATAACTAGGTGGACCCACACAGCGCTAACAGATCCGCACGGTGCTCATGTGATTATTAATTTTTGTAATTAATTTGGATTGATATGGTTGGTATCATTTTTTTGTAATTATTTTTTGTACTGTGTTGATTTTAACTATTACTGATTTTTTTAATTATAATTTTTTTTTATACATGTGATTAAGTGATTCTAAATCTACTCACGCATAGTATTTTTCTCTGAATTAAGACTTGCTCGTTCATCCTTAAACTTGTAAATGGCCAGCCTCTCTTCAGCAATAGATTCTTTTTCTTTTCTCAGCTCTTCTATTTTCTCTTCTCAACTCTTCTATTTTCTCATCAATCAAATTATACTTATTCTCAAAATTTAGCTTCTCAATATTAAGCTTATCTGCTTCAGCCTTTAGCTCTAGTTTCTGTGCTCTGACCATGTCAATCTCCTCCTTTAGTTTTGTTTCTAGAAAGATTAATTCATTTGTTTCACTTTCCCTTCCCTCCACCGTCTCTTCAGCATAATGGATTTGTTTCTTTTTCTCCTCCAAAGAATCCAGATACTTTTGGACGTCAAGCTTCATGACACTGATCTTTTCTTTTTCTTGCTGTAAAAGGGAGAGGTCCAACTCAAACTTTTCTTCATCAACAATGAGCATTTTTCGTTTTTCTTCAATTGATTGAAACCTTTCTTCCAAATCTTTTTCCTTTTCTGAAACCGCTCTTGATTTAATCTCTAACTCATATTCTTTCTCTGAAACCAGATCCTCTCCTTTTGCTTCATATCAATTTCCCTCAACTCCCAAGCCCGCCTCTTGGCTTCAATTTCTTCTTATACCAATTTGCGTTTCATCTCCAACTCTGCCTCAAAAGCAGACTTCTTTAATTCCAGTTATTCTTCCCCATTAGCCATTGCTTCTTGAATACTATCCTGCAAGATACACCAACAAAACATTATCAGAACATTTTTCCATATTTACAAAATAATTGGATATGTTTCTTTAGTAATCACAGCTTACAAATTCTCTGCTTTCAAGTTTCCCACGAAGAATAAGCAAATCCTCGTCTTTCTTCTGGAGTTCAGACTCCCTGTTGACAACAGCCTGCAGATGCACACAATAATCAAAAAAGGCATTGAGAAGAATTATACATGATGCCAGCAACACTAACAAATTAGAAACATTATGATACAAAGTAGAAACCTCCTCTCTTGCTGACAAGGATGTTGCCAGAAGCTCCAATTCTAACTTTTTCTCAGTAAAAGCTTTAATTTCATTATCCAGGTCCAACTTATAGGCTTTCCAATTTCTTTTCCAAAGCATCTAATTCTTGAGATCTATTAAGAGTGTATTCCTCCCTTTGATTAAGCAAAGATTGCTCTTGGACTAATTCTTGGCTCAATTACAATATTAAAAAGAATTTGCACTTGGACTTGTATTTAAATTTTCCTGCAAAGATATATGTGATTTGGAGTAAAAAACAGAGCTATTTAAACAGCTGAGTGAAAATGCTTAGCTAGTTCAATGTCAGAGTAAGATGAAATCTTTGGAGCTTGAACAAAAACAATATAAATGTGGTTGAAATGCAATAAGGTAAATGTCCCATATGCACGTCAAGAAAGTAATAGAAAACAAGCACGGACTGGTATGGTGATAACATAGGGATATATCCGTAGCCTTGAAAGGAAGAGTAGTTAACAAAATTTGGGTGCTATTCATTCTACTTTCTAGCATAAAAGTCTAAAATGAAGCCAGCTCAGTGAAATGAAGGGCATGTGAGAGAGGTGGAGAAAGTAGGCACAAGTGTTGAATCATGATTTTCCCTTTTCAATTTTTCTTTCTAAAAATATGGTAAACACAGAAACAAGATTAGCCAAAACATCTTTACCTTGGCTGCAATCATTGTAGCAACTTGAGGGAATGTAGCATCCACGCTATCCAACTGCAGAAAAATTTTTTTTATGTTTTAGCCATAATCAGATGTTATGAAGCTAATGACCACTGGACACTCAACTTACAAGGCAAAACACTCCACATAAATTCCCTCAACTCGACAGTAAATAACTTCACATTCTCACAGTGGAAAACCACTTTGAATCCAAGGGAAGATGTGGAGTATCTGTATGGTTATTTTATCAAATGACATCTTTGATTTCCTTGGTTTTTAAAACCAATTCTATCATTGTTCTCATCCCCTTCATTCTCCTTCCTTTTTTTTTTCTTTTTTTTTCATTCTTCAGTAGTTAGAATGGATAAAATCTGAAAGCAAAAGCTCTGAAAGAGAATACGAAAATAAATATATGACCCATGAAGTACATTTTGAAGACAAAACATATGAAACAGCAAGCGTTAAGGACCTCCAAGATCTTGAAGTTTTCACTCTCTCCGGAGTCCCATATTATATAAGAAAAGGCTAACGAAGAAAATTTCAACAACAGCAAAAAAACATGGACAACATAAATAAGGAAAAAAAAAAAAAAAAAACCTTACCGGAGACACCAACAATGGTGAGAAGCACTATCAGCACAAATTAGGCCAACAACATAACACCTAACATTTTTAAACAAACCATGGATGGTTAGAAAAAGCTTAAATAAAATAAATGATGAGTAGACAACAACTGAAGAACATAAGGCCCTTGACAAACCAGAACACAAGAAAAAATTGTAAAACTAAGGTACCTCTAAAGTTTCTAAGATAATCCTTTCAACTAAGCACATCATACAACAAAGGGCACCATTTCAGCAGACCATTTAGACAGTCACACGACGAAAATGTTAGATGCAGAGTTGGTAATCTTACTCAGTCTTTGGTTATCAATATATCATCACCAAGAAACAGGACAATCCCTAAAGAAAAATACAAGATAACACAGACAGAATCCAAATAAGTGTCTGTTTGCTTGAAGTCAGATGGCAGTTGTAGCAGTCTAAATGCAAGAATATGAAGAATACTTGAAGCACCACAATGGTTTCTGAAAACATTCAGAAGACAGACAGTGACACGTAATCCAGCAAATGAGTAGAATATTGCATATACAAAGCCCATTGTACCAAGCATAAAACATCTTCACACTGGACAAAACAGACAGAAAGTAGATTTCACCAACCTCAAGAAAGTTTAGAGTAATCATAGCAAAGTAATTAAACGTCCAAAGAAAATCAAATTGAATGAACATGAAGTAGAATTTTGCTGCATGTCCAAAGTTTGATTGATAAAGAACTTCCTCAAGTAGTTCAATACCATCCTCGGTCTCAACATGTTTTCTTTAGTTCCATTTAACAAAAAATGCAAAAAGGTGGAAAGATTTCTAATTTGAATAAAATTATCACTGGATACCATGGAAAGCTCAAACCATAATCAACTTACTACACCATAACTCATACTTCCAATGAGAACACATAATTGTAGCAAGTGATAAAAGTACTCCAAGAGACTGAGAGGCAAAAAATCTTTTAGGAGAAAAACAAAAAAAAGAAAAGAAAAGGAACTTACTTTAAGGCCAGAACATTACAATGCTCTTTGCCAGAAGAGGAACAATTCTTATTCTCCTCAATAGGCTTTACAGAAACAGGACCACCAGGGAGCTCCTTCAAGGCAATACTGGGCAAGCATGACTGCAGGGAATTAAAGTTTTTAACGCTATTCTCACATTTCCCACCTAAAGGAGCAAACTAAATATTATATTTCCTTAACTAAGCAGAATCCTAAACCAAAATAATTTTAAGCCAGAACGGAACCCCTAAGCAAAATAATTTCAAGTCATAACATAAGCTATGGTTTTATCCCCATATTACTTTAAAGAAGCACAATCAACATCACGGCGTTTGGTTTAATCTAAACAGTCTGATTACTCAATTGCAACTTCTTCTCCAGTTCTCAAATAGCTGGACAATATAAGTTGCAACCTCAAGACATTATTAAGCAAAAAAGTACAGAGTCAATGTAACATCGCTAGTTCTTAAGGTTATGATAAAACAAACGAACATTTTCATTCTTTCAATCCAAGCAAAAGTTTCCATAGTAACCTACATTCTTGTTCCTGATCTTTAGGAATTTTTTTTTTTTACAAATCTGACATGAATAAGAAAGCATATGCTAGGCTAAACTAGTGATGTCCATAGTAACTTTCCAGAATACACTCCTCAAATGTTATATATGATCGTGAAATGACGACAGTAGATCCGTAATAAATTATTACTAATAACATTAGGTTTCTGCAACACACTTAAAAAAGGAGAAATGTCCATACCTCATTAGCCCGAGTCCTCAATTCCTCAACTTGTATTGACAAACATCTACATGAGTCTCCACTTGTAACCTAAAGTTCTTCATCACATTTTTGAGATTCATAACAATTTTCATGCTCTTCCCTACCTTCTTCAGCTCTTTCTCCTCAACCTTCAGAGATCTAACAGAAACATTAGAAAACTTTTGACAAAAGAAATCATAAAAGTTTGAGGACTCTGACATAGTGTTACAAATCCATGTCCCTAGAAATGTATATGCTTACAGAAATTCATCATGCAACGGGCAACACATACAAACTAAGATAATTGTGTTGTGATTCAAGGATTTTATCTAAAAAGAGAAGCCAAAAAAATAAATAACAAATGTAATTTTTGACAACTGAACACTAAAAAACTGAAGAAAAATCAAGTTGGGAAAAAAAAAATTCACAGAAGGCACTTGTATTGAAAAAATAACGAACACAAACGTCAAATTTCTTGAAAAGGGGAAAAAGACCTTTGGAAATCCCTGATTTCATCCCCTTCTCTAGCTTCTCATCCTTCAGAAAAGCATTAAAAAAAAAAACATAAATGCATGAACTAATGAAAACTAAAAACAACCACCAAAAAATAAATAAATAAATGGATTATACTTTTGGAAACCCCTCATTTCTATCATTTTCTCGATTTCTAATCATTTAGAAAGAAAAAAAAAAATCAGCAACAACATTAACCAATGAACACTGAAACAACATCAGGCAAAATAAATCGAAACGGAAGGAAAAAGTTATTACCTTTCTCTTCCTCTTTTGAATGCAGGCGAATGCGGATGAAGCAAGATCGTAGAGAATATGAAAATGGAAGAGAAGAAAAAAGCATCCTCCAACAGAGGAACATCAACCTGCAACAAATCCAGAAATTAGTTTCCAAATCAAAAAATAAATAAAAAAAGAGAGAGAAAACTCACTTGAATCATGGTTCTATGCTTTGTCTTCTCCTTCTTAGGATCTCTACTCGTTAGCTCCCAAGGAGACAGAGAAGGGTAACCACCCTCATAGTAGTGGCAGGGAAGACCAATTCTGACATTCTTAGCAAACTCGAACTGGAACTATAGTATAGCCTCACCGACAAAATAACAAAATAAGGATGGGCATGACATCCTTAGTAGCCACCTCAGCCATAAGGCCAGAGTTTGATTTATAAGAAGATCGAACGAGAGAGAAAAAGCAATCAAAAATTGAATAATAGGAAGAAGGAGAAGGGAAAGAGGGAAAAGGGAGGCGTATAAAATTGAGAAATGAACAGACAAATCCAAACTCCATGAAATTCAAGATTTGAGATCTGTTTAGCCACCCACTCCCCTCAATCACCGGAAATTGGTCATCAGACGTCAATGAAAATCCTTTCCTGGATTTCCATTCTCGCATACTGACAGATGAGGAAGAGAGTTCTTTTATGAAAATATCTACTAAGCAGGGAAGAAAAGTGACCAACAAAAGGGCAAAAACGGGACTGTCTCATAAAACACCAAAATTACTAAAATGTTCGTCCACCATTGCCTCCAAAACGACGTCGTTTTGGAGGAACTGAAGTCTACAATATAAAGAAACTAATTTGTAAATGGATAGGAAAACTTTTTTTTTCCTCCCCAGCTTGGACAACAACACGCGCATAAAAGATTTTTGTTTTACTTTTTCTTTTGGGCTTCTCTCTCTCCCACGTGAAACCCTCTCCTCTCTCCCCAATTTCAATAGATTCCAAAATCATCCATTGTCAGTCATTCTTATTACAAAAATATTCCCTAAATGGGCAAAAAAACATACCAACAAAAGGGCAAAATTGGGACACCAAAAAAACACAAAATGGACGAAAATGTTCGTCCACCATTCCTTTTTTTTTTTCCTCCCCAGCGTGGACAACAACACGCGCATAAAGGATTTTTGTTTTACTTTTTTTTTTCGGGCTTCTCTCTCTCCCACGTGAAACCCTCTCCTTTCTCCCAAATTTCAACAAATTCCAAAATCATCCCTTGTCAGCCATTCTTATTACAAAAATATTCACTAAATGGGCAAAAAAAAGACCAACAAAAGGGCAAAATTAGGACACTCTCACAAAACACAAAATGGACGAAAATTTTCGTCCACCATTCCTCTTTTATATATAGTCCCTTTGACTATCAGACTACAAGTGATTGCCTCCTATTTTGTTGAAAGCATTTTAAACTTTTTTACGGGGTTTCAATGAATAATGCATACAGATTACACAAATTAATAATGGATTATACAGTAGATGTAATGAAGGATGATAATTAATAAATCATATCACGTATACAAATTTTTCTATATCGCATTAATCGCCCGTTATAATTCGATTCTCAAGTTAGAATGTTCTGATTTGGTCATCAACCACGTGATGAAATTTATTGAGTGATATGTTGATAAGTTTTGTCGATCTTATGTTGGATATGAAAAATTATTCAGTATATCCGTTTCATCCTTGAAAAAAAATCTAGTGCAGCTAACCAATCGTAAAATAGAAACTATGATTAGTTTTTATTAATGGCCCCTTATAAGTTCATCACCTTTTCAAGAGAATAAAATTTATTCTTCAATAAGTGTATCTAGCAGCACTAACCTCCGTGGTGCAACATATACACTGAACAATCGATCTCTCGTTCGATATAGTTGTTTGTTTGAATTGGTTTTGAGCTGTCGTACGTTGATATCTGATATAGATTAATTTACTATCGAATTATTAGATTGTACAAAAATATTAAATCAAGAACCAACACTAAAAAATTAAATTAAATTACCAAATTGGATTTATGTTAAAAAATAAGTTATTACCATTGGAATACTGGTCATTTACTATTTTAGGGTATAATTAAGAAAAGAAGTTATTAAGGCCCGTTTAGTATTAAGACTTGATCCAAATCTTGATTTGAATTGTAATTTTAAAATATCAAAATTACATTAAAACTGTAACAAGGTGAATTGAAAATGTAAAAAATCTTATTGAGATTGATGAAAAATTATTATAAAATAAAAATAATATCCAAACATTAGTTTGGATCTTGATACCAAACAGGGCCTCAAATGTACAAATGTTGAAAGTAGAATTATTCCGAGCATTGAGTGTACGTACCATAAGATTAAACAACCCAAAACTGTAAAAGTATATATAATATTTTTGGTCTTAAAATACACACAAAATAAGGGGTCATAATTATAATTTTGAGTTTTAGAAATATCACCTACTAACCATTGGCAGTTTGGCAAGAAAATTCTTTGAGTAAAATTTCTGAGTGCTGGGACTTCTGGTTGAGTAAGAAAATTAGTTTGGAGTAGGTATTTGGTTTTAGCTTTAGTAAGGTAAGGAGTAGACTGATTGTTTCGCAAAGGAGTATTCTGGAGTTTTGCTGAAGGAGTCTCAACTGCATTAACGTAGGTTAATTGTGGAAAGTCTGGAATTTGAGTAGTAGGAGTGAGGGGTTTTGGAATAATTGCTTTCTTCATTTCATAATCTTTTGAAGATTTTGGAGTTGGAGGAGTAGAAGAAGAAACTGCTAGGGATTTTCCCAGATCTTTATTCATCTTTTCTTCTTGTAAGAAGTTTGATGAACCTTTAATGAATTCAATATCAAAATCAAAAACTGATAAAATGGCTTGCCATCTTGCAAAATTTTTTTTTTGAAACCAAAATTTTAACATCCTTTTGAAGTATTTCTATTGCTGACTTACAGTCAACTGGAAGTAAAAATTTTTATTATACAAATCATCTTGAAATTTTGAAATACATAAAACAATTGACAAAATTTATTTCTTAACTGTTCAGTAATTCTTTTGTGTTCCTAATTAACTAGACACCATAATGATATCTAACTAACTGCTCATGAGTATTATGCATTTTTTTGGTTTAGTATACCCCCATAACCAGTGTCTTATGCATCAGTTTCAACTATCATGAATGCATTAGGATAAGGAATGCCTAAACATGGTGGAGTTTTAACTTATTCCTTAATTTCTCTAACTATCTTAGCATGAGATTCGGACCATGCAGGAGGATTCTTTTATAGTCTTTGAAATAATGGTGCACAGATAGTTCTTAGTTTAGGAAAGAAATTAGATATATAATTTAAACAACCAAGAAATCGTTGCAATTGAGTTTTATCCCGGATTTCTTCATGAATTTTTTCAAAAAAAGAGTTTCTTGACCAAATTGTTGTTCTACAAGAAGAATTTGATTTTCTAAATCACTATTCGAGGCTGAAATAGACGAAGAATCAGAATCTTAGTTTTCTAATTGCGGAGTTGTTTGACTAAGTGTACATATTTTAGATGTACTTGGATCTGAAGAGGAATTCTTAGGAGCTAAAGAAAGAGTTTTCTCCAATTCTCGTGATAATGAAGAAACTTGAAAAAATAGTTTGCAGTTTCATTTGGAAATTTTTCTATTTTCTTTATCGAATCAACTTTACTAGCTACCAAATCAATTTGTTGAGCAGTAGTATGTAAAATCTGATTTGAATAATTATTTTGTTGATAAATTTTTTTAAAATCATCTGAATTAATTGCTTCAGTAGTATCTTTACCCTTTTTAAAAGGAGTAGCCAAAACATCACCATTTGGAGTAGGAATTTAAAAACTTTGAAGTGGTGGATGAACAAAAGAAATAACTGTAAGTATATATACAAAGGGAATTGGATGGATGATAACAAGGAAAGGCTATCAAATTCAAAGATAATTGCTAAATTTTGGATGCCTAGTAGCTTCTTAGTCTTCTCTTTAATTAGAATCCTGGATTAAAGTGAATTGAATTCTTCTTTGGAGTCCGCCTTGTTTGAAGTCCGTGTTTTGAGTCCGAATGCTTTGATGAGTCATGATGGGGTCCATGAGTGTTTTGGCCTCATTTCTTATGTTTTTTACTGCAAAAGAGAATATTAGTCAAATGCCCCTTAATTATTTTTGTGGGTCTTGTCTTTATACTTTTTTTTAAAAAAAATTTAAAATTTTTTTTACATTTCAAATGGGTCTTGGGCCAATGGCCCTCCAAATGGATCTTCAGATGAGTCTGATAAGCTTGTAGTTGGTTGTGCAGTAGTTTTCTCTTCTTCCTTTATTTGTTTATACATCTTATAAAATTTCAAAAATTCTTCATCAGTGTCAGGAGTTATCTTAGTTTCTGGCTGCTTGATGAGTTTCTTTGGTAGTGGAACTTCTGTCTTCTCGAGAGTGTTCTGAGTAATTGGTGGTGATTGAAGAGATCGAGAAACTTCTTGAATTGTCTTTTTGAGTGATTTGCCTGCCTACAAAATTCGTAAAACTGTATCTGGACTGCAGTAATCAAAATTGAAGTTAGGCCACCATTTTATCCTAAAATATCGGATTAATGAACACGGCCTATTTGAGTGTACTGGCTTAATTTGAATGCTCCACGCAAAAATCCATGGCACCCGGAATTCTGTATGAAACATCACTGGAGTTCAAAACCTATACTTTGTGTTTCTTGCGTAAATCTCAAATCCCTTTTCTGCTATAGGAGGATAAATTTGAGGAGTAGAACCAAAATAATCCCACCAGTCAAAGAACCAATCTGGAAAATCAGTTTCACAAGTAGAACTAATACTGATAAACCATGAGTGATCAAATCCTCTGTAGTATAATGCCCGAGTCCAGGCCTGGATGTAGTCTACATAATTAAAACCATCTGGAATGTAGTTAACTGAAAAGGAGTTTCTTGTATGGACTGAAAAAAATTCCCGGGGTTGACAAACTTTCTTTATGATCATCTTGGAGTAGGAAATTCTATTAGGATTATTTTTATGAGGAACATGAGTAATATCTGCTGATTTTGTATCTACCAAAATGAGTTCATAATAATTTTGAGTTTTAGAAATATGATCTGCCAACCATTGGCAGTTTGGCAAGAAAATTCTTTGAGTAAAATTTCTGAGTGTTGGGACTTCTGGTTGAGTAAGAAAATTAGTTTGGAGTAGGTATTCAGTTTTAGATTTAGTAATGTAAGGAGTAGACTGATTGTTTCGCAAAGGAGTATTCTGGAGTTTTGCTGAAGGAGTCTCAGCTGCATTAAAGTAAGTTAATGGTGGAAAGTCTGGAATTTGAGTAGTAGGAGTGAGGGGTTTTGGAATAATTTCTTTCTTCATTTCATAATCTTTTGAAGATTTTGGAGTTTAAGGAGTAGAAGAAGAACTGCTGGGGATTTTCCCCGATCTTTATTCATCTTTTCTTCCTGTAAGAAATTCGCGAGTACGAAAATCAGGTAAAGAGTTTGATGAACCTTTAATGAATTCAATATCAAAATCGAAAACTGATAAAATGGGTTGCCATCTTGCAAAAATTTGTTTTGAAACCAAATTTTTAACATCTTTTGAAGTATTTCTTTTGCTGACTTACAGTCAACTCGAAGTAAAAAAATTTTATATACAAATCATTTTGAAATTTTGAAATACATAAAACAATTGACAAAATTTCTTTCTTAACTGTTGAGTAATTCTTTTGTGGTCCTAACCGGACACCAGAATGATATCTAACTAACTGCTCATGAGTATTATGCATTTTTTTGCTTTATTATACCACTATAACCAATGTCTGATGCATCAGTTTCAACTCTCATGAATGCATTCGGATGAGGAACGCCTAAACATGGTAGAGTTTTAACTTTTTCTTTAATTTCTCTAACTATCTTAGTATGAGATTCGGACCATGCAGGAGGAATATTCTTTTGTAGTCTTTGAAATAATGGTGCACAGATAGTTCTTAGTTTAGGAAAGAAATCAGATATATTATTTAAACAACCAAGAAATCGTTGCAATTGAGTTTTATCCCAGATTTCATCAGGAAATTTTTCAGAAAATTCTAAGGGTCTATGAATAGGTTTTATTAGTCCTAAATGAATGTCATGACCAAGAAATCGTACCTTAAACTAAAATAATTTCATCTTAGTGGTAGATAACACCAGTCTATTTTTCTTGATAACATGGAAAATTATATTTTAATGCTTAAAATGCTAATCTAATGAGTTTGAAAATACCAATATATCATCAATGTAACCAATAGTGAATGATGAGTATTCAGTAAATATATCATTCACAATTGTTTGGAATTCTGAAGGCGCATTTTTGAGTCCAAATGGCATAACGTTCCATTTGAAATGTCCAAATGGTACTGTAAATGCTGTTTTATACCTTTCCTCTTCTGCAATTTAAATTTGCCAATAACCTAACTTTAAATCAAAATTTGAAAATATTTTTGCATTGAATAAATGATTGAGTAAATCTCTTTTATTTGGAATTGGGTATCTAATCCATTTTAACACTTTATTGAGTGGTTTATAATTAATTACTAGTTTTGGAATGCCTCTTTCTTTTTCATTTTGATTGTTAAGATAAAAAGCTGGACAACTCCAACAAGACTGTGATTTTCTAATTAGTTTTTTATCCAAAAGATTTTGAATTTCTTTTTTACAAAATTCCAATAACTCACTATTCATTTGAATTGGTCTTGCCTTAGTTGAAACTTCTGTTTCGTTAAAATCCTTTTCATATGGTAAAAATACCACATGTTTCTTCCTCTTCCAAAAATCATTCGGGTGTTCCGAATAGATATTAGTTTTGAATTTTTTTTCGATTAGTCTAATCTTTTCTTGAATTTGTTTTTCTTTAAGTTGTTCTTCAATTTTTGAAAAACTTAATTATTCTTTTAGAAACATTATATTTTTCTTTTTACTTTCCAAAATATATATTTGCTTATAGATTGAGTTTGATTGAAAAAAATATTGAATCAAGAACCATCGCTAAAAAATTAAATTAAATTACCAAATTGGATTTATGTTAAAAATAAGTTATTACCATTGGAATACGGGTCATTTACTATTTTAGGGTATAAATAAGAAAAGAAGTTATTAATGCCCCGTTTGGTATGTAGACTTGATCCAAACTTTGATTTGAATTGTGATTTTAAAATACTAAAATTACATTGAAAATGTAAAATGGTGTATTGAAAATGTAAAAAATCTTATTAAGATTGATGAAAAATTATTATAAAATAAAAATGATATCCAAACCTTAGTTTGGATCTTGATACCAAATAGGGCCTTAAATATACGAATGTTGAAAGTAGAATTATTCCGAGCATTGAGTGTACGTACCAAGATTAAACGACCTAAAACTGTAAAAGTATATATAATCTTTTTGGTCTTAAAATATACACAAAATAAGGCGTCATAATTATATTCTTTACCAACGTTGGTGGTAATAAACCAACAAGGTGGGAACAACAATTATTGTAGGAAGTACATATATTTTCCTTAAAACCAGTTCCGTGTTGTGTAATATTGGTATTAAATAAATTCCGATTAGACTTATTTAATTGAGATATTGTTGAAGACTATCGATCAATTTAAAATATTTTGAGTTTTGAGGATCAAACTAAAACTGATCATCAACTATGAAAATTAATTTTTTAAATGTAAAAATCGTATTCAAAATGTAATTACAAAATAAAAATTATATGAAAACAGCGAAAAAGTATTATAATATTTTTATTATAAAAATAAAAATCTAAACTAAAATTAAAAAATTATTTTTGAAAACGAACGTGAACTAATTTAGCATAACTTCCCACAAGTACTCCGACAATTTCTAGGTTTTACCACACAGGCCGGCCATTCTATTGCCGGTCATTATCACAATTCCAATCCTAGTAATTTCTTCGATGAGTTTAATACTAATATAAATATACATAGTCAACAGAAACTTTCTTAATTCGTTATTATAGGTTTCGTTCTCATTTCCACGCGTTCATGCATGGCCCACGTAACTTGCAAGACAAGCTTTTTCACACAATAGTAGTACGTAAACATGCACACACACAATAGTGTGGCAATTAATTCCACATTATAAGTTCATCCTTTTTACAATCTACACATAATTCAACACACAAAAATCGTAGTAAGACACACAATAACACACATAAACTACACACAAAAAAGAAGGAAAAAAAAATTAAAAAAAGAAATTATGAAATGCAAAATGAATTAGCAAGAAGAATCGGTGAAACTTCCGGAAATTTGTGTATAAATACCCTATTATCCTTTTGAAGTTGAGACATCCAAATTAACTACCTAGAGAGAGCTTACAAAACTTAAAAGTGTAAAAATTTTTCATCAAATCTAAATCGATCGATCGATCAGAGAATGTGGGTGATAATTATGGAAATGAAGGCGGCGGAGAGAAGAGGAGCAATAAGGGGAAAGGGACTGCAACAGTGATTCCGGCGAAGAAGAAATCGGTGGCTAAAGAGGCGGCCAAGAAAATAGTTGAATCGGCTTCTAAAGTTTTCGAGAAGAAGAAGATTAAGCCCACAAATTCCAATGAAGAAGACGATGCTGAAGATGATTAATCTACTCAAAAGTAAATGATGGCACAGGCCCTTCACCATGCATGTCAATCAGTGTGTAAACGTTACTTTCTATCTTCAAAATGAATATATATATATATACTTTTTCTGTCTCATAAAAATATTCATGTTTTTAATACTAAAATTAGTATTATAAATATGAAATTTTTTTGGTCAGATGGAGGATATATACATATATATTTATATGCGTGTGTATATATATATATATTTATACGTGTATGTATTTGCAACTTTTGCATGTATTAATTCTTATAAATTATAGGCGATTTCATCTGTACTATGAGCAATATTCTGTAAACAAAACATGTATGGTGTTGTATTAATAGCAATATTTGTAATTTTCTAATGGTTGGTTCTATTTAATATTCATATTGTCCCGCTTTTCTTTCGAGATTGCTATTTTCTTTATCCATTAAAAACAGCTTTGTTTTTTACTTTTTTTTTAAAATTTTTTTATCATCAATCAAATAGTCATGTTTATATGTTTTTAAAAATTTTTTTTTATGTACTTTTTATACCATTATTATTTATTTATTAGGTAAGAGCCAATTAAGTAGCTGGTGGGCATGGAAATCCTTTATTAGAATTAAGGCTTTGTTCTTTTCCATTACATTTCAGGAAAATATACCCTTTGGTGACCATATTTTGATTAGTCATCTGAAACTACATTCGGTATAGCTTTTGGTGGCCATCTAAAATAGTTAGTCACCAAATTGGTAGAATCCATGGCGGGATAAATTCCCACAAAATTGTGGCTATTTGGTGACCAATTTTAGTGACCGAAACAATTTCAGTCGCGAAGTTGCCCGCCGTTAGTGTTTTGGTATCCAACAAAGTGGTCAGTTTGTCAGTAAATAGGTGACCAAATTTAGTGGTCACGAAACTATGTGGGGCCACGTTTGGTGACAAATTTAGTGACCAAAAAATACGACGGCTATGGTAAGAATATCCCGTTTATGTGTCCCACGAATTACTTTAGATTTAGGGTGTGTGATTGGTGACCAAATTTTGTATTGGTCACTAAAGTATTCGAGTTGTCCCACAAAGATTACACGTGATGGTAACATTTAATAATTATTGTTAGTTGATCCACTTAAACGGAGTGAAATTGGTGACCAGAGATGGTGGCCATTTGTTAGATGGTCACTAAATGAGTAATATACCAAACTGAAATTACACTTGGCCGTTAGGGCCCACAAACTATGTTACCATTTTGTGACCACGATAATGACTGAACATAAAATGGTCACCTTATTTTTTGGTTTGCGAGTCCCACACATTTATTCAACTTTTGTGATTGTAATTGGTGACTAAATTTGTGCATAGTCACTAATGAGGTAGGATGAACCATTAAAATTGATGATGTGATATTTTTTAAAAGGGCCCCACTATGTAAGTATCACTTTGGAGACCACATATAGTGACCATTATATTAAACGGTCACTAATTATATGTGGATTAGACTAAGTGACACGTGTCTAGTGAAATAATAATTTTAGTGACGGATATTGGTCCCCAAAATAATTGCCCAACATGTACTATAACTTATGGTGTTTTTTGGTGACCGAATAATGCGGTCAAAAAAAATGAATATAATTATTATCACTAACTTCTCTTCCCTCTATGATTATCACTCACTTAGACAAGATTTTAATAACAATTCCTAGCATCCAACTGGTCTATACACATAATTAATGAATATAATAATTAGTACATTAATCCATTAATTAAAAGCATGGATATCCATAACCTATTCCCCTATATTTAATAATGTATTCCAAAATACAAAGGTCGGAAAAAATTTCAATCGAAAATTAGTAATTCACTTCAACCATATGGTAATACAAATAATAACAACTAATACGGTTAAAGCTATAACACAGAAAGTCAACTGTCGAATGGAATTCTCTATGCTATGATTATGGCTTTGCGAATGGCCTAAATGAAGGTGGTTGTCTGAAACCTCTTCATGTCCAAATGGTGTTCTTGTAGAACTGAGTGATGGACTATAGTTGTGCTCTTTTTCGTAGTTGTTGTCCCCTTCATGGCTCAAAGGAAAAAACAAAGACCAAAAGCCACATTGTTTCCCCTCACAAGTGAAATACAATCGGCCTTTACTAGACTTGTCGGAGTCAACAATCTTCAAAGCAGCTTCACGATTGCAACAGTACTTCTATCGAATGTGTCTATCATTCGACTCAGCACTTGTATGCATCTACAAGGGCAATAGTGTTTCGATGACAGAAAAGTTATAGAAAAGCCATAAGAAAGATATAATTATAAATCTAAACCTCACCAACACAGTTTAACAATTATGTGCAAAGTATATATCAACTCATGACGACATAATAACAAAACATTTGATCATATTCACATATTTTTAATAAGATAACCAAGCAGTGAACATGGTATGTCAACTCTGTCTAAAACAGCAAACTATAACAAATGTACCCAAACTACTATTACTGTACTAAGTGTTAACATAAATACGTTGATTGCATCAAAGTTTAGTACTTGAAAAGAAATACCTACTGAAATTGTTGATGACTTAAGGTTGGAACTCCGGTTTTAAGATACAAAAAATGCATTCTATTGTCATTCATATACGGTTGGAATTAATCATCCAATCAAATCTTACAAGAAAGAATGAACTGAAACAAAAATCACATTCCCATGCGACCTTTGTTTTGAACTGAAAGCTAGAACTGATAACACAGCGATTGATTTATGAAAAAATTTAATAATTCGTAGAAACCAACAATACGGAAACCTAATTACCTATGGAAACTTCATATTTGACCAACATGACGCCTATACATCCCATTCAAATGCATGGAATATCACTAAAAAATAGTATAACCATTCAATTCCATTATATCTACACAGCGAAACAGGGAAAATCACCAAAATCTATATTACACACCCAAATTTTGGCCAAATGTCACCCAACTAAAATGCTCTCAATAAACACAACATTTGAATAGAAATTTTGCATATATATACATCTCATTAAAATAACAATACAGTGAAATTGACTATACTTAAATTCGAAACATCTAATTTTTTTAGCCAAGAATAAGAGAAAACTAGATAAGCCTTCGGGGACACTAGGATCTCAGCATTCCATCAATTTGCCCCCAAAAGTTATAGTTTTTTGAAAAACTGTTGTCCCCATTCCCTCCTAATCAACATTCAACATGAACAAAATGATAGAATGGGAGAAATAAAAAAATATTTCTTTACATGAACAATCATACACACACAACAAAAACAACAACATAGAACAATGATCAATGATTAAAAAATGACAATCATGAGATAATGATGTGTTTACCCAAGAAAATTGAAGATAAAGAGAAAGAAGTACAGTAAAAATTAAAAAAACTCAACAATTAGGATTTTCATTCTCAACCCTCTAAAACCAAATTTGCTTAATTTCCCCTTCCAAAGTCTATACGAAATCATTTCAAGAGTGTCAAAAAACTTCCAAATGATAGGAAACATAATTACTCTATAGAACCAAAAAAAAAAAAATGATAAATGCAGACTTATTAGCCTTCGGCAATCAACATCCCATATATAAAAGAAAACGATTTGTGTCTGGTTAAAAATTTAGAAAATTACATCCAGCAAAGCATGTTATTTAACGTTACATTAAAAATTTTAACATAAACTACGCATTATATTTACCATAGTTGAAGGGCCAAATGAGGTTTTTTTTCCAACGCCTACTAGCAAATATCTCCTATCCTGCACCTAATCGACCAATCTATCCACCGGGTTTTGAAATGGTTGCCACGATCATGGATCGCCAGAGATGAATTGCGTCGATGTTCTTCATGGTCGATCGGAGAGGATGAAGGTTCAAGGGATAATGACGGGGTGGGTTAAATTGTTGGGTCAATAATATGGGATGGGAAATTTGTCTGTGATTCTTGGGCTGACTACATAAAATTGAGATGCATTACGAGGCCCATAAAAAGTTTTTGGGCTGTTTTGGAATTAAATTTTGTTGAGACAGATTTTCAAAATTAGACTATGACACCCTTTTAATACCGAATAAGTCCATACAATTTAAAATTTTCCAAAACATGACACCCTAATGTTTTTGAATTGCACAAATTTTATCCATAATTATAGAATTTGTTATGAAATAGTTATAACTAATAAATTTGGGGATAAACATGATATAATGTTCTACAATTTAGGATATTATTAATTTTTCCCCGAACTACTAGCTAGTAACATCCACATAGTGTACGAAAAATTAGACAACTACCTCCTACTAGTATAAGTATTTAAATTAGTTAGTTATACGTTCCTAATTATCTAATCGATTCAATGAATAACTTCATTGAATTGCTTTCGTATGTTTAACCTATACATACATTCATTCATGTATGTTTGATTGTATCACTAGATGACTTAGCATTGTATAGTAGATCGAAGGTCATTCTAACAGTAACAACTAGAGATTACTTTCAACTTGAGATTCAGTGGATATGTCATACATTGATTGTATACGATTATTATTATCGGTCTATGGTTTAACAAAGTATTACATAATATCTACGGACATTTGATTCTTAAAATTGTAATTTTTCTATTTTGATTTATTAATTCAAAATTTATGTACAATCCAAAAGTACATAATTTAAAAGAATCTTACATATTTTTCCTTAATAATTAAAGGTCATAAGATAATACAAGCGACAATTAATTAATTGTAATTAAAAATCTAAATTTGAGAAAAGAGAGTGAGTTTTAAAAATTTATTGTGAGAGGGAGAAATTTTGGGAAAAAATTGGGCATATAAAGTTTGCGCCCAATTGAAAATTCTGGGCGTCCAATTTGGTCAATGCTAACCCATAGTCAAAACACAGGGAAAGACAAGGAAGGGTAAAGTTTCCAACACTTAGAAAATTTTGAACAAAACTCTTCTTCAGGCCACCGATAAAGTTGAAAGGATTCAACTCGCCGGGGAAGACAAGACCGAGAGCGCCCACGGCATCGGTACCATCAACAGTACATGAATGCAAAACATAGGGAAGCTGAGGGACGGGGAAAAGGGTTCAACACTTAGTAAATTTTCAACTCAACTCTCTGTAAGCTAGCTCGCCGATAATAGTGAAAGGGTTCAACTCAAGGGGAAGACGATACGCAAAGACCACAAGTCCGATAACGTCAACGGTAAGTCAGTATTGAACAATGAACTACTTACCTTGGCTATCATTTATTCCCCAAATTTTAGGGTTCCGAATTCAATTTCATATAGATATGATGTATTTAGTTTCGGGATGGGCTTTTAGGATTTCAATTATTACCTCAGATATTACCAAAAATTGCCCTAATTTCACTAATGTATGACGTTTCTTATGTCTTTATCTATCCTTCATAGAAGTCTCCTCAATCTGAAACACTACTTGACTGAAGTTAGGTTAAAGTTTTTTTGGGTTTAGGCAATTTTTCGTAAGTTCAGGATTTTTATCGTGATCTAGGGGATTTTTTCTAGAATTTGATGGCTTTCTTAATTAATTTATGTGGGAAAACCTTGATTAGGGATTTCTTATGTATATGAACTACATATGTGTTGTGTTACTTGATGGTAATCCTATGAAAGTTTTTTCGCGTATCTGTCTAAGGGTCAGAGTGAATTTTCGCATCTATAGGGTTAAAAAGTTGTTTCCATCGCATGTCTTTCTATATTACACTTGTTCATCTAAGTAACTTTTTCGAACCCTGTCATGTGTCATATGTTTGGAACCATTTTTTGTTCTAGTAATGAATGTTATCTTATATTTTGAAAGTTTTTTTGTGGCTAATCCCATTAATAATAGCTATTAATGTCTTTGCAAACTTTTTTTTTTTGGGATTGAGTTGTGTTTGGCATATTGTTCGTAATTGTTAAAAAACAATCTTGATTTAAACTATGATTATAACTTAAATGACTGGTTTGTTTTAGCCTAAGCATGAAATTTAAATGTTTATATGGAGAATTGAAATGTGGATTAATTTTGCCAATGAGTTTAAGAGTAAAAGCAATCGTTTTATTTAAAATATAGATGGGATCTAAAAGTGGTTTCTTTTTATGACTTAGTTTCTATGAGTTTGAGTTGGATGTGTTACCTATATTGATTTATTTTTCTGTGAAGTTCTTCATTTTGATCCTTAGGGATTCTTACTAATGTTAACCGTATTCTTCGGTAGTAAAAAATAGTTATTGCTGCATTCAGGAAATCGTCCTCATTACTCATTCGATGATCAAAGAGAGGTTGATATATTGTTTAAGGAACAAGCAATTATAAGGTGAGTAACATAACTTTGAACCCCTAATTGATGTGATATGATCAGTTGTTTTCTGTATGTAACTTGTTAAAGGATTGAGTTCATCGAGGTTGTTAATTTTCTGTAAGTAGTCAATTGTGGCTGCCTTAAGGAGTATAAAGTCGTCGTCCACAGTACTGCTTTAAGGATCCAAGTGGGGAAGCTATACTTTTGTGGGATATAATCTATTTCCAGGTGAGTACCATAACTTTGAAACGCTACTTAATTGATGTGATATGATCCTTTTTTTTTCTGTACAGAAGTTGATAATGTGTTAGGTTTCATCTTGGCCGTGAATTATCTGGGTTTAAGTTAGTTGTGTATATATTTGTTAAATGTGCGAAAAGTATGGAAACACTAAGTTTGAAACCAGAATTCAATAAAAGCTATTATGCATGAAATTGATCGAAGTTTGAAACCAGAATTTAAAAGATAAGTGTATTCTATGTTACTGTGTTATACATCTGATGTCGTTTTGTTTTTCTTTCGTTGAACCATGAACCATGAATTTTATGGGTTCATGTTGATTGTATATGTAGTAGTTTATAGTGGAAAGGTATGCCAAAACTGAATATGGACAACATATTTGCTACTGTTGTATAACATGTTATTCATGTTTCTCTTATCAATAAGTCCTTAGTTACTGAAAATACAATGAAGACATATCTTGTTTAGCTGAAATCATGTGTCGCTTGTTTATCTCATTGAAACTAGTAGGCCACCAATGTGTTTAGATAGTAATTCCTTTTACGTGTTGTACTAATAATTTATGGCTTATTTATAGTCCCCTAATAAAATACTATCACTACAAGAAAATGTAGTTTTAGAGACATCTCCAAAACTGTCTTAAAAAGTGCAATTACTCTCTCAAAACAGTTTTTGAGACAGCATTGAGATAATAGTAACTGGGGCTTCTCCATTACAGCCGTCGCAAAAGAAATTTGAAACAGTAAAGCTGTCTCAAATAGTTTTTGAGACGGGGTTGAGACAGTTCTTCAAATGTCTCAAAAGTAATAGTTATTTTTCTGTCTCAATCAAGTGTCTCAAATTTTTGAGACACTTGATTGAGACAACAATATGTTGTCTCAAATAGGATTAAAGACAGTAGTTTTAGTGTCTCCAATATTGCGTCTTGAATGTTTAGATGTTAGAGACAGTAAATTGAGACACCACTATTCCTTCCCAAATAGAATTAGGGACAATACTCATATATCTCAAATTAATATCATGTCCTATTTTTAGGACTTTAAATGGAGATGGCAATATTCCATTTTAAATAGAAATAAATATTGTAGTATTTTTGTTTTATTTTATTTTATGATATTGTTATTCATAATTCCTCATTTAAGAACTAATAAGCATCAATTGTTGATAATTAAAAATAACCTCCAAGATGAAAATAAATATACACCACAATAAATATATCATAGTTATCCAATCAATATAACATCCAATTATTCAGTCTGTATATTTCAAGCCCAAGAATTAAAGAAGAAATAATTCATCAATGTGATATCTAAACAGTTTGGTTGTTTCTGGCTACTATTTGGATAAAACTAAAAAAGTGCTTAGCGATATAAAAATGTATGAATAGTTCCATGATTTTGAAATTAACTTCCATCCATTCATTCATCTTTAGATTCTTGAAAGAAAACAAAAAAATAAAGATTTTTTATTAGAGCATCTATAAATTTCTATAGTGACCTTTGCAAACATCTCAATATTGTTGTGATTGAATAAATAATAGCATTCGTATTTCATGACAATGAGTCAGTTTTAAAACTAACCTCCTCATCTCACAGTGAGAAAGGAGGATGCATGTTTTTGTCATCTGTGCGTCCCTCGTTTGGTTGCATCTGTGAAATAGACATTTAAAGTACATTGTTACAAATTAAATGATCATAAGATATTGTCGAAAACTATTTAGTTTAAGCATAAAGTAAAATTTCATCATTCAAATAGTGAAATAAAAATTAACTGCAAATTACTAGCTCCATTAGATGGCAAAGAGAGATGAGTTTCTGGTTATCGAATATTTCTCAAACATTCATGGATCAAAACTTATCAATCATAGTAAACTAAAGAATGTTCTTCTAGTAAGCTACAACTGCTAGCATCTTAAATGCTGCAAAAGTGGCATTGGTTTCTAATTCATCTTCCCATACTAGCACCCACAATCTAGTTTAAGGACAAGGATATTGGTCAAACTACAACCCCAATTACATAATTATGTGTTAATGCAGTTTAATGCACAAGAGAACCCACAAAGAGAGCTACTTTCAAGACTAATAAGCACTTGAGAAATTTAGCATGAGTTTTTATTATGACATGAACAGAGAGTATACTACATAGTATGCTTCTATATAAAATAGTCAAATATGTAAGAGAATAAATATCAATCTATTTTAGAACAATCCATTTGTTATAGAAGTCACATAGAAAATAGCACATGTGTATAATATAAAGTAACTTCTCAGGCTTCAAGAGAATTGTGTATCTTAAGTAGTTATTTTGGCCACACCAACAGCTCAAACTGAACCATGTATCATGCAGTGTTTGTCACATTCTTATAGAATTATGCACGGTAATAAATTGGCAATTGTGCACACTATGAATAGCAGAAAGTGTGACCATTCTTTATACTTTCATAAACAGAAAAGATTACATATATTGAAACAAGTTGTCATTTGATGTGAAGAAGCAAGACAAAAAGACAAGTTGTCATTTGATGTGAAGAAGCAAGAAAAATGGGACCATACCCATAATTCTTTAGTAGGTCGTCTAGTAACTTTGATGGGATGCGTAAATTACTAGATAAATTGAAATAGCCCCTTTATGACGGTTGTGAATGATTCTCAACTTTGTCATTCATTGTTACCCTTTTACACTATAAAACAACAGGAGGTTGGACAATTAAGTCATTTGATAATTTGCTAGAAACCCTTACTCTTGCATTTCCAAAAACAGCCAAAATCCCTAAAAAATTGTATGCAGCCAAAAAGTTGATTAGGGAGTTGGGATTTATGGGAGAGAAAATACATGCTTGCGTAAATAACTGTGTTCTTTATCAAAAAGAAAATGCTACCATTACATAATGTCCAAATAAAATCTGCAATGAACCCTGATATACCAGTAAAGATTTCAATATCTCTAGAAAGGTTCTCCGTTATTTTCCTATTACCCCAAGGTTGAGAAGGTTGTACAATAATGAGGAGATAGTGCGTGACATGAGATCTCATAAAGAAGTAAGAGTTGATGAGAGTTCACTAAGGCACCCTGCGGATAATGAGGCTTGGAAAATTTTCGATAGGGTGCATCCCAGTTTTGGGGCTGACCCACGAAATGTTCGATTAGGACTTTCCATAGTTGGTTTCAACCCCTTTGGATACCTGAGCAATTCTTATAGTATTTGGCCGGTTTATGTTGTGCCTTATAACCTGCCTTCGTGGAAATGCATGAAGGATCCATTCATGTTTATGTCTTTGATAATTTCTAGGCCTAAGTCTAGCTGTAAAAACATAGACGTGTACCGAGAGCCATTAATAGAAGAATTGAATGAGTTGTGGGCTAGTGTGAAGGCATATTAATATCATGTAAAGGCTTGTTTCTTGTTGCATACATGTCTTATGTTGACTATAAATGATTTTCCTGCATATGGCATGCTTTTGCGTGAAGTGTGAGGGGCTGCACTAGTTGTCCGATCTATATGGAGGATACCGCTTCACGATACCTTTACAATAGCTTCAAGGTGTGTTACATGGGACACCATAGATTTTTACCCAAAGACCATCCATGGTGGCGAGACAAAAACAACTTCGATGGGACAGTAGAAAAAAGGGAGCCCATTATTCCCAAATCTGGGGAAGAAATAGCACAATAGCTTCTTGCATTATAGTTTGAGCCACATGGACTGGAATGTAATGACTGAAATAAACGAAAAAAAGATACGGAGATTGAGCAGTCTGGATGGAGTAAGAGGTCTATATTTTTTAACCTACCATACTAGGCTGGTCATAAAGTAAGGCATTAGATTGACATAATGCATGTTGTGAAAAATATGGTGGATAGTTTGATTGGAACTATGTTCGACATTCCCGGTAAGAGTAAGGATACTTGGAAATCTCGTAAGGATTTGGAGGACTTAGGTTGGAAAAAGGAATTACATTTACAACTGAGTGGGAGTGCCTTCAAAATGCCAATGGGAGCATATCATCTTAACCAAGATGAGAAGAAAAAGATTTCAGCCTTCATAAAAAATGTAAAATTCCCAGATAGTTTTGCATTGAATATTTCCCGGTGAATAAAACCAAATGGATTGCATATGTCTAGACTGAAAAGCCACGATCTTTATGTACTTGTCCAACATGTGCTTCTATCGGCAATCTAGGGTTCTTTGACAAAGCATGTGAGAGAGATGGTGTATGAATTGAGTGAATTTTTCAAGAAGTTGTGTGCTCGAGTAATAGACATTGAAGTAATGAAGACTGAACAAGATAGAATAGCCGTACTTCTTTGCAAAATGGAGAGAATATTGCCTCATTCATTCTTTGATTTTATGATTCATCTACTTCTCATCTTCAGAATGAGGCATTAGTATGTGGACCAGCACAATATTGGTGGATACTTCCCTTCGAAAGCTGAGTAGATATTCTTATTCCTTTTTTATATTTTCATGTTATTTTACTGTTGATAAATGACTCACTCTTGAAAATTTAATTGATTTTCTAGAAAAAAGGGGACCTTGAAAGGATATGTCCACAACAAAGCTAGGCCTGAAGGATGTATTGCTGAGAGATACCCAAATCAAGAATGTTTAACATTCTGCTCGATGTATTTGAAGAGTGCTAAAACTGTCTTAAATCGGGCGGAGCGCAATATTGAATTGGCTAAGGAGTGTTTAGATGTCTCCATTTTCTGATGCAAGGCACGACCTATTGGTGCTGAAAAAGTGTTGTGAAATTGGAAAGGAAGAACTATAGAAAATGCATAATGTAGTTCTAGACAACTGTAATGAGCTGGATATATTAATCGGGTAAGTTTTTGCATTTTAGGTTAAGTTAGGTGTATATAATGGTTAACTGATTAATTATTTACCGTTAGCATGTCATTAAATGTAGGGAACACAAACTCGTTCTCAAAAATGAAAGTTATGTTGACATTGATGCCCGTCATGAGAAACAGTTTTCCTTGTGGTTGCAACAACATGTAAGTATAATCCACCTTTCAATTTTTTCTAAGTACAATTATCTAATAATTACAATAATTTAACATGAAAAAAGTACTAACATAATTGGAATAATGTGTGTAGGTTCTTAATGATAGAGATTTGTATTTGTGTGATACACGAATTCTATATTGAGGGTTGTTTACAAGGGTTGTTCGGTACAGGGGCTGTATGGTAAATGGGTATAGATTCCATACACACACACACGTGGGACATATAGAGAAACCCAAAATAGTGGAGTCATAGTCCAAGGTGAGCATGGAAACAATGTCGTAGACTTCTATGGGGTGCTTCAAGATGTTCTAGAGATTGAGTATTCCGGGACTAATAAGAGAGTGATTGTGTTCAAGTGTTACTGGTTCAAGGTCGATAGGGCTGGAATTTAGGTTGATCAAGAATCTGGGCTAACAAGTGTTAACTTGGCAAGAAAGTGGTATAAAAACAATCCATATGTACTTGCATCGCAAGTTAAGCAAGTCTATTATGTTCCTGACCTGAAGTTGGGTAGTAATTAGCATGTAATGCTAGGGTGTGGCCCCAGAAGGTTGTATGATGTGCCAGAAATGTCGGATTACAAAATACCGGATGATGTGTATCAAGAGGAACATCCTACTTCTACCTTGGTTGTTGAGGGCTCATTAGATATGACCACTTTGTCCCGAGATGCAACTCCTTTACACTCCATCGATGCTTCTATAGTTAATCTGTCGGGTAAAAGGCGGTGTTCCCCAGATGATGATGAAGGAGAAGGTTCATTTATAAATGATGATAGTGATTGTGATACAGAAATTACAGCCTCATCCGATGAAGAAATCGACATATGTGACGAAGACTTAACAGATTCTGAATAATTAGAGGCTGAATTTGTTTATCTTTTCTTTGTTCATATTTGCGTTTAATCTCATTCCCTTTTTTGTTTCTTTTTCATTATTGATATTCATTAATCATAATTTATTTCTCATAGATGCATTCTATTTGTTTGGTTCGACTGATGATGATTGGTTTTATATTCTGTGTTTCTTAGCCATTATTTCAGTGATTAAGTATTTCAAAAACTAAAAATAATTCCACTATCATTGGTGCTATGTTTGTACTTGTATGTTAAGCAACTAACTTTTAACTATGATTTATTAACTATTTTACTGTCTTTGTGTGTCCTGGCCCAAGCAAGAAACTTGCACTACATAAAGCTGTGCCAAACAAGGGAATTATTTTTAAACAAGTTATTTTGAATTTCAATGGAGCACATTTGGGATTGAGGTACTCGGGCAAAGAGAGTATTGCAACATAGTTCCTTCCGCGACTTGGTCGTTCATCCATTTAGTTTGCTTCTTTCAAAATGTTCTATGTTGGTTGAAGGATATCATATCATTACTATTTTTAAGTTAGCGGTTATGAATATTTGGGTTTGATTAATATAGTGCAGGTGGATTATGTGTGATAGGAATTTTTTTTGCATATCTGAAGGGTTAATCTCTTTTGTGTTGATTTTGTGGATTTGAGCGGAATGTTGGAACCGCTGAAATCGCTGAAATGTTCTTGTCTTCGGTGTGGATTAAATCTTGGAATGTTTGTTATTTAATTTTATGTAGGGCTATTCCTTATGAATGATGGTTTGTTGATAGTGGAAGTGATGTTTTTTCATTCCAACCTTTGATGTGTTTAATTTTCATGGTGTTTTGTTCATGTGGATACATAGTTTATGGTCCAATCTTGTTGTGCAAATAGGTGAGCATTTGAGTTATTTGTGTTGGTATTTGATTTATGGTCTTGTTGTGGTGCATAGAGGGCACCTGATTGTGGTAAATTTTTTATGTAATGGTAGTATTGTTGGGGTAAACAAGGAGTATTTGCTTGTGTTCTTTATAGTTTGAAATTTCATTGAATAAACTGTATTTTTTACCATAATTTGTGACTGCATTTTGGGTTCATTTTTGACCATTAACATCAGAATTGGTGACCATAATATGCCTATTTGGTGACCAAGTTTTTTTCTTTGGTGACCAAAAACTGACGTATTTGTAAACCAAACTGCAAATTGGTGACCAATAACTGTTCAATTGGTGACCAATAATTGTATGATTGGTGACCAATAATAAAATGTAAAAATCAGTTTCATATCATAAAAAGACCAAATCTCTGGTCACCAAACTCTAACATTTTGGGACTAACTTAAACAGTATCCTTATTTTAGTGACTGCGTTAATTGGTCACCATTTCGTCTGACGTTACTATTTCCCAAACCAATACATGACCAATTTTGTGGTCACTAAAATGGGTCAACGTTGAGTTGACCCATTTGTTTTTAGTGACCAATATTATTAGTCTCCTTACAAGGGCAAAGTCACCGTTGACCAACCTATGTTACGTGACCGACAACATTTGGTCACCAATTCAAGTCAACGTTTCGTTGACTGTTAGTATTTAGTAACCACTAATCTGGACACCAAACACCTTTCAATTCAAGTCAACGTTACGTTGACCATTAGTATTTGGTGACCAAACGCCATTAACAGCGTTCTGTTTGGAGATGGAGTTGGATAGTTTCAGTGACCGTTTTAATAACCATATTCTTGGTAAACAAATTTAGTGACCACCTAACACTCTGGTCACCAATGAACTTTTTGGTGACCAAGTCAAAAAATAGGTCACCCCGAACCCTTTAGCAACTGTCCCATGGTGACTGTGTGGTGACCGAGGGTATCCGGTCACCGAAACATTTTGGTGACCAGAAAATTACATAAGGTGACCATTTACCGTCAGTCACGAAAGAACTTTTTTCTTGTAGTGCGAACTACGCCAGCTAAAAAGGATTATAAAAATGAAAAAAGGAAAGTAGGAAAGACATAAAAAGAGCGAATCTGGAAAATTGCGTCGTACGAGTTTCCTTCCGAGTCGGATAGAAACTCGGACAACAGAAGAATTCACGAAGGAAGGAATTTGAGGAATTAGCCTACGTGATTTACCGTTTGAGTCGGACTAGTACTCGGACAGAAGAAAATGAAAACGGGAAATGAAATCTTTAATTAAAGAATCCAGAATCACAATCAATTCGCTAGAAGGAAACTATCCAAATTAATCTTACCATGTTTAAGGAAGATTCTGATCTCCCCTAATCTATAGGATGCCTATAAATACATTCTTAATTTGAAGAATTAAACTTTGCAAACACTTAAGAAAAAGAGAAGCCGTGAAGCTTGTCTAACCGCCGCGGATGCCAAACCGCCGCCGTGCCGCCTTCATTGAAGTCTTTAAGTTCGTGGTATTCGTAGGACCTTACGGTGAGTGTTTGATTTGGGATTTAGAATTGAAAAACAGAATTAAAAGCATGAACACAAGTCTTTAAGTTCGTGGTATTCGTAGGACCTCATGGTGAGTGTTTGATTTGGGATTTAGAATCGAAATATGGAATTAGAAACATGAACACATAGGAAAACTTGATTTGGGATTTAGAATTGAAATACAGAACTAAAAGCATGAACACAAGTCTTTAAGTTCATGGTATTCGTAGGACCTTACGGTGAGTGTTTGATTTGGGATTTAGAATTGAAATACAGAATTAAAAGCATGAACACAAGTCTTTAAGTTCGTGGTATTCGTAGGACCTCATGGTGAGTGTTTGATTTGGGATTTAGAATCGAAATACGGAATTAAAAACATGAACACATAGGAAAACTTGAGTAACAAGTAATTAAGAAATTCGTGTTAATTGATGGATAGAAAGCATGTTTAGGATGTTGGTTGAGTTCCTTACATGTTATTATGCTTAGGATGCATGCCTCTAGATTTTTATTAGCCGTAATAGTTTAGATCTGAAAATCAAAATATGGAATTATGAATATTTTAAAAATCAGTGTTCCGAGCCTAGTTCGGGATGAAATTTAATGCAGTTAAAGTAGTTGTTTTAGTATGATTTCAGTTCCTACCAATAGCCTGTATGTGATTCAGCCCCCTGGCTCTGTGTTTTCACGTCGAGAATTATTTGCAGATGAAGAGATGTCAAAAGGGCTTCTTACGATTCCAATCTGGAAAAGGAATTAATAGTCGTCGACCACACGCCCTAGCATAGCCTTTCCCTTAAAACGGATTAGAAACCAATTTAAACCAGCCTCGAAAGTGGTACCCCAAACTTGTAGTTTCTGGAAAATTGAACCAGCCATCCAATTTTCCATCTGAGTTGTACAGCCACTCGGACGAGACCCAGAAAACCTTTTCTTAAATTTTAAACCTGAAAACTTGAAGAACACGAAGAACATGAAACCCAGGTGCGAGTTTCCACTCGAGTTAGACCGAAACTCAGACACAGGACAGAACCAAAAATTTGCCTTTTTTTTTTTTTTTTTTTTTTTCTGAAATTGGTTTTAGCCCAAAAGTTTACCTTATTCTCGAAATTAACCAAAAGGGATTGAGAAATACCATTACTTGAAACTTGACCTTATTTTTAAACTAGACCTTAACTGTGTAATTGACTTTAATAAAAAACTTGACCTATTGACTTTGACTTTGAACATTGACCTTTGAGCTTTGACCTTAACCTAAAGTCTAAGTCAGCCGTAGTTGAACCAAAGTCAAAGTCAAACTTAGTTGACCTAAAATTAAACTCAAACTTCAGTAACTCACACTAGAACGCTCGCTTGGCAGTAGTTGACCGTTGATCGCGAATCAATTTAGTCAACCGTTGTTACATGCACACCTACGAAAGGTGCGAGATTACTCGCTATTTTCATATAACTTAATTCGACTATCTAATTAGTAATTATGTGTAACAATACCTACCTGATTGCTTGATTTTCTAAAGAGGTCTCCCACACTCACCACTTGCCTATTTTAAATACGACCTATTGTATACGTGTTGCTTAATATAATGATGCCATGATTGATTATGTTATGCCATACTTAACTTGACTTGACTTGAATGTATGTAGCTTACCTTGATTAATTGAAAGCATACGAATGTATGCACCTATATATGAAAGCATGACATAGTAGCCATGAAGGGTGGTGCCTTCTCAGGGTCAATCGTCATCTAGGATTGCATAGTTGCCTCTAGAGATGTATGCCCCTAAACACATACAAACATCATGCATCGGCCAAAAAAAGACTAGGCCCGTCCCAAGATTATGACATCTAGGATTTGCATGATTGCCTTTAGAAATGTATGAAGCATGCTAGGGTTTGCCATGATCACCTTAGCATGAAATAGGTCATAAGGACCTACTTGAAAAGGCTTTGGCACCGAGTTTTCCCGCTTTACTAGATAGTAGTTACTTGCTTGCTATGTAGCTTGTTGACGAAAGACGTATCTCTGGGAGCTGACACTCCTTCTATATGAAAGGAACACCCGTTTTGGCCCAATTTGGAAAAGGCCAAGGATCCAAAAACCTCGCTGTCGAGCATACCTGGTTCTACCGATACGGCTACCGTGGGGCGATGTACTTTGCAAACCATCACACGAGAACAACCTGATACGTGAATAGATTCTGACTTAGCTTTAATATGAGAAGGCTAGACTGTGTTATCTGCCCGCTAGGAGTCTAGTGACTCAAATGTGCCGCATATGAATATTGTATCTGTGCTTCCATGACTACCTTAGTATTTGCTATATGTTCACCTATACTACATGACTTGCTTGACTTGATTTACGTGCTCGACTTGATTGACTTGTTTACTTGGTTTCCATGCATACCTACAATTCCGCTGTTAGATAGATATATGCATGAACTCTTCACTCGCTTACGCGTCTGTTATTTAAAGATTTAAGGTGGGAATTTTCCTAAGGAAAACCCAAGATCTCTCAGTGAGCTTAGTGAAGCTCACCCCTTTCCATATTATTATTTTACAGGGGCTTGACTTGAGTGACGATAGTGGTAAGGCCGATAGGTGTGAACGAAAGCAATAAAGACAAGAATCTGTAATAGTTAGACTAAGTGCAATTATGGTTTTGGGAGGATAATTTGGTCTATGACCATAATCGGACTTTATCTTTACTTTTCCACTGCCATGAACGGCTTGAATTGCTAGGGTAATAAATACAGTTTTATGGTAATTATTATTATTATCTGTATCGATTGTTGGGCGTGAGCCCTGAATGATGCCCACTCGACCCGTCTTGCTCTTCCTCGTCGGGAATGGATCCTAGGGAACGGGGGGTCAAGGCGGGGCATCACATATCGTGTTCAGGTTGGCGGGTTAATTATTCATGTTGACCCATTTAAACTACGAACATTTCTTGTTCGTGTCGTGTTTTCGTGTTGTAAGATAAATTTCTCTTGTCGGGTTTGGGTTGGTGGGTTCATGTGTCAACTTTCTCAACTCTAACCTTATTCGTTTAATTATTTATGTTATTCAGGTCTACCCATTTAACTGGCAAACTTGCTCATTTTCAACCCTAACCCGCTTATATTGTGTCGGGTTCATCTCGTGTCAGATGTTGCCAGCTCTACCAACACAGACACCAAAAAAATTTGCCGAATTAAGTGTAAAGAAAAAGGCTAAAAATTGTTGCTGGAAGAGGAGAGAGACGCCAAAGCGGGAAGTAAAAAATAAAAAATAAAAAAAGTAAATATTGTTGCTGGGATGTTAAAGGACCTTTTGGTCATTCTATTTTGTTAATAATATATTGGGACTGCATTTAATTAAAACATGGACTGCATTTAACATCCCTGTTTGTTTATTGTTAGTCTGATTTACAAAATCTGAGCACCACTTTCATCGGTTGGTGTGCAATTAAGTCTGTGACTTAATTCATAGTTAGTAGCAGCCAATTTATTTTTTGTCCCGGGAATTTTAATTTCGTTTGAGGAGCCTATTTGTATTTAGTAGGAGATGTCTTATAAGACGTTTAAAACTCCACTCTCTGATGAGAAGATGGACTTCACGATGTGGCAATGCACTATTCAAGATTTACTGGTGCGGGATAATCTTGATCTAGCACTTGAAGATAAGAAGCTTGAAGGGATGAATGATAAAAACTGAGATACGATAGAAAAACAGGCAATTAGTATGATTTGACTTGCACTTGCTGCAGAAATTAAATACAGTGTTATGAAGGAGAAGACAACGGAGGGGATCTGGGACAAGTTGGCGAGTATTTATGCGTCAAAATCACTAACAAATAGGTTGTACATGAAGATGGACATCTACACTTTGAAGATGAGTGAAGGAGGGAATTCTCATGATCATGTGAATGTGTTTAATTAGCTAGTATGCCGACTTCAAAACACGGGAGAGGAAGTCGAAGATGAAGAGCAGGCTTTGTTATTGCTGTCTTCTTTGCCATTATCTTATAAACTAGTTGTGTAGACAATGCTTGTGGGGAGAACAAGTTTGACACCTGATGATGTGGTTACGCAGCTGAGAGAGAATGAGAAGATAATGGGGAAACAGATTATGCCAGGGGGAGAGGAAGCACTAGCTGTTGCAGAAAGTTTGAATCGAGGGAGGAGTGATATTCATGGAAGATCTTGGCCGAGAGACTCTAGTAATGCGGAGTGTTATTACTGTGGGGAGAAGGGTCACATCCAATACACTTGCCTTATTATTGAAGAGGACTTGAAGAGTTTGAAGGAGATGAAGAGGAAGGACAAAGAGAAGATTGACGACTCTCCTAACGCAAATGTTGTGTGTGATGATGAGTTCGCTATGATGAAAGATACTGAGCCAAACAGTTTAGGTTGGGCAATGGATTGTGCAGCATCTGCACACATATGTAGAGAGAGATCTCATTTTGATACTTTGCAGACTGATGGAGATTTTGGTCACATCACTGTGGGGAATGGTCAGAAGATGAAGATTGAGGGTGTTGGTACCACACTTCTCAAGACTCACAATGATACAATGAGAAAATTGACTAGGGTGAACTATGTGCCTATATGTGCAGATAACATAATTTCGTTGGGAAGATTATGTTCTCATGAGTACAAATTCACAGGTGATGGAGATTTCAGCAAACTATTCAAAGGAGATGAGTTGATTCTGTATGGAGCGAGGAGTAATCATCACATCTTTTATGTTGGTGAGTCAAAGAATGGGTATTATGTTGAGTTTGGCATTCAAAAGAAGGAGTTGAAGCCGAAGGTGAAAAAACAAGTATCATTTTCAGATGATGTCATTGTGCATAGGACTTTGAGTCTAGGGAGGATTTGTTGGGGTATCCCCTCAAATTCCTAATACAATTCGTATTGGGGCAAACTTTCTAATCCTAAATAGATTAGGAAACTAAGCTCAGTAGAGTTTCCCTAGTTTTATTATAAATAGACGTTGTTTGTAATAGACTAGATGCAGTACGAGAGCAAATATCAATGGACAGATTTTATTCTAAACAGAGAAAGTGTTAGAGAGAATTATAGAGGGAAGGGAATAATAGAATTGAGGGCAAAGAGGTTAACTCTTATATCGCTTCAAAAAAAGAAAAAGGTTAACTTTTATATTATATGAAGAAGTAGTGAGTTCTTTGTGGATGTAGATTTGTTGAGATCGAACCACGTTAAATTGTGTTGTGCTTTTCTTTTCTGTTTTTCAATTCCGCTACAGAGTTGTTGTTGGAATATTTCTTTCAACAAATGGTTTAAAGATCCTGAGGGGTATTTTTCCTAACAAATATAAGCTAAAAGGATCAAAAGTAGAATCCAAATTCAAGTACCCTATTTTTTCCAACAGACCAGAAAGCATCCATTTCACTTTGAGATTTCTCTCGGTAAAGTTCTAATTGTGTTAGCTCTGTTTTGTTCCAAATGGAGGAGGGAATCTCATCTGTAAGACTGTTTTCTGACAAGTCTAACAGCACAAGAGATGTTATATACCCAATTTCTTTCGGGATATGACCAGAAATTACCTTCTCAAACAAATATAGCCGGTTGAGTTTGGTCAAGTTCATAATAGACGAGGGAATTCATCCTTAAAACCTATTCGCTGAAATGCCGAAGAATACTAGATTGCTTAAGTTCCCAATAGAATTAGGAATTGATCCACTCAACTTATTAAACCCTAACCTTAAAATTGTGAGATCGAAATGTAAGATATGCTACTTGATGGGGAAAAAGAATTATTAAAAAGGGTTATATTTAAAATCGTGTATATTAATTAATTGTTAAGTTATTGATTTAATTGAACGGACTAAAAAAAATATAAAAATACAACGCTCTTTTATTAGCTTGTGGAATGTAAATTTTTCCCTCTGAATTCCTCTTGTCCTCCCAGATATCTTCTCTCTTTGATGTGGACCGGAGTTCACGATGAGGAATACTTGCCAGGAAAGTCTGAAATTGCGAGACTCAACTCTTAACCTCTAGAATCCCTGCCACGAATTCGACAGTATACTAAAATTAACCTAAGCTAATTTTAAACATGCAAATTGAACAAAGTTTAAGACCAAAAGAGTCAACACAAAAGCATGCAATTTACGTAGAGCAATTACCTAAAAAACTATAGTTTCTAAATATATAGTAAATCACAAAGCATGCAAACTACGAAAGCTCAAAATAAGAGAATGATTGAAAAAGTATAAGTTATGCTATTCTATTACTTGAATCAAAATTGTGTGTTCAATAATGGAAAATAAGACTCATATTCATAGTTGGAACTCAATAAAGAGATTGAATCCTTACAAATTGAAACCTAAATGAACTGGGTTTAGTTGAAGATAAAGTTGAGCTAAACTAATCTATGAATCTAGCCGACACTATAAGCACAAAACAAGAATATATTAATCCTAGTAGAGAAAGGAAACTAAATGGAGGATAAAATTTTGGCAATTGGATTTGAATTCCAATTTGTGATTCCTTGAAGTTGCAATTGGATTTGACTTCCTAATTGGATTGAAAATCCGGCCAAGATAACTTGTAATCTAATCTAATCTCGAATGCTTCATACGTGGGCTGCTCATATGGATTCTGGGTTAAAGTCCATTTACTTTATACGTGGGCTGCTCCCAACTGGACTTTGCATTTGCATGTCATGCATGGTTTGACCCATTTTCAACAATCCTTTATGTGTTCATGATTTGGCACATCGAATCATTTCCTCGAAATTTGGAGTAAAATGACGATTTTACCCTTTCGACTATTCTGAGTTTTTTCTTCAACGGTTTGTGTTTTGTATACTATTTGGGCTTGTCGGGAATATTCTCGGACTAGGTTATCAAGGTCGGCCTTGAGTTTCCTTGTTCTTCTGCTTGTCATCAGCCTAACAATATTTACAAATGGGTCTCTCTGGTACAAGCTCAAGTCCTGTAGAATTGATGGGCCTCGGTGTAGCACACGACCAGGCTCTGCTTGATTTTCTCGAGTCCACTGCATCATTCTGCGGATCCTCTATGCTTGGACTTATCGACGGGTTGGGGATGCCCTCATCACTCCTCTTCTACAACTTCTGTTCCCTGTGGTCCAAATTAACCTGCATGGGCGATTAAGGAGTGGCAGAATTGGAAGGGTATTGGAAGATGAAATTGGATTGGTAAATTAGGAAATTAATTATTCTTTTACTTAATCAAATTAGGAAGATGACAATTGTTTTGTGTGCAATCCTTAATCACTTCATCAAATTAAGCAATTAAGTTTTACTTGATCAAATAGGTACTTTATTTATAATTATTTTTCTTTTAGAATTAGTAGGGTCAGTCGCAAATTGGTTTGTTTCCTTTTGACTTAATTTTAGCTTTAGTTTGTTGGCTCCTATTGTTAAAATGGCTAGTACTATTAGAATACGGAGCAATAAATTGCCATCCTTACCGAATTACCCTTGATTAGTGCAACTAATCTTTTTTGTGTTTTTCTCAATGGATTATCGATGTCTTTCTCTTCTTCAACTTAAATATATTTTTTTTTTATCCTCTCTCTCTCAAAGCCATAATTTTTTCTCTGCAATGCAATCAAACCATCCTCATTCGTTACCATCACAAAGCCATAATTTTTTCTCTGGAATGTACTCAATTTCAAAAGGTTCTCTCTGAAAGCCATAATCTTTTCTCTGCAATCGAACCATCATCACGATCACAGTACTCTATTTAAAAAGGAAAATCCTATCACAAATCAAATAGTTATCCAAAAGATAACAGAACAAAGAAATTCCATCATTCCATAAAAAACGAAAGAAAAAAGAAAAAAGAGTAAATTATTCAAATAAGCACCAGATATGCCGTACTCATTGATTGAAGATTTGAAACAAATGGATTTTCAGTAAACTGAGAGCTCAAACGTTGAATAATTTTTTATGTTAGAGAAGGTTGATGGTGATTTGGACGGCTCCAGTCCAGAAAATTTCCCGGCATCAAAGTCAAGTTTCAAGTAAAGTTATAGTGCCTGTCAACTCAAAATTCATTGGAAAGGAAGAAAACTATATTCGATTGTTCTATAATCGTTACCTTATCTGAAAACTATGCCTTTAGATTGATGCATCAGCCTGTATATTGTGATTCTTGTTCCAAGCAATTTTTGAGATTGACTGTGAAGGAGAAAGAAACTGGGAGAGGGAGAGGAAGAGGAAGAGGAAGAAAACACCAAGAAGAGGAAGAGAAAGAATAAACAAGGTAGCTTAACTAATAAGGGTAATTTAAAGTTGAGACATCCAAATTAACTAGCTAGAGAGAGCTTACAAAACTTGAAAGTGTTATATTTTTTCATCAAATCTAAATCGATCGATCGGAGAAATGGGTGATAATTGTGGAAATGGAGGCCGCGGAGAGAAGAGGACTATAAGGGGAAAGGGACCGCAATAGTGATTCCGGATAAGAAGAAATCGGTGACGAAAGAGGCGGGGAAGAAAACAGCTGAATCGTTATTTTTAGAGAAGACGAAGATTAAGCCCACAAATCCCTATGAGATGACGATGCTGAAGATGATTAATCTACTCCAAAGCAAATGATGGCACAGGCCCTTCACCATGCATGTCAATCAGTGTGTAATCGTTACTTTCTCTCTTCAAAATGAAGATATATATATATATATATATATATCCTGACCCAAAAAAATTTATATGTATATTATATGTGTGTATGTATTTGCAACTTTTACATGAATTAATTCTTATAAATTATAGGCGATTTCATCTGTACTATAAGCAATATTCTGTAAACAAAACATGTATGGTGTTGTATTAATAGCAATATTTGTAATTTTGTAATGGTTGGTTCTATTTAATATTCATATTGTCCCGCTGATCTTTTGAAATTGCTATTTTCTTTATCCATTAGAAAGAGCTTTGTTTTTCACATTTTTTAATTTATTTCTATCATCAATCAAGTAGTCATGTTTACTTGTTTTTTTAATTTTATTTTTTATATACTTTTTATACCATTATTTATTTATTAGGTAAGAGCTGATTAAGTGGTTGGTGGATATGGAAATCCTTTATTACAATTAAAGGATCATCATTTTTTCATAATCATCACTTTTTTCCTCTCAAATTTTATACAAAGAAACAACATTATTTTTATCTCAATTCAAAATTCAAAATTTAAAATTCTCTCTCAATGTTCACTCATATAATTAAAAAAAATAACTTAATCATTATAATTTTTCTTCTCTTTTCCACACAAATTACCAAGAGAAATTTCCTCCAACAAAATATTCATTTTCTAAAACAGAAATTTCCCATTTGAGTTTGGAAAAGAACGTAGTCTAAGAGGCGGGAAATAGACAGGGCAGGGATGCGTAATGAGCCTTACCATTGTATACAAAATGCAAATGATACACATAGCGAGTTTAAATAGGAAAATTACAATCTATTGCAATGAAATTGTGCTATCTCCTTAAATAGGATCGAGTAGCTGCTGCAAGTATCTAAAGTGACTTGAAGCGAGGGATGGTGAAATACTAGAAAGGGAAGGAAAGGCTGATCATATGTACCATTGCATCCGCAACAACATTTGCTTCCTTATATTGTGAGAGATGGAGAAATTTTGGAAAAATTACCACATGTCACTACTACAAAAATGTGAAACAAAACGTATTTTTTGATTTTTTGAATAGGTATGACAGCCAAAGATGTTAAAAGTATGGAGAAGCAACACCTATTTTAGAGCCAATGAAAGAAGTGCGCTAATTGTTTAAACCTAGTTTCAAGAAAAAAGAATATATAGATAACACAAACCAAACCTGCATGTTTAGCTAAAAAGAGGTTCACCTTTAAATTTAACTATGGATATATCATCTTAAATACCCAAAAAAATAGCCAAAACTTACATAAAAAAACAAAAAAGTGTATATATACCAGTTAATGACTAATTATTCAGTGCAAAAAATCAACCTCGGAATGTAAAGAACTTTGTAGCTCACTTTAATGTCCAACGATGCCTCATCCTGTCCGGAATACTATTACATAAAATTTAAGAAAATCAACAAGTAATTGATGCTTTCACCAAATTAAAGGAAGGTTAGCCACAATATTGAGCATAGATGGAGGTGGGGCATCATTCCTAGCACCATTCTTGCTTTCTTCAAAACCCAAGCATGAAATCTTCTGTTCACTTTATTTTCATCTTTCTTGTCTACCCTCTCATAATAGAGTAGTGAGTCCTATGATGTGATATGTGAGTCTCATTTTTTATTGTGAGAGGATGAAAAGGTTAGACAGGAATAAAGTGGACAGAATAAAAATGGGGTTGGAGAAGAAAAAAAAAAAAAAAAGAAAGGAATTTTATTCTACGGTAGAACACAAAACAGGTTTCGAAAACAGGTTTAATATACCAGTTTTTTTAAAGAAAAGTGGGATTTTCCACACCTGTTGTAGTATAACCGGTTTATAAAATGCATCTTTCAGTCAAAACAATGCATTTACAAAATTACCTCAACTGGTTTAGAGGTAGAAAGACAATTTTGTATCAGTGATGATCGTACCATGAAGCACAAGAAAGCCTTTGGGGTATTCTGAATGATAATGGAGCTACGGAATATAAAATATAATTTTCTTGTTTTCAAAATATTTATGGCAAACGCTGCACAATTATAGCACGCAGATGCCTCTGATCACTACTATCCATTGAACAACTACTATCAATTCAGTGCACATTAATTCCACCTTTCATTTTACTTTCATTTTAATCTAAAATTTTCTCAAACAAATACATATTACAAACATAAAAATACTACAAAATTATTATATTTACAAAGGGAGATCTTGTGATCGTTCCATGCAGTAAAAGAAAGCCTTTGGGGATTCTAATTGATAACAATGGAGTGTTGCAAACCCAGACACAGCCTGTGCTGAACTAGCTTTGGCAGGTTGCCCTTGCTACCAGCCCTCAACATGGCCAGAAAAGAATTCTGTTTGCTTGCATACTGGAAAACCAAACATTGCACATCAGAAAACATGTGTTTCAATGCAGAAACAGCTGCTTGGCTCGGGGCTGGTGACTTCTGCTGCTGAATGCAAATCTGATCCACTCCAAAATCCTATGACAACTTTCAAGATCAAGTTGACAAATACTTGACTTCAGTGTGAGCCAAGAAGGTATTGGAGGTCAGTTCATTTTTTTAATATACTTATGTAATACTAAATATACCAAAAACAATTAAATTCAACGATGAATAACAAAAATCAAGAAAAACAATAAATCGGGCCATCGTCGCTCCTTGCCCGACTTGACAATGCTAGTGTATATATATATATATATATATAAAAAGACACACTTCTATTGTGCTTATCTAAAAATGCTGCCACGTGGTATGGTACTTATGATCCTAATAAGCAAATCAGGTTTAATTTATACGATGTGGCTGCTTACAACTTTTACGCTTCTCTGTCCTGAAAATTTTCTTATTCCAAGCGTATTCAGCAGTTCAACGATTAATTTCTTATTGAATGAATGGAACCTCTAACGGTGGGGGCATTTGTTAATTGATTACCTTGGCCATCTGAAAATCGAAGGTTTAGAATTGGTAAACCCACACCCATACATGAGAAGTCTGATCTGCACGTTTTAGGTGTATTATTTTAGGATTTGTTATGGCAGTTCTCACGGGCTTTTTCCCAAGGTTTTAATGTTTATTTGCAGTTTTAGAGATCGGGCCTAAGAATAAAAGAGTGTGCAAAAAAGTGAAAGAATTGGAACAGACGAGTCACGCCTAAAAAAGCCCACACGATTTGTGGGCTAAATCAAGAAGGAGACCCGCAAGCAGAGCTGCACACGGTTGAAGAAGAAGAAGCAAAAAAATAAATCAGCTTCCAGTGGGCCAATTCCAATTGGAATTTAATCCAATTGGAATTAAATCCAACAACAATGCGTGGGCCTTGCTGCAAATTGAGTTCAATCAAATTCAAAATTCAATGCGTGGGCCTTGCTGCAATTGGAATTTAATCCAATTCAATTGGAATTGATTCAATCAGTTGGATAAAGCCAAATCCGTGGGCACGCGCAGAATGATGCGGAGAAAGTAAAAAGGGAAGTAATGAAGTTTTGAGCAATTTACCAATCCAAGAAGGAATTAAAGAGAGAAGTTGGGAGTTACCAAAAAGTGAAAAGATTCCATGTGCTTAATTAATTCTCTTTCCAAGTAGAAGAATGTTTCCTTATTCAATTAGGAGATTGGTTAATTGCTGATTTGTATCCCTATATATATGGGATTATTCCTGCACTTTGAGGAGAGATTATTATTAGATATATAGATTATTTTAGAGGACAGCTTTTTAGAGACAAGCTTTTATATACAAGTTTTTAGATAAGTTTTATAGAATAGTTTTTTAGTTTAAAAATAATTCTCGCGCAGGATACAGTTTCGCGTAGTGTAGTTTTCCTCTGTTTTTCCTTTGTTCTGTTCTGTTTTGCTTTGTTTCGATCGCAACTTTGGATTTTCCCGACAGGCAGTCTACCGTTTGGCCAAACCGGCGGTTGTCAGATCGCGATTTCTTAAATTCCAGTACAGTATTCTCTTTTCTATTTTAATGTCTTCTTTTATATTTATGTGTTTTTCGTGTTTTATCATGAGTAGCTAATTTATTAGTTCTGGTATTATGTAAGAAGCCATAATCCATGTATGTATGAAACTTAGGAATTAATCTAAGGTCTAATGAATTATGTTTCTAAATAGCGTGTGTTTATATGTCTAATTACTAAGATTCTATTAAGCCTGATCAACTTAGCTTAATCTGGTAGAGTCAATGAGTGGCACAACTACCGGCCGAGTAGTACAGGATTAATTGGGTAATAATTTCTAATGCATCGTCAGTAGGAATTATTAGTTTCGGGTTCTTCTAGTTCTTAATGCTTCTATTTGTTAATTAATAAGGTTTGCGGGGACTCGCGGTCTGTTAGTTAACGTAGTTAGAGAATAATTCCTTTGCGGAGACTCGCGGGGGATTATCGAGAATCTATGGAAGAATTGGGATTATTTGCGGGGACTCGCGGTAATACTATAACTGAAACGGCATAAGTAATTAGACAAGTTAAGAGGTTTATTATTGCATGCATGAGATTAAGGTGGATTTACATAATACCGAAATTTTCTCTCATTAATTAATAATTGTTTAAGTCTTTTATTTAAGTATTAGTTTAATTATTATTTTGCTATATTTAAGTGACAACTCTAAGGTCTCTTAAGAGACACAAAGGTGACTACTGGTCATAGTTTGGTTTTTTTTGCACGTTAATTGGAATTTGAATGAAATTGCCGTCTCTGTGGATCGACCCTGTTTACTACTGTGCTATATTTTATTAGCATTTTAATTGCAGGTTTTAAGTAGTATTTTTACTGTATTTGGTAGACCCACGACAAGTCCTATCATAGTCGAATTCTAGACGTACGTTTGGAGAAGCTATTAATTTGGAGGAGCATAAGATGCGCTGCTGAAGGTTTTTTTTCCTTAAAAAAAAAAAAAGTCTTTCCACTACTGATGATTAATAGTTTCCTTTCATGAACTGTCCCATTCCATTTGTTTTGTAATTTCTTCCCCTTCTTTTGAATTTAGAATAAAGTGACTTGTATGATTAGTAACGTATAGAGAAGTGGTGCATTTATAAACAGTAACAAAATTGATGTCAAAATCACCTTTCACAGCCTTTATTTCTCCAAAAGAAACTCATGAACGATTGTATTTTCTTATAAATCATTCTCTTAAAATTTAAAACGAAGAACGTACTGTTTCTGATTAGTAGCCCACTAATTAGTTTTATTTGTTCTCATAAGCAGGTTTGATCACACATCACGACAGATCATCTTACAGCGTACAAGATCTTCTCTGTAAGACCATGTGCTTTTATTAGTGGCAAGAAGGGGATCTGAATCTGTTAAATGGAAATCGTTTTCGTGCTATTATGTCGTTACAGGCAAAGCTTCAAATGTTCGTATGAATGAGGAATGCATTTGGTGGAGGTGCATAATCAGTGAAAAATAATACTTTTTTGTTGGTTTTCATTTTGAAAGGTAATTTATATTAGTGATTTTACAAAGCTTATTATATCATATGCTACTTTTAATTTGTCCTTTACGTTTTGATTAATTTACTTAAATTTTGAAACTTTTCAAGCCTTACGTTTATTCTGTTATTGTTCCGGATCACCTTGCAATGTTATTTATTATACCATGTGACTCGGAAATAAAACGAGTTCTAACTGAAGATTAGGGGGTTTGCAGACTCATCTATGAAGATATATGAATTCTAAAGATATATTTGGGGCCTGTTCTTTTTGTTCTGTTTTGAAAACGGTTTTGGTTTCAACAGTAAATTTAATATATTTTAATCATAGTTCATCATTTTCAATACAACCTTTTACTATTCAGCATCTACTTTTTACATTTTCAATACACTTTTTACATTATAAAACTATTTTCCAAAACTTGTTTTCAAAATCGTTTTCAAAACGATAAAAAAGAACAGGCCCTTGATCTCTTTTAACTAATTTTTGTAAATTGGGCACTTTTTTATTTCTCTTCTTTGAGTAAGAAATACAGTAGTATCTCTCCTGCCGAATTCATCCGCATGTATGGTGGCAAAGTTTTGTTTGATGCGTAAGAAATAACTTACTTCTTAGGAAATATCTTCTGTAACACAGAATTTTAAAGGGCCCTTCTTGAAGCTTCTTTATGAAGCAATGAATTCGGATAATTGTGAAGAATTTATTTTCTTGGTGGGAGATCGAGGAACACTTTACCAAGTTTATGCTTCGCCAAAATGGGTATGTAATTTGCTCATCATTTTTGTTGTCTACTCCAATAAAAGGTGAAGCTCTTCATGTGAACAAGCCTTAGTTTATGGGCCATATGGTGTACGGGTGGATCAAAGAGGGAATTCCCGAAATGTGATGAAAATGAAAAAGGTGGTAAAAAATGGGATGCTTTTTGTTCTCTGGAAAAAAGTATGGTTATTGCATTTGCAAAATGCAACTTTATAAATGAAATTGCATTTCTCAAATGCAATTTTATATTTTCACTTCTTAATTACTTATTTGCTAGATATTGATTTAAAATACTGGAATTGCATTATGTAAATGCAACTTTAAAAAAAAATTTTAAAAAAAATTAAATAATTGAGGGGTGCCGTCAAAATTGACGGAAGTTTACAGAATGTTAGATGCATTCTTAAGAGATGGGAGTTGCATTTGGCAAATGCAACTGTGGAAATTATCATAATTTAAATTAAAATTTTCCCTCAAAATTGAGGGGAGTTTACAGAAATGAAGGGGGGGTATTCTGTGGACGTGTGCTTGGATTTGTCAAATTAAAGTTTTATAGTTTATATTTTAACATTATTTTTAAAAATTGATTAAAATTTATACATATCTAATTTTATTATTATAAATATAAAATATTGTACTAAGAAATGAAAAAGATGTATCTAAATTTTTTTTCCTTCTCATTTCTCATTTCTCAAATTAAAAATATTATTGATGCATAAGAAATTCTTTATGTTACTTTTTACCATCCAATTAAAGTATTAGATGGGTTTAGGATTTTTAAGTTGGGTCATATATATATATATATATATATATATAAAAGCTCAATATATCCATTGTCCCCGATAATTTTTTTATACCTATCAATATAGACAGTTGGTGTAAAAAAAAAAAAAGTTAATATTGAAGATAATATTCTCATCAAGTCATCGATTAAGCAATTTACTACTTCTATTACAATAGTTACTAGTTAATCTGGGTAGTACAACCTAGGGACCAAACCAATTTATTCAGTTTTGCATCTCTAAATTTCTTGGTCACATTACTCCTCACTTGTGTCAAGCAGAATCTTTGATATGCGAACGGTTCCTTCCACTCATCCATGCGTGTCATAATGTGTAATAATCCCTTATGTCAGAAAGAACACATAAATGATACCTTATGTCTGCGAGATAAATGTATGAAAGGGAATTAAGGAGAAGTTTAAATTTCTAATTTAATTGAACAAAACAATTCCTAGCATTTACATATAAGAGGACCAAAAATTACAAAACAGAAATGTAATACAAGAAATAGCCTTTGCAAATACACAAACAAAGACTGAACTGAGATAATTCAGCACCTATAGAATCTTCAAGATTGTACCCGTTAGACGAATGTTAACCGACGAACAAAAGTCCCATCCCTAATTCACAATTCACAATTCAGCAGTCCAGAGAAGCCCCAAAACGACCCAAATGCAGAATCATTTAATCCATTTCCAGAAAACAGAAAAGGTAGAAGATATTAACTCTCTTCACAGAACAGCTTCGAATTATCCCAAATTGCAGCACATATTCTGAAAATCGAGAAATCTACTCCCCCACAATTCAGCAGTAAATAGCACAAAAACAAATTGCAACATTCGAATTGCAGTCCAAACTCCCTGGCAGCAAACAATATGCACAAATCAAGTATCACAGATTTCCAGGGAAGCCCAAACTGGTCCGAGCCAGCAATAATCAGCCCAAATTCCACAAGTTCAGCCTTCAAAACTGCAATCCAGCAGCCAGAATTCCAGAAATAATGAAAACGAATCACACAGTCCCGTTTCCAGAAAACAGAGCAGCAACATCATGGCCTGGCTAACTAGCCTAGTTAACTATGTACAACAGGCTGCAAAACTAGCAAAACAAAGGCAAACATCATAAGAAAGCAAGAAAAATGTTAAAGACAGCTCTGTCTGAGGCAGTATGAAAAAGCAAACATCATAAGAAAGCAAGAAAAATGTTAAAGACAGCTCTGTCTGAGGCAGTACGAAAACATGAAACAACAGGAGCAACTTCAGAAACATTTCAAGTTTGTTTGAAACCACCTTCTCCAAGTTTGTTTGCAATATCGAAACAATTAGTGGCTGAATTTATGGTTTTCATATCAAAAACAGAGAAATCTCCATTTTTTAAAAAATTTCCTCTATGTTTGGAATGCCTCCATATGATAACAACTAATCAAGGCTTGAATTAAACAAATTCCTCAGGCTATGTCTTATACCTGCAGTGTTTGTGAAACTCATCAAGGAGGAAAGAAACATGGAAACAAACATGTAAATTACTCATGTGATCTTCCACAAATTCAATCACATCAAAAAATATTTTACCTTTCCGCCTCCACAGTAGTAACCATATTGCCAAAACCAGCAATAGAACTCAGCTGGTAAAAAAAATAAAATAAAGGGGCATATGACCTTATAAAATATCCCTTTGATCACAGGAATACAAGAAATTAACTCAAAATACAACTTCAACATTTTTGCAATATAAAAGAAGGCAACAACCGTATAATGTCACTACGTAATTATTCCGAAAATGCTATCCTCCGTAAACAGTCCAGAAACATACATAAAAAGAGCCCAAAATGTAATAATTTCAATTAAATAACAGTCCAGAAAACAAAAAAAACACACCAAATGTAAGAATTCCAATTTAAAAAGTCCACAAAACAGAAAAGAAACAAACATAACAGATGTAAGAATTCCAGCCAAAAAATTGCGCAGAAAACCAAAAAACAGAGCAACAACAAATAACAGTAACACCAGTTCAAAAACAAACCAGGAAAAAAAAAAAACAGAACACAAACATACTTCCAATTCAAAAAACAGTCCAGAAAAAAATATAGAACAGCATGGAACAAATGTGGTCCCATCATTATTTTTGATTCCCTTGTTTCTGAAAAAAATGCAAAATATCCAGACAAACCTTCCATGCAGGAATAGAGCACATCTCTAAATTCAAGCATTTATCCTTTTTTAGTGATTTCGAGGCGTTAAAAGTATAGCTTTTCCAACACAAATTTAGCTGGATAATCTGACATTCCCACAAGAACATGTAGTTGATTGCAATACTACCTTATGCCATGTAAGGGACTGCTGACTGTTTGCAGCCAAGGATTCTCCTTCCCAGTTGAGGACATACCAGTTTTTATACTTATCTAACAAGAACTGATAACATAAATAGAATATAGTACCTTTTTTGTGGCAATACTTGATGACTTTGTTGAAGAATGGAAGTTAGCTTTTGCTTCAGCCAGGGAGGAAGTGGACTGCCAAACAACATTGGATCCTCCTTTTGCTTTACCCTGCAAGTGTAGATAGAAGATGGATTTCAATATCTAACAAACTAGTCAGGACCTGGCTAATGCTAGGAGAGTTGTTGATCTCGCTAATTCTGACTATTTTCCATCTCAAACTGTCATCTTTTGCAGCCATCAAATAAGAACGTTTTGAGAGATTTCCATATGAATCACTTAAAAATGTCATTTTTCCACTGCTAATACACAACTGCAATTTTCGATTGGATAAGCAGTTTACCTTCTTTGTCACCTGGCCTAGGTCCTTTTCAGCCTCTGAACTCAGCTTCTGCTCCAACTTCTGGAAAAACTGGGACAAGACAAGGCAAATAATCAGATGAAATACAAAACCAAATTGAGTTAAAGGGACCAGACAAAGGTTGAAACTGTGTTATAGACATTACCTCTTTACGTTTAGCTGCCCTTTCTTCACTCCTTAAGTGGAAGGAAGATGATAAAGTTGGAGACTTCACTTTGCTTGGATGCACTGGTTTAGGTTTTCCATCTCTGTTAACATTACAGCAAAAAACACAAAAAATCCAGACATTCAGTTAGTGATAGCCTTAGTTGCAACTTCATTTCATACATTTCTTTCCACAGAACAAAAAGCATCCTATTTTTTACTAGCAAAAACAGACAAACCAGCAATTATTACTAACCTGCAGTTCGGTTAATCAGAAATGCATTAAGCAAAAGATGCAGTCCAAAGTTTCAGCCACAATTCCAGTCCAGAATTTCAGTCAAATACCGAAATGCAAACCAATTTCAGTCCATAAATCTAGAATTTCAGACCAAAAATGCAGCAAGGAAATTCTAGAAATGCAGAACAGTTCTAAAAATTTCAGTCACGATTCCAGCAACCAAAACCAGAAATGTAGTTCAGCAACTGAAGCTCAGTAAGCAGCATTTGTTACAGCCCCTAAAACTGGCTGCAGACAGAACCACCAGCAGTCCAGTCGCGCCGGCAACCCAATACGGGAAGTTTAATTCAGCCACCAAAAGTTCCTAATTCCGGCACTGGGTTGGATGGTTTTCATAGCCCAATATATCCTCCAATTTTTGTGCACCAATTTGCCTCAGCAGTGGCCAATTTCCACCATCCAAAACTCGGTGAACAGTATATCCCGCAACCTAGATATTGGAATATCCCGATTTCAATTTTTGCTTTCCTTCCAAGCACGAATTTCTCCCAATCGATTGGAGATATCATAATCTCCTCAAAATATGCATCAAAATGGGATGGGCAGTCCAAATTCCCGCCAAGACCGAAGCCACTATGCCGCACCACCAAAAACCAAATTCAGCCAGGAGAAATCTTCAGCTTTCAATTTGAATGGGTAATCTTCAGCTTTCTCGTAGAAATCTGTGGTTCAGCTTGAATTTGTGGGAACTAGAATTTCACTTTGGGAGAAAATTTTCTAGACAAGGAATCTCTCAAACCCTGTTTAATTTTTAGGGCTTTTTGCAATCTATTCATTTGGTGTATACGTCTTCTTTAAAAAAATTAAAAAACAAAATCTTTAAAATTGCATTTAAAGAATGCAATTTTGATCTTACTTCCGTCAAGTTCAAATTTTCCGTCAAACAAAACCCAGGAAAAAAACACTAATTCAAGTTGCATTATGCAAATGCAATTTTTAAATTTTAAATTAATATCCCACATTTAAATAATTGAGAATTGAAAATATATAGTTGCATTTGGTGAATGCAACTTTATATGAAGAGTTGCATTTCATGAATGCAACAACCCTATTTTTTTCCACAGAATAAAAAGCATCCTATTTTTTACTACCTTTTCTATTTTCATCACACTTTGGGATTTTTCTCGTGGATCAAAATGATGCCCCAAATCCAATTATTCCCCGCCAGTTTTTGAGGCCACACAAAACTGTTTTCCAGACTTAATTAATTTATTTATCAAATATGGTGTTTCACTTGATACTGCATGCAAAGCCACAACTTTCGGTTTTAAGTTTATACTACTCCTAGATGCAGCTATTGATGCGACACTAACAAGAAGGGTTATACTTTATATTTTTACATTTGATGATACGGGTGGTCTCTCTCTTTTTTTGTATATATATATATATATATATATATATAACAAGTCAAAAAATATTACTTATTTATTCCGAGTTTTGTCTTCTTTTGCAGTTTGTGTTATTCTTTTTAATAAAATATATCATAAACTATAATAAATAACAAAAATTGAGGTAAACAAAAAATTGGGCCATTAACGCACCTTACGCTGCCTGACAATGCTAGTATATATATATATATATATATATAAACTAATTAAATTTTAGGCTTGGTATTGGTTTTAAAGCAAAATATTTATAGTAGTGCACAAAGACTTGTTTGGGGGTATTACAATTCACCGGGATTATAATCTAATAATAAAGCTAATTGCTTCGAAGCGGCACAACTGCATTCTTTCTCTTTGTGAAAGTCTTTTGTCCATTTGCCTAAAATCCCTCTGATGCAACTAGTAGTACTCGTGTGAAATATTACACAAAATCCCTGTTGGAAAATTGGTGTTGCTATAGAAACACGTGAAATCACATCCATAGATATTTAAGTATCGAGTTTACCCTATAATGTATCATAGATTAAGTTTAGGCTCTACTCTTTTCCATTCCATTTCAGGAAGACCATCACATTTTTCTTCCTAAATTCTACATAAATAAACAACTTCATTTTCTACTAAATTTAAATTTTAAAATTTTCTCTGAATCCTCACTCACATAAATTCAAAAAATAACATAATTATTACACTTTTTTATCTCTCTCCTACACAATTTCTCAAAACAAAATTCCTCAAAAAATTCCTTTCCAAAACTAAAAAATTCCCAATTTTAGTCACAAAGAGAACAAAGCTTTAGTCTCTAGTCTATCCACATCAACTGTTGATTTATCGCAATTTCAAATCGGGGGCGTATTAATTTTTTTAAAATACCTCAGTTCTTATACAAAAATTATAAAAGAATAGATAAAATAACTGATTTTGCCCGACCAAAAATTAATAAAAATAGGGAAAACTTCTAAAATAAAATAAATTGGTATTTGATTAATTAAAGTGTGTTTGTTGTTAGAATGTATACAAGTAATTTTATTAAATTATAAGTTTGGCAACGCAAAATAGGAGTTTAAAAATTCACCCAACAATATTCAATGTAGTTATTTTTGCATTTTTTCGCAAAAAAAAAAAAAATTATTAATATAGTATAAAAAATTTTCCCGATAACTTTTTCCCCGCCTAACCTTGGGGGCCTACCTCCACCACTGTTACAAATTTAGCTGTTGAATATTGCATACCAAGTTTAGCCACTATTATCAAGTTTAGGATGTGCTACATCGAGTGTAAATGATGATGTGCCATGGTTATGAGTTTAACTTCTAAAATATCGCATATCAAATTTAGGCTCTGTTCTTTTCCATTCCATTTCAGAAAATCATCATTTTTTTCCTCCAAAATTTTATACTCCATTCGTCCCATTTAAAGAGTAAACTTTAAAAAAAAAATCTTGTCCCAAAGTTGTACTAGTAGTACTAGTATATACCTTATTTAAGGACATCGAAAAAAAAATTTATCACCAAAGTAGCTCCTGCTCATATATTGTTCTGCGTTCACCACTCCATTTTGTAGTAGTACAGGATTAATTGGGTAATAATTTCTAATGCATCGTCAGTAGGAATTATTAGTTTCGGGTTCTTCTAGTTCTTAATGCTTCTATTTGTTAATTAATAAGGTTTGCGGGGACTCGCGGTCTGTTAGTTAACGTAGTTAGAGAATAATTCCTTTGCGGAGACTCGCGGGGGATTATCGAGAATCTATGGAAGAATTGGGATTATTTGCGGGGACTCGCGGTAATACTATAACTGAAACGGCATAAGTAATTAGACAAGTTAAGAGGTTTATTATTGCATGCATGAGATTAAGGTGGATTTACATAATACCGAAATTTTCTCTCATTAATTAATAATTGTTTAAGTCTTTTATTTAAGTATTAGTTTAATTATTATTTTGCTATATTTAAGTGACAACTCTAAGGTCTCTTAAGAGACACAAAGGTGACTACTGGTCATAGTTTGGTTTTTTTTGCACGTTAATTGGAATTTGAATGAAATTGCCGTCTCTGTGGATCGACCCTGTTTACTACTGTGCTATATTTTATTAGCATTTTAATTGCAGATTTTAAGTAGTATTTTTACTGTATTTGGTAGACCCACGACAAGTCCTATCATAGTCGAATTCTAGACGTACGTTTGGAGAAGCTATTAATTTGGAGGAGCATAAGATGCGCTGCTGAAGGTTTTTTTTCCTTAAAAAAAAAAAAAAGTCTTTCCACTACTGATGATTAATAGTTTCCTTTCATGAACTGTCCCATTCCATTTGTTTTGTAATTTCTTCCCCTTCTTTTGAATTTAGAATAAAGTGACTTGTATGATTAGTAACGTATAGAGAAGTGGTGCATTTATAAACAGTAACAAAATTGATGTCAAAATCACCTTTCACAGCCTTTATTTCTCCAAAAGAAACTCATGAACGATTGTATTTTCTTATAAATCATTCTCTTAAAATTTAAAACGAAGAACGTACTGTTTCTGATTAGTAGCCCACTAATTAGTTTTATTTGTTCTCATAAGCAGGTTTGATCACACATCACGACAGATCATCTTACAGCGTACAAGATCTTCTCTGTAAGACCATGTGCTTTTATTAGTGGCAAGAAGGGGATCTGAATCTGTTAAATGGAAATCGTTTTCGTGCTATTATGTCGTTACAGGCAAAGCTTCAAATGTTCGTATGAATGAGGAATGCATTTGGTGGAGGTGCATAATCAGTGAAAAATAATACTTTTTTGTTGGTTTTCATTTTGAAAGGTAATTTATATTAGTGATTTTACAAAGCTTATTATATCATATGCTACTTTTAATTTGTCCTTTACGTTTTGATTAATTTACTTAAATTTTGAAACTTTTCAAGCCTTACGTTTATTCTGTTATTGTTCCGGATCACCTTGCAATGTTATTTATTATACCATGTGACTCGGAAATAAAACGAGTTCTAACTGAAGATTAGGGGGTTTGCAGACTCATCTATGAAGATATATGAATTCTAAAGATATATTTGGGGCCTGTTCTTTTTGTTCTGTTTTGAAAACGGTTTTGGTTTCAACAGTAAATTTAATATATTTTAATCATAGTTCATCATTTTCAATACAACCTTTTACTATTCAGCATCTACTTTTTACATTTTCAATACACTTTTTACATTATAAAACTATTTTCCAAAACTTGTTTTCAAAATCGTTTTCAAAACGATAAAAAAGAACAGGCCCTTGATCTCTTTTAACTAATTTTTGTAAATTGGGCACTTTTTTATTTCTCTTCTTTGAGTAAGAAATACAGTAGTATCTCTCCTGCCGAATTCATCCGCATGTATGGTGGCAAAGTTTTGTTTGATGCGTAAGAAATAACTTACTTCTTAGGAAATATCTTCTGTAACACAGAATTTTAAAGGGCCCTTCTTGAAGCTTCTTTATGAAGCAATGAATTCGGATAATTGTGAAGAATTTATTTTCTTGGTGGGAGATCGAGGAACACTTTACCAAGTTTATGCTTCGCCAAAATGGGTATGTAATTTGCTCATCATTTTTGTTGTCTACTCCAATAAAAGGTGAAGCTCTTCATGTGAACAAGCCTTAGTTTATGGGCCATATGGTGTACGGGTGGATCAAAGAGGGAATTCCCGAAATGTGATGAAAATGAAAAAGGTGGTAAAAAATGGGATGCTTTTTGTTCTCTGGAAAAAAGTATGGTTATTGCATTTGCAAAATGCAACTTTATAAATGAAATTGCATTTCTCAAATGCAATTTTATATTTTCACTTCTTAATTACTTATTTGCTAGATATTGATTTAAAATACTGGAATTGCATTATGTAAATGCAACTTTAAAAAAAAATTTTAAAAAAAATTAAATAATTGAGGGGTGCCGTCAAAATTGACGGAAGTTTACAGAATGTTAGATGCATTCTTAAGAGATGGGAGTTGCATTTGGCAAATGCAACTGTGGAAATTATCATAATTTAAATTAAAATTTTCCCTCAAAATTGAGGGGAGTTTACAGAAATGAAGGGGGGGTATTCTGTGGACGTGTGCTTGGATTTGTCAAATTAAAGTTTTATAGTTTATATTTTAACATTATTTTTAAAAATTGATTAAAATTTATACATATCTAATTTTATTATTATAAATATAAAATATTGTACTAAGAAATGAAAAAGATGTATCTAAATTTTTTTTCCTTCTCATTTCTCATTTCTCAAATTAAAAATATTATTGATGCATAAGAAATTCTTTATGTTACTTTTTACCATCCAATTAAAGTATTAGATGGGTTTAGGATTTTTAAGTTGGGTCATATATATATATATATATATATATATAAAAGCTCAATATATCCATTGTCCCCGATAATTTTTTTATACCTATCAATATAGACAGTTGGTGTAAAAAAAAAAAAAGTTAATATTGAAGATAATATTCTCATCAAGTCATCGATTAAGCAATTTACTACTTCTATTACAATAGTTACTAGTTAATCTGGATAGTACAACCTAGGGACCAAACCAATTTATTCAGTTTTGCATCTCTAAATTTCTTGGTCACATTACTCCTCACTTGTGTCAAGCAGAATCTTTGATATGCGAACGGTTCCTTCCACTCATCCATGCGTGTCATAATGTGTAATAATCCCTTATGTCAGAAAGAACACATAAATGATACCTTATGTCTGCGAGATAAATGTATGAAAGGGAATTAAGGAGAAGTTTAAATTTCTAATTTAATTGAACAAAACAATTCCTAGCATTTACATATAAGAGGACCAAAAATTACAAAACAGAAATGTAATACAAGAAATAGCCTTTGCAAATACACAAACAAAGACTGAACTGAGATAATTCAGCACCTATAGAATCTTCAAGATTGTACCCGTTAGACGAATGTTAACCGACGAACAAAAGTCCCATCCCTAATTCACAATTCACAATTCAGCAGTCCAGAGAAGCCCCAAAACGACCCAAATGCAGAATCATTTAATCCATTTCCAGAAAACAGAAAAGGTAGAAGATATTAACTCTCTTCACAGAACAGCTTCGAATTATCCCAAATTGCAGCACATATTCTGAAAATCGAGAAATCTACTCCCCCACAATTCAGCAGTAAATAGCACAAAAACAAATTGCAACATTCGAATTGCAGTCCAAACTCCCTGGCAGCAAACAATATGCACAAATCAAGTATCACAGATTTCCAGGGAAGCCCAAACTGGTCCGAGCCAGCAATAATCAGCCCAAATTCCACAAGTTCAGCCTTCAAAACTGCAATCCAGCAGCCAGAATTCCAGAAATAATGAAAACGAATCACACAGTCCCGTTTCCAGAAAACAGAGCAGCAACATCATGGCCTGGCTAACTAGCCTAGTTAACTATGTACAACAGGCTGCAAAACTAGCAAAACAAAGGCAAACATCATAAGAAAGCAAGAAAAATGTTAAAGACAGCTCTGTCTGAGGCAGTATGAAAAAGCAAACATCATAAGAAAGCAAGAAAAATGTTAAAGACAGCTCTGTCTGAGGCAGTACGAAAACATGAAACAACAGGAGCAACTTCAGAAACATTTCAAGTTTGTTTGAAACCACCTTCTCCAAGTTTGTTTGCAATATCGAAACAATTAGTGGCTGAATTTATGGTTTTCATATCAAAAACAGAGAAATCTCCATTTTTTAAAAAATTTCCTCTATGTTTGGAATGCCTCCATATGATAACAACTAATCAAGGCTTGAATTAAACAAATTCCTCAGGCTATGTCTTATACCTGCAGTGTTTGTGAAACTCATCAAGGAGGAAAGAAACATGGAAACAAACATGTAAATTACTCATGTGATCTTCCACAAATTCAATCACATCAAAAAATATTTTACCTTTCCGCCTCCACAGTAGTAACCATATTGCCAAAACCAGCAATAGAACTCAGCTGGTAAAAAAAATAAAATAAAGGGGCATATGACCTTATAAAATATCCCTTTGATCACAGGAATACAAGAAATTAACTCAAAATACAACTTCAACATTTTTGCAATATAAAAGAAGGCAACAACCGTATAATGTCACTACGTAATTATTCCGAAAATGCTATCCTCCGTAAACAGTCCAGAAACATACATAAAAAGAGCCCAAAATGTAATAATTTCAATTAAATAACAGTCCAGAAAACAAAAAAAACACACCAAATGTAAGAATTCCAATTTAAAAAGTCCACAAAACAGAAAAGAAACAAACATAACAGATGTAAGAATTCCAGCCAAAAAATTGCGCAGAAAACCAAAAAACAGAGCAACAACAAATAACAGTAACACCAGTTCAAAAACAAACCAGGAAAAAAAAAAAACAGAACACAAACATACTTCCAATTCAAAAAACAGTCCAGAAAAAATATAGAACAGCATGGAACAAATGTGGTCCCATCATTATTTTTGATTCCCTTGTTTCTGAAAAAAATGCAAAATATCCAGACAAACCTTCCATGCAGGAATAGAGCACATCTCTAAATTCAAGCATTTATCCTTTTTTAGTGATTTCGAGGCGTTAAAAGTATAGCTTTTCCAACACAAATTTAGCTGGATAATCTGACATTCCCACAAGAACATGTAGTTGATTGCAATACTACCTTATGCCATGTAAGGGACTGCTGACTGTTTGCAGCCAAGGATTCTCCTTCCCAGTTGAGGACATACCAGTTTTTATACTTATCTAACAAGAACTGATAACATAAATAGAATATAGTACCTTTTTTGTGGCAATACTTGATGACTTTGTTGAAGAATGGAAGTTAGCTTTTGCTTCAGCCAGGGAGGAAGTGGACTGCCAAACAACATTGGATCCTCCTTTTGCTTTACCCTGCAAGTGTAGATAGAAGATGGATTTCAATATCTAACAAACTAGTCAGGACCTGGCTAATGCTAGGAGAGTTGTTGATCTCGCTAATTCTGACTATTTTCCATCTCAAACTGTCATCTTTTGCAGCCATCAAATAAGAACGTTTTGAGAGATTTCCATATGAATCACTTAAAAATGTCATTTTTCCACTGCTAATACACAACTGCAATTTTCGATTGGATAAGCAGTTTACCTTCTTTGTCACCTGGCCTAGGTCCTTTTCAGCCTCTGAACTCAGCTTCTGCTCCAACTTCTGGAAAAACTGGGACAAGACAAGGCAAATAATCAGATGAAATACAAAACCAAATTGAGTTAAAGGGACCAGACAAAGGTTGAAACTGTGTTATAGACATTACCTCTTTACGTTTAGCTGCCCTTTCTTCACTCCTTAAGTGGAAGGAAGATGATAAAGTTGGAGACTTCACTTTGCTTGGATGCACTGGTTTAGGTTTTCCATCTCTGTTAACATTACAGCAAAAAACACAAAAAATCCAGACATTCAGTTAGTGATAGCCTTAGTTGCAACTTCATTTCATACATTTCTTTCCACAGAACAAAAAGCATCCTATTTTTTACTAGCAAAAACAGACAAACCAGCAATTATTACTAACCTGCAGTTCGGTTAATCAGAAATGCATTAAGCAAAAGATGCAGTCCAAAGTTTCAGCCACAATTCCAGTCCAGAATTTCAGTCAAATACCGAAATGCAAACCAATTTCAGTCCATAAATCTAGAATTTCAGACCAAAAATGCAGCAAGGAAATTCTAGAAATGCAGAACAGTTCTAAAAATTTCAGTCACGATTCCAGCAACCAAAACCAGAAATGTAGTTCAGCAACTGAAGCTCAGTAAGCAGCATTTGTTACAGCCCCTAAAACTGGCTGCAGACAGAACCACCAGCAGTCCAGTCGCGCCGGCAACCCAATACGGGAAGTTTAATTCAGCCACCAAAAGTTCCTAATTCCGGCACTGGGTTGGATGGTTTTCATAGCCCAATATATCCTCCAATTTTTGTGCACCAATTTGCCTCAGCAGTGGCCAATTTCCACCATCCAAAACTCGGTGAACAGTAGATCCCGCAACCTAGATATTGGAATATCCCGATTTCAATTTTTGCTTTCCTTCCAAGCACGAATTTCTCCCAATCGATTGGAGATATCATAATCTCCTCAAAATATGCATCAAAATGGGATGGGCAGTCCAAATTCCCGCCAAGACCGAAGCCACTATGCCGCACCACCAAAAACCAAATTCAGCCAGGAGAAATCTTCAGCTTTCAATTTGAATGGGTAATCTTCAGCTTTCTCGTAGAAATCTGTGGTTCAGCTTGAATTTGTGGGAACTAGAATTTCACTTTGGGAGAAAATTTTCTAGACAAGGAATCTCTCAAACCCTGTTTAATTTTTAGGGCTTTTTGCAATCTATTCATTTGGTGTATACGTCTTCTTTAAAAAAATTAAAAAACAAAATCTTTAAAATTGCATTTAAAGAATGCAATTTTGATCTTACTTCCGTCAAGTTCAAATTTTCCGTCAAACAAAACCCAGGAAAAAAACACTAATTCAAGTTGCATTATGCAAATGCAATTTTTAAATTTTAAATTAATATCCCACATTTAAATAATTGAGAATTGAAAATATATAGTTGCATTTGGTGAATGCAACTTTATATGAAGAGTTGCATTTCATGAATGCAACAACCCTATTTTTTTCCACAGAATAAAAAGCATCCTATTTTTTACTACCTTTTCTATTTTCATCACACTTTGGGATTTTTCTCGTGGATCAAAATGATGCCCCAAATCCAATTATTCCCCGCCAGTTTTTGAGGCCACACAAAACTGTTTTCCAGACTTAATTAATTTATTTATCAAATATGGTGTTTCACTTGATACTGCATGCAAAGCCACAACTTTCGGTTTTAAGTTTATACTACTCCTAGATGCAGCTATTGATGCGACACTAACAAGAAGGGTTATACTTTATATTTTTACATTTGATGATACGGGTGGTCTCTCTCTTTTTTGTATATATATATATATATATATATATATATAACAAGTCAAAAAATATTACTTATTTATTCCGAGTTTTGTCTTCTTTTGCAGTTTGTGTTATTCTTTTTAATAAAATATATCATAAACTATAATAAATAACAAAAATTGAGGTAAACAAAAAATTGGGCCATTAACGCACCTTACGCTGCCTGACAATGCTAGTATATATATATATATATATATATATAAACTAATTAAATTTTAGGCTTGGTATTGGTTTTAAAGCAAAATATTTATAGTAGTGCACAAAGACTTGTTTGGGGGTATTACAATTCACCGGGATTATAATCTAATAATAAAGCTAATTGCTTCGAAGCGGCACAACTGCATTCTTTCTCTTTGTGAAAGTCTTTTGTCCATTTGCCTAAAATCCCTCTGATGCAACTAGTAGTACTCGTGTGAAATATTACACAAAATCCCTGTTGGAAAATTGGTGTTGCTATAGAAACACGTGAAATCACATCCATAGATATTTAAGTATCGAGTTTACCCTATAATGTATCATAGATTAAGTTTAGGCTCTACTCTTTTCCATTCCATTTCAGGAAGACCATCACATTTTTCTTCCTAAATTCTACATAAATAAACAACTTCATTTTCTACTAAATTTAAATTTTAAAATTTTCTCTGAATCCTCACTCACATAAATTCAAAAAATAACATAATTATTACACTTTTTTATCTCTCTCCTACACAATTTCTCAAAACAAAATTCCTCAAAAAATTCCTTTCCAAAACTAAAAAATTCCCAATTTTAGTCACAAAGAGAACAAAGCTTTAGTCTCTAGTCTATCCACATCAACTGTTGATTTATCGCAATTTCAAATCGGGGGCGTATTAATTTTTTTAAAATACCTCAGTTCTTATACAAAAATTATAAAAGAATAGATAAAATAACTGATTTTGCCCGACCAAAAATTAATAAAAATAGGGAAAACTTCTAAAATAAAATAAATTGGTATTTGATTAATTAAAGTGTGTTTGTTGTTAGAATGTATACAAGTAATTTTATTAAATTATAAGTTTGGCAACGCAAAATAGGAGTTTAAAAATTCACCCAACAATATTCAATGTAGTTATTTTTGCATTTTTTCGCAAAAAAAAAAAAAATTAATATAGTATAAAAAATTTTCCCGATAACTTTTTCCCCGCCTAACCTTGGGGGCCTACCTCCACCACTGTTACAAATTTAGCTGTTGAATATTGCATACCAAGTTTAGCCACTATTATCAAGTTTAGGATGTGCTACATCGAGTGTAAATGATGATGTGCCATGGTTATGAGTTTAACTTGTAAAATATCGCATATCAAATTTAGGCTCTGTTCTTTTCCATTCCATTTCAGAAAATCATCATTTTTTTCCTCCAAAATTTTATACTCCATTCGTCCCATTTAAAGAGTAAACTTTAAAAAAAAAAATCTTGTCCCAAAGTTGTACTAGTAGTACTAGTATATACCTTATTTAAGGACATCGAAAAAAAAATTTATCACCAAAGTAGCTCCTGCTCATATATTGTTCTGCGTTCACCACTCCATTTTGTAGTAATGATTTGAATCTGATGCAGCATCAATAATTTCATCAAAGTTTTTTTTTTTGGTAATTGTGTACATGCACATTATGCACAAATGTTTATCTATTGAGCACGCATGGATTTGTGCGATTGCACGCTGTTGTCCCATGCTTTTGTTATTTTGCTGGTTAACTTTATTACCAAGATTTTCAGTTTGTATGATGTACCGCAAGAATCGGTTTTGCAGCATGCATGCGTTAACATAATGGCACAGTTGAGGATGAAATGGTTGAACCTATTTGTGCCACTATCAAGAAGCTTCCATGGCTGTTCAGTTGCTTTAGGATCTGGCTTGCAAGTGTAGATTAAGTAGGTTCGAAGACACCTCCAATGAGTATAACTCATTATTCACAACACCAATCAAAGGTGGAGAGTGGTATGTTTGGACTGGATCATCTTTGATCATGTCGGGGACGAGCTCCTATCGGTTTTTACTCTCATCGAAGTATCCTATCATGTAGAATTTGTTGTCCATGAAGCACCCCGAGCAGAGCTTCCTCCTCCTTTTCATTGCGGGGAGAGGATCCCAGGAAGCTGTTTCCGAGTTGTACTTCTCAGCCGTGTCGTAGACTTCACTGTTCAGGTTGGCGCCCATCCCTCCGGCTACAAAAGCAAAGCTGCCACAGCTTGCGGATGCAAATAAGCATCCAGGGGTTATCATGGAAGGACCGTTAAACCATTTGTGGTGCCCAACTCGTACCTACAGATAACAATTCCATCATTTCCCTTCCCAACAACAGCAGATGAGTCCCAGCACAAAAAGACTCCTTATCTCCAGACTGAAAACACACATCTGGTGGCACCACAGGGAGCTTCATTCGACACTTGAAGAGAAAAATGTTGATTGCGGCATTGCTGTACTTTGAAGAGAAAAAAAACCCAGTCCTTTCGTTCAGGAAGAAGACTGACAGGAGTTTTCTTTCCTTTGTCAAAACGACACCGTTCCACTTAAAGTTTAAAAATAAATTAAAAAAACAAAAAAGAAACTTAAGCGTTGCACACGCATCGCACGCTTGAGGCAAATGATATGATCCGTCCCTCATTTCGCCACTTTGTCGTTCTCTTTCAATTTTTTTTTTATTTAAAAGACACTTTTCTTTTGTTGACTACCAGAAGGATTAGGGCTGGCCATTGCAACGAAATATGGAAGGAAGGAAAGGCAGAAGTGAAAGATAGTAAAATAGTACAGTCCCTATTTATATAAGAAGGAAAGCAAGGAAATTAAGAAGGATGGAGCTGATCTCACGTTTTGTGTTCTTTACAAAACACACCAAGAAGCCTGTAGTTAGTTCAGCCAAAGAAAAAGAAAAAGAAGAAATCTTTGTGAAGGATTAAAAGGATGCAGGGTGACAAGCGTTTTGTTTTGAATAGGAAGTCTCACAAGCGTAAGAGTTCTTTTGTAATGCATTTGACGTTTTCTCTACTGTTTTCTATCTTTCTTTGTCACCAAAGCAAGGAAATTGAGAAGGAAGGATGTAGCCTTTTTTAAAAAAAACTGAACTGGATGCTCTCACAATTCACATGCATGAAGCACGATCTTGCCACCAGTTAATTAGTTCAGCCAACGAAGCCACAAAAGAAAAAAGAAAAGAAAAGAAAAAACAAACTTTGTGAAGGATGGAAAACATGCAAGCGTAACAATTACTACAAGAAAAACGGACTTTAGTGTCGTCAGTAAAAGTTCTAATGACGACAAACTGGTCGTCAAGTGGTCGCGATAATATAGGTCCATAGCTAGTGAGGACTTTTGTGCACCGATGTCACTCATTTGCTCAAAGAACTGGTGGAGGAAAGTGTTCCATGTTTAAAGTGTGTGGAGGGCGTAATTCTCTTATTTATTTTTGAGATTGTTTGTGCGTCGTTTGTAAGTTGTTTGTGCGTCATTTTTGCGTCGTTTGTGCATCCTTTATGCGTCTTTTGTGGATATACGTGTTTTTATTTTCCAGCATAAACATCAAGGCCATAAGTAGTTTTTAATGATGATTCTCTTTCTATCTCTACCTATCCCATTTCTTGCATTGGGTTAAATATTACTCCCATTTAATTTCTTGTTTATTGTGGACCCCATCAATTTCCCTTGGAAATGAATAATTTTTACTTTCTTTTCTTTTCTATATTTATCTTTCACATTATCTTTAAGGCCTTTTTTTGCTTTTATATTCAAAAATCGCTTTCAAATTCTTTTCAACGGTTAGTTCATTTTTTATCTTTTTATATCCTATAACTCTCTGAATTTTTTGCAATGGCTCATTCCCTTTCTGTTGCTACCTATCTCATTTTCTTACCATGACAAAATATTACTCCCACCCCATTTCCTTTTTTATTACATAACCCATTAACTTCTTTTTGAACTAAATATATATATATATATTTTTTTTCTTTCTATTTTCTATCTTGATCTTTCACATTATCTTTATTGGCAATTTATTTTTCTATTCAGAAAATTCTTTTAAAGTTATTTTCAAAGGATAGTTCCTTCTTTGTATTTATGTATCAAAGATTCCTCCAGCTGAAGTGTTCAAGCTTGACAAGATTGTAAGTCAAATATTCAAAGAACTCAACCATCTAAGTGATTATTAACCCTTTCGATTGTTGGAAAAATAAGTGAAAAAGAAAGATAACTCTATATAAGTTTATATATTTGACTTCAAATAGTGCACAAAACACTTTCCTTAAGGCTAATTCGTCCACTATAATGTGCAATAATATTCAAAACGATTTTTTTTTTGGATAAGATGAAGTTCAATTAGTAAACTCTTACACTAAATTCCTCACTTCACTAAAACAAAAGCACAAAAAGCAGAAATTTTCTAATTCATGTTGATCTGAATTCTGCAACTTCTAAATCCCAAAATGACCACTTTATAAAGTTCATGGCATCCTTTTAAATATAATGAAAAGTTATCAATTTGTTGATTGTTCAAGCAAAATTTGCATCCAATTAATTTATCAAAAGTTGCAACTTAAATGTTGTAACTTCTTGTTGTGTCATTTCAACCAAATGCCTATTCGATAACAATTTTTTATTATAGCCTTTGTATCAAGATTTTCTAAGTATCATTTTCAACACAATAAATTGCGAATCCATTTAATATTTTTTGCAACATTAATGATAGTATAACATAATAATATAAATGACATAGTTACTAACCATAAGCGTATGAAATTTTTTTTGCTCTCTCTAGTAAAGAGAAAAAATTGAACCGATTTTTGGGGCTTTAATTTACTTTTTTTGAGCTTTGGCTGTCTTTGTGTAAACTAGCCATGGTAGGTACTGTAGGAGGGGGAGTAGAAGGGATAAACGAAAAAAGCATCCGAAAAAGGGAGAAAAAGAGAGCCGGCTGAAATTTTTTCTTTTGATTAAATGATTAGACCTGCATAATATATTTTATTTTAACCTTCGTCCAAAACTTTCAGGCCTGCATAAATTATCTAGTCTTATAACAAAACTACTCAATCTTTTTTGGGCATACCCCTTCTATCTAGTTCTACCAATCCTTCTATTTAGCCCTTCCCTCCTTTGCCAATGCGTATGCGATAGAGTTCCACTTACGCAAACCAAGGGCGGAGCTACATAGTAGCTTGGTGGGCCAATTGTCCCACCTCAATTTTTTCAAAATATTCCAATTATTACATAAAGATTACAAAAAATATATAAAATAATTAATTTTTCCCTACCAAAAATTAAGAAAAATAGGGGCAAACTCTAAACAAAAAATAATTTAGTATTTAATTAATTAAAAGTGTGGTTGTTGTTAGAATGTATGTACGTATTCTTAATGAATTTTAAGTTTTGTAAAAATAACATGAGTTTAAAAATTCACCTTAGATTATTCAAATGTAGTTATAATTTTCGCATTTTTCACACAAAAACGTTAATGTAGTATAACAATTTATTTGTTTTGCCCCACCTGACCTTGGGGACCTAACTCCGTCACTGGCGCATAGTGTGAGCAATTCGAAATGATCTAGAATCTATAATTCCCAAACTTGCCTAAAAACCCTCATCTACCTCTAAGGAATTTTAAATTTGTGCCGAACCGACTTTACCATAATCAACGAGTCTGCCCCAATCTCAACCCCCGATATCCTTGCTCATACGCAACCCTAACCTACTCAATCATTTACATCATTATTCAATGATTAAATGGTTTTGCAACGAAACTGTTAAAACATACACACATCTTATTCAAGTAACGCTTTTAACTAGCAATATCGCTACGAAACTTCTCAGCGATGAAACTCATGTATTAATTATTTGAATGTAATTCTGTTAGCAAGACATGATCATGCGATGTGTCAAAATGATAGAAATTATATGGGGATCAAATTGATAGGTATTTCCAAAACGAACACTAAAATTACGGAAAAATATCTATAAATTAATAATTCTTGGACCATGAAATTTAATTAATTTAGAGAAATATTATTCAATAAATAAATAAATAATTTATTAATTTGAAAGTGTTCGAGACATTACAAAATTCATTTAAGCGATGAAACAGTTTCAAGGGACTTGAATAATATAACTTTTAAACAATGCATTCATTTGAAAATATGATTAAAGATCTTAATTGTCGCAATATAATGGATGTTGCAATATAATGGATGTCAATAACTTATTGGATTAATCAGATGAAAAAACTAAATGTTCAGAGGTCCAAGATTTTTGAATAAATTGTGGCTAATTCCACTGGAAATCATGTTGACCATGAAGTTGAAGATGATTAAATATATTTGGAATCAATCACACGAAAAGAAACATTCAATTCATTATAGTTCGAAAAGAAACAAGGACTTTAAATTCTTCATTATAGTTTGAGAATTCAACATTGAAATATTTGGATGCAATTATAAAAGTTACAAATGATTCACATAAATCAAAATTTCAAGTAAAGACAAACAAAAATTTATATTTATTTCAATAAATTATCCTAGTTATTAATTTTATAGAGAGATTATTAATTTATAAAGTATCAATTTATGAAGGGTCTACTGTAATTAGGAGAACAAATTAGATTTTTAGAGCTTGATAAAGAAGATAAGATCTCCAATATTGGTATTATGATTAGATATCTCCATTTCATTCCTAAGAGAACGTCTTTTCTTCAATATATAAATCATTCAACCCTAAATTGTAAAATGATAAATCATCACATAAATTAATGACACAAATAATGAGTGCCATCCATTTTACTAATGAAACATTAATAAGCAAAACACATCTCACAATGAAGAAGGCATTAATTGAGTTAGAGGCTGCCCTGAGTTAGAGGCCGCCCTTTTCCGTTTGGAATAAAGTACTAGTAAATGAAGAGGGGAGGGGGGGGGGGGGGGGGGGGGGGGAGGGGAAACAAGCATCTTCCTAATTTTCTTCAACTTGCATTAGTTGTTCAATGAATTAATGCAGAAATTAATTTGAAGTTTACTTGGCAACAAAAGCACTAGACACACATAGCCATTGACCCGCGAAGTATATCCACAGTATGGTGTGTCCCGGGGAAAAAAATAAAATAATAAACAAGTCTTGTGTTGTGTGATAGTAAGTCGGCGATTGAGCTAATGAAATATTGAGTATTTCATGGTCGCAGTAAATATATCGACATTGAATATCACTTTAATAAAAGTAAAAGTGTTACGTGTGTGTGTATATATATATATATATATATATCAAAAGGTCATGTATTTAATTGGTATAATATGTTAAATAAGTTACACTTTTTGTAGAAAAAGTATTCTATTATAGGGTTAAAACTTTGTAAAAAGTGTTCTATTTAATTATACAAGTGTTACATTATTGGGTTTAAATATTGTTGAAAAAGTTTATCACTTCATTCGCGATTTGGTTAAGGAGAAAGAGATTGTTGTTGATTATTGCAGACATTTTCACCAAGACATTTTCAAATCCCAAAATGATCCATTTACAAAGTTCATGGCATCCTTTTAGATGTTATGAAAAGTTATCAATTTGTTGATTGTTCAAGCAAAATTTGCATCCAATTAATTTATCAAAAGTTGCAACTTCTTGTTGTGTCATTTCAGCTTGCCTATTCAATCACAATTTTCTTGCAACTTTCTAAGTATTGAAAAATCTTTTTTCTCACTTGTCTTTTTTGAATTTTCCCAGATACAAAATTATTTATTATAGCATTTGTATCAAGATTTTCTAAGTATCATTTTCAACACAATAAATTGCCAATCCATTTAATATTTCTTGCAACATTGATGATAGTATAACATAACAATAGAAAGAGTGATTGGCCAAATATGTCACTATACTTTGACTTTGTTCACCAGTATGTCACTATACTTTTTTTTTTTTTTTTAACCCAAAACATCACTATACTTTCAAAAATGCATCATTTATGTCATTTTGGATAACAGAGCTCTTAAGTTTAATGGCCAACAAGTCATGTGACATTCTCATGGCATTTTCAAAGGGTATTTTTGTCTATTTATTCATGTTTATCATCTTCTCTTTATCCATTCATCAATGTTCATCATATTCTTCAATACAAACCCAATCAACAATTTGCATACACCTTCATGAACACAAAAAGTTCTTCCAATTTCTAAGCACAAAAAAATAATATCACAATAAAGTTGTTCATCATCATTATTCCTAACCAATTTGTAAGATGATTACTCTTCTTGCATTTTTTTAAGAAAGATCTCAGATGAACCAAATTAAATATCCTACTACTACAAATTAATAATAGGAACACAATCCAAATATAACTTCTAATAGTCTGTTGAGTTAATATCAATTGAAGTAACGCTTATTTAAGTAACGCTTTTAATTTGCAATATCGCTACGAAACTTCTCAGGGATGAAACTCATGAATTAATTATTTGAATATAATTCTGTTAGCAAGACATGATCATGCGATGTGTCAAAACGATAAAAATTATACGGGGATCAAAGTTATAGGTATATCAAAACGAACACTAAAATTACAGAAAATATCTACAAATTAATAATTCTTGGACCATCAAATTTTATTAATTTATAGAAACATTATTTAATAAATAAATAAATAATTCATTAATTTTTTTACATTGCGAAATTCATTGAAGGGATGAAACAGTTTCTAGGGACTTGAATAATATAACTTTGAAAGAATGCATTCACTTGAAAATATGATTAAAGATCTTAATTTTCGCAATATGATGGATGTCAATAACTTATTGGATTACTCGGGTGATGCTCAGAGGTCCAAGATTTTAGAATAAATTGCGGCTAATTCCATTGGAAATCATGTTGACGATGAAGTTCAAGATGATTAAATACATTTGGAATCAATCATACGAAAAGAAACATTCAAAGAACAAGGACTCTTTAAAGTTTTTTTTTATCAGGGGTAATTTAGTCATTTTTTTAACACCGATAGAGAAGCCATTTTCCGTTAAGTGGACACTTCAGTCCAAAACCATGAGGGGGGAACTGTCAGTTTTGAAAGCATAAGGGGGAAACTGTCTAGAACATGAAACCACAGGGGGGAAACTGTATTTCACCCCTCTTTAAATTCTTCATTATAGTTTGAGAATTAAACATTGAAACATTTGGATGCAATTATAAAAGTTAGAAATAATTCACACGCATAAATCAAAATTTTAAGAAAAGACAAAACAAAAATAGATTTATCTTTCAATAAATTATCCTTGTTATTAATTAATTTATCGAGATATTGTTAATTTATAGATCATCAATTTATGGAAGTTCAACTATAATTAATAGAACAAATTAGAGTTCCTGAGCTTGATTAAGAAGACAAGATCTCCAATATTGGTATTATGATTAGATATCTCCATTTGATTCCTATGAGAACATCTTTTCTTCAATTTATAAATCACCCTAAATTGTAAAATGATAAATCGTCACATTAATTAATGACACAAATAATGAGTGTCATCCATTTTATTGAAAATTAATGAAACATAAATAAGCAAAACACATCTCACAATGAAGAAGAGGCTCATTAATTGAGTTAGAGCCCCTTTTCCATTTGGAATAAAGTACTAGTAAATGAAGAGGGAAAAAAAAAAAAATCTCCCTAATTTTCTCTAACTTGCATAAATTCTTTAATAAATCAATGCAAAAATTAATTTGAAGTTTACTTGGCAACAAAAGCACCAGACACACATAGCCATTGACTCTCAAAGATCGCATCACATTTGATATTGGGATTGGACTTTTGGAAAAGATCATTGTTGACATTATTTTTCTTGATAAATGAGTCGCAGGTTTCACCTTTCGAAGCAGGCAAGGCTTTGTCGCAGCCAGCGAGATATTGATTTTGCGCTTCGCACGCCATCAATCAAAATCCAGAAATAAAAATTAGTTTCAAAATCAAAATAATTAAAAGAATTAAATCCAAGAAAGAAACATTAATAATTTGGTATTCTAATAAACTTACCAGTGCTTATGCTTGCCAAACTTGCAAGAAGGAATAAACAAAGTGGGACTGCCACCACTTTAGTCTGAGCCATTGTTCTTCAAGTTTTTTTTCTTTTTCGTGCACAGAAAGAATTATGAGTTTTCAACTTAATTTGTTGCGATATTTCTCTTTGTGACTCGATTCACTGTATATAGGCTCCAACCCAGTGCAAGAATGACACAAATGTCGGAGTGTTTGTTGCGTAAAAACTTCCGCAACAGCAGTGTTATTCGCAGCACTATTCATGCGGAACTTCTTATTATTGTTTTCACAAATTGCAGAATTCGCCATTTATTTTAGTAATTATTATATTAAATCCAGCCTATTACTATTTTTTGTAATATTAAAACTACAGATAATTTGTTGTCAAAAACTATATGAAAAAATTAATTATATTTAAATATTCTTAATTACCGCTAAATTAAAAAAAAATCCCCTTAAAAATAAAATATTACACTATCTTAAGTTACAAATGTTATTGTCATATCACAAATTATAAGTTCCCTAGCACTATTTTACCTTTCTCTAAAAGATACCCTTAGTTTATCACCTTCTTAACTTTATAAATTAGTACGCAATAATTTATCAAAACCCAACCATAACAAAATTTTACCAATATTAATTTTCTCTGTCTTCTCCTTATTAGGAGGAGAGGAGTCTTTCAAAATTTCCTCAAATAACCACATCAGTTCTGAAGCAATTGCTAAATTCACCTTTCCCAATAGATCATCAAAAGAAAAGCAGACTTTGTATGTTATTGCTGAAATTATATTCTCACTTATCGATAAAAGGAAATTTTTTTATATCATTTGATAGTTTTGATGCAAACTCTGCATATATATGTATGATTAATTCATTTGCATATGTCCCAAGAGAGGAAAAATGAGCTAGAAGAGCTGTGTTAGATTGATAGGCAACATAAAAATATTGTCAAACTTCATAAAATAGATCATATTAGAAATTGTGTACACTTACCGTGCATGATGATCAGATATAGCCAACTTCACGCAGTACAACAAAGTTTTAATTGTTGTTGTAGATGTTGTTGTTAGGTTTAACCAGGCCAATTTTAATATATATGTATCTCAATGAATGGGAACTGTTTATATATATATATATATATATATTTGTAATTTTCGGGATATATTAAGATGACTCTTCTAGGAGGGTCATGTTGCCGAAATTACCGTGACAATAGCACATCAGTCTAGAAGATTCGGTTTGATAACATAGAAAAATGAATCTACCATATTTCTTATCTTTAATATTTTAATATTATAGGAGTATAAATTTATTAACCTGTTTTAGTGCTAAACTCAATAACCTCTTTATTATGAATTTATCTATTCCTGTGTAACTTTTATTGTTTTTACAAATTGCAATTGGCCCTCAGTTAAATGATGTGTTGATTACCTCCACTTTGGCAGATTTTTGTCTTCATATTCTGAATTTAGCAATTCTTTTTAATAGAAATCACTTTATTAGAAACACTGAAAATTCTTTTAATGAACAAAGCATTCATTGAACAAAACATTCGAGAGGATTCAAGCCAATGAGAAAATAATTTTCAACCACAGCAAATGGAATATAAAACTCATGATATTCCGATGGGCCATTACTTTACAAAGAGAAATTGTGCTTATTAGTTCATGAAACACAAGAAAGTCTTTAGAGCATTCTAAATGATAATGGAGTTACGGAGGGTAAAAGTATAATTTTATTATTTTTGAAATTAAACACGCATCAAAACATCATAATTATACATATTTTACTTAATAATATTAAGGCCTAATTATCTTTGCCCCCATGTGCTATTGAGGTGTTGTGACTTTTGCCCTCTCTATTTACAAAATAAGTCTTTTGTTCCTTTTGACTGTTGGTCAAATAATTATCTTTAATTATCTTATAAAAAAAAAATTTCGTTAGAGGCTGTTTGTCAAAAGAAATTACTTTTACTGTTAACATAAAGAAAAGATGGAAAAAAGAGAAATAGAAACAAGAGATTTCCTCCATTTCCGCCACCGTCATCAACCTCAAATCAATAACACCACCAACACCTCTTCTCAAATCAATACAGTCCACCACCACCTCTTCTCTAATCATAAGAGTCCAGACCCACACATCCACCGTTAATACCTTTCCCAACTCTCAAACCCACAATCATCTTTACCACCCGTTCAACCCCGCCACCACATCCAAGAAGAAGAAGTATTCTAAAGAAAATGTGGATTCTCCAAGGACTCGTTTCGTGCGCTGTCATTGATCTAAAGCCCTTTCGGTATCTCATATTCTGACGCAAACCCACTTGCCCACTTGTTGCTGGAGACCTCAAACGTCGGGCAGAACCTTTGCTGGAGTCACGCGGGAAACAATTAGGTAGCCCAGTTCCCACTTTTCTCTGTTGAGCGCCAACTTCCCTTCCCTGAGCCGGCCTAGACGATACAGCCAGATTTTTCGCCTCCGGCGATGGGAGAGTTCGTGTCGCAGGGGATTTGGCACCCTTCTCCCTACCGCCAACAATATCCCCAACATTTTGCATTTTCCGGCGAGGCCCTTACAGTAGATCGGACAGTGACTTCGTCTCTGTCGTCCCTTTCCTCTATTTCGGTCTAAGGATGTTCTTCTCAAGCAACATCAGAAGCAGATCTGAACGGCGTGACAATCGAGTATGGAGAGGTGAAGGCTCCATGACGAGGTTGCTGCTGGAGTGTGTTGGCAGCAACGGTAAAAGTCTTGGCGGCGGAAAAAATCTTAAATGGGTTCTTTGTTAGGTGACACCTTTGTGTGGAAAATGGTCTCTTCGCTTGTTAGGTTCCCGTTAGATTCTTTGACAATGAACGGCAACTCTATCAAAGAAATGAAACCAAAAAGTTTATAAAAAAAAAAAAAAGAAAAAAGTTGAAGGGCATTAAAGTCATGACATAATTTTTACTATTTGACCAACAGTCAAAGGAGTAAAAGATTCATTTTGTAAATACAACAGGCAAAAGTTACAAAACCTCAATAACACATTAGGCAAAATATAATTAAGCCTATTATTAATTATATACATATTCTTTCTCCCCCTTTTTTATTTTTTATTTGTTTTCGCTGCGAACTTGGCGCTCCTTCGGCGCCATCACATCACCGCTGCCACCATCAGTATTTTCCTCCATCGTCGCCACTTCCTCTCAAGCTTCCAAACCACACCATACCACCGCACTACCTATCCTGAGAATGTGCAAGGATGGGCAACCTACTCCTGAGACACGAGGCCCCCCAATCTGTGTTGAAATATCTGCTCTTCAGGATGATATCAACTGCATTTTATATCATGGTCTTCAGTACAAACCTGAGAAAGAATTGCACAGTTGGAAAGACATGTAACTGTATTTCTGTAATAAGCAAATGGTTTCTTCTCACCTGCAGAATGTTGTCATATCCAGATCATCCCATCCGCATGGCCAGACGAGTACTTCCCCGACTCAGCACAAACCAGTATCTGCATCAGCTACTAGTGCATCCACTAGTCTCTTCTATGATCCAATCACTTGACAACACGTGTTCATAGATGAGCTGTAAATAACTGTAAACAGCTGTCATTTCTGATTATGAGAAAATTTCATTTGCATGTGGGTTGATGTTTTTTGGCAGGACTGATTTTCATGTGCATTCCTTTTCCATTTTCTGTAGAGGGCAGGTGTCCCAGTTAGTCTTTGTCTATAAATAGAACAGTAGGACTCCATTGTAAAGCTAAGTTAATAGAAATCAATTCAAAAAAGTTTTTTCCCAAATTCTCTAGAGAGTTCTTAGCTTTCTTTCATTCTCTTCTTCTTTTCTGTCTTTCTGTACTTGGAAGCTTAGCTTTTCCTGTTGAATTGCTTGCCAATCTCGGATTTCTACTTCACCAAAGGATGCTATCAAATTACTCACCAGATCATGAACAATCACAAGAACCTTGATCACCAGATTATATATATATATATATATATATATATATGACCAAAGTTTCAAGTTCAACCTTAGTTCAGTTTCTCCATGGCCCCAACTCATATCAACATTTTCGATTTTGAATTGGACTAAATTTAAATTTATAAGAAAAAGTCACATTTAATTTGAAAGAATAAATAGCTCTCGTTTGTCTATAAATTTTTTTTTCTTTTCTTTCTTCTTCGACTCCAAAGTGCAAAGCCATCATGGTTGTCAACGTAAACTTTTTAACACTTTTGGCTATTTTTCTTTTGATTCAAACGTTAACCGCATTTCAATTGACCCAACACAAATAAACTCAAATAGTTTGAGAAAATCATTGTGGGTGTTTTCAGTTGAATGAATTCTCAAAGATTCAAGAAGTCATGGAACAAAAATTTTCCAAAGAAAAAGGGGTAAAACTCATTCCCGAATTTAACCCCTTCATAAAAATGTCCATTAGTGGAGGCGGGTTCTAGTGAGACCCGCCTCCATTGTGTTACTTTATAATGGAGGCGTGTTTAGATAAAAAACGCCCCCAAAAAATGTCGATTAGTGGAGGCGGGTTCTGGCGAGACCCGCCTCCATTGTGAAGTAATATATTGGAGGCGGGTCTCTCCAGAACCCGCCTCCAATAATGGTCATTTTTGGAGGCGGGTGCTGGAAAACCCGCCTCCAATGTGAGATGCAAATTACTCTCACATCTTTTGGAGGCGGGTGTTCGCGAACCCGCCCCCATTGTCTATATTGGAGGCGGGTTCCATGAAACCCGCCTCCAATTGGGCGCCTCCATTAACGTTTTTTGTGGTAGTGTGTAATGATTATGTTATTTTTTGAATTTATGTGAGTAAGGATTCAAAAAGAATTTTAAATTTTAAAATTAGTAGAAAATGAAGTTGTTTCTTTGTGTAGAATTTAGGAAGAAAAATGTGATGGTTTTCCTGAAATGGAATGGAAAAGAGCAGAGCCTAAACTTGATCTATGATACATTAAAAGGTGAACTCGATATACGATACTTAAATATCTATGAATGTGATTTCACGTGTTTCTATAGCAACAACAATTTTCCAAGAGGGATTTTTTGTAATATTTCACACGAGTACTACTAGTTGCATAAGAGGGATTTTAGGCAAATGGACAAAAGACTTTCACAAAGAGAGAAAGAATGCAGTTGTGCTGCTTCGAGGCATTTAGCTTTATTATTATTAGATTATCCTCCTGGTGAATTGTAATACCCCAAACAAGTCTTTTTGCACTACTATAAATATTTTGCTTTAAAACCAATACCAAGCCTAAAATTTAGTTTATACACTAGCATTGTCAGGCCGCGCAAAACGCGTTGATGGCCCAGTTTTTTGTTTACCTCAATTTTTGTTATTTATTCTAGTTTATGATATATTTTATTAAAAAGAATAACACAAACTGCAAAAGAAGACAAAACTTGGAAAAAATAAGTAATCATTTTTTGACTTGTTATATATATATATATATATATATATACAAAAAAAGAGAGACCGCCCGTATCATCAAATGTAAAAATATAAAGTATAACCCTTCTTGTTAGTATCGCATCAATAGCTGAATCTGGGAGTAGCATAAACTTAAAACCGAAAGTTGTGGCTTTGCATGGAGTATCAAGTGAAACACCATATTTGATAAATAAATTAATTAAGTCTGGAAAACAGTTTCGTGTGGCCTCAAAAACTGGCGGGGGAGTAATTGGATTTCGGGCATGATTTTGATCCACCCGTACACCATATAGCCCATAAACTAAGGCTTGTTCACATGACAGAGCTTCACCTTTTATTGGAGTAGACAACAAAAATGATGAGCAAATTACATACCCATTTTGGCGAAGCATAAACTTGGTAAAGTGTTCCTCGATCTCCCACTAAGAAAATAAATTCTTCACAATTATCCGAACTCATTGCTTCATAAAGAAGCTTCAAGAAGAGCCCTTTAAATTCTGTGTTACAGAAGATATTTCCTAAGAAGTAAGTTATTTCTTACGCATCAAACAAAACTTTGCCACCATACATGCGGATGAATTCGGCAGGAGAGGTACTCACTACAAGAAAAAAGGGCTTTAGTGACGATGCGAAGTCGTCAGTAAAAGCCCGAAAATCGTCACTAAACCCTTTAGTGACGACAAACGGGTCGTCAAGTGGTCGCGACAATAGGTCCGTAGCTAAAGGGTCCAGTGACGACATTTTTGCACCGTCGTCACTAGAGTTAGTGAAGACAAAAGTCGTCACTGTGTGTGGTTCACTAAAAGACAAAAGTCGTCACTAAAGGGTGTATTTTTAGTGACGAGAAAGATAGTGACGAATGAAAATCGTCAGTAGGTAGCAAATGGTCAAAGGCTTTAGTGACGAAACTCAGTGACGAGAATTGCTTGTCAGTACGAAAGTGAACGGTTTTAGTGACGACAAGATTCGTCACAATAAAGATGAAGCCAACAAATATAGTGAAAATAAATAGTCATCAATAGCTACCTGCTTTAGTGACGAAGTTGAGTGACTACAAATGTTGTCAATGGAACAAAATATTAAACGATATATTTCAAAACTTTCAATTTAAATTGCAAATGAATATACATATAGTATGTCATCGTTTACACAAGTATGACAAATTGTCGTCATATTTAAATATGTTCTAAATCAAATACCAAAGCTTCCATCTAACTAAACGACAAAGTAAAATTATACAAGTCCAACATCACTTGTGGTGGTGGGATTGAAGACACGTGAAGATATCTTCAACTTAGCCATTTGAATCACAAACAGCACGCTGCACGAGTATTTGAACACATCATTAGAAAAACATCAAACTCAAGAACTTCTCAAACCATCAAACATATATCTACCTAACAACCAAAACACTAAGGACATTGAGAATATTACATAAATTTCACAGTACCTAAGAAAAAAATCACCATCCACATGTCTGGTCCAACCCTCAGCCACAAAATGCCCAGGAACATTATTTTTATAGAGTATATGCACAAGGCATGGCTCCATTTCTGAACCAACAACCAAACAACTAGTATAAGGAAAACCAGAATCACATAACATGTCGACAATTTGACAAGAACATGATCTGTTGGAAAAACTTCCCCAATCAAAAGTAAAGCATTTAAAGATCAAAGAAAAAAAGCAGTTATTTACCTAGATAATATCACAACTGAGAGTTGAAGAAAAGAAACAAGAGTACTAGTATAACCAAATAGACATCTACCGAGCATTAAATTTTCCAAAAGAGCAGTTCAAGGCAAAAACAACCTTTCCCAACTTAAAAGTCAAATAATTATACTGGTGAAAAGCATTCAGCAAACACAAGAGGTAACTTAGATTATGGTAAGACATAAAATAGCATAATTGACATATATGGGGAGAAAAAAGATCAAACAGTAACCATCTTTCAAATTATTAAGCTAACAAAAAAAGTTGTAGGGGAGACTTTGTTCTTAAGCAAATGTCAACTACACCAACACAAAACAAATGCAATGAAAGCAAAAGCAAAAATACATGAAAGAAAGGTACCAGTGCTCCTGAAATAAGTATAACACAACTGCAATTTTCAAAGGGAAAAAAGGTATATATTAGTACTAAATTATATTCTTATAAATAGATACCCAATTCATCTTTAGAGCTTCAATGAACTTCCAACTTCCAGATTGCATTCAAATTGCTTACAAGTAATGAAGGATACACTTATGGCAATTTTTAAATTCCTGCAACCATCTCTTTTTAGTTTTGTAAAGAAAATACAAATTTTCCCCAGGCAATTATTGAGTTCATTATTTTTCCTTTATAGAATACAAATGATAAGTTGAAATAAAATCTGAATAAATGCACATTCAACTAAAAAGATTTTGGTATATTTGGAAAAACTTCAAAACATATCATCCACATTAAATCAATTAATTTGTATGAACTTGTGACCATCCAATTGCAGCAGATTATTATGCTGTAAAACTGCAGAAGAAATCTGACTTCTACAACACCAAATAGCCATAGAGTATAAAACATTACAAAATATGTACCTGAGGTAGTATTATATGACATAATCCTTCAAAACTTTATAATAGTTCAAGAGTACCCACGAGCTTTGATAATTTTAATCTAAATTTGCTTGCAACCAACAGAACTTAGAATTGTGCATGGAAAACATTTAATTGCAGCAGCTGCTACGTAAAGGCCAAGAGTAAAAACTAAGGGAAGACAAATCACAAAAATCCACTCATAAGTCATTTATCAATGAAGAAATCAGGAAATAAAACAATCTCAAACATACCTTAGGAAATATTTTTCTTGCAATAGCAAGAGGTTGCATTAAAATCTTGCACTGCATCTTGAACAAATTTATCCTTTTCAGCTTCAAGGTTTCTTCTCATCTCTTCCTTTTCAGCTTCAAAGTCATCTATGAAGGCAATTTAAGGACATACTAAAACATGAGTTATGCCAACTTTTTGAGAATTATAAAAGAAATGTGAGGGCAAAGGCATGTATTACTCATTGTCAGAAAATTGAGTAGCCAGGGCAGGGGTGTCATCTCCATTAAAGTAAGTTAGCATCAACAACACAACAGAAGAAGACAGGACAAGTTTTCGACGATCAACAAGAGGCACTACAAGAAAAATGGGCATTAGTGACAAAACTTTTTTTGTCGTCAGTGGAAGTCGTCAGTAAAGACCCCTATTAGTGACGAAAATCGAAGTCGTCAATAGAAATTCGTCAAAACGAGGAGTTTTAGTGACGAGATATAAAAGTCGTCACCAAGTCGTCACTATATGGTTGGCGCCAACCCTTCCCGCCTATTTCATGACATTTAGTGGCGAAACTAGTGACGAAAATGAGTTTCGTCAGTAGTTTGAAGACATTTAGTGACGACAATTAGTGACGAAACTTATTTTCGTCAGTAAAATCATGCATTTAGCAATATTGTGACAACAATTTGTCGTCACTAAAACATTTATTTATAGTGACAACAAATTCTCGTCAGTAAAGGTCTGCTGTTAGAGAAAAATATGCATAAAAGTTGGTGGAAGTGAGGTTCGAAACCATGCCCTCATGGAGAGAGACAAATTGTTTTACCAATGCACCACTATCCAACATTAGTTATGTAAACGTTTCAATTGTAGTTAACTACTCGTCAGTTTGATTTAATAATCCAAAAAATGGCTAAGCTAAGTCTTGAAATCGAGACCTCATTGTTAACATAATAATGCCTTACCAAAGCAACCAAAATTTTTATGAGTACACTTGAATTAATTAAAAGTATTTATCTATTATAATAACTATAATAATATTAATAGTAACAAGTAATTAATATATGCCCTAGTGACAAATTTACTTTGTTTACTGTTTTGAATGGGAAAGGGAATAATAATGATAAAAGATATGTATAGAAGTCATAAAAGTAATTTGCTCTTTTAAGGAATTGAACACAAGACCTCCTAGAATAAGGATACATAATGTTTCCCACAAGTCCACTACTCCCTTTTAGATTTTGTTGATGGGTTTGTAATATTTATATTTAAATAGTATACATTTGAAGCAAAAGAAATTATGAATGAGTTTGACTTGAGCAAGGATTCGAACCCTCACCTTATCTCTATAAAAATTTCACATACCAGCAAGGCTATCTATAAATATTGTTAATTTTGCCGATTTTATTATATGTAAATAATTAACAATAACTGTGTTATGCTTCTATATTTTCAAAAATATCACTAGGGCACCCTAATATTTTTCCTTTAGTCCATAAATTTTTAATAATGTTAGATAGGCACGGTTTTAGGCTTATTGAGCCAATTCAATATAATTTTATTTAATTTAACTTAATTATACTACAACACCCTAATACTCCATCCATTCCACAATAAGTATTACTTTAAAAAATAAGTGCATTTCTACAACAATATATATATATATATATATAGTTTTTTCCGGTTTAATATTCATATTTAATGTACCCATATTATTAATTGTCTAGTATTAATTAACATAATTAATTATTCCAATCCATCATATAAATTACCACTAAAAATGATGGTCATCACTTAGGAAAATATAATTTGCATAATTTATTCTGAGTATATATATATATTAAGAGTTAATCTTTTTATAATTTGCATAAAGTATCTGTTTCTTTCAATTTAGTATTTATAAACAAAAATTTTATGTTTTTCTAGTACATTTTCATGAAAATCAGTTGAGATGCACAATTTCTAATTAAGTTGAATTAACTTAAAAAGATATTAAAAAAAACTATAATGCCCATTAAGTTTTTTGTAAAATGCACTATAGTACTTAAAGTATCAATTCTTTTTCACTTTAGTTTTTATAAACTAAAATTTTATCTTTATTTTGGTATAATTTCATGAAAATCAGTTGAAATACACTATGTCTAAGTTGAATAAACTTACAAATAAATAAAATGACTATTATGTCCCTAAAATTTCTTGTGAAATGCACTTTAATACTTAAAGTATCAGTTTCTTGCACTTTTTTCCTTCTAAACTACAAGTTTATCTTTATTTTGGTTCAATTTCATGAAAACCAGTTGAAATACACACTTTCTAAGTCGAATTAACTTAAAAGAGATATAAAAAGATTATTTTGTCCCTGAAATTACTTGTGAATTGCAATTTAGTAATTAAAATATCAATTTCTTTTAATTTAGTCTTTATAAACTAAAAGTTATCTTCTTTTCTTTTTTTTGGGTATATTTGTAAGAAAATTAGTTGAGAAGCATGGTTTTTAAGTTTAATTAACTTACAGAGACATAAAAAGACTATTATATATGTCCGTAAAATTTATTATAAATTGAACTTTATTACTTCAAAATCCTTTCTTTCATTTTAGTCCTCATTAACTGAAAGTTTATATATATATATATATATAGGTATATTTTCATTAAATTATGCTGAGATGCACTATTTATAAGTTGAGTTAACTTAAAGAGACATAAGATTATTACATCTCTATAGGTTATTGTAAATTGCAATTTAGTATTTAAAGTATAAGTTTCCTTCAATTAGTCCTTATAAATTAAAAGTTTATCTTTTTCCTTTTTTATATGAAAATCAATTGAGATGTACTGTTTCTAATTAAATTGAATTAACTTAAAGAGATGTACAAAGACTATTACATCCATAAATTTTCTTGTAAATTGCAATTTAGTATTTAAAGTATAATTTTCTTTTAAATTAGTTATTATAAACTCATATTTTACCCCTTTTTTGTATATTCTCATACAATTCAATTGAGATGCACTATTTCGATGTTGAATTAACTTCAAGAGACAGAAAAAGACTATTATATCCCTAAAGTTTATTGTAAATTGTAATTTAGTACTTAAAGTATTATTTTCTTTCAGTTTAGTCCTTAAAAAAATTAATAGTTTACCATTTTTTTAACTTCATGAAACTCAAATGAGAAGCATGTACTGTTTATAAATCCAATTAACTTAAAGAGACTTAAAAAGACCATTATGTCCCTAAAATTGATTATAAATTATAATTTAGTACTAAAAACTGTCAGTTTCTTTCAATTTAGTCATTATAAACTAAAAGTTCATCTTTTAGGTATATTTTCACGAAATTCAGTTGAGATACACTTTTTAAACTTAAAGAGACATAAAAAGACTATTAGGTCACTAAAGTTTCTTGCAAATTGCTTTTTAATTGGTACGACAAATGTATACTTTTGTTTCAATTTAGTCATTATAAACTAACAATTTACCTTTTCCCTTTGTTAAACGTATACGTGAGTGTTTTCATGTACTATTTGTCTATAGTTTTTACAAGTGGTTTAATTGAACACTTAAGATGCTTTATAGTATTTGGTGTAGTGAAATTTAAAAAAATTATTTTTATTTTGATTTAGTGAAATTTAATTGTTATTTTCAAAAAAAATATAACTTTCACGCAAAAATAGATTAGTAAGTTTATTTTTAAAAGTTTAATTAAAATTTTTTTTTTGAAAACAAAAGTTTAATTAATTTTGATAAACCCATGAGAATGACCCCCCTTTACTAACACAAATATTAAAATATAATTTAATTAATCATCTAATTAAGAAATAAATCTGAATGAAAAAAAGAGGCAATTTCCAATAGAAAAAAGAAAAGAAAAGAAGGAACACCCTAGTTTGCCTTAAGCTTTTCCCTGTGCAATGAAACCCAAATCAGAACGAAATTGGGAAATTACACATTCAACGCAAAGCAAATTCGCAATTCCCCTCTTTTTCTTTCTAAATTTCCGATCATCGATTCAATTTCCCAGAAATTTTCAGGCGAATTCGATCGCATTCAATTCAACAACTATGTCGACTTCAAAGACTATCGAATTCAAGAGCTACGATGGCGAGAGCTTCGTAATCGAGGATGCGATGGCGCTGAAATCGCAGACGCTCAAGAACATGATCGAGGACGGCTGCGCCGACAACGTTAGCAGCTCAACCATGGCCAAGGTCATCGAGTATTGCAAGAGGCATGTCGAGTTCGAAGCCCTTGAGAAAACCCCCAATTCCGATTCCGGCGTGGCTGCGGAGAAATCCGAACTCGATACGTTTGACTCCGATTTCATTAAGGTGGACCAGGGTACTCTGTTCGATCTTATCTTGGCGGCGAACTATCTTGACATCAAAGGTTTGCTTTACCTAACTTGGGCCGATGAATTTGCTCCAGATCTTCCGCCATCTCAGGCGGCGTTGCCGTTCGCTAGCTCCGGGTCGACAACCCTGCTTCAGATCTGCCGCCATCTCGGTTGCCACTGCCACCACCAGCAGTCCTTGTGGTGTGGCTGCTCAAATTCAGTTGGTTTTGTCAGTTGACGCTGCTTAATTTGAGAGAGATTGAGTTTTTAACACCATCATTGAACCCATGGTTGGAGAGCAGTAGTAGAGATATCAACCGTGGTGAAGATCTAAGATTGAATGGTAAGATTTTGGTTGCTATGGAAGAAATCCAGAGAATAAGTTTGATAGTAGTTTAACATAACTGTATTTTATGTTAAAAAAAAAAAAATACTCCGTATCATGTTATAGTCCCTTAAATTTTTGGTCAGTATTTAAAATTTTCCTAGTACGATTGTGTTTTTCCTTTTGTAGCTGTACTGTGTTTTGTTCTTTTTGCAGATGAATTGTTCTGGATTTTTCTCCTGCAGGCAGTCTGTTTTTGAAATTTTAAGATTTTTATTACTTTGACGGCAATAGTTGAGTATGGATACACTTGTCTCTATTTAATTTAGTAAGTAGCTTCTCTTAGTGTGCTCATGAATTCATTCTTAACAGTGAATTGCTGCCGATAACAATTGTTTGGCTGTCGGAAGTGATGAAAGTCTGAAAAAACATGTTACCCAGATTCTTAAAAAAAAAAAAGTCGGTCAAATTGTGATGTTTTCTGCTACTTTCTCATGATAATCCAAACCATAGGGGGTTAATTAAGGATTTTGAAACCATAAGGGAGTAACTTGTCCTACCCCTAAACCACAAGGGAGGTATATGTCTTTTTCCCTTCTCTACCGCATAGTGAATATAGTGAGGAGAATTGGGAGGGATTAGTGAGTTTTTCCACTGTATGCTTAGTGATTTATCTGAATAAGTCCCACAATTTCAGTAGGTATGTTAACTTTTCTAAAAGAGTCAAAAGTAGCTGCACTCACATTAGGAGTCGTTATCTCTACTGTATGTGTGTTTACAAGCACCATATATAGTTGTATTTATAAAATTGCACCATTTGGTGAATCTATGAGTGACGAGATGATTAGAACTGGAAGTGGTCTGCTAGGAGAACTTATACCATTGCTCTTGTCTACTACTTTTCCTTGCCATTCCAATCGGTTGGTTGCACTAGTGTATTTGGAGACAATAATAAGGTACTTGAAATTTGTTCAGGACAATGTGCAGTGTACACCTTTGGTACTCAGTGCCTTTCTTGATAAAAGAGGTATACACCATCCAAGTGTCAATGTGGGTCGCAGGGCGAGTTATCTTTTCATGAGAGTTGTGAAATTTACTAAAAAAGCAAAACTGTTGCCCTTCATTGAAACTATACTACAGGTATATAAAATTTGACCATCTTTGAGTCTTTTATCTCTATGAATAATCTTGAAGTTTAGTGATTGAGCATGCTTTTACCCTTTGTAATTCATCTTTCATTTTTAGTTGCAGTCTTCCCGCCCTTTATTTTGGTTATCATATTGTAGTTCTTTGTTCTGATCAGAGCCTGCAAGATAAAGTTGCTCAATTTACTAGCATGGATTCTACATCTGAAGGACTTTCGGCATCTGAAGATGCAGGCCATATTTTTGAGGTAAATGCTTTCTTTGACATGGCCTAATGTGCAACATTCTGTGTGCGAAGCATTGATGTTTTTTTTTCACTATTCAGGTATTTGGGTTATTAAATGGAATGTAAGAAGTGCCCCTTGAAAAACAGTCTGAATACCTTTCTGCTTTGCTTACTCCACTTTGTCAGCAGGTCAGATTTGATTTAGTTTTATTAATGTTGCATTGACCTATTGTTTAAAATGCATTTTCACTAGAATATCTCTGTTGTTGCTGGTACTCTCTTTTCTTCATATATTTTAAACCATTTGAGTTATCTTTGCTGAGTTACTGTGTGATTTGGGGATAATTAATTATCTTTTGGGAGGGTTTTATTTCAACTCATCATTTGTATTCTAGAAAGGAAAAATAATGAACTCAATAATTGCCTGGGGAAAATTTGTATTTTCTTTACAAAATCGAAAGGAGATGGTTGCAGGAAATTAAAATTTGCCATAAATGCATCCTCATTGCATGTAAGCAATTTGAATGCAATCTGGAAGTTCATTGAAGCTCTAAAGATGAATTGGGTATCTATTTATAAGAATATAATTTAGTACTAATATATACTTGTTTTCCCTTCGAAAACTGCGGATGTGTTCTTTAAGGAGCACTAGTACCTTTTTTTCATGTATTTTTGCTTTTGAGAGAGATTGCATTTGTTTTGTGTTGGTGTAGTTGACATTTCCTTAAGAATAAAGTCTCCCCTACTACTTTTTTTGTTAGCTTAATAATTTCAAAGATGGTTACTGTTGGATCTTTTTTCTCCCCATATATGTCAATTATGCTATTTTATGTCTTACCATAATCTAAGTTACCTCTTGTGTTTGCTGAATGCTTTTGACCAGCATAATCATTTGACTTTTAAGTTGGGAAAGGTTGTTTTTGCCCTCAACTGGAAAATTTAATACTCGATAGACGTCTATTTAGTTCTACGAGTACTCTTGTTTCTTCTCTCTTCAACTCTCAGTTGTGATATTATCTAGGTAAAATAACTGGATTTTTTCTTTGATCTTTAAGTGCTTTACTTTTGATTGGGGAAGTTTTTCCAACAGATCATATTCTTGTAAGATTGTTGGCCTGTTATGCTATTCTAGTTTTCTTTATAGCAATTGTTTGGTTGCTGGTTCAGAAGAAGTAGATCAATGCCTTGTGCATATACTCTATAAAAATAACGTTCTTGGACATTTTGTAGCTTGGGGGAGGGGGGGGGGGGACCAGACATATGGATGGTGATTTTGTTCTTAGGTACTGTGAAATTTATGTAATATTCTCAATGTCCTTAGTGTTTTGGTTGTTAGGTAGATATATGTTTGATGGTTTGAGAAGTTCTTGAGTTTGATGTTTTTCTAATGATGTGTTCAAATACTCGTGCAGCGTGCGGTTTGTGATTCAAATGGCTAAGTTGAAGATATTTTCACGTGTCTTCAATCCCACCACCACAAGTGATGTTGGACTTGTATAATTTTACTTAGTCGTTTAGTTAGATGGAAGCTTTGGTATTTGATTTAGAATATATTTAAATATGATGACAATTTGTCATACTTGTGTAAATGATGACATACTATATGTATATTCATTTGCAATTTAAATTGAAAGTTTTGAAATATATGGTTTAATATTTTGTTCCATTGACAACATTTGTAGTCACTGAAGCAGGTAGCTATTGATCACTATTTATTGTCACTATATTTGTTGGCTTCATCTTTATTGTGACGAATCTTGTCGTCACTAAAACCGTTGACTTTCGTACTGACAAGCAATTCTCGTCACTGAGTTTCGTCACTAAAGCCTTTGACCATTTGTTACCTACTGACGACTTTCATTCGTCACTATCTTTCTCGTCACTAAAAATACACCCTTTAGTGACGACTTTTGTCTTTTAGTGACGCACACACAGTGACGACTTTTGTCGTCACTAACTCTAGTGACGACAAAAAGTCGTCACTAAATGGTAGGCTTTAGTGACGACGGTGCAAAAATGTCGTCACTGGACCCTTTAGCTACGGACCTATTGTCGCGACCACTTGACGATCCGTTTGTCGTCACTAAAGGGTTTAGTGACGATTTTTGGGCTTTTAGTGACGACTTCGCGTCGTCACTAAAGCCCTTTTTTCTTGTAGTGAGGCAAACACACCCCTAACTTGTTATGTAGAGCAGCTGTAAACCAAAGGACAAAATAGAACAACTTGGCAGATATCTATCTTTGTACTAACCTCCAGGCAATCTGGACTCAAAAATCATCACAGATGCCGCCGTTTTGGATTTCCAGAAAATATTCCAGGCATATGGATTGAGATCGAATGAGTCAGTGTATAACATCAACAAAGCTACCAAACATAAATCTTCTATTGAATGTAAATTCTCACCAAACAAATAGGACAAGTCATGTTATACTCTAATTTGACTTAATCTGGAAGCACCGGTGTCGTGTCATTCTTAGGGAGGGATGATAAAGATCGGCTGAAGATGCTGATTCTGCCCTGAACGCTAATAACATTGCTGCTATTGACTATAAGAAAGCTGAAAGCGATGAAATGATCTCAGGTGTTAGTGCCTAGGAATTAAAGAGAAGAAAAATAGTATTTCTCAAGTGAAATTGAGGAGGCCTTAGATGGTTGCCTTTTTTGCTTCTTTATGGAATCAGATAATTGAGAGCAGAGATGGTTTCTTGCCACCATATGGACATTGCCTACTTTGAATAGAACACAGCCAAATAAATACTGAGAATAACTAACTATGTGATGTCCTTTACATATACCTTGAAGATTTCACAAATTTAATCCCTGTATGGGTATTTTTTTTTATTTTTTATTTTTTATTTCACAATAATGGGAATCATTCTCTCCAGTGGGATGTCCCTTACAACATCAAGGCTCTTAGCTTTCAAAACAAGAATAACAAAGGAAAATCAACAACAGATACATTATAAATCACTACAAATAACAAAAGCTTAAATTAAGAACATTCACCTATAAAAAACGACCACTTCCAGTTCTAATCTTGTTGCTCATAGATTCACCAAGTGGTGCAATTTTATAACTATAACTATATATTCTAAACACATATGCAATAGAGATAAAGACACCTAATGTGAGTGCAGCTACTTTGACTCTTTTAGAAAGTTAACATACCTACAGAAATTGTGGGACTTATTCAGATAAATCACCAAGCATACAGTGGAAAAAATCACTAAGCCCTCCCAACTCCTCACTATATTCACTATGCGATAGAGAAGGAAAAAATCACTAAGCATGCAGTGAAAACAATCACTAAGCATACAGTGGAAAAATCACTCATAATCACTATACCATCCTTACCAGCACAAGCCTACAGTGGGTTGATTTGCAAAATACAACAAACTGGAAAATAAGGGGATGCGATTAAATTTTCGCTGAGAAAATGAAAAAAATACCTAATTTTTAGCTATAGTCGTAGCTGATATTGAGACCGTAACTGGTACCATGCTTTACAGAAGCAGTGCCAACTCTGAGAAACAAAAACAACGGAATTCCTGCAAAAAAATAAAAATAAGAATGAAGAAAGAGAGGTCAAGTTTGGTGTGATGCGGAGAAATAGAGAATTATTGGCTTACCGGAAATCAATCCACCAATTCTGTTATGTCAGCTGTGACAGAGAGATGAACGAGTGAACCAAAGGCATTTGAGCGGACGGCAGCAGCGGCAAGTGACAAAACAACAGAATTTGAGCAGCGACACCTCAAGGACTGCTGCTGGTGGCAGTGGCAACTGAGATGGCGGCAGAGAGCAAGGTCGTCAACCCGGAGCTAGCAAACGGCAACGCCGTCTGAGATGGCAGAAGATCTAGAGCAAATTCAGCTGCCCAAGACTTGCGACCGGCAGCTGCGACTGAGATGGCTGCAGATTCGGAGCAGGTTGGATCCAGAGGCTAGCGAACGGCAGAGCAAATTGATTTTTTTGGCTTTGGGGGAAAAGCTTAAAGCGAACGGCAAAGCAGATCTGGAGCAGATTGATACATCACTTTGGGTGTTCCTTTTTTTCTTTTCTTTTTTCTATTGGAAATTGCCTCTTTTTTCATTCAACTTTATTTTTTAATTATTAATTAAATTATATTTTTAATATTTATTTTAGTAAGTTTTTTTTTCCTACCTCAAAGGGGGGTTTATCAAAATTAATTAAAATTTTAAAAATAAACTTGATAATCTATATTTTTGCGTGAAAGTTATAATTTTTTTGAAAATAATATTTAAATTTCACTTACTCAAAATAAAAATATTTTTTAAAAATTTCACAACACCAAATATTATGAAGCATCTTATGTGTTCAATTAAACCACTTTATAAAAAGTATAGACAAATAGTACATGTAAACACTCATGTATACGTATAACTAAGGGAAAAGGTAAATTATTAGTTTATAATGACTAAATTGAAACAAAAGTATAAATTTGTAGTACCAATTAAAAAGCAATTTGCAAGAAACTTTAGTGACCTAATAATCTTTTTATGTCTCTTTAAGTTTAAAAAGTGCATCTCAACTAAATTTCATGAAAATATACCTAAAAAGATGAACTTTTAGTTTATAATGATTAAATTGAAAGAAACTGACATTTTTTAGTACCAAAATACAATTTATAATAAACTTTAGGAACATAATAGTCTTTTTACGTCTCTTTAAGTTAATTCGATTTAGAAACAGTACATGCTTCTTATTTGAGTTTCATGAAGTTAAAAAAATGGTAAACTATTAATTTTTTTAAGGACTAAACTAAAAGAAAATAATACTTTAAGTAATAATTACAATTTACAATAAACTTTAGGGATGTAATAGTCTTTTTTCTTCTCTTGAAGTTAATTCAACATCAAAATAGTGCATCTCAATTGAATTGTATGAGAATATACAAAAAAAAAAAAAAAAAAAAAGAAGGTAAAATATGAGTTTATAAGAACTCATTTTAAAAAAATGATACTTTAAGTACTAAATTATAATTTACAAGAAAATTTATGGATGTAATAGTCTTTGTACGTGTCTTTAAGTTAATTCAACTTAGTTAGAAACCGTGCATCTCACTTGATTTTCATAGAAAAAAAATAAAAAAGATAAACTTTTAGTAGGGGTGGTCACGAATTGGTTTCCTCGAATTGTGGTTTCCTCGAATTGGTTTCCTCGAATTTTAAATTTTTTTGGCCAATTCGAAAACCGAACCTAATTCGTTTTAAAACTGAAGAAACCAAATCGAATTCGTAATTCGAATTCGGTTTGGACCGTGGAAACCAAATTCACAAATTTGTTTCTAGAATTAATAGTTTAACACAGTAAGGCTTTGAAGAAAATGAAAGAGAGATAGGAGAAGGAAATAGGAAGAGTAAAGAAAGAAAGATAATGAAGAGAAGAAAGAAAATAGATTAAGAGAAGAAGCACCGTCCAGTTCTAGATCCACTATTGCCGCCCCTTCCCAGATCCACAACCTCCACCATTCAACAACAACAACCAAAACCACCATAACCTTCTCCCAAAAACTTGATGGCTAATAGAAGAAAATGAAAGAAAGATGGAAGAAGGAAATAGGAAGAGTAAAATGAGAAGTATAAAATTAAAAAAATATAAATCATATATCCCAATTCGATTTTCGAATCGGTTTTCGAGTTGGATACCAAATTCGAAAACCAAATTCATAATTCGAATTCCGTTTCAAACCAAACCTAATTCGAATACTGAATTAAAATTGGGTTATTCGAATTCGGTAAATTCAAATTCGGTTCGATTTTCGAATTGGACTAAACCATGCCCACTCCTAACTTTTAGTGTATAAGGACTAAAATTGAAGGAAACTTATATTTTAAATACTAAATTGCAATTTACAATAACCTATAGAGACGTAATAATCTTATGTCTCTTTAAGTTAACTCAATTTATAAGTAGTGCATCTAACATAATTTAATGTAAATATACCAATATATATATATATATATATATAAACGTTCAATTAATGAGGACTAAAATGAAAGAAAGGATTTTTGAAGTACTAAATTTCAATTTACAATAAACTTTAGGGACAATAGTTTTTTATGTCTCTAAGTTAATTAAATTTAAAAACCATGCTTCTCAGCTAATTTTCTTACAAATATACCCAAAAAGAAAAGATAACTTTTAGTTTATAAAGACTGAATTGAAAGAAATTGATATTTTAATTACTAAATTGGAATTCGCAACTAACTTCAGGGACAAAATAGTCTTTTTATATCTCTTTAAGTTAATTCGACTTAGAAAGTGTGCATTGCTAATAGTTATGGACTAAAACAAAAAAAATATATAAGGGTGTTTGACTAATATCGTTAAAAGTTAACGGCTAAAAGAGATATACAAGGGAGTCTTAGTGACATTGTTAAAAGTTATGAACTGACTGAAAAATATAAGGGTGTATCAGAAGTATTGTTCAAAGTTATGGATTAAAAGAATATAAGGGTGTCTTAAGGTATTTTACTCATTTCGTAGCACAGTTAGTTTTGTTGTTCATATAGAATTATTTCTCAAATATATATATATATATATAGACTAAAAGACAAATGTTAGGGTGCTTTACTGGCATTGCTAAAAGTTATGGACTAAAAGAAAAATCTAAAGGTATTTTAGTAATATTGTTAAAATTTATGGCTAAAAGAGATATACAAGGGTGTCTTAGTAACATTGTTAAAATTTATGGGCTAGAAGGAAAATATATGAGTGTATTAGTCATATTGTTCAAAGTAATAGATGAAAAGAAAAATATAAGACTGTCTTAGTGAAATTATTAAAAGTTATACTGTTGTTCATATAAAACTATCTTGATGACGTTGCTTAATGTTTATGAACTAAAACAAAAATAGTAGGGTGTTTTACTGACAAAGTTAAAAGTTTTTAGACTAAAATAATTTTAGTAGATACAATTAGTTTGGATGTTCATATGGAATTATTTTCCATATATATGTATATATATTACGAGATGTGGATCTAACAGAAAACAACTATTAGGGTGTCTTAGTGACAATGATAAATTTGAAACTGAAAAAAATATAAGAGTGTTCAGTAATATTATAAAAAGTTATGGACTAAATGAGAAATATAAAACGGTCTTGGTAATGGACTAATGGAAAAATATAATGGTGTCTAATTGAAATTAATAAAAGTTAAATGCTATAAACGAATTAATATAAGGGTGTTTTATACACATTATTAAAAGTTATGGACTACAAGAAAAAAAAATAAGAGTGCCTTAGTAACAACTGTTTAAAGTTATGGGTTGAAAGAAAAATATAAGGGTGTGAGTAAGAATTAGTGTAAAATCAATGGGCTAGTAAAAATATATGTGTATCTTAGTATATGTTGTTAAATATTATGAGTTCAAAGAAAAATATATGGGTGCCTTAGTAATATTCTTATAAGTTATAGACTAAAAGAAGAAAAAAATAAAAATAAATAAGGGTGTGTTAATAACATTGTTAAAACTTATGAGTCAAAAGAAAAATATAAGGGTGCCTTAGTGACAATGTTTAAAATGTATGGACTAAAAGAAAAAAGGGACATTGTTAATGAGTATGGGCTAAAACAACAATATAAGGGTGTCTTAGTGACATTGTTAAAAGTTTTGGACTAAAAAAAAATTATTATAGTTATTATAATAGATAAATACTTTTAATTAATTCAAGTGTACTCATAAAAATTTTGGTTGCTCTGGTAAGGCATTATTTTGTTATCAATGAGGTCTCGATTTCAAGACTTAGCTCAGCCATTTTTTGGATTATTAAATCAAACTGACGAGTAGTTAACTACAATTGAAACGCTTACATAACTAATGCTGGATAGAGGTGCATTGGTAAAACAATATGTCTCTCTCCAAGAGAGCATGGTTTTGAACCTCACTTCCACCTATTTTTATGCATATATTTTTCCTCTAACAGCAGACCTTTACTGAGGAGAATTTGTTGTCACTATAAATAAATATTTTAGTGACGACAAATTGTTGTCACAATATTGCTAAATGCATGCTTTTACTGACGAAAATAAGTTTCGTCACTAATTGTCGTCACTAAATGTCTTCAAACTACTGACGAAACTCATTTTCGTCACTAAATGTCACGAAATAGGCGGGAAGAGTTGGCGCTAACCATATAGTGGCGACTTGGTGACGACTTTTATATTTCGTCACTAAAACTCCTCGTTTTGACGAAATTCTATTGACGACTTCGATTTTTGTCACTAATAAGGGTCTTTACTGACGACAAAAAAAGTTTCGTCACTAATGCCCATTTTTCTTATAGTGACTACTGTATTTCTTACTCAAAGAAGAGAAGAAAAAAGTGCCCAATTTACAAAAATTAGTTAAAAAGAGATCAAATATATCTTTAGAATTCATATATCTTCATAGATGAGTCTGCAAACCCCCTAATCTTCAGTTAGAACTCATTTTATTTCCAAGTCACATGGTATAATAAATAACACTGCAAGGTGATCCGGAACAATAACAGAATAAACGTAAGGCTTGAAAAGTTTCAAAACTTAAGTAAATTAATCAAAACGTAAAGGACAAATTAAAAGTAGCATAGGATATAATAAGCTTTGTAAAATCACTAATATAAATTACCTTTCAAAATGAATACCAACAAAAAAAGTATTATTTTGCTCTGATTATGCACCTCCAGCAAATGCATTCCTCATTCATATGCACATTTGAAGCTTTACCTGTAACGACATAATAGCACGAAAACGATTTCCATTTAACAGATTCAGATCCCCTTCTTGCCACTACTAAGAGCACATGGCGTTACAGAGAAAGATCTTGTACGCTGTAAGATGATCTGTCGTGATGTGTGATCAACCCTGCTTATGAGAACAAATAAAAACTAATTAGTGGGCCACTAATCAGAAACAGTACGTTCTTCGGTTTAAATTTTAAGAGAATGATTTATAAGAAAATACAATCGTTCATGAGTTTCTTTTGGAGAAATAAAGGCTGTGAAAGGTGATTTTGACATCAATTTTGATATTGCTTATAAATGCACCACTTCTCTATACGTTACTAATCATACAAGTCACTTTATTCTAAATTCAAAAAAAGGGAAGAAATTACAAAACAAATGGGCTACTAATCATACTTGTCGAAAGAAAACTATTAATTATTAGTAGTGGAAAGACCATTTTTTTTTTTTTTTCCAAGGGAAAAAAACCTTCAGCAGCGCATCTTATGCTCATCCAAATTAATAGCTTCTCCAAACGTACGTCTAGAATTCGACTCCTCATGTATGGGTGTGGGTTTACCAAATTCTAAACCTTCGATTTTCAGATGGCCAAGGCAATCAATTAACAAATGCCCCCACCGTTACAGGTTCCATTCATTCAAAAAGAAATTAATGGTTGAACTGCTGAATACGCTTCGAATATATAAGAAAATTTTCTGGACAGAGAAGCGTAAAAGTTGTAAGCAGCCACATCATATAAATTAAACCTGATTTGCTTATTAGGATCATAAGTAGCATGCCACGTGGCAGCATTTTTAGATAAGCACAATAGAAATGTGTGTTTATATATATATATATACTAGCATTGTCTAGTCGCGCAAGGCGCGACGATGGCCTGATTTATTGTTTTTCTCGATTTTTGTTATTCATCGTTGAATTTAATTGTTTTTGGTATATTTAGTATTACATAAGTATATTAACAAAATGAACTGATCTCCAATACCTTCTTGGCTCACACTGGAGTCAAGTATTTGTCAACTTGATCTTGAAAGTTGTCATAGGATTTTGGAGTGGATCAGATTTGCATTCAGCAGCAGAAGTCACCAGCCCCGAGCCAAGCAGCTGTTACTGCATTGAAACACATGATTTCTGATGTGCAATGTTTGGCTTTCCAGTATGCAAGCAAACAGAATTCTTTTCTGGCCATGTTGAGGGCTGGTAGCAAGGGCAACCTGCAAAAGCTAGTTCAGCACAGGCTGTGTCTGGGTTTGCAACACTCCATTGTTATCAATTAGAATGCCCCAAAGGCTTTCTTGTACTGCATGGAACGATCACAAGATCTCCCTTTGTAAATATAATAATTTTGTAGTATTTTTATGTTTGTAATATGTATTTGTTTGAGAAAATTTTAGATTAAAATGAAAGGTGGAATTAATGTGCACTGAATTGATAGTAGTTGTTCAATGGATAGTAGTGATAAGAGGCATCTGCGTGCTATAATTGTGCAGCGTTTGCCATAAATTTTTTGAAAACAAGAAAATTATATTTTATATTCCGTAGCTCCATTATCATTCCGAATACCCCAAAGGCTTTCTTGTGCTTCATGGTATGATCATCACTAATACAAAATTGTCTTTCTACCTCTAAACCAGTTGAGGTAATTTTGTAAATATTAGCATTGTTTTGACTGAAAGATGCATTTTATAAACCGGTTATACTACAACAGGTGTGGAAAATCCCACTTTTCTTTAAAAAAACTGGTATATTAAACCTGTTTTCGAAACCTGTTTTGTGTTCTACCGTCGAATAAAATTCCTTTCTTTTTTTTTTCTTCTCCAACCCCATTTTTATTCTGTCCACTTTATTCCAGTCTGACCTTTCCATCCTCTCACAATAAAAAATGAGACCCACATATCACATCATAAGACTCACTACTCTATTATGAGAGGGTGGACAAGAAAGATGAAAATAAAGTGAACAGAAGATTTCACGCTTGGGTTTTGAAGAAAGCAAGAATGGTGCTAGGAATGATGCCCCACCTCCATATATCTGTGCTCAATATTGTGGCTAACCTTCCTTTAATTTGGTGAAAGCATCAATTACTTGTTGATTTTCTTAAATTTTATGTAATAGTATTCCGGACAGTATGAGGCATCGTTGGACATTAAAGTGAGCTACAAAGTTCTTTACATTCCGAGGTTGATTTTTTGCACTGAATAATTAGTCATTAATTGGTATATATACAATTTTTTAAATTTCTATGTAAGTATTGGCTATTTTTTTGGGTATTTAAGATGATATATCCATAGTTAAATTTAAAGGTGAACCTCTTTTTAGCTAAACATGCAGGTTTGGTTTGTGTTATCTATATATTCTTTTTTCTCGAAACTAGGTTTAAACAATTAGCGCACTTCTTTCATTGGCTCTAAAATAGGTGTTGCTTCTCCATACTTTTACATCTTTGGCTGTCATACCTATTCAAAAAATCAAAAAGTACTGTCATACCTATTCAAAAAATCAAAAAATACGTTTTGTTTCACATTTTTGTAGTAGTGACATCTGTGGTAATTTTTACAAAATTTCTCCATCTCTCACATATAAAAGGAAGCAAATGTCGTTGCGGATGCAATGGCACGTATGATCAGCGTTTCCTTCCCCTTTCTAGTATTTCACCATCGCTCGCTTCAAGTCACTTTAGATACTTGCAGCAGCTACTCGATCCTATTTTAGGAGATAGCACACTTTCAATATATTGTAATTTTCATATTTAAACTCGCCATGTGCATCATCTGCATTTTGTATACAATGGTAAGGCTTATTACGCACCCCTCCCCTGTCTATTTTCCCGCCTCTTAGACTACGTTCTTTTCCAAACTCAAATGGGAAATTTCTGTTTTAGAAAATTTCTCTTGGTAATTTGTGTAGAAAAGAGAAGAAAATTTGTAATGATTACGTTATTTTTTTTAATTATGCGAGTGAACATTGAGAGAGAATTATAAATTTTGAATTTTGAATTGAGATAAAAATGATATTGTTTCTTTGTATAAAATTTGAGAGGAAAAAAGTGATGATTTTTCTAAAATAGAATAAAAAAATGATGATCCTTTAATTCTAATAAAGGATTTCCATACCCACCAACCACTTAATCGGCTCTTACCTAATAAATAAATAATGGTATAAAAAGTATATAAAAAAAAAAAATTTAAAAAGACATGTAAACATGACTACTTGATTGATGATAAAAATAAATTTAAAAAATGTAAAAAACAAAGCTCTTTCTAATGGATAAAGAAAATAGCAATTTCAAAAGATCAGCGGGACAATATGAATATTAAATAGAACCAACCATTAGAAAATTACAAATATTGCTTTTAATACAACACCATACATGTTTTGTTTACAGAATATTGCTCATAGTACAGACAAAATCGCCTATAATTTATAAGAATTAATACATGTAAAAGTTGCAAATACATACACGCATATAATATGCATATAAATTTTTTTGGGTCAGGATATATATATATATATATATATATATATATCTTCATTTTGAAGAGAGAAAGTAACGATTACACACTGATTGACATGCATGGTGAAGGGCCTGTGCCATCATTTGCTTTGGAGTAGATTAATCATCTTCAGCTCGTCATCTTCCTAGGGATTTGTGGGCTTAATCTTCGTCTTCTCTAAAAATAACGATTCAGCTGTTTTCTTCACCGCTTCTTTCGTCACCGATTTCTTCTTCGCCGGAATCACTGTTGTGGTCCCTTTCCCCTTATAGTCCTCTTCTCTCCGCGCCCTCCATTTCCACAATTATCACCCATTTCTCCGATCGATCGATTTAGATTTGATGAAAAAATATAACACTTTCAAGTTTTGTAAGCTCTCTCTAGCTAGTTAATTTGGATGTCTCAACTTTAAATTACCCTTATTAGTTAAGCTACCTTGTTTATTCTTTCTCTTCCTCTTCTTGGTGTTTTCTTCCTCTTCCTCTTCCTCTCCCTCTCCCAGTTTCTTTCTCCTTCATAGTCAATCTCAAAAATTGGTTGGAACAACAATCACAATATACAGGCTGATGCATCAATCTAAAGGCATAGTTGGCATAGTTTTCAGATAAGGTAACGATTATAGAACAATCGAATATAGTTTTCTTCCTTTCCAATGAATTTTAAACTGTACCAAAAATTAAGGATCGATTTGGGCTGTCAAAAAATTTGAGTTGACAGGCACTATAACTGTAGAATTCGCAGATCATCAGCTACAAACTTGAAGAACAGAAATAAGAGTAGAGAAATTGCAGAAAGAAGAAAAGAGAGGAAGAAAGTTGAGATAGAATTTTCTGATTTCTATTGAAGAGAAAATGGAAGATCCGATTACAATAATCACCTACCAAGCTATTTATACAAGTTCATAAAAAGAGCTCTACAGATTGTACAATGCACCTCATGTGCAGAGAACTAATTCTCTAACTAACTTTCCCTCCAAAACCAGCAACTTAACAGCTAAGGAAGTGACAGCTGTAGTCCATTAACTTAAGCATGGTCTTAAGCATGATCCAACAAAATCTAATGAGATCTGACAGCTCATCAAGGTGGATCCTGCTTTAATTGGATTTGATCTGCTGGAGGAGGCTTACCACAGTTACCAGTGTTGCTCCTCAGCTTCGTGTTCTGTAGCTTCTGTGAGCTCAGCTTGGAGCCCTTTGTATGGTCATCGAATGGTCATTCTTCACACCCCCCTCAAGATGAGCTGGATTAAAAGTAATCAAGCCAAGCTTGGAACTGAGAAATAGAAACTGAGGAGAATGAAGACTCTTGATAAATATGTCTGCCAAATGAAGCTTGGATGGATTGTAAAGAGGATTGATCAATCCGGCTTTGTACTGGTTTCGAACAATATGGCAATCAATCTCTAGATGCTTTGTTCTCTCATGGAAAACAGGAATGGTAGTGATGTACAATGCTGCTAATTATCACAGTAAAAAGGGATTGGAAATGTGATAGGAACTGCAAGACCCTTCAGAAGGTAGCTGATCCATTGCAATTCATAAACTGTAGAAGCCATGCTTCTATACTCAGCTTCAGCAGAAGATTTAGATATCGTAGCCTGTTTCTTAGACTTCCAGGAAATCAAAGAATCCCAAGAAACACACAGAAACCAGTAAGGGACCTTCTTGTTTTCTTGCAAGTAGCCCAATCTGCATCTAAATATGCAGTCAGTTGGGAGATAGGCTTTGCTGGATAGAACAAACCCTTGGCAGGACTACCCTTCAGAAATTGAAGAACATGTAAGGCAGCATCCCAGTGATTCTGTTTTGGAGCATTGACATATTGGCTCAGTTGCTGTGTAGCATGAGCAAGGTCTGGTCTAGTGAAGCTAATCTGCTCTAATCAGTATAGTTATTTTAGAGCTTTATTAGCAGTTCTTCACTGGTTTTTGGATATGTTAAGCACAGGTTTTAAGAAGCAAGGCAGAAAGAGAGAAGAGTTTCTAAAAGAGCAGAAATAAGAGTCAATTTTCCCAAACAGGCGCCTCTGAACAGCAGCCGAGCAAACAATAGCGGAATGCCATAAAGCTGTAGATGAGTTGGGCTAGAGAAGGACCAAGCGGACCAGATAATTGTTGATGGGCTGAACTCTACTTCACTTGGGCTGACTTACTTAATTGACTGGAATCTTAGTGGCCCAAGGAAATTAATTAAATGGAAGCCCAAAGTCCAAATCTAAAGTGAGAGATGATTTGATTAAATTGATTGCATACGAGTGAGCAGCAATTATGAACAACAAGTCTTGGTTAACCTGTGAAGCAAATAGGAGAATTGAGATTTTCTTTTCCTAATCTGATGAGTGAATTGATTTGTGAGATTCTTGGGCTACGTCCCTATTCCTTTTCTGTTTCAGCCGCCTGAGGCAATTAACCTTTTCCTTCTTTAATTAGATGATTTACTTCTTCTACAAGTTAATTAGTTATTTCCTTTTCCTAGTCTTATTAGGAGATTAGGAGGATAATTTTCCTATATAAAGGGATGCTTTGTATGAATCTTATTATGCCTTCACAGGAGAGAGCTTCGGCTCCCTACCTTCTCCCTCTTTAATCAATGTTAATTTCTTTTCTTTAATTTACTTTTATTGTTTTATTTTCTTTTCTAGTTGAAGGGCGATCAAAGTTGTTCTTACAATCTTGAGATATAAAGTATTTTTAATGTAAGAAAGAATGCGTGAATTCCTAATTATTTTCGGTGTATAATTCTTAATTCTGATTTTCTCTAAGAGTAGCTAACTTAGGTTTAATCGGGTACTGCTAATTAGTTCCCCCAATACATAAATGTTGGAAGGGGCTAATTCGTGGCAAAGCTATCGTATCGATAGTGAAGATAATGGGTGATAATTTTGTCGCTAGCCAGATAAGAATTGTTAGTATCAGGTTTTCCTAATTTTTAATGCTTCTATTGTTAATTAATAATGTTTGCAGGGACTCGCGGCCTGTTAGTTAACGTAGTTAGAGAAATAATCCTTTTGCAGGGACTCGCAGGGGGTTATCAAGAAACTAAGGGAAAATTCGGTCCTGTAGTGTTCGGATTAGTCAAAACGTTATAGACTATTGACAAGTCTATTGACAAGGCTAATTTGGATGTTCGGATTAGTCAAACCATTATAGACTATTGACATGTCTATTGACGCGGCTAATTTGGATTGCAGTGACCTATAACTGGTCGATTCATGTTTGCATGATTATATTTGAGTCAATGATCAATTGCATGAATTAACTGAGATTATGTCTTCAACTATGTGTTTTTATGTGTTTTGTTTTATGAGAGTAATAAAGTTACCAGTCCCTATGGAGACGATCCTGCTTATTACTATGCTAATTTTTAGTAGGTTTTTAAAAATATTTTTGGTAGCTGAAACGACACCTATCAGAAGCCAAGGTAGAGAAGCCTACCAATGAGCCTGCGGTACTGCTCAGGATCACCAAACAGAGGAGATGAATCATCCTCTAACAGAAGACCCGGGATCATAGGAACTATAACTGGTTTGGCATCAGTAGGACCTGAATCTTGTAGAATATCATTAGTATACTTGCTTCGATTCAGAGAAATACCAGAAGTATACCTTGCAATTTCTACTCCAAGAAAGTATTTTGCAGGTCCGAGGTCTTTTATGGTGAATTTATCATGCAGGAACTTCTTAACTTCAACAATTGCATCTTCTGAAGATCCTGTAATTAAAAAATCATCCACATAGACTAACAAAAATAATTGTAGTCCAGATTTATTGATGATAAAGATGTAGTGATCATGTTCACACTGCAAAAATCCATAGGCTATCAGGCTTTCAGTAAGCTCTTGACTGCTTAGATGCTTGTTTAAGACCATACAAGGACTTCTTCAGCTTACAAACTTGTCCTTCATAGGCTTTGCTGTATCCAGAAGGAGGTAACATATAAACCTCCTCATCCAAATGGCCATGCGAAAAGGCATTATTCACATCCATTTGCTGTGAAAGCCAATTATATGAAGCAGCCAAAGCAATGAGAATCCTGACTGTAACCACCTTAACAACTGGAGAGAAAACCTCATCATAGTCCTCACCCTCAACCTGAGTATAGCCCTTGGCTACCAACCTAGCCTTAAACTTGTCCACAGTACCATCCGGCAATCTTTTGATCTTAAAGACCCGTCTAGAGCCAATAGCCCTTTTTCTTGTAGGAAGAGAAGTAATATCCCAAGTATTATTGGCCTCCAGAGCATGAAGCTCCTGCTGCATTGCATTTTCCCACTCAACCTGTCCTTTAGCCTGCTTATATGAACAAGGCTCATGGATATGTGATATGTTAGCTAAAAAATGCATGTGAGCAGGTGAAAAAATAAGATTCGCAGATTCAGAAACTGGAGCAGTGAGAGGGGCTTGAGGTTTGTGAGACTGAGGAATCACAAAGTCCTGCAACCAAAGAGGTGGTTTTCTGATTCTGGTACTCTGTCTAAGAGGATCATGATGGATAAGGGGAGAAGTAGTAGATGAGTGAATAGGTTCTGTGATAGGATCAGAATTTGGAGGACTAAGGGAATGGTTAGAAAGCTCATAGGAGGAAGAAGTTGTGTGTGTAGAAGGCATGCCATCATGTTTGGTCAAGGTAGAAGAGTCTGAAACCCTTGGAGCAAAATCATATATAGGAGTGAAAGTGTGTTCTGACAGCATAAGGAGAGGTTCAGTAGTGGATTTATCGTAAGGGAATGTGAATTCATGGAAGGAGACATCTCTAGACACAAGAACCTTATGATGTTCCAAACTGTAGAGTTTGTAGCCCTTCTGACCAGGTGGATATCCTATGAAAATACACTTAATGGTTTTAGCACTAAACTTGTCTTTATGAGGAGTATTACGAGTGGCAAAGCACAAACAGCCAAAAGTTCTAAGATGTTCAAGTGAAGGAACAGTTTTATAAAGGATTTCAAAAGGTGATTTCCATTGTAAAATGGCAGTAGGCAGCCTGTTTAAAATGTAGGTAGCAGTGAGAATGGAATCAGCCCAAATTGTTTTTGGTAATGAGGACTGAAACATTAGAAACCTTGCTATTTGGAGAAGGTGTTGATGTTTTCTTTCAACAACTCCATTTTGCTGAGGAGTGTAAGGACAAGATTTTTGATGAATGATGCCAAGCTTTGAAAACAATGCTTGACAAGAAGAGTTAGTGAATTCAGTCCCATTATTACTTCTAATGACTTTGACAGAATCATGAAATTGAGTTTGAATCATATTCAGAAAATGAGAAATAACAATACATGTCATACTCTTATCCTTAAGGAAAAAAGTCCATGTATTTCTATTGTAATCATCAACAATTGTAAGGAAATAAGAACATCCATTTAGTGAAGGTTGAGAGTATGGACCCCAAATATCCATGTGCAGCAAATCAAAGCACTTAGAAGTATAAGTGTTGCTTAAAGGAAATTGAATCCTATGCTGTTTGGCAAGAGGACAAATAGTACATGGATGAAGCTTGTTATCAACAGAAGAATATGGAGATTGAGCTTTCCTAGTACATGAAAAGAAGAATGACCCAATCTATAATGCCATAACTGAGCTTTGTGAGATGCTAAAGGATTATTTGGCTACAGCAAATGCAGATTTGCTACTAGTGATGGTTCATAGGACTTTATAACCTCAGGTTTGAAGGAGTTTTGATCAAGGATATAAAGTCCTTTGATTATCCTTCCCACTCCAACAACTCTTTTAGTATGTTGGTCCTGTAGTAGGCAATACTCAGTGTGGAAAATAAAAGAAATTTTAGCCAAGAAAGCACACTTTCTCACAGACAATAAATTGAACTTAAAGGAGGGAATATGCAAACAGTCACCAAGAAGTAACTGATTGTAGAGGTTTTCCCAACCAAAATGAGTCACTGATTTAATGGTACCATCTGGAAGGCATACAGGAGTAAAATTGGCTACCAATTTAATGTTTGTGAGAAAGGAGAGATTTATGCATACATGATTTGCAGCACCCGTATCAGTAATCCATGAGTCCTTATCAATATAATCAGAAAAGGAAAGTGCAAAATTAATACCTGCAAACTCTTCAACATGTGTAAAATTAATAAGGTCCTTTAAAGGTCCATTAGAGCTGCCGCTAGCTCCAGAAGCATTCTGTCCCCGCAGCATTTTACTCAACTCTCTCGTATGGCCATTCTAAACCCTTCCTTTTTCCCCAAACCTTTGCCTCAAATCATTCCACAGATCTTTAGCAATTTGTGAGAACATGAAACCATCAACCAAACCTGGATGATCTGATCCAGGCAGAGTCATAGCTTCCATAAGGTAAGCTTCATGCAAATTCCAGATTTTTCCCCCATTTCTAGAAATTGAGTTGTTTCCTGAATTCTTTGAATTACTTGCCATGGAAAATTCTGATATTAATGAAGTAGATGTGGAAATGATCTATTCAACCTGCTCTGATACCATGTAGAATTCGCAGATCATCATCTACAAACTTGAATAACAGAACTAAGAGCAGAGAAATTGCAGAAAGAAGAAAAGAGAGGAAGAAAGTTGAGAGAGAATTTTCTGATTTCTATTGAAGAGAAAATGGAATATCTAATTACAATAATCACCTACCAAGCTATTTATACAAGTTCATAAAAAGAGATCTACAGATTGTACAATGCACCACATGTGCAGAGAACTAATTTTCTAACTAACTTTCTCTCCAAAACCAGCAACTTAACAGCTAAGGAAGTGACAGCTGTAGTCCATTAACTTAAAAATGCTTTTAAGCATGATCCAATAATATCTAATGAGATATGACAGCTCATCAAGGTGGATCCCGTTTCAATTGGATTTGATCTACTAGAGGAGGCTTACCACAGTTACCAGTGTTGCTCATCAACTTCGTGTTCTATAGCTTCTGTGAGCTCAGCTTGGAGCCCTCTGTATGGTCATTCGGATGGTCATTCTTCAATAACTTTACTTGAAACTTGACTTTGATGCCGGGAAATTTTCTGGACTGGAGCCGTCCAAATCACCATCAACCTTCTCTAACATAAAAAATTATTCAACGTTTGAGCTCTCAGTTTACTGAAAATCCATTTGTTTCAAATCTTGAATCAATGAGTACAGCATATCTGGTGCTTATTTGAATAATTTACTCTTTTTTTTTTTTTTCGTTTTTTATGGAAGGATGGGATTTCTTTGTTCTGTTATCTTTTGGATAACTATCTGATTTGTAATAGGATTTTCCTTTTTAAATAGAGTACTGTGATCGTGATGATGGTTCGATTGCAGAGAAAAGATTATGGCTTTCAGAGAGAACCTGTTAAAATTGAGTACATTCCAGAGAAAAAATTATGGCTTTGTGATGGTAACGAATGAGGATGGTTTGATTGCATTGCTGAGCAAAAATTATGGCTTTGAAAGAGAGAGGATAAAAAAAAATATATTTAAGTTGAAGAAGAGAAGACATCGATAATCCATTGAGAAAAACAGAAAAAAGATTAGTTGCACTAATCAAGGGTAATTTGGTAAGGATTAATTTATTGCTCTGTATTCTAATAGTACTAGCCATTTTAACAATAGGAGGCAACAAACTAAAGCTAAAATTAAGTCAAAAGGAAACAAAAAACCAATTTGCGACTGACCCTACTAATTCTAAAAGAAAAAGAATTATAAATAAAGTCCCTATTTGATCAAGTAAAACTTAATTGCTTAATTTGATGAAGTGATTAAGGAATTGCACACAAAACAATTGTCATCTTCCTAATTTGATTAAGGAAATGAATAATTAATTGCCTAATTTACCAATCCAATTTCATCTCCCAATACCCTTCCAATTCTGCCACTCCTTAATCGCCCATGCAGGTTAATTTGGACCACAGGGAAAAGACGTTGTAGAAAAGGAGTGATGAGGGCATCCCCAGCCTATCAATAAGTCCAAGCATAGAGGATCCGCAGAATGATGCAGTGGACTCGAGAAAATGAAGCAGAGCCTGTTCGTGTGCTACACCGAGGCCCATCAATTCTACAGGACCCGAGCCCGTACCAGAGAGACCCATTTGTAAATATTGTTAGGCTGATGACACGCAGAAGAAAAAGGAAACTCAAGGCCGACCTTGAGAACCTAGTCCAAGAATATTCTCGACAAGCCCAAATAGCATCCGAAACACAAACCTTTGGAGATAAAGCTCAGATTAGTCAAAAGGGTAAAATCGTCATTTTACTCCAAATTTCGAGGAAATGATTCGATGTGCCAAATCATGTACACATAAAGGATTGTTGAAAATGGGTCAAACCAATGCATGAGATGCAAATGCAAAGTCCAGTTGCGAGCAGCCCACGTATAAAGTCAATGGACTTTAACCCAGAATCCATTTGAGCAGTCCACGTATGAAGCATTCGAGATTAGATTAGATTAGAAGTTAACTTGGCCGGCTTTTCAATCCAATTAGCAAGTCAAATCCAATTGCAACTTCAAGGAATCACAAATTGGAATTCAAATCCAATTGCCTAAATTTTATCCGCCATTTAGTTTCCTTTCTCTACTAGGATTAATAGATTCTTGTTTTGTGCTTATAATGTCGGCTAGATTCATAGATTAGTTTAGCTGAACTTTATCTTCAACTAAACCTAGTTCATATAGGTTTCAGTTTGTAATGAATCAATCTCTTTATTGAGTTCCAATTTTAATTGTTTTCTACTTCTTTATACTCAGAATTCGACCACCTACAACTATAAATATGGGTCTTATTCTCCATTATTGAACACACAATTTTGATTCAAGTAATAGAATAGTATAGCTTATACTTTTTGAATCATTCTCTTATTTTGAGCTTTCGTAGTTTGCATGTTTTGTGAATTACTATAGATTTAGAAACTATAGCTTTTTACATAATTGCTTTGCCTAGATTGCATGCTTTTGTGTTGACTCTTTTGTTCTTAAACTTGGTTCGATTTGTGTGTTTAAAATTAGCTTAGGTTAATTTTAGTATACTGTCGAATCTGTGGTAGGGATTCTAGAGGTTAAGAGTTGCGTCTCGCAATTTTTAGACTTTCCTTGGCAAGTATTCCGCATCGTGAACTCCGGTCCACATCAACGAGAGAAGATATCTAGGAGGACAAGAGGAATTCAGAGGGAAAAATTTACATTCCAAAAGCTAATAAAAGAGAGTTGTATTTTTATATATTTTTTTAATCCGTTCAATTAATTCAATAACTTAACAATTAATTAATATACACGATTTTAAATATAACCATTTTTAATAATTCTTTTTCCCCATAAAGTAGCATATCTTACATTTCGATCTCACAATCTAAGGTTAGGGTTTAATAAGTTGAGTGGATCAATTCCTAATTCTATTGGGAACTTAAGCAATCTAGTATTCTTCGGCATTCCAGGAAATAGGTTTTAAGGATCAATTCCCTCATCTCTTATGAACTTGACCAAGCTCAACCGGCTATATTTGTTTGAGAAGATAATCTCTGGTCATATCCCGAAAGAAATTGGGTATATAACATCTCTTGTGCTGTTAGACTTGTCAAAAAACAGTCTTACAGATGAGATTCCCTCCTCCATTTGGAACATAACAGAGCTAATACAATTAGAACTTTACCGAGAGAAATATCAAAGTGAAATGGATGCTTTCTGGTTTGTTGAAAAAAATAGGGTACTTGCATTTGGATTCTACTTTTGATCCATTTAGTTTATATTTATTAGAAAAAAAATACCCCTTAGGATCTTTAAACCACTTGTTGAAAGAAATATTCCAAAACAACACTGCAGCGGAATTGAAAAACAGAAAAGAAAAGCACAACACAATTTAACGTGGTTCGATCTCAACAGATCTACATCCACAAAGTACTCACTACTTCTTCATATACAGAGAATTACATAATACAAGAGTTAACCTCTTTGCCCTCAATTCTATTCTACCCTTCCCTTTACAGTTCTCTCTAGCACTTTCTCTGTCTAGAATAAAATTTAACGTGGTTCGATCTCAACAGATCTACATCCACAAAGTACTCACTACTTCTTCATATACAGAGAATTACATAATACAAGAGTTAACCTCTTTGCCCCCAATTCTATTCTACCCTTCCATCTATAGTTCTCTCTAGCACTTTCTCTATCGAGAATAAGATCTATCCATTGATATTTGCTCTCGTACTGCATCTAGTCTATTACAAACAACGTCTATTTATAATAAAACTAGGAAAACATTACTGGGCTTAGTTTCCTATTCTATTCAGGATTAGAAAGTTTGGCTCAATACGAATTGTATTAGGAATTTGAAGAGATATCCCAACAAATCCTCCCTATACCCAAAGTCCTATGTACAATAACATCATCTAAAAATGATACTTGTTTTTTCTTCTTAGGCTTCAACTCCTTCTTTTGAATGCCAAACTCAGCATAAGACCCATTATTTGAATCACCAACATAAAAGATGTGATGATTACTCCTAGCTCCATACAGAATCAACTCATCTCCTTTGAATAGTTTGCAGAAATCTCCATCACTTGTGAATTTGTACTCATGAGAACATAATCTTCCCAACGAAATTATGTTATCCGCACATGTAGGCACATAGTTCACCCCAGTCAATTTTCTCATTGCACCATTGTGAGTCTTGAGAAGTGTGGTACCAACACCCTCAATCTTCATCTTCTGACCATTCCCCACAGTGATGTGACCAAAATCTCCATCAGTCTGCAAAGTATCAAAATGAGATCTCTCTCTACATATGTGTGCAGATGCTGCACAATCCATTACCCAACCTGAACTGCTTGGCTCAGTATCCTTCATCATAACCAACTCATCATCACACAAAACATTTGCGTTAGCAGAGTCATCAATCTTCTCTTTGCCCTTCCTCTTCATCTCCTTCAAACTCTTCAAGTCCTCTTCAATAATAGGGCAAGTGTATTGGATGTGACCCTTCTCCCCACAGTAAGAACACTCCACATTACTAGAGTCTCTCGGCCAAGATCTTCCATGAATGTCACTCCTCCCTCGATTCGAACTTTCTGCAACAGCTAGTGCTTTCTCTCCCCCTGGCATAATCTGTTTCCTCATTATCTTCTCATTCTCTCTCAGCTGCGTAACCACATCATCAGGTGTCAAACTTGTTCTCCCAACAAGCATTGTCTGCACAACCAGTTTATAAGATAATGGCAAAGAAGACGGCAACAACAAAGCCTGCTCTTCATCTTCGACTTCCTCTCCCATATTTTGAAGTCGGCATACTAGCTGATTAAACACATTCACATGATCACGAAAATATCCTTCTTCACTCATCTTCAAAGTGTAGAGGTCCATCTTCATGCACAACCTGTTCGTTAGTGATTTTTGATGCATAAATACTCACCAACTTGACAAGTAAACATGTGGCTATGACGCCAATATATTTTGCATTTTCTTTTGGAACTGGCCGGCCAATTGTGTTACATAGTAGCATGAAAGGAGTCAATATGTACAGTTCTTTTGGGATTTAGATTGTTAAATTCGGCCTAGAGCCCCACCAAAAAAGGGATTTATGTTGTAGCATGTATATTCCAGTTCATAACCCTTAACAATACATTAATTAGAATGATAGTAAAGCAGGGGAGGCATTCTTATCTTAGAATTAATTATCTGAAAAAAGAAAAAAAGGAAAAAAAAGAAGAACGAAGGCTGCATAATTATGGCACGCAGATGCCTCTAATCACTACTATTCATTGAACGATTACTATAAATTTAGTCCACATTCCACCTTTCATTTTAATCTAAAATTTTCTCAAACAAACAGATTAAAAACGTAAAAATACTACAAAATGTTTCTTTGTCTTGTCTTGATCCCCCCCCCCCCCCCCCCCCCCCCCCCCTTCTTCACCCTCCCCCACTGCCGTTTTGTTTGATCATCATTCGGTGTCGGAGCTTCACTAGAAGTCCAAGAGAAGGAGCAGGAATTCATGGTCGCACCCCTGGCTGTGTAGAAGACTACGGCTGCTCCTCCTCCCTTAACTGAGGTGGCGGCGGAGGCGGAATCACATAGTAAATGGCGGCGAAAAGGGTAATCCTGCACTGATAACATGTGGAGAAAACCAAAAGAAGTGCAAACCTGTCGTGGTGATACTGGGGTGTGTGAAATGATGATGAGGATGATGATGTAGGTGGGATGTCAAAGAGGTTTGGTAGGGAAGGTGAGGTGGTCGGAATCTGATCGGGAAAAATTGAATTAGCAGCCATAAAGAATTAATTTTTATGATTCTTATTAGTTCTTTCAACTTTCCCACCCTTAATTTTGTTATTCTCTTATGTACATGCAGCTAGGAAGTTCTCATCTGCATCCGCCAAACATAAGTTTGTATTTTTTCCCCACCCAACCCCACCCATATATCTTTTCTCTATGGCTGACCCGCAGGGTCAGATTGCATCAAAAACAAAACTGGCCCACAAGTCACACAAATCATATGCATGTGTGTGCACATACATATGATTTGTGTGTGCATGTTGTGTACGATGTGTGTGCGCGGGGTGTGTGCAATGTGTGATGTATATAATATATATATAAACACACAGCGAAGGTTATTATTCACGGATAAGGGCACTGCAATTGTATAGATTATTATTCACTAAAAGAATGGTTTTGTTAATGGACAATTTATATGTATATAAGTTTTTTTATAGATACATATACATATGATAAATATATATATATTATGACACATATATAATTAATTCATTTTATTTTTGTAAGTCAAAATTAATATGCATTTTAATTTCTTGATTTATTTACTCGTATATTCATGGATTATAGTAAATTTTTTCATGTAAAATTATCTAAAATATATTAAAAAAATTTAAATAAAAGATAAGATAACTTATGGGTTAAACACGTTGATCCGTTGGGTTAAAATGGGTAATAACCTTGTGAATTGCAGAGTAATCTAACTCATTCATATATATAGAAGATTTATTTAACATACATTAAAGATTATGTATTATGGTGAGTTAGCTGAATCATGCATTTTGGTGCAGATGAATATTTAAAGATTATATTAAAATACAAAACGTATATTATATATGCTACTTTTCCTGATTCAAATGATGATTGGTAATCATTTTTTCTGTTATTTGTTCCTCCTTGTGTCACTAAATGATGTTAACGTTGCAATCAAAAGAAAAATAGTCAAAAGTGTTAAAAAGTTTACGTTGACGACCATGATGGCTTTGGACTTTGGAGTCGAAGAAGAAAGGAAAAAAAAAATTAAAAGAAAAATTATAGACCAAACGAGAGCTATTTATTCTTTCAAATTAAATGTGACTGTTTCTTATACAAGGGGAGATTTAAATTTAAATTTAGTCCAATTTCAAATCGAAAATGTTGATATCACTTGGGACCATGGAGAAAGTGAACTAAGGCTAAACTTGAAACTTTGGTCCCCTATATATATATATATATAGGACATGCGTGATCAACTAATTTTTAGCTCTGCTATTGGTTTTAACTAATTTTTAGCTCTGATATTGGTTTTAAATTTAAATGCCTCGAAGCGGCACAACTGCATTCTTTCTCTCTTTGTTAGTCTTTTGGAGTGAATTGCATTTATATACTTTTACTTTTTATTTATGTCCGCTTTGGTACATTTATTTATTTATTTTTAGTCAGGAATGTACCTAAACTAATTTAAATAGGCCAAAAATTTACTTTTGCCGTTAACCTCTGTTAGACTTGACTGAAGTGCAATCATGTGCCTCTCACATGATTTTTTTCAGGGGTATTTTTGTCCATTCATTGTTCTTCTTCTCCCTTCTTCTTTTTTTTCATCTTCTTCCCCAAATTCACCGCCGCGCAGTCCCCTGCATTTGAACACTTCGTTGTTGGTTGAATGTTGGTGTGGCTTTTTGTTGAATGTTCTCATAATGATTAATGGTTCTCTTGGCTGTGGCGGAATAAAGGTGGAGGAATTTGGCAAAGAAGGTGAAAAAAAGAGGGAGGGAAAAGATGGAGCATGTTTTCAACGGCTTGAATCTTTACCTCTTACACCCATAGACTTTAGTCTTTGAAGGTCGGAGAGTTTCTGATGTGAGTAATTCGAAGAAGAGCTCACAGTGCGAAAAGTTGCCAAGAAAAGTGAATTGTTGAAGGGCATAATCTTACTTACTCAGATTTCGAGAATTACAAACAAGGCATATAGTGAGATAACCAACTTTATCTATAACATAGTAAGAACAAACAAATAGAAACTAGCAAAAATTCGGTGAATCAAGAAACCTAATTACCCTATAGTCTCGCTTGTGTTATCTATAACATTAGCATGCAAATTATACAAGTGCAAAATAAGAACTCTTAAGCTAAGGATTAACCTCACAAGATATAACAATCTGAATTCTATAATATGCTTTATGAATAATATGGCCAACTCTTCTCTAAATAGAAGAAGTTGTGTGCCTTTTACAAGTCCTAAAACAAGAAGGAATAGAAAATAAAAGTGGAATTCAACTAGAGTTAGTATTCCTTACAAAAGCAATTTCCAAAAGAAGCATGGAAATTGGTTGGATGAATTTCGGTTGCTACAAGGGTAGTTGAGCATGAAATTTACCCTTTAAAAATAAAGAAAGAAACTACAAAAAGGATTTCAAGAAGTGAAACCTTTTTAGAAATAGTGGAATCCAATCATAACTGGTAATTCCTTACAATTCCAAATACAAAAGAAGCATGGATTGGAGAGAGAATTTTGTCACCTCTATGGAAGTAAGGTGAACGAAATTCCCCATGAAAAAAAAATAAAAAGAACTTCTAAAACTATTACAAAAAGTATTCCAATAAGTGAAACCTTTATGGAAACAACTAAATATGGAGTTTGTTGGATTCGTAATAAACTTGTAACAACCTCAACTAATCCTTAACAAAACTAGGAAAAAAATTAAGAAGCATGCACAAATTCTAATCCTATACAACAACCTCAAAACTTAGCCCTAACAGGAATAAGGATTCGGTTATGGGCTTTATGTGGGCTGGCCGAAATTATGGAGCAAGAGTTTTTTATTATTTTATTTTTATTGATTCAAGGATGCTGATGGATTCGGTCCAATGAATGGCGTAGCATGATTTTGTAGATTTGTAGTAGGAAAACTTTACCAAATAGTTTGGACTGTTTCAGATGCAATGAGAAGCTTTCTGAACCCGTTTAAAATGCCGAAAATCAAGATTTTTCATATTTTTTAAGATTTGTAAATAGTAACCAAATTAATAAACCAAGAAGGTTAAGGCTTCAAGATTTATCAAGAAATATTTCAAGAAGTTCAAGAAAGCTTTCAAGAATTTCTCTGATTGCCTCGAACTTGTCATGAGGAATTTGTAAGTTGCACGGCTCTAGTGATGATGAAGAAGTGAACCACTTTGTCCTTCTTAATACGTTTGTCCAAGGTTTGCCTTCGGGTTGAATCAGCAGATGCCGACTTAGATGGTTTGAGCCAAGGATGACCTCATCGGTTTCCTTTCAGCCCAATTAGCTTAAAAAAAAGCACGGATATTTTGGGGTCAATCAATGAGCGATGACATTTTGGAAGGAAGCAAAAGTACGGATCCGGATCCCGATCCGGTGGTGAGACGAACCTAAGAACAATTGATGGGAACAATGGAGCAGAAAAGCCGGAAAAGGAAGCGGTGGTGTTGCACTTGCAGTCTTGCTGCGGCCAAAACCAGAGACAACAATTCTCCTTGCCAGAGCAGATGCCCTATTCAATCTCGCCCACCTCAGAAATATCGAGCAGCTTCATCAGTTCAGTGCCGTTGCCGCCTCTCAGAAGGCCACCCGCAGGGGCGACGCCGGCCTTACACGGCGGCGCATGGAGTACCTTTCGAATATATTGCAGACTGTGACGCCCTACTGCTTTTGGGGATGTTTCTTGAGGTGGTATTTTTGAGCGAATTTTGTTACTTATATACATATAAATAGGGAAATATTATAGTCCCTTTACGGTACTATTCCTTTAGTGGATAAGAGCCCATGCAATTTTTGCATAGGCTATTATCCACTAAATGAATGGTCCCGTGAGGATAAATATATATATAAACACACATATATACAAAGACACAACAAACATATCTATCTATATATATATATATATATACATCACGCAATGCATATTGCACACAACACACACACGGAGCGTGCACTGTAGGACCCAAAATAAATCAAATCCACGAATCAAACAAACTCGAATGGAACTGAAAAAATAAGCTGCGATTGAAAACTAAACTGAAGTAGAACAAGCAATCAATTTAATTAAGAATGCAAAGCTAAGCCGCACGGATCAAAGTATAAACAAATTAAGCCAAATTGAATTTGACTCTGCACTAAAGCCAAACACCCACATGCAATTCAATTGCGCAGGAACCAAGGAAGCTAGCAATTGCTAATAGACCAAATTAATCAATGGAAAGAACTTTTGTACTGTACCGAGATCAAGTTACCAAATATGATCTCACGGAAATTGATGAAGATAAAAAGCAATAACAAAGCATTAATAATAGACTTCAGCTAACCGAATGAACACGGGACTGCGGAAGTCACACGACCCAAAACCAGCCGCAAGGCTTTTTTTAATTTCTTTGTAATTTTCTTTGTGATTGCAATGGCAACGTATTTATATGCTAAACTATCCCTGAATCCTACACTGATTCAGATTGCAACTATTTCCTAAAACAATTAGGTTTCTTAAAACAAATACGAAACCAAACAAGAAACAAACGAATAGGAAATAGAAATTAATAGAAAACTTAGTTTAATTATTGTACATAGCCTCCCTTAAACTAAGTTCGCGCCATTAGCCATACTGAGCATCTTCTTCAACTTTGTAAAGATCTCAAACTTCAATGCCTTGGTGAAAATGTCTGCCACTTGATCTTCAGTTTTGCAGTAATCAATAACGATCTCCTTCTCATTAACCAAATCATGAATGAAGTGATACTTGATATCAATATGGTTACTGCGACCATGAAAGACTGGATGCTTCATCAGCTCAATTGCCGATTTGCTATCACAAAACACCGTAGTCGGACCATCCTCTTTATGCTGCAGGAAACCCACCATCCTTCTCAACCAAATCATTTGAGTAGCACAATTAAAAGCTGCAATATACTCAGCCTCAGCAGTAGACAATGCTGTCATTGGTTGTTTATTTGAACTCCAAGAAAACACACGAGAACCAATAAAGAAAGCATATCCAGAAGTGCTTTTCCATTCAACTGTATCACCTGCCCAATCACTGTCAGTATACCCAACAAGCATTATTAGCTCACCTCTTAGATACATAATACCATCTCCTTGAGTACCCTTAATGTACCTCGAGATTCTCTTTGCAGCATGCAAATGAGACTGACATGAATTTTCCATAAATCTGCTTATCAATCCAACATTGAAATTTATATCCGGCCTTGTAGAAGTCAAGTATGTCAAACCACCAACTATACTCTTAAAGTAAGTTGGATCCACAGAATTCCCGGTACCTTCCTTTGTCAACCTCAATCTCTCTTTAGCTGGAGTCATGATCGGATTAGCACCATCCATCTTGAACTTCTTCAAAATATCACCAACATATTTCCTTTGAGAAATAAAGATTCCACGATCAGTCTGAGAAACTTCAATCCCAAGAAAATATGACATAAGCCCCAAGTCAGTCATTTCAAACTGTCTGATCATTGCCTCCCCAGAGTCTAACATCATCTTTTCATTATTTCCAGTGAATATCAGATCATCCACATACAAGCAAACAATGACAATAACTAGATGTAGGACCCAAAATAAATCAAAAAGAAACCCACAGAACAAACAAACGCAGAAGCCACAAACTTCTAACCAAGCCAAAATGCAACAATGTCAACCAATCAATTAAATTGATCCCAGGATTAATTCACCATGCGGAAACCGAGGGAGTTTAAATCAATTGAATCTGAACTGATTTATAAACTTGCTGCTGCACCGAAATTAAACAACAAACATGCAATTCAATTAATTGCACAAGACCCGAAGAAACCAATAAGTTAACCAAATAAAACTGGGCAATAGGCTGCGAAAAATTCGCACCACCCGAAATCAGCCGCAAGGCCTTTTTAAATTCTTTGTAATTTTCTTTATGATTACAATGGCAACTCAAGACATATATTTATAGGCTAAACTATCCCTAAATCCTACACTGATTCAGATTGCAAGTATTTCCTAAAACAATTAAGTTTCTTAAAACAAATACGAAACCAAACAGGAAACAAATGAATAGTAAACATTAACCGAATAGGAAATAGAAACTAATAGGAAATTTAGTTTAATTATTCTACATGCACGCACACACATCACACACAACACGCACACACAAATCATATGGGTCAGTTTTGCTTTAGATGCAATCTGACCCGTTGGGTCATCTATAGAGAAAAAATATATGGGTTAGGCGGGTTGAGAAAAATATGCAACCTTCCCTTTGCTATCTAACCTCTTTGACATCCCACCTACATCATCATCCTCGTCATCATTTCACACGCCCCAGTAACACCACGACAGGTTTGCACCGCTGCCGGAGGCGAAGCCGCTTCTTTCGGCTTTCTCGACATGTTATTAGTGTAGGATTATCCTTTCGCCGCCATTTACGATATGCTTCTGCCTCCGCCGCCACTTCAGTCAAGGGAGGAGGAGCAGCTGCCGTCTTCTACACAGCCGGTGGTAGAGTCATCCTATTAGGCGGTGTACACACGGGCCACCCCGAATTCCTCCTCCTTCTCTTTGACTTCCAGTGAAGCTCCGACACTGAATGATGATCATAACAAAAAAAGGGCAGTGGCGGAGGGTGAAGAAGGGGAGGATCTAGACAAGACCAATAAACTGTATGTTTTTTTATATTCCTTTTCTGTTTCTAAAAATAATTCTTGTAGACATGGAATTTATTTTTCAATGGGGTATCAATGTTGTCTAGAGTATCTCTATCTTGTAAAATCTCATGTTCTTAATGAATTTCGTTTTCTTGATATGGCTATCTTCGAATCCATTGTAAAAATGTCGATGGATTAATTGTTACTAGTTTGGCTTCATGTTACCTGTGTACAAATTATGCACCAAAAAAATTTTAAAAAATGAACTGAGCAAATAATTTGCGAAGGGATCAGAAGTTGTGATCATTCCGTGCAGCACAAGAAAAGTTTGTAGTATTTTTATGTTTGTAATATGTATTTGTTTGAGAAAATTTTAGATTAAAATGAAAGGTGGAATTTATGTGCACTAAATTGATAGTAATTGTTCAATGAACAATAGTGATCAGAGGCATCTGCGTGCCATAATTGTGCAGCTTTGTTCTTTTTTCCCAAGAATTTTTTGTAGTGTTTTCATATGGAGGGTGGTCAACAAAAATTGGCCACCATTGATTGATCTTAATAAAATGGGATTTAATCTAAATCCAGTATGCCGCATATAATAAAATGGGATTTAATCTAAATCCAGTATGCCGCATATGTGGGGACTGGGAATGGCCCTGGTTAGAAAGACAGGAGAAATATGATAATTAATAATATTAATAAGTAAAATATGTACATCACGTACGTTATAATTATAATGTTTTTGATAACAAATTAGCTGTAGTTTTAATATTAGAAAATATAGTAATAGACTGGATTAAATATAATAATTACCAAAATAATGAAAATATAAAATGAGCTTAGAATAAATGGCGAATTCTGCAATTTGTGAAAACAATAATAAAAAGTTCTGCAGGAATAGTGCTGCGAATAACACTGTTGTTACAGAAGTTTTTCCGCAACAAACCCTGCGACATTTGTGTCATTCTTCTGCAGGGTTGGAGCCTATATATAGTAAATTGAGTTACAAAGAGAAATATCGCAACAAATTAAGTTGAAAACTTTTAATTTTTTCTAAGCACGAAAAAGAAAAAAAACTTGAAGAATAATGGCTCAGACTAAAGTGGTGGCAGTCCTACTTTGTGTATTTCTTCTTGCAAGTTTGGCAAGCATCAGAACTGGTATGGTCATTAGAATACCAAATTATTAATGTTTTTTTCTTGGATTTAATGCTTTTATTTATTTTGATTTTGAAACTAATTTTTATTTCTGGATTTTGATTAATGGCGTGCGAAGCGCAAAATCAATATCTCGCAAAAGTCCAATCCCAATATCAAATGTGATGCCATCTTTGAGAGTCAATGGCTATGTGCATCTGGTGCTTTTGTTGTCAAGTAAACTTCAAATTAATTTCTACATTAATTCATTGAAGAATTTATGCAAGTTGGAGAAAATTATGGAGATTTTTTTTTTCCCCTCTTCATTTACTAGTACTTTATTCCAAATGGAAAAGGGCCTCTAACTCAATTAATGAGCCTCTTTTTCATTGTGAGATGTGTTTTGCTTATTTATGTTTCATTAATTTTCAATAAAATGGACGACACTCATTATTTGTGTCATTAATTAATGTGACAATTTATCGTTTTACAATTTAGGGTTGAATGATTTATAAATTGAAGAAAAGATGTTCTCATAGGAATCAAAGGGAGATATCTAATCCTAATACCAATAATGGAGATCTTGTCTTCTTAATCAAGCTCAAGAAATCTAGTTTGCTCAGTAGAACTTCCATAAACTGATGATCTATAAATTAACAATCTCTCTATAAATTAATAACAAGGATAATTTATTGAGATATAGATCTATTTTTGTTTGTCTTTTTCTTGAAATTTTAATTTATGACAATCATCTCTAACTTTTATAATTGCATCAGAATGTTTCAATGTCAAACTGTCGAACTGTAATGAAAATTTTAAAGAGTTGTTGTCTCTTTGAATGTTTCTTTTCTTGTTGATTGCAAATGTACTTTATCATCTTCAACTTCATCGTCAACATGATTTTCAATGAAAGTAGCAACAATTTATTCTAAAACCTTGGACCTGTGAAAATTGATCTTTTTCACCCTAGTAAACCAATAGGTTATTGACATCCATTATATTGAGACAATTAAGATCGTTAATCATATTTTCAAATGAATGCATTCTTTAAAATTGATATCATTTAAATCCCTTGAAACTACTTCATCCCTTAAATAAATTTTGCAATGTCGAAAACACACTTTAAATAATAAATTATTAATTTATGTATTAAATAATATGTCTCTAAATTAATAAAACTTTGTGGTTCAAGGATAATTAATTTAAAGAGGTTTTTTTTTAAAAATTCTTTTTAAAGTAATTCTAATGTTCGTTCTGATAAATCTTTCACTTGGATCCCCATATAATTTCTACCCTACTTAATTTGACATATCGCATGATCATGTCTTGCTAACAGAATTACATTCAAATAATTAATAGATGAGTTTATTGCTGAGAAGTGTCATAGCAATACTGCAAGTTAAAGCATCACTTAAATAGATGCGTGTATGCTTTAACAAACTCGGTTGTGAAACCATTTAATCATTGAATAATGACGTAAATGATTGAGTAGTTTAGGGTTGTATATGAGCAAGGATATCGAGGGTTGAGATTGAGTCACACTCATTGGTTATGATAAAGTCAGTTCGGCGCAAATTTAAAATTCCTTGGAGGCAGATAAGGGATTTTAGGCAAGTTTTTGATATTTTAGATTCTGGATCATTTCAAATTGCTCACGGTATGCGTGAGGGGACTATATCGCAGGCGCATTGGCAAAGGAGGGAAGGGCTAGATACAAGGATTGGTAGAACTAGATAGAAGGGTTATGACCTATCTTAGAATAGTAAAGGCTACCTGACGGTAGCTTTCCAGTATTGTATTTACAATATTTTTTTGGCATCTGTATTTTTTTTTATCTTATTGTATCTCGAGTTAAGGTTTGTTATATTCCTTTCACACATTTATTTGCCTTTTTGGCCTTATATTAATTAAGGGTCCCCTTGCCTTTCAACGTTGGCATTGGAGATGTATTATTGGATATGGACATCGGTTGCACTCATGTCTTGAAAAATACAAGGCATATTCTAGATGTGCGCCTCAACCTTATCTCCATAGGAAGACTTAATGATGAAAGGTATCATAGCACTGAAGGTGGTGGCAAATTGAAACTTACTAAGGGGAGTCTCATTGTTGCTAGAAGAAGAAAGGATAATACTTTATATGTAATGAATGCAAAGTTGAAAAATGGAGATGTAAATGCAGTGCAAGATTCCTTCATTGATCTCTAGCATAGAAGACTTGTCCATATCAGTGCAAAGGGCTTCAGATGCTTGCTCATAAACAGATTCTCGGGGTGAAATGTAAGCCTTTGAAACCCTGTATTGATTACATTTATGGAATACAACAGAGGTTGCATTTAAAAATTTGTCTCCATTTAGAAAGTCTATTCATTTAGATCTTATTCATACTGATGTATGTTATATGAAAGATAGATCTCATAGTGGTGCTTTATATTTTGTTACTTTCGTTGATGACTATGCTAGAAAGGTTTGGTGTTTTCCTTTGAAATCTAAAGATCAAATTTTAAAGATGTTTAAAAACTTTCATGGCATGGTTGAATGAGAGACTGGCAAAAAGTTGAAATGTGTTAGAGCTGATAATGGTGGTGAGTACAGGAGGCCATTTGAAGAGTACTGTAGATCTCATGGAATTAAACTTGAGAAGAGTGTTCCGAAAACTCCTCAACAGAATGGTGTGGCAAAAAGAATGAATAGAACATCACTGAGAGAGTGAGAGTGAGCATGCTAAGTTGCCTAAATCCTTTTTGGCTGAAAACATCGGACAACTGTTGATTCGATTAACCATTCCACCATCAATTTCCTTGAATGGTGATACTTCACAGAGGGTGCGGACAGGGAACTATGTTTTTTACAAACACTTGAGATTTTTTTGTTGTAGAGCCTTCGTACACATTCTAAGAGATGAGTGATCAAAGCTTGATTGAAAATTCACCGGTGTGTTTTCTTGGGGTACGAGCATGAAGAGTTTTGGCTACAGATTGTGGGACCCTATTACAAAGAAATTGATTAGAAGAAGAGATGTCATTTTTCTTGAAGATCAGGCAGTTGAAAACTTAGAAAAATCTGAGACATCAAAATCTTCAGTTGAGATTCTTTTCAAATTTTGATCCAGCTCCTCCACAACCGTTGATGCTGATGGAAAGAGCGCTAAGATAGAGCATAATGATTTGAATAATGGTGCTTCTACTTCAGGAACAGAGTCATCACCAGCTCAATCACCTGCTATCCAATTAAGGAGGTCCACCAGAGAGAGGAGACAGTGCACAAGGTTTAATCCTACTAAGTTTGTGCTGTTAACAGATGGAGGGGAGCCAGAATCTTATACTGAGGCTCCTAATCATGAGCGCCAAGATGAGTGATTGGCAGCTACGAATGATGAAATCAAATCGCTGCATGAGAACCGCACTTATGATTTGTTAAATTGCCTAATGGCAAAAGGGCACTTAGAAACAAGTGGGTGTACAAACTGTAGTTTGATAAAAATAGCTTACAGCTAAGGTACGAAGACAGGTTGGTTGTGAAAGGTTTTGGTCAGTAGAAAGGTATAGACTTTGAAGAAATCTTTTCTGCGGTTGTAAAGATGTCTTATATCCTGGTTGTTCTTGGTACAACAAGTAGCTTGAATTTAGAAATTGAACAGCTTCATGTACATACAGCTTTCCTACATGGTAATTTAGAAGAAGAGATTTACATGGAGCAGCCAAAGAGGTTCAAAGAAAAAGGAAACGAGAGCCTTGTATGTTGTCTCAGAAAAAGCTTCTATGAATTGAAACAAGTTCCAAGATAGTGGTACAAGAAGTTCGACTCCTTTATAGTAGACTATGGGTACCAAAAGACTACAACTGATCATTGTGACTTTGTGAAAATTTTTCCTGATCGTACTTTTATTATTTTCTTGCTTTATGTTGATGACATGTTGATTATCAGTTCACCCCAATTGGGTAGGCCCATACCCATTGACCCACTAAGCCCATTTTGACCCACTAAATTTATTTTGACCAAAAACAAGTGAATCATTTGAATTAAGTGGGTGCATATGCATATGTGTGTTGTGGGAACTGGACATGGAAGAAGAAATTGGGGAGAGAGAAAGGAGAAATAGAGAGAAGCGACAATTGGAAGAAAAAGGGGGAAAATTTAGGGTTCTTTGGAATGTGAAGATTGTGTTCTTCAAGCGAAAATTGGAAGTCATTTTGAAGCTTAATTTTGATGAAATTATAGTCCCGAGTTCCTCTCATCTAGCTCTTCAATCTATGGAGCAATTTCTCATTTCCTTTATTTTGATGAGATCCTTCAAATTTTACTTTGGGTTGAAGTTGAAATTAGAATATTTATTGTTGTGTATCCACCTATTTGGTGAACACTAATGTGTGCCCTTTAATAATTATAGTAGAGATTTGACTGGACTAGACCCCGTGGTTTTTTCCCTCATTGGGTTTTCACCTTAAAAATTCCGGTATCTCATTCTTATTTACTTTTACGTTTATTGTAGTGTGTTATTTAATATTCCTATGATGCCTATTTTTGAGCCTTTGGGAAAGATGAATTACTCTAGGTTTTATGACCGTTCATTCTCTGTGATTGGTAAATCATTTACCCTTGCACAACAAAAAGTATAGTATTCGTGTTTTCGAAAATAAACTTGCATTAAAACATAGCTCCATATACGTATTATACTTAATCAATAATACTAATTATAACCTCATATGCATATTCTCCATATTCTTGTCGTATTTCTAAATTTCAGAAACAAGTGACCTACATTTCTCTGGGCCGTTCTCACCTCTGTGGCCCATGCAGATCGAACTAAAAAATCCAAAAAAAAAAAAAAAAAAAAACAGAGGCTGCACAATTGTGGCACGCAGGCCTGGTTGCCCTTGCTACCAGCCCTCAACATGGCCAGAAAGAAATTATGCTTGCTTGCATACTGGGAAACCAAACATTCAGCATCATAAGCACATGTTTAAATGCATAAACAGTTGCTGATGACTTCTGCTGCTGAATGCAAATCTGATTCACTCCAAAATCCTTAATTTTATTATTCTCTTCTGTACATGCAGCTAGGAAGTTCTTGTTTGCATCCGCCAACATAAGTTCGATCTCTTGAATCATATTTTCCCTGGAATATGGATCAGAAGCAAGGTAAAGATCAGATAGGGAAACACTTAGCCCTCTCATTGATAGCCACCCACAAAAGACTTCCAGCGCAGCTCAACCTGGTTCATTTGTTGAAAGTTGACACGGCTTGCACACCTATGCCTGAAAAATAAAAATTAAAAACAGAAGAAAAGAGTTGCACAACTATAGCACGCAAATGGCTCTGATACCTCGTTGTGTGATACCCCACCCCGACCCCCCTTTAGGAGCCATTCCTAAGGGTGATGGACTAGGCACCATCAGGGCTCTCGCCCACAGTAACAGTAGAACAAATTTTAGTCATTGAACGACGTTCCATAAATAACTTGAAGAGAGGTAAAATTGTTAGTAACGCCCCACTGGGAATCCCTACATTACTGAGTTCACGCGAAAGTAAATACTGGATAAGTTTTTGCGGAAATAAATAAAGTGTATTTCCTAATTATTCTAATCGCCACTGCGGGCCCTACTCGTGAATGACGATGTACGAGACTCCTCTGCCCGGGACTCTTACTGCTCAGGTGTGATGATCCGCTTCGCCTAAACCACCTAGAAAATAATATTTTTGTTTTGTGAGCTAGAAAGCCCAGTGAGAATTCTCAGAGTGTTGCAAATCAATTACGCAAAGCTTTCATTTAAAACATTAGTTTGTCAAAAATCCTTAATTTACAAAGCAAAGCAACCAGTAACTCAACGCAACAGTTCAGTAAACAATTATAGTAGAAAGGATACAGGTGAGGCTGCCCGGGGTGTCCTTTATGGCCATAAGGACAGGGTCCCCGACAGACACTCTCAGTCATCAAATCCACACCTCAAACAGTATATCAGTAAGCCAGCACAGTAGTGGTATATCTCGAGATAACCTGCAGGACCCACGGAGTCTAGCCAAGCGATCAGGCCCAAGCCGACCTCGCCAGTTTAAACCACCAGGGTTTGGGATCCCAATGTCACCGAAACGATAAAGTACGCCTCCGGCGACCAGTAATAGCATACAGCATGCATAGTACATAAGTAACACAGTAATTTCAGTAAAAGTGACCGGCCGATAAAGTACGGCCCCGATCACGCAAACAATCAACACCAAAACACAAACAGAACAGTAGATAGTAATGCATAAGAAATTTTGCGAACATAGTAAACGAAAATATTTGAATTTCAAAACCTCAGTAAAAGGAAATCTTTATATTTAAAAATCCCAGTGAAAGAAAACATTTTAATTTTGAAATCTCAGTGATCGGGTCAATCCCAATCTATATATATTTATATAGATACTATGTGTACTTGAAAGCAGTGAAAATAACCAGAAATTCTCACCTTTGAGAATTAGTGTGTTTCCCTCTCTTCAGTAAAGCCTGCAAAATTTCCAAATTATTAGACTTTACTCTTCTCAAACCTGTGTCCAATGCAATTAGTGGGTAGGTCCTTTAGTTAATTATTTTATTAATGTATTCACATGTGTGTGTATATAAATATATATATATCCCAACCTATGTATATACCTATCAGTATATATACTACATATATTATTTATGTAATCTATGCAAACAACTTCCTTAATAACCATTTTCTTAATCTAAACCCACTCGAATGCACTTCAAAGCTTTAAACCAATATCCCATAAAGGTTCCTCACTTATCTAATTATGTCGCTGTGTGCACACTCAAGCGCCAACCTTTTTAAGGAACTTCCATTGATTACAAATCAGCTCCAGTGCATTAGTAACTCCAATCAGCATTCCTAGTGTTCCACATAAAATTTTTTTTTTTCTCGGTCCATTATCTTAAATGTGTGCACAGACGCATCCCTGTAGACCAGGTTCTATATGTGCTTTCTCTTAGAATAACCGAGGACCAGGATGGCCATGGAATGTATCTCCCCATCCTTTAACTTCATACTTAATGGATTCAGTTGTCTGATGCATCTTTAAATCTATATCCATGTATAATAGTTATATAATATATAATAGCTATCTGGTCTGCACATGCATGCAAACTTCCTCCATTAATAGTATATATTTCACTTCATGCCAACATTCATTCTATATCTAAATTTATACTATTCAGGTATCTCACCTATATCTATACATATATACAGATATCTATGCATGCATAAATTCATGGTTCAATCCATTATGGGTTTATAACAAATCAACTGATAATACGCATGCACGATTCAGAGGGACCATCGTTACCTGCTTCCGCAATGCAAATAATTTACCCAAACTCTCGTTCCTTTCATTTACGCTATGTGCTCCGACTATGAATGGCTGCAGTGTATTAATCCGTAGGACATAAATTATACTTGAAAATCAGCTAATGGAATTCTCTTCATGGTTCCATAACCCACTAATAATAGAGACGAGCAGTTACCAGATTCTCTTTCTACGACGGTGAACTCTAGTCGTCGATCCCTTCTTCTCTGACTCCAGAATTGCTTATGCGAGACTCACGTACTCACGAAGTGAGTCCGATCTATCCCCTTAACTCGTTGACCAGGTATGCTCCACGTTTCGATGAGCACAGGCTCTTCTGCGGCAAAAGCGAGACGGTCCTCCTTTCTCCTTAAGAGTGTTTTCTTTCTTTCTGTGTGTGCAGCAGCAGCAATCGATCCCATGAGAGGGATTGAGAGGGAGGGAGGAACAATCTCGTAAGTGATGAGAGCAACGATGCCAGAAAGATATAGCGAGGAGTTGGGTTTTGCATCATAATCTATCACAGATATGTCGTTGATCAGGTAAGCGTCATAGGTTATCCCTACTCCCTTTTCAATTTTGAAAGCACTCCGCTGCTGTAGCGATCGATATCCTATTCGAATTCGAATCCTACCGCTAGCCCGCTTCTCTGTTCCAGTACTCTCTCCGGTACGGGAATAGTTAGGCTTCTAATACCTCTATACATGCATATATAAACCTAGTTATTATACTGATTTCTTATTCTTTTTATTTAATACTGTGAATTTTCCTACAATTATAATTCCTTAATTGTAGATTAACCCCACAATTTAGTAAAGTCCCAATTTAAACCCCACATTAAACTCGGTTTGTCGATAGTACCCATTACAAGTGCTTTATTATTTTTTGGGGTTTACACGTTGAGTATACGAAAATTTGTCTTCCTTATGGCTGGTCTAAAACAACGCTTTGGCAATGCACTCATCCAAGGTCCAGCAAAGTATACAGAGGAAAGACGCTGCAGAATATTACCAAAGATGCAATTGCGAGTCGTTTAACAACTCACACAGATCATGACAAACAAACTTGGACTTCCGAGTCAGACACAAACTCGCAGTTGCTCTTCTCCAATTGCATCAACAGAATGTTGACGTGTCCATGTTGGATCGTAATATGAATTGATGCATAAGTGTGGAAATTATAGACAAAACAAGTGAACGACTGATGTTGTAGGGGAAGTATATTTGGAGATGAGATGAGAAGAGATAATAATATAAACAATACTCAAATATACTAATACTCATATCATTACTAGGAAGAGGGAGATAATAATATTCTCATATTCATCATCCTCCACGCTTCCTTAACCCATCATAGGATTCCCTATTTATAATAGTAATAGAACTATCTAGACTCTTCTTGAAATACGAAAAGACACGACTCTTAGACTTTTGGACTCCTAAAATATCAATAGACACTTGCAGAACTAATACTAAATACATGAACCATAATAATATAATATTTAAATTTACTGTGTTCCAACATCCCCCTTAAATTTAAATATTTAATTTCTTGAATTTTTAGATTCTTCACCTTTAATTTTGACCGTCTCCTCAAGTACTCTTTGGATCTGCAAACATCTTTTTCAACTCTTCAATTTCTTGGATTGTCTTCTTCAATTTCACCTGAACTTTGTCTTCCACAACCTTTCTCCAATCTTCTTCTTCATTGCTTTTTGATTCTTCAACTTCTCTTTCTTGGAACTTTGTTTTCAATTTCTTTAATTCATCAGTGGCATTGTCAAACTTTTCTATAGTAACTCCATGAGTATAGTTAGAATTTGAAACTCTTCAATCTTCCATAATGTCTTCAAAAATTTTCTTCCCCCCCCCTTTGACTTCTCTCCTTCTTTTTTTTCCTTTGCCGCTTCCACCCTTTCTCTTTTCTTTTTTTTCTTTTCTTTTGTGGAGTCACTTGGGCTCACACCTTCTCACACGTTCCTTTTCTTAAACATAGAGGAATTAAAAAAAATTTTCTCAATGGATTCCTTTTTCTTTTTCTTGAATCCGGAGATACCAACACAATTTTGTTTTCTTTAATCCTAGGAGACACAAATTCTAGGTCTTGATTTATCGAGAGAAGTAACACGAGCTTACTGGGCTCAACTTGATGATGTTCCACCTATCTTGCTTGAATCAACTCGCTTAACTCAATCTGGCTCTGATGCCACTTTGGATCGTAATATGAATTGATATATAAGTGCGAAAAGTATAGACAAAACAAGTGAATGATTGATGTTGTAGGGGAATTATATTTGGAGATGAGATGAGAAGAGATAATAATTTAAACAATACTCAAATATACTAATACTTATATCATTACTAGGAAGAGAGAGATTACAATATTCTCATATTCATCATCCTCCACTCTTCCTTAACCGATCATTGGATTCCCTATTTATAACAGTAATAGAACTATCTAGACTTTTCTTGAAATACGAAAGGACATGTCATTAACTCATTAAAAATAAAGACTCTTATACTTTTGGACTCCTAGAATATCAATAGACACTTGCATAACTAATGCTAAATACATGAACCATAATAATTATAATATTTAAATTTACTGTGCTCCAACAGTCCATATGAGCTGTATCTTAGCTATATTAGCTCGGTAAGTTAGTTTAGTGTAGCAATTGGATAAGATCATTGACTTTTGAGTAGATGAAGCTTTGTTGGGAAATTCAGTTATTCTGATTTTCGTGCGCATGCCTTTCACCAGACAGCTGTTATAGAGTTTTTTTGGTATATAAACATAGCAGTAGGTTCTCTTTGTAAACTTAACTTACAAATTAAGCAATATAGAAAATTTCCCCAAAATCTGTGTTACTCTAGATTCTTCTTCTTCTTCTTTTTCCTTGCTTTTGTTATTTTGTTTCTTTCTACTAAAGAACTTGGTTGTTTCAGTTAGTAATTCATCCAGTTCAGAGAATTCTACATGGTATCAGAGCAGGTTACTCTTCATCCGTGATTCGATCCACAGAGAAATCTCAATCAGCAGTATTTTACAGTTGAGGAACCTTATCTATGGCAGCAAATCAAAGTGGAATTGAAGAAGGCTCTTTTGCAGGAAGCCATCGAGATGAACGTACACAGTATGATTAGCAGCGTCTCTCAGAGGCATTGTTGCTCCATGGATCTGACCATCAAGGTTTAATTCTGATTACCACTCTTTTGACAGATTGCAATTATGTGATCTGGAGTAGAGCAATGCTATTGGCTTTGTCTTCCAAAAAAAAATTAGGCTTCATTGATTGATAAATTCTTGAGCCTCCTTTGTATTATGAAATCTATGGAATATGGAAGACTACGGATGATATGGTATCTTTATGGATTTTGAACACCATTTCCAAGAATGTTGTTGAAGGATTTATGTTTTCCACTACTGCTAAGGATCTCTGGGATGAACTGAAGTAGAGGTTTGGTGGTACCAATGGTCATTTAATCTACAAGATTCAGAGAGATATTCACTCTATTAGTCAAGGGGATATGAATGCAATTAGCTATTTCTCAAAACTGAAGAGACTTTGGGATGAACTACAGACCTTAAAACCTTTGCAAGAATGTGGTTGTATGCAAAATCAAGGAGTTCATGATATGGATCGTCACAACAAACTCATGCAATTCTTGTTAGGATTGAATGAGTCCTTTGATGATGTAAAGAATAAGATTCTGATGATGGATCCATGGCCAACTCTTTCCCAAGCATATTCTATGGTGCAGACAGTAGAAAAGAAAGGTCATCTGAATAACAACTAATTTGCTGTCAATGAGAATAGTGCTATGATGGCCTCAGCTCCACTTACTCAGCCTAGCCGATTAACAAATGTGAAATCAGTGGGCAGGAAGAAGCCAGTTAGCAGCAGGAAAACTGGTTTGAAGTGTGACTATTGTAAAGGGGAAGGTCACCTCAAGGAATGCTGTTTTAAGCTGGTTGGATATCTAGAATGGTGGAAAGGTGATAAAGAGAAGATTCTATCAAGAAATATGACCAATGCTGTGAAGACTCATTTGGATTTTCCTGGAGATCAGAACAACTCTAATCTAGAGTTTGTCATAACCAATGTGTTGCATAGGGAACTTAGCAAGATGTGGCAAAATTAGAATCATTCGAGTTTGAGGCCTTCTGCTGCTTCTACTGCCTCTGGCTCCACAAGTGCTGATTTTATCAATTTTGCACACATTAATGAGTTTTCTTGTATGAATTCTCAACTCTCTTTGAATTTTCTTGATTATATTGATGAAGATTCTTGAATTATAGATACGGGTGCTACAAGTCATATATGTAGGAATTCTTGCATTTTTTATTCCTCAAAAAATTGTGCCAATCTCACGCCAGTTTGCTTTCCTGATGGAACTATCAATACAGTGACTCATTCTAGATCTATTAAACTCAGTGAAACCTTGATTCTTGAGAATTTTCTGTATATTCCATCCTTTAGGTTCAACGTATTATCTATGAGAAAATGTGGGCACTCAGCCAAAGTAATTTTTGTCTTCCATCCTGAGTTTTGCATAATGCAAGACCAACAATCTAAAAGGGTAATTGGGGTTGGAATGACATACAGAGGTCTCTACATACTTGACAAATCCTCTTTCACTTATGAGTCAGGAAAGCGCTTACCTGGATGCAGGACTTTGTGATCCCTCATAAAAATTCCACCATTGCTACACAAATTTCTGATTCCCACTCTGAGCCTTACCCTATTTTCTCTCATGCTTATAGGAATTTTGTAGCTAACATATCTTTTTTTCATGAGCCTTGTTCATATAAGCAAGCAAAATGAAAGATTGAATGGGAAACAGCCGTGCAACAAGAAATTCAGGCCCTAGAATTAAATGACACTTGGGACCTAACCTCATTGCCTAAAGAGAAAAGGCTGTTGGCTCTCATTGGGTTTACAAAGTTAAACTTTTACCTGATGGTAATGTAGACAAGTATAAAGCTAGACTGTTAGCAAAGGCGTATACACAGATTCAAGGTGAAGACTGTTATGAGATCATTTCACCTATAGTTAAGGTGGTAACTATCAGAATATTGATTGTCTTAGCAGCTGCATATGATTGGCCCTTCCACAGATGGATGTTAATAATGCTATTCTGCATGGTTATCTAAATGAAGAGGTCTATATGATGCCTCCTCCAGGGTATGCAAAGCTCAATCTGGTCAAGTTTGCAAGCTCAAGAAGTCTCTTTATGGTCTAAAATAGGCTTCAAGGCAGTGGAATTTTGAGTTAACAGAAACTGGGATTGTAGATTTTTCTTCTAGTCTATGTGGATAATCTGCTTGTAACTGACTCTTCAAAAATATCCATTATAGAGGTCAAGAACTTTCTGAATGATAATTCACAATCAAAGATTTGGGTTAAGCTAAGTATTTTCTTGGAGTTGAAATTGCTCGTTGTGTTGCTGGCATTTATCTCAATCAAAGAAAGTATGCTCATGATATACTTCTTGATTCTGGTTTGCTTAATTCCAAGGCAGCTCCTACACCTATGGTTCCTAGAGTTCTTCTACAAGATGATGCCTCTCCTCTGTTTTCAGATCCTGAGCAATATCGAAGACAGATTGGCAGGCTTCTTTATCTTGGCTTCACCAGACCTAATTTGGCTCATGCCACTCAACAACTCAGTCAGTATATCACTGCACCTAAACAAATTCATTGGGAGGATGCCTTACATATTCTCAAGTTCCAAAAAGATTGTCCTTCAAAAGGTCTATTCTACTCCACTTAGTCCTTTTCTCATCTAGTTTCTTACTGTGATGCTGACTGGGCTACATGTCAGAGGTGAGATCACTCACTGGTTTTTGTGTGTTTCTTGGTACCTCTTTAATTTCCTGAAAAACTAAGAAATAAGCCATATTTTCCAAGTCCTTACCTGAGGTTGAACATTGAAGTATGGCATCTACTATTTGTGAATTATAGTGGATCACCTACATTTTGCAGGCTCTAGCTAGTTCTGTATAGCTCCCTGTCCCTTTCTATTGTGATAAGGAAGCTGCGGTCCACATCACAGCCAATCCAGTTTTTCATGAGCGTACCAAATACTTGGAAATTGACTTTCACATAGTCCGGAATCAATACAAAGCTAGTTTGATTTAGCCCCTTTATGTTCCTTCCAAACTGCACCTTGCTGATTTGCATATTAAGAGCCTTCACTCTCCTCATTTCCTCTTCCCAAGTTCCAAGCTTGGCTTGATTGACCTCCATCCAGCCCAGCTTAAGGGGTTATGCATAATATTACCAAATATACAAGTGCGAGCTGTTTAAAAACTCACACAGATCACGACAGAAACAAACTTGGACTTCCGAGTTGGACACAAACTCGCAGTTGCTCTTCTCCAATTGCATCAACAGAATGCTGACGTGTCCATATGAGTTGTATCTTAGCTATATTAGCTCAGAAAGTTAGTTTAGTGTAACAATTGGATTAGATCATGACGGTATTCCCGAAATGTGATGGAAATTGAAAAGGTGGTAAAAAATGGGATGTTTTTTGTTCTATGGAAAAAAGTAAGGTTATTGCATTTGCAGAATGCAACTTTATAAATGAAATTGCATTTGTCAAATGCAATTTTATATTTTCACTTCTTAATTACTTATTTACTAGATATTGATTTAAAATACTGGAATTGCATTATGTAAATGCAACTTTAAAAAAAATAAAAAATAAAAAATTAAATAATTGAGGGGTGCCGTCAAAATTGACGGAAGTTTACAGAATGTTAGATGCATTCTTAAGAGATGGGAGTTGCATTTGGCAAATGCAACTGTGGAAATTATCATAATTTAAATTAAAATATTCCCTCAAAATTGAGGGGAGTTTACAGAAATGAAGGGGAGGTATTCTGTGGACGTGTGCTTGGATTTGTCAAATTAAAGTTTTATAGTTTATATTTTAACATTATTTTTAAAAATTGATTAAAATTTATACATATCTAATTTTATTATTATAAATATAAAATATTGTACTAAGAAATGAAAAAAGATGTATCTAAATTTTTTTTCCTTCTTATTTCTCATTTCTCAAATTAAAAATATTATTGTTGCATAAGAAATTCTTTATGTTACTTTTTACCATCCCATTAAAGTATTAGATGGGTTTAGGATTTTTAAGTAGGGTCATATATATATATATATATATATATATATAAAAGCTCAATATATTCATTATCCCCGATAAATTTTTTATACCTATCAATATAGACAGTTGGTGTAAAAATAAAAAAAAAGTTAATATTGAATTCTCATAAAGTCATCGATTAAGCAATTTACTACTTCTATTACAATAGTTACTAGTTAATCTGGGTAGTACAACCTAGGGACTAAACCAATTTATTCAGTTTTGCATCTCTAAATTTCTTGGTCACATTACTCCTCACTTGTGTCAAGCAGAATCTTTGATATGCGAACGATTCCTTCTACTCATCCATGCGTGTCATAACGTGTAATAATCCCTTATGTCAGAAAGAACACAGAAATGATACCTTATGTCTGCGAGATAAATGTATGAAAGGGGATTAAGGAGAAGCATAAATTTCTAATTTAATTGAACAAAACAATTCCTAGCATTTACATATAAGAGGACCAAAAATTACAAAACAGAAATGTAATTTACTCTATTTTAAAACTAAAGGAGCATTTGCTATGTACAGGAAAGTACAACCCATGAAGAGGAAACATGAATAGCCTTTGCAAATACACTAAAACAAACACTGAACTGAGATATTTCAGCACCTATAGAATCTTCAAGATTGTACCCGTTAGACGAATGTTAACCGACGACCAAAAGTCCCATCCCTAATTCACAATTCAGCAGTCCAGAGAAGCCCCAAAACGACCCAAATGCAGAATCATTTAATCCATTTCCAGAAAACAGAAAAGGTAGAAGATATTAACTCTCTTCACAGAACAGCTTCGAATTATCCCAAATTGCAGCACATATTCTGAAAATCGAGAAATCTACTCCCCCACAATTCAGCAGTAAATAGCACAAAAACAAATTGCAACATTCGAATTGCAGTCCAAACTCCCTCGCAGCAAACAATATGCAAAAATCAAGTGTCACAGATTTCCAGGGAAGCCCAAACTGGTCCGAGCCAGCAATAATCAGCCCAAATTCCACAAGTTCAGCCTTCAAAACTGCAATCCAGCAGCCAGAATTCCAGAAATAATGAAAATGAATCACAGTCCCGTTTCCAGAAAACAGAGCAGCAACATCATGGCCTGGCTAACTAGCCTAGTTAACTATGTACAACAGGCTGCAAAACTAGCAAAACAAAGGCAAACATCATAAGAAAGCAAGAAAAATGTTAAAGACAGCTCTGTCTGAGGCAGTATGAAAACATGAAACATCATAAGAAAGCAAGAAAAATGTTAAAGACAGCTCTGTCTGAGGCAGTATGAAAACATGAAACAACAGGAGCAACTTCAGAAACATTTCAAGTTTGTTTGAAAACACCTTCTCCAAGTTTGTTTGCAATATCGAAACAATTAGTGGCTGAATTTATGGTTTTCATATCAAAAACAGAGAAATCTCCATTTTTTGAAAAATTTCCTCTATGTTTGGAATGCCTCCATATGATAACAACTGATCAAGGCTTGAATTAAACAAATTCCTCAGGCTAATTCTGACTATTTTCCATCTCAAACTGTCATCTTTTGCAGCCATCAAATAAGAACGTTTTGAGAGATTTCCATATGAATCACTTAAACATGTCATTTTTCCACTGCTAATACACAACTGCAATTCTCGATTGGATAAGCAGTTTACCTTCTTTGTCAACTGGCCTAGGTCCTTTTCAGCCTCTGAACTCAGCTTCTGCTCCAACTTCTGGAAAAACTGGGACAAGACAAGGCAAATAATCAGATGAAATACAAAATATTCAAAGATGCAAAAAGTTTATAACTGCAGAACTCCAAAGACCATAAATGTTAAAGCGAAAGTCTAAATAATATTCAACCAAGCGAAAGTCTAATTATCCAGAAATTAATACCCAACTCAAAATTCCCAGCACATTCAGCAATTTTTTTGCAGCTGCAGAAGCAAGATCATTCTGCAAGCAAACCGAAAAAGCAGATGACAAAATCCATTTCCAGCACAGAAATTCCTGTGCCAAACTGTGGCATTTCCAGAATCCAACATCCCCAAAATCCAGCAACAGCATAATTTGAAGAACAGGGATATAATTCCAGTACACAACTCTAAAATCCATTCAGGACACAACCGAAACATTCATTCACATTTCAGAGCATACAGCAGCAAAAACTATTAATTTCCAGAACAAAATCCAGAAAATTAACACCTAATTCAGCAGAGCTACAGAAATAAGAGTCCAGCACACATTATGTCCACCACAGAAATTAATACCCTCCCAATTCAGCTCCAAATTCCGAACAGACTTCCACAATTAAAGCCAAGAGGCTTACCTTAACAGCAAAATGCGATCAAGCTGGAACAGCCAAGCAAAACGCAACAAAATCCAGATTCCGATCACAAAACAGAACACTCCCAAATGCAAGCAACATAATGTGGTATCTATTTACAAATGTCAAAAACTAAATGAAAGTAGAAATAATTACAGAATTGCAACTAAACTCAGCTGGTAAAAAAAATAAAATAAATGGGCATATGACCTTATAAAATATCCCTTTGATCACAGGAATACAAGAAATTAACTCAAAATACAACTCCAACATTTTTGCAATATAAAAGAAGGCAACAACCGTATAATGTCACTACGTAATTATTCCGAAAATGCTATCCTCCGTAAACAGTCCAGAAACATACATAAAAAGTCCACAAAACTGGAAAAAAACAAACAGAACAGATGTGCAAGTGAAAATATATAGTTGCATTTGGTGAAAATATATAGTTGAAGCTGGTTGGATATTTGCATTTGACTCGTCCATGGGGCTCTGGACCTCAGCAAGTAACTGTGGTGGCGGAGGAACAGCACCATAAACTTTAGATGAGGAAAACCTTTGAAATACAGAACAGCAAACAAGTCATTCACTATGAGAGACAATTATGAAACTTTGCATTTTGCCACACTAACAATTTACTATATACTATGCACAATACAATTCAGAGTTCAGACAGTTGCACAGCAGAGAAGGTAATAGCAAAAGAGTTGGCTTAATCAATAGTTTTAAGCTCTAAATATGTCAGAAACAAGCTTCAGGATTGAAATATATGTCAAGACTAAGATAAGTTCTCATTATCTTGTAAATGACATATTCTCACAAGTGTGTTATGACAATATCATGGGGAAATAAGCATTTTCCTTCCTATTTCATTTGGAGATGACAGAGAGAGCTTGAAAAATTAGATTCGTACACCATGCAGCAAAATATTCAAATAAAATAGGACAAAAATCGCATTGAGCCACCTTCAAAGAGGATGACAACAAGGGAACAATAAATTAAAAAGAAAATGCGAGAGAATACGATGAACTCACATATTTTCACTTCTCAATATACAACCCTGGATCACTTAATAGTCACATGCAAAGAGACTTTTCAAAGGAAAAGATCACTGTACAAAGTGCAAGTGAAAACTAATATGCTAATGTAATAGATTCAAAACTCCTCAGCATAGCTACATTACAAAGAGAGGAACTGATATTCCACTATTTTGTAGTTTGTACAAGTCACCACATTTCCAATACATGGTTTTTACCAATAGTGTCACTAGTTTCCAGTTTCAATACTTCCTCCAGTACAGATATGATCACACAAAAGCAATGGTTGAAATAACATTTGCAGTCCAAAGTTTCAGCCACAATTCCAGTCCAGAATTTCAGTCAAATACCAAAATGCAAACCAATTTCAGTCCATAAATCTAGAATTTCAGACCAGAAATGCAGCAAGGAAATTCTAAAAATGCAGAACAGTTGTAAAAATTTCAGTCACGATTCCAGCAACCAAAACCAGAAATGTAGTTCAGCAACTGAAGCTCAGTAAGCAGCAAGAGCATTTTTTGTAACAATTCAATAGCAAGAGCATTATCGACAAGAAAGCAATTCAAGCAGCAGCTAAATTTTGTAACAAATTACTGCAGAAACCAACTCCAGAAATTACATAAAACAGCAAGAACATTATCAAAATTTCAGTCCATCTCTACTGTGTAATTCTTAACAAATCCAGAAATGAAACCCAGGGCATGAACACCGGCAGCCCAAAAACAGACAAACCAGCAATTATTACTAACCTTCAGTTCGGTTAATCAGAAATGCATCAAGCAAAAGATGCAGTCCAAAGTTTCAGCCACAATTCCAGTCCAAAATTTCAGTCAAATACCGAAATACAAACCAATTTCAGTCCATAAATCTAGAATTTCAGACCAAAAATGCAGCAAGGAAATTCTAGAAATGCAGAACAGTTCTAAAAATTTCAGTCACGATTCCAGAAACCAAAACCAGAAATGTAGTTCAGCAACTGAAGCTCAGTAAGCAGCATTTGTTACAGCCCCTAAAACTGGCTGCAGACAGAACCACCAGCAGTCCAGTCGCGCGGCAACCCAATACGGGAAGTTTAATTCAGCCACCAAAAGTTCCTAATTCCGGCACTGGGTTGGATGGTTTTCATAGCCCAGTATATCCTCCAATTTTCGTGCACCAATTTGCCTCAGCAGTGGCCAATTTCCACCATCCAAATCTCGGTGAACAGTAGATCCCGCAACCTAGATATTGGAATATCCCGATTTCAATTTTTGCTTTCCTTCCAAGCACGAATTTCTCCCAATCGATTGGAGATATCATAATCTCCTCAAAATATGCATCAAAATGAGATGGGCAGTCCAAATTCCCGCCAAGACCGAAGCCACTATGCACCACCAAAAACCAAATTTGGCCAGGAGCTAGAAGAACTTCAATTTGAATGGGTAAGAAATCTGTGGTTCAGCTTGAATTTGTGGGAACTAAAAATTTCCCTTTGGGAGAAAATTTTCTAGACAAAGAATCTCTCAAACCCTATTTAATTTTTAGGGCTTTTTCCAATCTATTCATTTGGTGTATATGTTTTCTTTAAAAAAATTAAAAAACAAAATCTTTAAAATTGCATTTAAAGAATGCAATTTTGATCTTACTTCCGTCAAGTTCAAATTTTCCGTCAAATGCAACTTTTACATTTTAAATTAATATCTCACATTTAAATAATTGAGAAGTGAAAATATATAGTTGCATTTGGTGAATGCAACTTTATATAAAGAGTTGCATTTCATGAATGCAACAACCCTATTTTTTTCTACAGAACAAAAAGCATCCTATTTTTTACTACCCTTTCTATTTTCATCACACTTTGGGATTTTTCTCATTAGATCATTGATTTTGAGTTGATGAAGCTTTGGCAAGAAATATAATTGTTTTGATTTCCATGTGCACGCTTTTTACCAGATAGCTATCATAGAGTTTTTTTGTTTATAAATATAGCAGTAGGTTCTCTTTGTAAACTTAACTTATAGATTAAGCAATACAAAAAATTTTCTCAAAATCTGTGTTACTCTAAAGTGTTCTTCTTCTTCTTCCTCTCTTTTCTTCTTTTATTTCTTTCTACTGAAGAATCCGGTTGTTTCAGTTGGTAATTCATCCGATTCAGAGAATTCTACAGACACTGTTTGATCTGTTCTTCAAATCAATGGCTATATTTTTTGGCTTTAATTTTTGCATAAGAACTAAGAATTGGGTGTTTCATTAGAGAATTGGCAGAGGGAAAAGAATGTATAAATAAGAAACTAAGAACAACACGGCCCGGCCCACTATCCTTAGCTAGCCTATTTTCACTAAAAGTAACGTAAACTAAGGGAACTATTAATTCAATTTACTGTACTATATAATCCTTTGAGTTTATACTTTCAGTTTGTTATTGTGCAGATTTGCAAGATGTCATCATGTGGTGTTAGCTAGTGTTGTGGATAAAAATAAAAGTTACCACGTGTCTAGTGCATGTATGGTATTGGCAACAAGCTGTGTTCAAGTGACGTGGTTAGGTTTGTAGGTTAATGTGTTGAGACAATTTAATCCTACTTTTCAAACTCCTCCTAGTAGTGCTTCACCGTGGAGGTCTGTTTCAGGTGAGACAAGGATTCTGAGGGGTCTTCATACTCCGTCGGACCGAACTGAAAGAGCAGCTCCTTCACGTACTCTGACCAGTTGGGAGGGAGAGTTCATCTCTTGAGCCAGGTATGCCACTGTAGGGTTGGCCCATCGAGATGCAATGCTGCCAGGTTGATTTTGTTGGTCACGGCAGTACTGCAATAAGCAAAGTACTGTTCACACATGGAGATCCAACCCGTGAGATCTTCACCGGTGAAGCGAGGAAACAGCAATCGGGTGTCACCGTTGTTGTTGTTGTTGTGGTGGCCAGAATGGGGAAGTGGGTTGTCAGAGGAGGCAGCAAACCGGTTGTCCACATGAGGGGGCTGAGAGTTCATGGAATCCAAACGACCAATGATAGCTTGCATAGCCAGATGGAGTTGGTCAAAATTCGATTCATGGCAAGCAAGAGTCTCACTCACATCATTTTTAAACTTGGCATTGGACTTGCCTTTCCATGGAATCGAAGGGAAAGGAGAGAGGGGGCTCTGATACCAAATGATATGATCCACTTAAGGATCTGAGGGAATTTTGGGAGAAAACTTGAAGAACTTGGGATTTTTATTTGATGCCTTTTACTGGGAGCTGTGTTGGCTTTTTATAGCCATCCCTGATTACTGCAGCTCAGATTTACAAAGGGGATTTGTTACTAGAAGGAAATCAACAACATAGGAAAAGGAGGAATTAAAGGAACTAAAAATAGCAATGGTGGTGCTGGTCTTCGGGAGCTTGTTGCTGGACCAAGTCTTCCCTCCTGCATGCATGGGATTTGGTAAACTTGGTCAAGAAGCAATCATATCAAAAAACTCTGATGGATTGTTGGTACTGTGCCGCCACCATTTTGTAAAACTCAGTAAACATTCCAAATACATCACTCTTACTTTTTAGTAGTGACACCCAGGTCATACAAGTGCAATCATCAATGAAAGTTACATAATACCAAGCTCGAGAAAATGAAGGAATTTGTGCAGGACCCCAAACATCGGAGTGAATTTTCACAAAGGGAACACGACATCTATTAATACTTGGCGAATATGAAATACAGTGGCTCTTGACCAGTTCACAAATGTCACAATGAAATTTTAAATCACTAACAACTGAAAACAAATGAGGCTGCAACTTCTTAAGATAACTAAAAGACTGATGTCCAAAACGACGATGCCATAACCATACGACTTCCTTTGTATTATTAACCCTTATGACCAGATTAGCTTGCCCCAAAAGATTCTTGCATTTCTCCTCAGTCTCTATCAGATCCAAGTAGTACAATTTCCCCCCTTCTAACACTATAACCAAGAATCTTCCGAGTCAGAATGTCCTCAAACAAACATAAAGCTGGATAGAATGCCACAATACATACAAGTGATAGAATAATTTGACAAACAGACAATAGGTTACAAGCTAATGATGGAACAACTAAAACGGATCCAGAGTTAGGGTGTCAGATAACACAATAGAACCTTTTTCACTAACCAGAGTTGGAGTACCATTAGTAGTGGAGACATCATTTTTAGGGGAAACTCTAAGATTTTCCACACGGTTAGGGTCATTGGTCATATGGTTAGATGCACCTGAATCAATTATCCATGTACTATTTGGAATAACCTTATCATTTATACCTGATTGTGCTACATTAGTGGAAGCATTGCCTAGATGCGCACTCCCAGCAGTAGCCATGGCAGCCTTGCTTATATACTTTCGTGGCTTCTTGGTTAACTCCCACCAATCATGATAACCAAACACTTCATATGGATTTGATTTACATGTAGGGCAATGAGAAGGAGGACCAGAGAAGCCTAGAGAAGTAACTGCCCTGCTCTGGACAGCTAAAACAGAGGATTCAATAGATACACAACGCCCAATAGCCTATTTCTCATATTTCACCTTGCGCAAACCTCTCCACGCACCTGATCACACTCTAAATCTAGTTCACTCAAAAACATATGAACATGCAATCATGACATCATTGAAGTCTCATGGACTATAGCTGCAACATTATTATTCTGAGAGGTCACCCTTTAATCAATCTCCTGGAACATGGCCACCAATTCGTTGTAGTAGGTAGGAAGAGATCGAACATTCTGCTTTGCTTCAAAACACTTCTTGTTCAATTCAAAGATTCGAGTTTCATCAAAGTCATCATAAAACGTTTTCTCCACCGCTTCCCAAATATCTTTTGTAGTAGGAAAGCGGATATATCAGTTCATAAGAGAGGTCTCCATGGAATCAATAAGCCAACTGTTTACCTTTTCATTGTCTGTGGCCCAAGCTTCATACCCTGGAGAACTCATATAGGGTTCAGCCTTTGCGCCTGTCAAATATCCAATATTTCCTCGTGCTCCAATGCGCATCCGTATGAGGGCAGCCCATATGGTGTAATTGGATTCATCCAACAAAATACTTTTTGGAAACACAGAGTTGTCTTGTTGGGTGTAGTGGTGATGAATGACTTGTAGGGATGTTGGAGTTCTGGCACAATTGGTGTTTTGGGATTCGATTTATTGTCATGAATTACATATCCAACCATGGAAGAATTTTGGTTTGAGATTTAGGTTTTGAATTTTGAAAGAGAGATTGGAATTCAGAGTTGAGATTCAGGTTTGAGATTCAAGGATTTGGGGAAAAAAGTAAAATAAACTACAAAACAAGTTCACAGGATTTAACCTGCTGTGATACCATGTAGAAAGTAATACATCAATTTTCATTACTGATTCATCCCACAACAGGGCTATATATACAATAGGGTTTCTTGTCTTCTAAGAAACAATCTACAATTAGAATATTATAATATATTCTAGTACCCTAAATATATAATTAGAATATCCTAAATATATACTTGTATCTATAATTAGAATATATACAACTTTCTATAAACTTGAGATACAACATAATTAAAAAAATGTAGATGCCAAAAAAAGACTGTAAATACAAAAGTGGAAAGCTATTGTGAGATAGCCTTTACTACTCTTAAGATAGGGCATAACCCTTTCTGTCTAGTTCTACCAATCCTTCTATCTAGCCCTTCCCTCCTTTGCCAATGCGTCTGCACAGAGTTCCTCTCACGCATAGTGCAAGCAATTTGAAATGATCCAGAATCTAAAATTAATATCCCAAACTGGCTGAAAAACCCTCATCTGCCTACTAAGAATTTTCCATTCGAGCCGAATCGACTTGACCATAACCAATGAGTCTGACTCAATCTCAACGCTCGATATCCTTGCTCGTACACAAGCCTAAACTACTCAGTCATTTATGTCATTACTCAACGACTAAATGGTTTCGCAACTGAATTGTTAAAACATACACGTACTTTATTTAAGTAATGCTTTAACTTGTAGTATCGCTACAAAAATTCTCAGCAATGAAACTCATCTATTAACTATTTGAATGTAATTTTGTTAGCAAGACATGATTATGCGATATGTTAAATTAATTAGGGTAGAAATTATATGGGGATCAAAGTGATAGATTTATCAAAACGAACATTTAAAGTGTTTTCGACAATGCAAAATTTATTTAAGGGATGAAGCAATTTCAAGGGACTTAATGATATACATTTTAAAGAATGCATTCATTTGAAAGTATGATTAAAGATCTTAATTGTCTCAATATAATGGATGTCAATAACCTATTGGATTACTCGGGTGAAAAAAATGAATGTTCAGAGGTCCAAGGTTTTAGAATAAATTGTTGCTAGTTCCATTGAAAATCATGTTGACGATGAAGTTAAAGATGATAAAATACATTTGTAGTCAGCGGGAAAAGAAACATTCAAAGAGACAACAACTCCGTAAAATTTTCATTACAGTTCGAGAATTTGACATTGAAACATTTAGATGCAATTATAAAAGTTAGAGATGATTGACATAAATCAAAATTTCAAAAAAAAAGAGAAACAAAAAAATAGATTTGTATCTCAATAAATATCCTTGTTATTAATTTGTAGAGAGATTATTAATTGGTCACTACTACAATAAGTAGAATCGACGGTAGTCCTTTAATGGCGGAATAGACCATATCAGCTATTAAAAAGAAAGTATGGACCTTCTATGGCGGTTTATTTAGGACTGCCATAAAAAGTTAGTGAAAAACCGCCGTAGAAAGTGAGACCTTTCAACGGCGGCAGAACAAGTTCCGCCATAGAAAACCTTTATAAGGTGGTTAATGTAAAACCTCCATAGAAAGTCCATACTTTCTATGGAGGTTATATAGAAACCACCATAGAAAGCACCTTTCTATGGTGGTTTTGACATAACCGCCATGGAAAGGCACTTTCTATGGCGCGGGTTTTTATAACCGCCGTGACATAACCGCCGTGGGAAGGTACTTTCTATGGCGGGGTTTTTATAACCGCCGTAGAATATCTGCATCTTAGACCTAAAAAAACAAAGTCTATCTCCAAATTTGGGCAATCTCTCACCGGGACGTCATTTCTCCATCCTCAAACCCCATTTATCCATTTCAAACTTAGAACTCGGATATTTGGTGTTGCAATTTACCACTTTTAGGTTAGATACTACTAAACTTTATCATTTTTAGCTTATTCTTTTACATTAAATACATTTGTAGCTTATTCTTTTACCTTAATATTGTGGATTGGTAGTTAATTATACTATGTAGATTGTTGGTGATGGAATATGATTTGTAGTGTTTGGTTTTTTTTTTGATGATATTAAGATTATAACTACTTAATTGATTGCTTTTGTATGCATAACTTGTGTTTGATGAAATGCATAAATGAAAAACTTATGGTTTTTGTATTTATTTGATTATGTCTATTGTGCATGTGTTAAATTAGTGGTTCGTGAGATGATGAATGAGTCAATTGTTTTGGTTTTGATTGGTGATTATGAAGTTGGATGTTTTAATAGAAGTGTGTGCTTACTCTAAGCTATATTTTTATGAATGTGTCTCTTTGGGTTAATATAAGTGAAAATGAATGTTGTTAATATCTTTTCGGTGTGAACATTGAGAGCCAAATGCATGTGGTGAGCATTTGTATATGAAAAAGTAGCACTCTATGTTCAAAATGATTGAAAATGCTTGTTTTTATACATGAAGAGTCACTACTACAAAAAGGGGCTTTAATGGCGGTTATTAAGGGCTTTTAACGGTGGTTTTAGAATTTTTGAACCGCCATCTATCTAGCAGCCGTAGTAAGTTAGTGGACTTTCTACGGCGGTTAGAACCGCAGTAGAAAGTTCGGACTTTCTACGGCGGTTCATGGTTGAACTGCCGTAGAAAGTGTAACTTTCTATGGCGGTCCAACGGTTGGACCGCAGTAGAAAGTAGCACTTTCTACGGCGGTTCATGGTTGAACCGCCGTAGAAAGTGTAACTTTCTACTGCGGTCCAACGTTGGACCGCCGTAGAAAGTAGCACATTCAACGGCGGTTCATGGTTGAATCGCCGTAGAAAGTGCTACTTTCTACTGTGGACCGCCGTAGAAAGTAGCACTTTCTACGGCGGTTCAACCTTGAACCGCCGTAGAAAGTGCTACTTTCTACGGCGGTTCATGTTTGAACCGCAGTAGAAAGTGAGACTTTCTACTGCGGTTCAACCATTAACCGCCGTTGAAAGTGTAACTTTCTACTGCGGTTCAACCTTGAACCGCCGTAGAAAGTTGCCACTTTTTACACCCGAACCGCATTAAAACCTGCTGCTAAAACCTGGTTTAAAGCAAAACCTGCTGCTAAAACTTGAAATTTAATACAAATATACACAATATATAAATTGAAATCGCTTTTATAATACAGCATATGCAAAAAATATTTGTACAACTCTAATATGAAAAAGTTTAATTAGTATCCTTCAACTACGGCGGATGCTCCAAAATATAACTAGCGCATATTTTTCGCACTGTAACTATATCCACATTGCTTAATTGAGTGCGGTCGAGCTTGAAGTGCTACAACAGAATTTTTGAAATTAAAAAGTAACCGAGTAGCAAAATGAAATACAGTCAATTAAGTAAGTTATGAGAAATATTTACCTTTTCAAGTGCCAATGTGGATGATTTCATTGCTATTTGGTACATGTAGTGCATTACATAGTACTCACACTCCTAATTGCTCGTTTGCTTTTTATGCTAATGAATATTAATATACGAGTTAGCAATTAATTATAATATTCATATAACTTCATTCATATTAATCTAATTAATTAAATGACTAGGACAAAGCTAATTTCTACTGATCGAAAAGGCAATTGCATGCATATATTAATTAACCTACAGTACTGGACTCACGGATTGCATGCATAAATCAAATACCTCAATAAATAACGTGACTAACTAATATATTAATTGACTAACACTACTAACTTATGCTACTAGACTCACGGATTTAATAAGAACCAATTTTCATATGCACAACGTTGAGTAAGAAATTTAATAAGAACCAATTTTACCTTAACTACTATCCACGAAGGTTGCATATGCACATTTCTGGGCAATCCTAAGAAAGCTTGATAGTTAAACATCACCCTATAAAAATGAAAGCGGAACGAAAATAATTAGCAACGTATGGATATATAGGCATCCTAACAGTTGTTAATATATATAACTCACTCGTCTATAAGCACCACCGCCTCCTCTTCTGTGGATTTTGTAAAGAATCAAGCCAGTAGACAACCTTTTCTATCGGTCTAATGGCTATTAGCATCCAATGTTCACTGCAAATGAAAAATTTAATGACGTCAGATCTTTAAATCAGTGCCGATTAAATATTAGAGAAGCGCTTACAGTGTCACTTACCCCTGAAGATAAGGCACCAGATAAATTCTTTATTCCGATCCTTCAAGTTCCGCGCAATGTAGTTCACCCTATCTTATTGTATGTCCTTGGGTATGGGTGTGACATGATCAGCCGAGAGGAAACCTATCCCCTTTCTCCCATTCCTTTCAACTAAGTCATGTAAAGCTCTAAAGAATTTACAAAAGGGCTTCATTGGTTAGTCTAGGCACATGGAATGCATACTATATATAACAATAATCAGAAATAGGTTATAAAATAAGTGGAAACTCACTGGGTGAACAACTGCATCAAACAGTTTGAGACCTGGCTTTCTCTGGTGAATAAGTCTACGAGATCCTCTCGATCCATCGCAATAGGGTGCTCCACACCTATGACTTCTCTTGTCATTTGAAAGAAGAAGCCATTGAAGTTGAATCTTTCTCCATTTGGAGCTGTAACTCTTGCAATGGATCAGATGTCAACGAGGATGACATCTCAATCGGAACCGTCGCCGAAGGAGATTTTATATCATCCATATAATTCATCCGGCCTTTTTTCTTTTGGGCACTTTTATCCACCTAACATCATTTGAAATAACATTAAATATACAAAACGGTATTAACTAATTCACAAATAAATGAAAGAATATACCTGTGTTACCGGATCCGGCTGAATAATTTCAATCAACTGTATAGGCCATTCCACGAAAAAGGATCTGGCCATTCCACAGTTGCAGCCTCTTCCTCAGGAAATGGTTAGCGGGGCAAAGTCATTATAGCAAATTTTAATTGTGACCCTCGCGCAACCTTTCCTAACCTCGCGCCCGTGGTGCTTGCTTTGCTTATAAATATTTCCTTTGCCACAAGCTTACGCCGCTTTTATGAATCCTCAGAGATGAACAGATGGCATTCACACCCGTCCTAAAATAATAGGTAAGCGAATGAACATTAATCAACTATTAAGTCTAAATTAACAAAGCACTGTAATAATGAAAAAAAAAATTTGAAGAAGAAAGTTGCCGTCTAAACAAGTATTCACTTGAAACCAATCCAAGGAATTATTCAAAGCCTAAAACATGTTCTATAAATCAAGATAGATATATCTTAGGGTTATGAGTTTCAAGCCTCCTAAAATACCTGTTTAGAATTCTTAAAGATGAAGCTCCTAAAAATCCAAAATCTGCCACATTTTGATTTTTCAGCTATAATTTCCTACAGAAAGCTCTAAAAATTATGAAACCAATTGGAAATGAAACTAGACTCCTAGGGGAGTTCATATAGATCTTACTCATGATCAGATATGGTCGGAGTTGGGATTTATGAGCAAATCTTTCGGACTTTTCTGTTTATGGAAGATGAAGGCTTAAGGCTCATAGTTGCCTTCGGTTTTTGGAGGATAAATCCCTCCAGAAAAATCTAAAAATTATGAAACCAGTTGGAAATGAAACTAGACTCCTAGGGGAGTTCATATTGATCTTACACATGATCAGATATGGTCGGAGTTGGGATTTATCAGCAAATCTTTCGGACTGTTCTGTTTATGGAAGATGAAGGCTTAAGTCTCATAGTTGCCTTCGGTTTTTGGAGGATAAATCCCTACAAAAAATCTAAAAATTATGAAACCAGTTGGAAATGAAACTAGACTCCTAGGGGAGTTCATATAGATTACTCATGATAAGATATGTTCGGAGTTGGGATTTATGAGCAAATCTTTCGGACTGTTCTGTTTATGAGTTGGCTCCTCCCCTGTTTTTCTTCTCTCACCCGAGACTCTCTTCTCCCTTTTCTCTCTTATCCTTTCTCTTTTCTTTCCTTTTGAAGGTGATGAGTGTGTCATATGCATGCACTGAATTTAATTTAGTTTTTAAAATACACGTGTATTCTATGAAATATACATATTAATTTTATTTACCTTGTATTCACCTAAAGCACCCCCGTCAGAGGCTTTGATCGGGTCCGTAGGTGAAAACGTAGCATCTCCAACTCGGGCAAACTTGTAGGGATCAGAGGAGAAACAGGGCTCACAGGGGAAACAGGGACCGCTCCGGAGGTCTCTGGGTGCAAGCTCTCATCCTTGGCACTATTGATGACGGTGGCTTTTAATGTATCATAGTCGGTTCCATCTTCACCACAATAAACCCAACCATCATCTTCAGATGTGTCTGACATTCATCGAGTTGGGCAGTGGTTTTCTGAAGCTGTCGCTTAGAAATCAAGTTCATCTTTAAGCGACGGCCTTGTTTTCTGTGGGAAAACCTCTGTGATACGTGCCCTGGTAGAATGGCCGCGATAACGGCCGGGGTGATCGGGCTTTCCCGTTGCAATGACAAGAATGTCATTCCTACCCTCTGCAACGGTCTCCCCTTAGGACTCGCGGGAACATAGATTTTCCTACACATTTGCCAAATATAGGAATGTAAATAGATCAATTAAATATAAATAAATACACATATACACAGATTAATCATTTATGTATATAAATTTAAATATAAAATTGATAACCATAATTATAAAATATAAATAAATACACATATATACAAATTAATCATTTATTTACTTTTTACAGTGATAACTAGATAATTATAATTGCAATATAAACATTTAATGACAACCAAATTATTAATTAGCATTTCATTATAGATATCTAGTAATAAATAATCAATTATAATAAAAAATATATACACAGAGACTTTAACTATTAAAAATATTAAAGAAAAAATAAGGAAAAATGGACAGTTCCGTAAAAAGGAAAAAAAAATTTTAAAAAAAGAAAAATGTGCAGCTCAGCTTCAAGTAGAATAATATTACTAGAGAAAAAGAAAGAAAAGAAATGGGCCAAAAGTAAAGGGAAGGGTTTTATCTCTATTCCGCCTAGAGTGTGTTCAAATTTGATTTTATTTTTTTTACTCTTAAGTAAAAGAACGATGTCTTACTTAAAAGTTAAATATAGTTTCAAATATATGCGTAGATTAAAGAACTGAAACATAAGAAAATGTATGGTGCAAAAATTACAATTTCCATCCCTATACGCCCAGCCTCTGGCGTGAAGTATTCCCTTTTTTGTTTGTGTGGGCCTGTCTCCAAAGTAGATGACGGCCTGGCACTGAATAAGAATCTTCGCCTTCTTCTTCGGACTGACCCTCCTCTGAAGCTTCTTCCCGGATGCAATCACCGCCTCGTCATGCAACTGCTTCTTCAGCAGTCGGTAGCCACCGCGAGATAAATTATGGTAGAAAGCATTTAAAGTGGCATTCTTTTGCGCTTTTCCACGAATTGCCTAGAGAGAAATATAATGAAAAATTATTATCCATAAACTGAGCAATTTCAAATATCCAAAAAGAAGAAGGAAATCAATTTTAAAAATATACCTGCCATTCTTCTGTCTCGCGGCTAGCCTTGAACTTAATCCATGTCTCCCTAGCGAGATATTATATTCCAAGCATGGGTCCTTACCCTTCAAGGCACCATGTACATATCTCCCTAAATAGGATTTCCAATCTTTCCACCGTTTATCGGCATAAGAAATCCACTTTGTTCGAGTTCTTCGGTTGACTCAAAAACAAATAATGCCTACAGTGAAAATTAGGAGTAAAAATTTAGGTAAATTTGGGTTCATTTGTATGAAAGAAAGAAACAAACAATGCATTATATTAAAGAAAATACCCGTATTTCCATCCACACTCTCTTCTTGATCTCCTCAGGGCCATGATTCATATTCCACTATGTCCACTTTGCTCCGGGCCGTATATGCCACAAAGGTAATCCACTTTGCATGATACTTTTTAGGCTCGAGCTCGGAATCAAAAGAAATGTCAAGAGTTTTCCCCTTCGTTTGCATTTCCAATAGATCATTGCAATTTGTGGGCCCTCTACCTCTACTAGATGTATTAGAAGAACCATATCCATTGCCATTACCCTCATCACTATGCTCCGTATTGCTTCTTCTTTTTGGGGCCATTGAAAGTACCTTAAACTTCATGTACATAGAAAGAGAATTCAATATAACATATATGCAATTAAAGAAAAGCTTTAATGTCAAATACAAGAATGCTTGTAATGTGAAAAAAAAAGGCAATGTACATTCGCAAAATTCACTCCTAAAAATACACAATTACCATTATCCAAATTAAACCAAATGAGGGCCAAAAAAAGTGGACTTATAAAGGGTACCATTGATAAAGTACTTCATATTTCATAACCAACAACTAATGAGAACAATCATTCATTTGTAATAAAGGAAAAAGCCAAAATTTAGTGAGGAATGTAAAAGATCCAAGGAGGAGTACTTCAATCCAAAAAAATACTCTCCTTCCTAAAGCAATAGAAATACTTTGTGATTTCACAATAAAGAATCATTACATTGATGCAAAGATAGCTCACTTTCAATGTATTAGTTGCATTCATGATATTAAACCAAGGGAGGAACACACCTTCAACTCAACCACAAAGCATTACCCTCCTTTCCACTAAAGAAGAAACCATATCGCAAAGATAAAAACATTTAAGGAGAAGTGATATTTCAAACTCTACATTCATGAAAAAAAAATCCCCTTCATCAAGGAGAACCCTCACAAGGCATATTTCACGCTTTTGAAACAAAGATAAGGGAAAGCTAAGAGAGAGATAGTGATATTTGCAATACACAATTACCATTATCCAATTAAACCAAATGAGGGCCAAAAAAAGTGGACTTATAAAGGGTACCATTGATAAAGTACTTCACATTTCACAACCAACAACTAATGAGAACAATCATTAATTTCTACTAAAGGAATAAAACCAAAAATTAGTGAGGAAGGTCAAAGCTTCAAGGGTTAGTACTTCACTCCTAAAAAATACTTTCCTTCCCTAAAGGTACTTAGTGCTTGTGAAATAAAAAATGTTTCACATTCATGCAAGATATATTTACTTTCAACATATAAGGGGCTTTGAAGACATTGAAACAAGGGATCCCCAAAGAAAGAACCCTATAAGATTAAATTCCAAATAGTGGAATCAACAGCAATGCATTTCCTCATTATCACTAAAGGAGGAACACTAAATCGAATAAGAACCGAAATCAAACACCTGAAAAAAAATTATCAAGCAAAACCGAAATAAACATTTGAGTTTCTCATATCATACACTAAACCCGAATTTCAAAGGGTACCAAATGGAACATTAATCAAAACCCTAGGTTCTCAACCTATGTAGGACAAAACACTCAATTCAACAACCAAACCAATGCAACAAACAATCAATAAATCCAAAAGCATTCCAATCATTCATCACAAGGATAAAACCGAAATCAACCATAAATATCACCCCAAAAAAAACCTAGTGCAATGGGAAGCATTTACAAAATGTAAGGTCACATTGCAAAAGTTTAAAATGGAAGTATAGAAGGTGGAACCTTTGTGTGAACTCCTACAACCAAGCCCGAAGTATAGGAGGGTGGAAATGGAGAGCCGAACAATCGGCCTTGCTTGGACAGACGAACAATCGGCCTTGCTTGGACAGCCGACGGGTTGATCGGAAACCGAAAGAGCTCGCGGCGACGGGAGGATCGGCGAAGAAGACGAACAGCCGCGGAGAGATGGGTTCGGGGAAAAACAGGGGAAATGTAGGGGAAAAAAAAGGGAGAG